>JAFJYI010000061.1:2400000-3000000 GCA_019022655.1 Acacia acuminata
CGCGGTCGTCGTTGGCCCAGTCCACGTCCCTCCTTCGCACGGGGCGGGACCTCTAAAGCGGGATCTGGTACACTTACTAAGAGACCACTCGGTGCGCTAGGCCCAGGCTCCGCAACTCGGCCAAATTCTCTAAGTGCTGCGAGTAACTGGTCACAGACCTTCTGTACCTCACTGTAGCTGTATTGGGGTCTAAACTGTGGAGAAATCATCCACCAAATCCACTCTACACCATCAATCTGCATTTATCCAGTGAACTAAATTTCAGTACTGAAACTACAGTTTAATTGGAAAAATGGTAGCAAGATCAATACGTACCACGTGCCCGATTCTGGCGACCTGCCTCGTCATATACCGTCTAGTGTGTTTGAAAAACCAAGTCATGTACTCGGAGTTCGGGGAAATCGGCCCCTCCGATGGATCTGTAGTCTCGATACGCTCCTCTCGCGTGTTCCACAACGGAATAAATGGATCCATCTTCGACTCCCAATCCTCCGTCATCTTACCGCGTAAGGTAAGATCGTGTGCACCCTGAAGTTGTGGTGCTGGGCTGGGGATGTGTTGCTGCATGCCAAATTGGCGCATGCAGCGATCGGGCTGGTGCATCTCGACAATATGGAAACAAAGCAAGGGTGTGACCGCCCTCCACAGGTCCTGCAGGTGAACATCTGCACCCAAAAAGTGATATCCGGCGTCCCTGTATGGCTCCCACTGCACCTATACACGTAAACAAATAAGAATTAGTTTACTTTTTTTTGTTTCTCTAATATCAAACTTATCATACATACATCGTCTCGACCCATCTGGTCTAGATCTATCCGATATGTGTTTAGATCACGTCGCAATATCGCAAGTTGACTTTATTGAACCTACAATATGTAACTCAATAACATTAGTGAAACGATCTGCAAATAAGAACATAATCATTACATCAAACTTCTTCCATACCTGCGTCCGTAATGATCACCTGCGTGAATGGGCAGTGGAACGGGAGGTGATATGGTAGGAAATCTAGACCATGCCCATATCTGCAATAACAACAAACAACCCCCAATGTTTGTTGCTGAAGCCGACGTCGCCTGACATAGCTCGCGAAACAGTATAGCAAGTACAGCAGACCCCCAACTGTATGTAGCAGTCTCCGAAAGGTCACCACCCAGTAATTGTATATATCGGCATGGGACCTCTGCGCCGGACTTGTCACACAACAAAAATCCACCGAATAGGCGCATGAGGTAAGCACGTGTGTAGCAAAGCTGACCCTCAACAGTAGCTGAGTGCTCCTCCCAATGGGCCCAATAAGTTTCAAACCAGCTCAACCTAATGTTTCCGCCAATCAAATGAGTTGGGAGTGGAGACCGACCCATGTATTGTTGAATAACTATTGGCCAGTTGGCGTGCGTCCGACCGGAAACTACTTGACCCTCAGTGGACAAACCTAAAATGCCCGCTACATCCTGTAGAGTGATAGTCATCTCACCAACGGGCATATGGAAGGTGTGCGTCTCGTGCCTCCACCTCTCAACCAAAGCGAGAAATAAGTTGTTTGTCAATCCGCACCAACATAAAAGTAGATATGTAAGGGTTTCAGTATTATCCGTATCGTTTACAAACAACTAAACGCGTATAATTAATTACATAGAGAATTTTAAAACATACCGGGAGTCTCTTCATGCGAGACACGTGCCAGAAACCTGCACGCATAAGGTGCTGCTGCAACTCTACAGGGATGAGATTTGGGTCCTCGATATCTCCCAAAGACCCATGTGAGGCTCGCCTCACCCTCAAACAATTGCAGTCTCCTGTGTTCCACACAACTTGTGATCGGTGTGATTGTTGCACCTCCTCACTAAGAACTCCCCACTCTCTGGGTCCGGGCTCAATATTGCGAACGCGTTGGTCATCCATTTGACTAATAAAAATTTACAATAACACAACACATTATCTGACAAAATCTTAAATATAAGATCTTGTTAAATATAATTTCACTCAAATGTTAATAATCTTAAATATATCTATCTTAGGGGTTTAGGATAAAAATAATATACAATATATCTCACAAGATCTTTTTTTTGAATTCACTAATTATTATTCTCACTAAATCAAATTTAGCAAAGCATAATATTTTACATTTTATATATGAAAATATTATCTTACAAAATATTAAATAATCAGTCATCTATCTTAAGGTATAACATACAAAAAAATTAAATTATTAATTTAATTTACTACTAAGTCTTGTATCCTAAGGTTAATAATAAATTTTAAATATTGTTATTCCCTTAATTATTCATTACAATAATTATTTACCCTTTTTATTCTTTATAATTATTAATGAGCATCTAAACAATAACTAAATGTATATAATTACAACTTAAATCAAATTACTAAACAAAAAACATAACAAAAAAAATTAAATGACATAACAAAAATTAAACATAACAAAATAATAACTAAATGTATATAATTACCTATGCAAACTTGAAAATTTTTGTGTTAAATATAATTTCACTCAAATGTTAATAATCTTAAATATATCTATCTTAGGGGTTTAGGATAAAAATAATATACAATATATCTCACAAGATCTTTTTTTTAATTCACTAATTATTATTCTCACTAAATCAAATTTAGCAAAGCATAATATTTTACATTTTATATATGAAAATATTATCTTACAAAATATTAAATAATCAGTCATCTATCTTAAGGTATAACATACAAAAATAAATTAATAAATTCACTAATAAATTAATTTACTACTAAGTCTTGTATCCTAAGGTTAATAATTAATTTTAAATATTGTTATTCCCTTAATTATTCATTACAATAATTATTTACCCTTTTTATTCTTCATAATTATTAATGAGCATCTAAACAATAACTAAATGTATATAATTACAACTTAAATCAAATTACTAAACAAAAAATATAACAAAAAAAATTAAATGTTACCTATGCAAACTTGAAATTAGGAGTGATAGAGGGAATTTGAGCCTCCTTCCTCTTCTTCCTTCTACTAATTCTCTCTTCTCTATGTCTCAATCTTTCTCAATATCTCTCAGCTCTAGGGAAGGAGGACGGAGGATTTTTTTGAATGAAGAAAATGGGATGACAGAATGAAGACAACGGAGGGCGGTGGGAGTTTTTTACCATGAAGAAAATACAAAGAGTGAATTGAATGAGGGAGAGGGAAAGAAAATGAGGAACATCACAGAGAAGGCATAGAGTTTTGAGAGAGAGATAGAGAAGGAATTGGATGAGGATGGTGTGTGTGTGTTTTGGGGGTGGGGATGGTGTGTTGGAGATGGGGTTTTTGGGAGAAAAGGGAGGGGGGGGGGCGGGTATGTACGCTGGAGGGAGGGGGTGTTGGAGTGTGTGGGTTTTTTTTTTTTTTTGGGAACCACGTGTGTGTGGTTGGGGGGGAGGGGGGCCGTGTGTGTGTGTGGGTGGGGGGGGTAGCGTGGGGGGGGGGGGGGGGGGAGTGGGGCGTCGGGAATCCCGCTGGATTCCTAAGCCACCCGACGCGTCGACGACGACGCGTCGGAAGATGCCCGACGCATGGTCGGGTATTCGATCGGCGTCCATGTGGGGGACGCCACCCGTGCAAGGTGGCGTCTGGTCATGGACGCCATTCAGCGTCGAACGACGTACGACACCCGGGCCAAATCTCCCGATCCGGGCGTCCATGGGGGACGCCACCGCCGCAAGGTGGCGTCTGTCGTCGAGGACGCCACGCGACACGTGGCGTCCCCCCCTCGACGGGTTCAATGGCGTCCGTTGACCGACGCCATTGACTGCCTTACTTTGATAAATAGTTCTTGACAAGCTCTAATCGATAATTATTTTTTAAAAAAACGTTATTTTGTTGAAAAACCCCATTAAAACATAAATACCTTCGTTGCACTTGTAGGTATATACATATAGGATACTATATTCACATACTTGCTGATATAGTTTCTACAAAGACTTTTGCTGTCATATGAATGGTCATCTATATATATATATATCATTGGAAAATTGTTGATAAGCTTATTTCGCTGCACACCCCCCATAAATACATGCATATAAACCAACACACGTATATAGATGTTTATGTGTTGCTGTGGGTTAGCGTTTGTTGAACTCTTGACTGAAGTGTTTGAGATCATGTTTTAATACTGGGGAAAGGCTTTTGGGGTTTAAAGTAATTATAAAGAAAATAATAATAATAATTATTATTATAATAATAAAGTAAATAAATGATGGTATATAATAACAATAATAATAATAATAATAATGGATAAATAAAAAATAAATAGATGTTGTTATTATTTATTAGTGAAAAAGGGAATAAATAATAAAGAGAGTTATTAATTAATAACAAATAAAAGAGTGTTATTATTAATTAATAGTAATTAAAAAGGGTATTATTAGTAAGGGAATTTTTAGGGGTTAATCATTTTTAATCCTCTAAAAAATTAGTTCGCCTAGCTAATTACGTTGCAACGCGATTAAGTGACTAATGGCAATGATAAACGTTTATAGGACTTCCTAGACGCTTCGACCAATCCCAACACCTACCTATTTAAATTTAAGGATTCAAGTTTGAGGTGGGTAATCGTTATCTTATTAGCTTGTATGTATGTAATGCATGTATGACTGATCATGGTTGCTAGATAATTTGCTTGTGTGTATCCTAGCTATGGATTGAGGCTGCGTGTCCTAAAATGGAGCTGCGTGTTCCAAAGGGCTGCGGTCCTTGGCCGTTAACTGCGGTTACTGGTACGACTTGTTTCATCGTGAATTATTCTATACTTATACATGTGTTATCTTGTCATTTACATTTCATACATGCATATGAGATTGATTTGTGTTACCCGGAGTTCATTCATTTGAACTCCGGACCACATGAAAGAGACAAGTAGTGGTTCGGGATCAAGAGGCAAGATGCACTATGTAAGGGTTACAAACAGATGAAACTTTTGGAAAAATATGAGTAGTTAGCTGTACTTTAATGTTTATCATCTGTCTATTTTGGATTACTGTATTAACATCCACTATGGGATGGATTCGAATCACGAAAAATTTATTGTTGTATTTTTCAAACTAAGTTATTTTATGAAAGTTTTATTCCGCAATTAAGTCGTCCAAATCATTTCGATGCATGTATGCTATAACTCTGATAAATGAACGGGCATTTAGGACGGGCGTTACAAAGACATTAATTATTATATGCGGTCAGTCAAAAAAGCCAATCCAACTTTTACGTGTTTTGTTGTTTCACCACATGTTTTCCTTGTTTGGAGGTTTGTGGATTAGGTTAAACAGAAGACCAAACAAAATTAATATAAAGCCAATAAATTAAAGTTTATTCAAGAAAAAAGATAGAAAAATGTCACTTAAAATTTAATTTTTTTGAAAACAATAGTAATAGGATTAACAAAAATAATAAAATAATTGACAACTCATTTTATTAAAAAATCACTTATTTAATATTTTAAAATTTAAGTGGTATTTTATTAGAATTTTTCTTAATTCAACTTATAAGGAGTTAAATCGTAACTCATAAAAATGTAAGGTTTTTATCTGTGGACTATCTGTAAATACTAAATACATTTATAAAAACACCTTTAGGTCTCAAGGTGTATTTCTAATAAGCTTTTGTGACCTAATTTACCTAAATTTATATATATATATATATATATGGTGCTGACTAGATAAGTTTTTAGTCTTACAAATCATGATATTTTATTTGAATATGAATAAAGTTGTTGTTACTATAATACAATAAACAACATCAAGGTTCACAGAGAGAGACCACCATTATGTGTCATGATGCAAACTTGCAAAGGTAACGTAAGTGGCGCCCTGTCAAAAGAAGAAAAATGGGTCCAAAAAATCAAACAATAATTTTTTATTTGAATTTTGTTGTAAATAATTAAGAGAAAAATAGATAAATTCGGAAACCCTTTTTTAGAGAAAAAAAGAAAAATAACCTATATGCATGGCACGCACAATGTTTTTGAATGACTTGGGTGATGAATAATTAGTTTGAACTACATAATATTTAGAATGTGAAAATAATATGTTAAGAGAGATTTAACAATGAAAATTAATTTAAACTATAAAAAGTTGGAGGACTCAAATATAAAAATTAAATAACATCAAGTGTATTAAACCAATAACGATCCTTTAGTATAAAACATATTTATATAATTTTATTAGATTAAAGAAATTAGTTAATATGATGATATATATTTTCTAAAACACCTTGGTCATCTTCTTTAATTCTCTTATTTCTTTTTCTCCTTAATCATTATTGAGAGAATACTATTATATTACAGGTGCATTAAGAAAAATTGATAGTTATAAAAATTCTATTTTATATTTAAAATTAAAATCGCAACGGTGGAGTAATATTTTATCCATTGGAGTCAAAGACACCAGTTTCACAGACATAGAACAAAGAAGCAAAGTCCATCATGCTCTGACTCTAACTTGGCTTTAGCCATTTAGGTGTGTAAAAATTAAACTTGCATTTCAACATATATTCAAATATTATGAACAACGTGTTGTTATAGACTAATAGTAGAATCACTATCGAATGAGTTAACTTCTAAAAAGTAAAAACTAAAAGGCAAACTTGTCTCAAACAGAAAGAATGGGTCAGATACAGGACAATGACGGGCATTTGCGTGTGTATCTGCTAAACCATTCCCTTTCACCACAGTCTGGACTTCTTCCACAGCAACCATTTCCCTTTCACATTGTTAGCACTCACCACCGCCGCCGGTGTCTGCCTCGGCAGTGCAGATTTCCTTGGCAGCGGCACGGATTTCCTCGGCGGCTTTGGCGCGGATTTCCTCGGCAATGGCATTGTTGGCCGAGGCACTAGTGTTAGGAAGGGGGGGAGAGGCACTAGTGTTAGGAGGGGGGGGGGCGGCGACGGGCTGAGTGAGACGATGGTATACTACCCCGAATGATAGGAAAGAAAAAACCATCAAGGCGATCACCGGCGCTACAAAATCATCCTGCTTGGAAGGGATGAATATCATGAGCAAAAGTAGTATCATTTCAGCTACAAAAAAGGAAATCCGCAGCCCGAGTACTATGTTGGTGGAGGGCCAGTCTATGCAAGCATACATAGGATCTTCAAATTCCCAAGCATCATCCACTTCCTGCAAAATAAGATGATGGTTAATGCTAGCCTTAAATTTCTTTAAAGGTCAGCTATATGGGTCGCATGTGGCCATTACGCTCCATCAACAACTAACTCTTTAAAGGTATTAATTAACCATGAGATCCCATTCAATAAATTTCTTGAGTGTCCATGTTGGTTTCCCTTTACATCGTTTTATAGGCCTCAAGATCATGAAGTAATATAAATGAAGAAAAAATTATCATTTGAAGGAAGGTTTTGAAGGAATAAATTTACCAAGTGTGCTACTAGGAGAAGTTTTCTCAATTTGATAACTCTACAAATTATATTTTTATCTAGAGTTCATGAACTTGAACATTGGGTGAAATGAGCTATTTGCCTTGAATAGGAAGTTTCAGCAAGTCAATTGGCAAAATTAAAAAAGGGAAGGAGCTTGTTGGGATATGGGAGCGTCAGAGCTATTTGCCAAAAGGTGAAACTTGATCAGGTGAATTAAATTTTAGCTTGATTAATTTCACAAAAAGGAGAAGAAGAAAAAAATAGTCGATATAAAATTGAGCATGCACAAGTATTGCCAAAGAAAATTTAACTGTCATGCAACCAAAAGGAAAACAAATAATGCTTTAGAAGATCTACCACAACATGGTGCGACCCTGTTAGGTATTAAGTTATATAAACTGACTAAGCAACAGAATAGCACAAGTTCAACAGAAAATTAAAACCTTTTCAATCTGTAGGTCTTTCTTTCTCAGCAGCGCTGCATAATCACAGTTGGAGGAAGCATGCACAGGAGTTTTCAGCTCGCTCTCCAATCTTGCCACATCCTTCTGTAAATGCTTAACCATTTTTCTCTTCATTTCTAGAGTGATGTTCTTCTTATAGCTCAATTCAGAAGTTATTCAGAACAAGCCCACGACCTGAAAACCCTGATAGAGGAAAACAGGTGGATTTTCTTTATTAAACTTATTCTTGCTTTTCTTAAGTTTTAGACAAAGGAAATAGCTGGCAGTTAAAAATACTAAGCCCTAATTTGAGCACTATTGGCAAGAAGCTAATGATGGATAATAAACACCAAACTCAGTAGATAACGACCCATTAATTTCGGTTGATAAATCAATAAAAGTGACAGCAAGCTAACTTTAGATTGCATCCAACCGCCAGAAGGAAAAACCAAGACAAAATATAATGCTAACTAATTACGTTTCCATCATCCAAGAATTATCAGTCGTTAGCACTATCTAAGAACACAACACTTTTTCCTTCCAACAAAATAAAAGGGAAGACAGAGAAGACCTATTCACGGGTTGTTTTGCCGACTCTTTGCTGCCAAGTTCACTCAGAGAAAAGGGAGGAAAGAGCAAGTAAGAAAACGAGAGGAACCACCAAAAAAAGGTTTAGGGAGAAGAAAAAAGCCGGGACCCAAACATAAAAAGCAAGATTCCGAATATGAATCTTCCCTTCAACAATGACCAATTTGCGAAAAAGAAATTCAAAGATAAAGATGCTGAAACTTTGACGATTTTTCTCTAAATGTGAATAAAAAGCAAGATTCCGAATATTAATCTTCCCTTCAACAATGACCAATTTGCAAAAAAGAAATATAAAGATAAAGATGCTGAAACTTTGACGATTTTTCTCTAAATGTGAATAAAAAGCAAGATTCCGAATATTAATCTTCCCTTCAACAATGACCAATTTGCAAAAAAGAAATTCAAAGATAAAGATGCTGAAACTTTGACGATTTTTCTCTAAATATGAATAAAAATCAAGATTCCGAATATTCATCTTCCCTTCAACAATGACCAATTTGCAAAAAAGAAATTCAAAGATAAAGATGCTGAAACTTTGACGATTTTTCTCTAAATGTGAATAAAAAGCAAGATTCCGAATATTAATCTTCCTCTCGGCAAGCTTTAACGATTTTTCTCCCGAAGCCATCGACAGCCAGTGTGATTCAAGTTCAGAACTCCAGATTTAGTTTAGCAAAAAAGGAAATTAAAAAATAAAGATGCTGAAACTTTTATCCATGGGAATAAAGTGACAAAGAACAGAGAAGTAAAAGAAAAGAGGAAGTACCTGAAGGACTAAAACAGTAGAAATAGTCCAAAACTTGCAAGAGACACGATCTGGAAAGAAGAAAACTACCAAAGCGACGACGCCGTCTGAGGGGTCGTCGGTTCCTTCCTCCGTCAGAAACTCTCACACACGCAGCAGTGGGAAGTAATGAAATGGAGACCCTGGAAAGTGGAAACTGCAATATCTGACGGGGCTGTCTACGTCGTTGAAGTTTCCAATTCTTTTCTAAATCGTCTTTACCTTTCCCTTTTCTTAGTTAGTTATTTTCGTTTATGTTCTTTTTGTTTCTATATTCATCTCGCATTAAATTAAATTTATTCACTTAAGAAGTTTAATTAATGCCCAGGCCAAAAAACTAATTGATAAAATAGATACTTGAATTTATTTTTGGTTTTGGGGATTTTAGATAGTACTAGTAAGTAATAATAATGGAATCTCATTTTTCATAATAATTGATACTTGATTCTCTTGCTCATGAAGCACATACCATCTTAGTAATTTGAAGTTTATGATGAAATTTTTTAATATTAATTGAATATTAGAAAATTACATGAATTAACATTAATATCTATCAATATCAATGTCAAAGTAATTTATCAAAAATAATCAATAATATAAAATACAAATTTACAAGATATAATACTATTTTTATAAACAAGTTATATTATTTTCAAGTCATAAGTAATATAATTGCTTTTTGATTTTATTGAATGAAAATATTAAATTTTAATTTACTCTGACTTATTTATTTTAGGGGAAAAACAGAAAAAGAATTTTAAATTTATAAAATCTCAAATTAAATTTGTTACCAACAGTTAAAAAGAGAGTAACGAAATTTTATAAGTAACTCTTTTCTTATTTTTTAAAATATATCCGATTTAAAATTTTATAAAATAATTTTTTTTTAATCTTTTTGCCATTATTTTATGTACTGACGCTACTTGACTAGAAATGCATGAATGACCAATTTGCCCTTGTTTCAGCCTCTGCCTTTGGAGATGTCACGTGAAAGAAGGACAAGTGCGGAGGCACGGTTGGCCCATTCCACGAAGCTGGGGAACCGAATC
The DNA here is from genome assembly GCA_019022655.1 of Acacia acuminata. Classification (NCBI taxonomy): domain Eukaryota; kingdom Viridiplantae; phylum Streptophyta; class Magnoliopsida; order Fabales; family Fabaceae; genus Acacia; species Acacia acuminata. The sequence continues at coordinate 2,410,282 of JAFJYI010000061.1, forward strand.
GAAGTACTGCATGAGAATCGAACCGTATGGAATATTCTATCCTGCCGAACTTCTAACGGACTAACGGTCATCTCATGGAAGCTCTAAATAATAAAAAATAGGCCACGTCCTTAATTTTAGTTTATTAATAAAAAAAGAAAATTGGGAGAAATTCCCCATAAGAAAATTATTCGTGAAAATGACTTAAATAACAAATATTATATATATTAATATTTATCATGTTCTCCTTACCAATTAAATTTAATGAAATTTTTTTACCAATTTTCTATAAGAGAATTAATTATTTAATTAGTAGAGTTTTCTCTCGATAATTCGATTTCCAAAATTTAACTCCATACAACTCATTCTCTATAATTTGGACTTGGTTAAAACTTCGTCGTGGAACTTTAACTCAATACAACATAATCTCAATAATTTTCACCATTTATAATGTTGTTCCTTGTATTTTAGAAAGTATTTAAGTGCAAATTTACCCGAGAAGTTTTTCTTGAAAAACAATGTTACCTATGGGTGTTAAAATAAAGCAATATTGCTCTTTTCAGTTAAAAAGTTAACAAATGTTAGTTTTTTGACAACACGAGACAACATTACTACGTTTTAAAACTTTAGGGTGACATTGAACATAAAAAAAGGTTAAAAGCAATATTGCTCCTCATTGAAAACTTCCAAAACAAATTTACAACTAAACCCTTTTAGAAAATAAAATCATAAGTACTACATCTATTTGCTTAAACTTCTGTATTAATATTTTAAATGATTAAATTATTATAGGTAATTGAGTTGTACGGAGTTGAAATTCATGAACTAATTAAAATTTAATATAATCGAAATTATAGGGGTTGAATTACGTTGAATCTAAATTTAAAAACTGCGTCACAATTGAAGTAAAATTAAAAGACCATTGAGTAATTTTCCTACTTTGCAATAAAAACTAGTTTCATTGTTTTGTTGGCCAAAAAAATTAATTTCATTTGAGTCCCTAAATATTGCAGAATAATTTTATATATAATTCACTAGCATCCTACTCAGTGGCGGAGCCACGTTGGAGCATGGGACTGCAAGTGCAAACATGAAAGTTTCAGGTTTTTTTTTCAGTCTATGAGCTCCGGCATCATAAACCAAAGACACATTACATAACTCGAAGCTCGCATACCTTAATCACCACCGTACACTCGTCGCTCATCTTCCTCCAGTACGACTCCAATAGTACGCATCTCCCCGCAAATTCCCATATATCATCACTCATCATCAACATGATCATATCTCAATTCTCAAACAAACGGACATATCATTTTGTGTGGTGTGTGACTTTCTTACTAGTCCGATTGATGAGGGAGTTTCTTTGGAAGAGAAGCATTGGTGTTGTTCGAGTAGCTTTTAAAGAATATTTGCCACCATTTTTCAATTGACCGTGAGAAAATATATATATATATATATATATATATATATATATATATATATTTTTCCTTCTTGTATATATTTGGATGTATCTTATTTTTTAGTTGAATCTTGATTATTATTTTATTATGTTAAGTTGAAGTTTATTTTCTTTTTTTTTTTGTCTATATTCTTTTATTTTTAAATACAATTAAAACTTTCCTTTAAAAAAAGGGTAAATGAGCAAAAATACACATGTGCTTTACCTTAGGGAGCGTCAAAGACCTTGTGCTTTTTTTGGGAGCAAAAATACACATGTAGTTACCATTTTGGAGCAAAAGTCACACACCACCGTTAGTCAACAAACGTCCGTCATGATTTAACTGTGAGCATGCACGTCTCTCTACGGATTGTCTCTCTCCAACACTCACGTCTTGCTTGCTTTAATTAACTACAATCTAAATCTCCCCCTCCTTCCTTTGTCGTCTTCTTACCCTACACGAATGGCGACAGAGCCCCTTCAACTTTATCTGCGCTTCTCCTTCTTCTCCCCCCTCGCTTGAGACTCTTTCTGGTCTTCCTCCGCTCATGTCCAAGCTTGCTTTCCCATGCAAAGAGCAGCATCATTATGAGTGAGTATTTTTGCTCAAACCAGCTATATGTGCTCTGTTTTCGAGCAAGAAAACAGAGGTGTTTGTGTACATGCTCGTGAGGTTCATGCTCATATCAACACTCACTCGCACTTTTATTCCTTCTCGAAACACGGCACCATCCTCCTCCTTGGCAATTAAACACCACCGAAACCCTCGTATTACGAGATCACAGAACCAAACAACAACAAAAAACCAAGTATAAATGCACAATTCACAATATAAAAAAACAGAGGAAGGTAGAATTAATGTGATTACTTTGTTGAGGTTCCAGATTTTGAGCATGGTTTTGGCATCATGAAGAGGGTCTTGAAACAACAGTCTCTGGTGGGGAGGGCATAGTGTTGGCACTTGAGAATGGTGCCATCGCAAGGACGAGCTTGTTAAGGAGCTTGAAGTTGTGCCTCCCAACGGAGTCGATGACATAAAAAGGACTACGGAGATGGCGCGTGAGGCGGCGTGGAACTCAGCACAAGGGTAGCCGGATTGGAACATGTCCCAATCGGGGTGTATGAAATTTCCATCCATAAGCTGTTATAGGGACGGTGCACCATGTGACATCCTTGAAGCCAATACGTACCGTTTGGATCTCCGCAGGTCGATACACCAAAAATCATCACCGCAAACACACAAATTTAAATAACAAAGTGGTGGTTTTGAGAAAAGTTGTGATGGTGGTGACGTACCGACGCGGCCGAGAGAGATGGTTTGGGTGCCAAGGAACAAGAAGTCGTTGCATTTCTGCATGCTGGAGATGACGCCATTAATATAACGAGCTTTTACTTCCCCCGTGCGTTGCACGGATAATAGTATTTTACGGGTTACTCAAACATATTTTACTTTCAAAGTGATGCAACCTTATCGTCTTTTAAAGAATATTAAAACATTAGTATCAATGAAGAACTACATATTAGAAATAAAACATCAAAAATATTAAACGGTTATATTCGTCAATCGATTCAGAGTACATAATATAAATGAAATCTCAACAAATTTTTGAGAGAGCACTTTTCACATATTTGACAATGAAGAATTTGCTCATTTGAGGACTTCTATGATATATCATAATCCTATTCATTCCAAAGTAACCAAATTCCTCGGCAAAAAGTCCAAGAGCTTCAACATGAATCCAATTATTGAATCCAAGTTTCCTTACCACTCAGTTTCTTCACCATTGATACGAGGCTCAAATAAGTAAAAAATACCTATATTATTTTTCCTTACAATATCTCTTAAGAAAAAAGGAAAAGACCCGCCTCGGGCTTATGCATCTTCTTTTTAGGCTTGATCACAATGGCCCAAATCGCTACTAACAATGTGGTGTGATCTTTGCTTTGTCACAATGGGCTTTCCTACTTTTGCTTGGCCCATTATGACCTCTTTCTTAATAACACCACCTTCACTGGATTTCATCTATCCATCTGCCCCACTCTTCATTTAATACAAAGTTTCTTTCTTTAGCTTTTCCTTTTAGTTTAATATTTTCTTTAATTTTGCATTTACGGCATTCCCTATGCCATTTCCTTTCTTTGTCGTCATATCCTATCTCAAAGATAAAGACTCCTTTTGTCAAAAGACTAATTTTTGTCAAAAAGGCACCAAGGCTATACTTCGGGTTGGTAATTTCTCTAATTGCATCAAGTTAGGTTTGATGAGTGGAACATGCATGAGGTTTGACGACCGAAGATAATTGTTGGTCTCGACTTTAACATGAAATTTTAATTGCTTATATTGATATTCTATTTTCATGTGGATCACAATCTGATCTTAATATTTTAAAATAGAAATACGTAATATTTTAAAATCTCGGGGATAAGTAAGCATTTTTCAAAGGCTACGAGATATAAATAGTCTTGAAAATATCCAAGAGTCTTTAAAATATAACTTGGATGGTGAAGAATAGACTCTATCAACATTGTCCTTTGAAATTTCTAAGACTATTCATATCCGTAGGTACTCCCAAGCAAACCTTATATCCCTTGGCACCACTTTTCAAAACAGATCTTAAAGCAGAGACAAAAATAAATAAAAAAGGAAAGAAAGAGAACAAAATGGAAGAAGCAATTTGTATCTAGAACAAAATAAAAGAGAACTAAATTAAATTGACTTAACAGCCCCAAATAATCAATCACAAACAACATATTTGTCAAGAAAAGCAAACATGACTAATATCATTTTATTTCTAAACATGTCAAGAAAAGCAATTTGCATCATCCTTATCGTTGCTTTTCCGGTAGAATTGTTGATTCCCATTGGTCCATCCTGCATGATTTTCAGTACTCATTGTTATCTATTTGACAAAGATCTATAAATCAAGACAAAGACAATAAGTATAAAGAAGGTAAACCCACCTTCTTCATGAAGCAATTTGCTGCAAAGATCTGTACATAACTGCCATTGAATAGTTATTCGACATAACTGTTTGTACATAACTGCAGTTGCATATTATTCTGATAATAGCAATTTGCCACAACATTATTTGTTGACAGCATTCTCTGGAGGATTTAGACTTAATTAGTGGCAACGGACGTGCAAAATGATAGTAGTCAATTACAATGCTAACCTTTTTCTTTGTGTCTATATCAATGATTGTGATTGTTTTTATTTATTTTTCACATGTGCATAATCCATAAAATATTTTTTAAGAATTTGGAATAGCATCTCATCAAATGTATATATCCAAGCATAAAACACACAGACTCACACACTAAACACAAAAATCTTAAAGCTAACATTGAAATAGCAATTGCCATTTGTGCTCAAAAGAGATATCAGCGTAGCATCAGTTGTTCCTACTTATTTTAACTAAGATGCAAAGCTAATATTGACACAGAAGAATTAAGTCATGAATTAATTTAAATTGACTTAGTCACCAAGATAGGATTATGGCATAAACCTCGTAGGGTGAACAAAAGACATATTTACTCACAGACAACATTGAAATATTTATCCTGAATGATCTACATTGTTGTAGCAGATTAAATGGCAAGCAATGTATGTCTTGCATGTTGTCTCATCTGAATTCACGATATGCACCTGAACTGATCACACGAACGAATTACTTAGCCACAGGGCTATTAAATCACTTACATGTAAAGGTTATTTTGAGTGCTAAAACAAAACACAAAAAGCCGAGGACCGAGTCTTATAGCTACAAAAGATGATAAATCTTGGAGGTTCAAGAAAGCAGTCAAAATGCTTTGTGACATTACAAACACATACTAAAATAAATTTTCCTCGAAGATGCCACTTTTTTGCTGCTACTGGGTGGTCAAAATGCAATGAGAAAAATAGAATAGTTTGAAGATACCAATTACCTGCCACTTATAGTTGGTCTAAAAGCAAACATAAAAAAAGTCACAGTAAAAACAGTACCCTTTTCAATGAAAGTATTGAAACAACAGTAGTATTTAAACCATTAACAACATGAAGATATGTGACATAATGAATATGGAAACATATCTTTTTTGATTGAATATGGAAACATATCATGGATTGAAGAACTACACGAAGCTCAATATTACTTGTATACACAAATGGGCAGCTACATGCAGGCACCTCAGCCAGTCATGTGAGGCACAGAGCAAAGCAGAAACATTATTGACTTTATCCAAAGTGAAGCTAACAGTTGGCAATACATCAATATACAAGATGCTTATAATAAAAAGCGAGCAGCCTGTTCCCATTCAAAAGAAAAAAAGCAAGCAGCAAATAAAGTCTTTTATATTTACATGTTGCAGCATGACAGCATCTCTCTTCGTAACAGGTGGGACTTTATTAAGGTGCAGACTTCCTTTTCCAATAGTTTCTTGCTTCATTAGAGGACATAAATTAAATGATGTTTTAATAGCTTAAACTATGTTCCTTTAAATCAGTATTATCATATATACCAATAAAGTAATAAAAAAGAAGCCACCTTTCTTACATGAACCACAATATGACACACACAAAATTACAGTATTATTCCTTTCAAAAAATATTTCTTTCAAAAAAAAAGATATTGCAACCACAGTATACGGACATTAATATTATATTAAAAGAATAAGAATGTATGATAAACAATTTCATTGAAATTTATAGGCTTGCAGAAAAAGAGTAGATAATTAGCGTTGTTTATAGGTTCTACAAAATATTGGTGACATTTCTTGGCTCATCTAATTCAACATGGATGTATTCTTCCTGATATGAAGGGGTCCAAAATGATGATTAAAAACAATGAAACAAAATTAAATACCCACGTTACTGAGCAATATAACAGAATGTTGGGGGAAAACAGCATTTGATGTGGAAATGTTGTACGTTGAGACACCTTAGGTGTTTGAAAATGGAGCCAACACAAATAGCAGTCACAAAAATAGAGATATAAGGTTTTACGGGGTTTTATTTTTTTCTTTTCAAACCCCAATTTCATTGAAAAACTCTGAATCTCCAAGCTTATATGAAAAAACAAATAGGATAATAACTCAGATGTTGGTAGTCTACCTTGAGCATGAGAATACTTGCTTTTCATTGACTCTAAAGTCTAAACCAATAGGTGACAATTAAAGAAAAGACTACAAATAATTTTGTAAGTTCCAACCAACATGTTAGGACATATTGTACTAAACTAAATTTTTAACAAAAAACAAAGCTCACCAAATCAAATAAAAGGGGAAGCCAAAAGCGTTGAGGGGTTGATGGATTTCTCATTAACTGCAAAATAGAAAGATATATTAACATATTTCAGAATCATATCCTGAAAATACAAAACTAATAACAGTTTTCAATACAATATACCATGGAAAAGATAATAGTAAGAGTGAAATAATATATTGATCAATAACAATAAAACCATTAAAAGATATCAAAAGAAGCATTCTAAAAGAAACTCAAAAAATCAAAACACAAATAAACCATATTGTTTAGTTGAGTTTTGGCATATCTTGACTTATGAGCAATTCACCCTTTAACTTATGAAGACATCTTCATTCACTTTTCAGTTTTCAGCAAATTAAATGGCTAGCATACTATATGATCCTTGAAAGTGTCAACTTGAACTGATTGGGCTAAATTGCTAGCAGAGGAGAGAAACTCTGCCTATCTACATGAATCAAGAGGAATTCATAAACTCTATTTACATGTTCAGCAAAGATTTGCCCATTTATGCCTAATAAATCTGCTTGCTCCATTACAACACCCATTCTTCCATTTAGAGCTTCCCCTAACTATGCAACATCATATCCATTGCAGCACAAACAACAATTAATACCAAGTCATTATTATGTTCATAACATTAAAACACATTTTTATCATTCAATTAAACACTATAAACGTGGTATAACCCCAAGAACTTTTCTTAGAATGGTCTAGATGATGTACATATGATGCTCTAATGTTGCCTCTCCAGTCCCCTCATTTTCAATTTGGAATTCTATCAATATGATAGAGAAAGAAAAAAATTCTAATCTTTGTATCATCACTTTCCTTCTTAACTAAGATGAGCAGAAACTCTACAACACAGTAACCCCTTCCCCAAATTTTATTTCACCATTTCAGAAACTTGTGATCTAATGTATCAACATTCCATGTAAGTACAAAAATACAAAACTAATCAGAAAGTTGAGGGATAAAGAATTAACCTTTGGTGAGGTCTCCATCTCCATTTTTTGCCTCTGTCGCATCATCCTGTCTTACTAGGAAGTATAAACAGAAGGAGATTCTTCCCAGAAACCAGAAACAGGATGCGAGTAAGAAGCAGGGCACATATACATAAGAGGAAGACATGAGCAAGATATGCAGTGTTTCTATGAAACTTCAGGTATGTTGCTTAAAATTAAAATCAAAGAGCATGAATGAAAATAGTATCTATCATTTAAATGTAGAGCAAACTTTTCAAAAGGCATAATCAATAGGGGAAAGCACTATTGATAGCTTAAAAAAAACATGATGTTCCTTTATAATAGAGCACACAGCTTCCTCTAACGGTTCATGTTGCTCAGAAGGTTATATATTTGCTACTATAGAGCAAACAAACACACAAGTTTGTACCAGACACATGTCGGGCACTGTTTTATATTGGGAGAAAGGGAGAAATATGTACCAGAAAGAGCAACCCTATTGTCCATGCTTTGGCGAATATGTGAGTATTCTGGATTATTCATTTGCCATCTAAATACTTTATTAAAAAAGAACATTATCAGATTCTAATATAGATGAAAAAAAGGAGTGATAAGGCACAACCAACAAAAATTGAATCTTGATGTGATAAAACATTAACCAAAAAATTAAGCTCATCAAAAAGCATAATGTAAAGGAGGAGGAGAATGATTCTAGAAACTCCACACCTTGCAATGAAGAAGAATAATCAAGATATTTCTTGATTATTATAGACATAGCTATCATTTCTGACTAAAAAATGTCCCCTTGAAATGAATTGAACAATCCAATATTTCTTGGCATACTTAATAAAACCAAATTATGAACAATCCAACAAAGTTGGGAGATTACGCGGGAGATTAAAAACATCAGCGATCATTTCAATCTAAACCAAGGAAAATTGAATATAGTGTCACATCAAAGTCATTCAAGGTCATCCATACAAGTGCCAAAATCTTGGTTAGCTACGCTTGAAGCCACTTATAAATATTGATTGATCAATGACTAAGTTGAATCATACATGATAACTCCAGACATGCTTCTAATTATAATAGCTCCTTCTATTGGGTCTTCTTTTGTCTCTTTTGCATCCCTTTCATGTGGTAATGAATTCTCAAGGCATGTCAACATTGCAAGTAAAGTAAAATGATATATCCGATTGATTCGAAATGAATATGCATACCATCCGGAGGGCACACTTATAATGCAATGTAGTGAGACCAAAGAAAACCCACCGATTTACAAGTGTCTAATCCAACTTTTAACCATTCACAGCCAAAGAGAGATAGGTTTAGGAAAACAGAGAGCAAAAAATGAGGTTTTGTTTAAATTTAGACCATATTTTAATTAAGAAATAAACCTCATGTCTTTGCAAAATAAAGAAAGCAAATATAAATCTAATTGGTTCTCCAAATTGAGTAGAGTACAAGAGGTGCCGGCCGGGAATTTATTAAAGAAACTCCCAATAAAAAAGATTACATATCCATTCATATAAAATATACGTATAGCCCTAGCCTCACCGAAACGATCCATATCAAGGGAAGTCGGCGAGATATGGAAATCAAGCGTCATATAGAAGAGAAAAAGACAAAGCACATAAATGGAAAGATTCGAAAGAAATTCGCTTAAAGCAATAGAGCAATAAGCGAGCGAGACTCACCGGGTTTTTGGCCCAAATAGGATGATTCCAAAGAGCTTGTAGCTTCACCTCAATAGAGCATGAACACTGCTGCTTTTGCGGATTTCCAGGAGGCGCTTGATCGAATGACGCCATTTCTTAAGTTGTTGGAGAAAAACCTGCAGAGCGAGAGAGATATAAAACTACTGGAAAATGAAAGTGCGAGAATCAGAGGCAAAATCGCAAACGAAATGTGGAGAGGCAAGGAATGAGAAAGCTTTGGGAACAAAGAGAGGAAGGAAATACTGCAGATCTAGATATAATGAACAAAATCTCCAATAAATGTAGAAAGGACTTCAAGTAGACATAGATTAGCAACCATAACTTCTCATAATCTTCTTATGTTGGTGTTTGACAGTCGCATCCCTGCTTTCTCGGTATTTCCTTACCACTACCAATGACTGCTCTGGATTTCGGTTCAAACGATTCACAAAATAAATCGTTAGCGAAAAAATAAACACATCCTAGGTGACGGCAGAGATTATCGAGCTTGATTTCGGTGAGTAGATCCCTTACCTTCGGAGCAAATGACTGAGTGAAGAAGAAATATCATCGGATTGAAAGTTGCTCCCGATATTAGGCGTCTATGAGAGAAACTGTGGAAAAGGAGAAAGAGGAGAAGAGGAAAAAAATCGAGGGAACATAAGAGAGAGGAGAGAGAAAAAGAGATTCAAATTTTGAATCCTCCTCAAATATGAGACGTGACGTGAGAGGAGGAAAGGACCTCGGGGAAATGAAAAAAAAGAAGAGAAAAAGGGGTCCGAGAAAAAGAGAGGTATGCAATGGAGATGAGATAAGCTCACACGGAGCCCAATGAATATTTACCCGGCTTATGAACAGTAATTTGTGAGGGAAGCTGATATAAGCCGTTTTTGAAGATGGCTTGGGGATGAGATTTTAGATATATATTGATTGATATGCAAAATGCTAATTTAAGAACACGCCATTAATATTTGTTTCATTGGCACAAAACAAAGAAAGGAACCAAACCATCAATTTGCAAAATGCAAATAATTAATTAATATAATATGCCCTTTTATTGTAAAGAGAGACACTCTTGTTCGTCAGTATATTCCAAATATCACACTTCTTCCATATTTTTCTAAATCAACCTTCCCTAATCATTGCTTAATATATATATATATATATATAGTGTAAATGAAACAAAAGCCAGCTGGATTAATTTTGATCCTTTTCTTTGGCACTTATCACAACATCTTTATATCTTCAAAGATCAAACACATCAGGAAAAGAACAAAGGAATAAACAAAAAAGGTTGGAAGATAAGAACTTATATAAGTTTTGATGATGACAAAAGCAGATTTGAATTCCCAGGTTCTTCATCTTCCCCACCAATTCTTTCTTTACAATCTCTCACCAAACAAACCTGATCTCTCACCCTAGCAACACCTACTGATCATATGACTATAATTGCAGAGCTAATATATATATATATATATATAAATAATATGAACATGCATGATGATGACAGAGCAAAAGACAATAATAAGGAAAGTCCGGTTGAAAACAAGTTGGCATCTTCTGTTTTTTTCTTATATGTTTTTATCTCGGAGACTCGAATCCTTTCTGCTTCCTCACATGCTTCTTCAGTTTCAAACCACCTGCACAAACACAACCCACAGAATCAAACATGACCCAAAAAACAAAAATGAAAGATTAAAAATCGAGAAAGAAAAGCTGAGTGGTTTTTTCTCTGATGATTTGAGCCTGTGGGAAATGCAGGCAAAAGTTGAACACGCCATCAATGCATTTATACTTGGTTTTTTTGTTGTTGTTTGGTTCTGTGATCTTAGAATACGGGGGTTTCGGGGGTGTTTAATTGCCAAGGAGGAGGATGGTGCCGTGTTTCGAGGAGGAATAAAAGCGCGAGTCAGTGTTGATCTGAGCATGAACCTCACGAGCATGTGCACAAACACCTCTGTTTTCTTGCTCGAAAACAGAGCACATGTTTGAGCAAAAATACTCACTCATAATGATGCTGCTCTTTGCATGGGAAAGCAGGCTTGGACATGAGCGGAGGAAGAGTAGAAAGAGTCTATTGCAGAGGGGGGAGAAGAAGGAGAAGCAGCAGATAAAGTTGAAGGAGCTCTGTCGCCATTCTTGTGTAGGGTAAGAAGACGACAAAGGAAGGAGGGGGAGATTTAGATTGCAGTTAATTAAAGCAAGCAAGACGTGAGTGTTGGAGAGAGACAATCCGTAGACAGACGTGCATGCTCACAGTTAAATCATGGGACGTTTGTTGACTAACGGTGGTGTGTGACTTTTGCTCTAAAATGGTAAACACATGTGTATTTTTGCTCCCAAAAAAAGCACATGGTGCTGGACACTCCCTAAGGTAAAGCACATATGTATTTTTGCTCCATTACCCTAAAAAAAAATTTCGAAGACGCTGCCCCCGAACCTCTACTAATTGTGCGGACACAAACATGAAATTCTGGCTCCGCCACTAATCCTACTCTTGACGTTTTTTGGTGAGATTTTTCCTAAAAGTTGTCATTAAAAGGGCAACTTTTGAGTTTGGAGTTTGTAAAATCCGAGATTAGATGGTGTATATTATATAATGAGGATGAACACATGATTAATGGTTCTATTTATAAGTCACTCAAATAGATTTTATACAACGTTAGAGAGCCTAAGCTCTCAGATACAACCCGGTTCTCATTTATAGGTTTGACACACCAAAAGTAGTACAATCATTATTGTGACAAGGATTATTAATACATAGTTACAGGAAGGAATATATGGGTTTCAATCCAAAGATTTTCATTGCACAGTATGTAGTGATAATAAATTCCAGCGTACATTAAAAAAATGGGGGAATTATTATTAAGTCTTAAGAAATAGATTTAATTACAAATAAACCTTTTATATTATAACTTATTATTATTATTATTATTAATTGTTATTGAGACTTTTTGATAATTAAATCACTTTCTTAATACTTGATAATAACTCTCTTAGAAAAAATAAAATAGTTGTAAATGAATGGTAGAGAAGAAATTAAAGAGGTAGTTGTTAGTTCTCTATGTGTTTTGATGATAAGCGGCAATTGTAAACTCAAATTGAAGTTTGTTTTTGGTAAGTTGAAAAACTTATTGTCAAAGGCAAACTCAAGTTTGTGATGTCGATTCGAGTTTGGACTTGATAGAGAGTAGCTCAATTTTTATGAACCAAGCCAAACTCCAGTTTGCCATAGGCAAACTCGAGTTTGTGAGATACCGAGAGCACTCTAAGTTTTTCACAATAAGGTACAAACTCGAGTTTGCACCGGATAAAGAACTTTCAATACTTTTGAACTAAGCCAAACTCTAGTTTGCTTTTGCAAACTCCGGTTGTGTTACGAGAGAGCTTTCAAGGATTTGTGAACTTGACCAAACTCGAGTTAAGTTTTCTAAACTCGAGTTTGTATTTGGCCGAGAGTCTTAATGCTTTCTCATCTTGAGCAAACTCAAGTTTGCACTTGGCCAAAGTTTTCAAAGTTTTCCATAGTTTTGAGAAAACTTGAGTTTAGCTTTGTAAACTCGAGTTTGCACTTCGCAGAGAGTTTTCAAAGGTTTTCAACTTTTAAGGAAACTCGAGTTTGATTTAACTAACTCGAGTTTGTGTGTTACTGTTTGAAAATCATATTGCTTGAATTTGTGAAATCTTCATGATTGATCTAGATACTTCTTATCATCACTCATTACTATTCTTAACTATGTTTAATCAATTTGTTAGTGAGTTTCAGATGATTTAAAGAGTATTAAATAAAGATTTAGTTTAAAGCAAAAAGTGACATCAGCACATTTATTGCAAAGTCCAGAAAACCTTGCATCCTTTTGGACAATCATTCTTTGCACATTGCTAAGGGATTAATGTTTTCTTTCCCTATCAAGAAGCGATCTTCCAACGGATTTATTTTAAAGGAAGTCAACCATAAATATCATGCACTTGGATTAGCACTAATCAAGAGAGAGACTTGACCGAACTTCAACCTAATCTCTCTTTAATGTCTCCAACGGTCACATTAATGAATCCAACGGTTATTTAATGTTCTCCTTATATATAAGGAGTTGCATTCAAGTCTCTACAACAACTAATGTAGAAAACGAAAAAGCTTTCAAGTTTCAACTACTATTCTTGTTTTCTATTATTATTCCAGTCTCTACAACAACTAATCTCCAACGTTCACATTAATGAATCCAACAGTCATTTATTACTCTCCTCATATAATAAGCTGTTATTACTATTATTATTCCCATTTTTTTGTCACAATTATTATCCCAGTTTTTTGGCCAACAATTATTAAGATAAGTAATACAAGTACTAATATAATACGGAATGAAGAAGTCAATAAAATCTCATATACTAATCACTTAAATATATTTTAATAATTTTTACAATTTAATTATAAATATTTTCAATATATTTATCATGTTTTAATTAAAAATTAAGGAATTAAAATATTAAAAATGCCAATATATAACTTTAAATACAAATCAGTTTCATAATCATAATAGGCCCTGTATGAGTTATTATTTACATATTATAAGAAGAACTTTTTTTTCCCATTATATTCATTAAGAAGATTATCCTATGGATTTAATTTATCAAGTCAATCTATATCAATCAATTAAAATTAGAATTACTGTGCCTAGATTGCTGGCTACTGTTGTTTTTGTTTGGGGGTAGTTTCTGAATTATGATAAAATTTGATATGATTTTTATAGATACTATATGAATTATTTTTTAATATGACACCAAACTCGAAAGTAAAATTACTATTAGAAGATATGATATTTACGAAGATGTATAGATCTGCAAAGATGTGATATTTACGAAGATGTCTAATGTGAATCCGATGCAAATCAATATGAAAAACTGTTTGACCAAAAAAAAAGAAAAAGAAAAACTGTTGAGTGTCAGAAAAAGTTCTTATGTATAGAAAAGTATCTCTTGCTAGTTGCTACAATCAATATATCAATATCAATATATCTATAAAATCTCAACTATAGACGTTATGAATTTTTATAATTGTGACAATGAGAAATGCCAATCAGCGTCTATCTGTTTTTGGACACAAATATATTGGCATTTGTGAAATCAGTAGACACATTGGAGGAGTTTCACTGGGAGAACAAGACGAAGAATAGACTACGTCTGTTACTGGTAGATTCTGAGTATACTTAATATCACAATATTTAACATATTTACCCAATGACATGTTTTCTCATATTTATATTCATAGTAGCTGATAAATGCAAATTTCAGAAACAGTGAAGTGGAGTGTACTTTGTTTGATCATTGGCTTCAGATGTCTGTATGGCTTACTTGCAAAAATACTGAAAGTCCTATTGTGGTTCTATTAAACTTAGCAAGAGTTAGATTTTCTAAGGATGGTAATACTCATTACTTCAAGGTCCGTCCTTGCTTGTAGCTTAGGGTCCACTAATCTCATATTGTAATCATGCGAAATTATAGTACTACACGATAACTAGTGCAAGAGAGCCTAGTTGTGTTTTTGTTTATCAAATTTCTTTATTGCAGTTTATGATTTACCTGTTCCTTTGTGTGGTTTATCCGATCCCCTTGCATGGAATTGTTTAGGCGCGAGTTCAAATGCTGGTAAAGGAAGTGGCAACGACTGAGAAAGCGAATAGAAAAGAGAGTAACTTCAAGTGATCCCAACAAAATAACAAAAATCTTCTTTGAGTTGTATCTGCTTTACCTTCCCTAATTTCCCAAGTAAAGTAGGTCGTATGGTGTTTTAGACCCCAATTTGCTTATTTTTCTTTTTTATCCAACAAATGTGTAATTGCTTTTCAAATTTTGTAAAATAACTAGAAATGTCTTAGGACCCGTATTCAGTGTATACTATAAACAATTAGAGATTTTATAAGACTTAAATAATCTAATCTAGCTTATTGGTTAAAAAAAACAAATCTAGCTTATTTTAAGCTCTCTATACATTATGGGGTACTATTTAGAAATTATAAATAAGTATGTTTTTCGGGATTCATATTTTTGTTCTCCTCTTTATGGGGGTGATACTCCTTACCATGATTTGACCCTGATTTGCATCATTTTCCGCATAAATATCTTATATCAAGGTCATATATGTCTTTTAATACTAGGGAGGGGAGCTCCCCTCCCCCTCCCTTCAAACCGGACATACCCTTAAACATGTTTTATTTAAGAAGTCGGTTGAAATGAAAAATGACTCAAAAGGGAATGTTAGAGAAATTAAAAAAAAAAAAATCCAATCGCAAGTAGTCGAGGACCCGGTGAGGTAGATTTTTTTAATTAAAAAAATCAAAAAATAAAATAAAAATAAAAAATCCAAAAAAAAATAATAATCAAATTTTACCTCGCGAGGTAGTCGGACTATCGGTGAGGTACTTTTAATAAATAAAAAATGCAATTTTGCCTCACGAGGTAGTCCAATTACCTTCCGAGGTACTTTTAATAAATAAAAAAAAAAAAAGGTAAATGAACAATTTTAAACATGAAATTTACCCCAAGAAGCGTCAAAGACCATGAACTTTTTTCTGGAGCAAAAGTTCACACAAAGTTACGTTTTGGGAGCAAAAATACCACGGGCCGTTAGTTGACTGTTACTTGACCGTCAACTTGAATGGAACACTGACGTGGCGCTAATTTGGACTAACACTCGATTTAGACCACGATGGAAAGTAAATTTTTTTTTTTTAAAAAAAAAAAAACTAAAATGCCCCCTCCCCCCGATGAGGCCTTTAACCGCCACCCGGCCGGTCGCCGTCGCCGACGATCGGCGGTGGTGGTCGCCGGCGATGGGGTGGCCGGTGGTGGGGCCTTTGGCGGCCCGGGGTATTTTAGTTTTTTTGTTTTTTGTTTACTTTCCATCAACGTCCACGTCAACACACACTATATTTTATTTCACTAAAAGAACACACTATATTATTGGACTGACTAGGAAAAATTTAAACTATTCAACCTTCGCATCAGATAAAACTTCACTGTAAGAAACTTGAGTATGGCTCCCAAAAGTTGGAGATGACTTTCACACACAGATGCACTAATTGTTGTGAGTGTTGTCAATCTGCAAGAAGGAGGTTACGTCTGAAGGAGCCATTGTAGCGATTTGCTTTATGCGGCTGATATGAAAACTCAGAAAGTTGTTTGGGTGGTATTCCATTCGCTAGGGTTCGGATCCTTTTATAGAAAATGTGACTCTTAATTAGGGTTCTTTGGAAATCAACTTCATAATGAATCTTTTAGGAATGACCGAATGGAAGGACCAATAGGATGATTAAATATATTTCAAACCTATCACAATAAGATTGAAGAGAGTGGGAAAAAGGTATTTCACGGGAATAAGGAAGAAATAAATGGTGCTGTGAGAATTGTATTATGAGCACCAATGAGGCCCTTTCTCTACATAGTGATGTATAGGGAATAGACTAACAACATTGGAACTAAACCAATATTAAATGGCAAAATGTTGAATCGGTTTTTTTTTTTAAGCCAATGGGTAATAAAAATCTTCTAACTTGCATTGGTAATGATAAATGAGTTAAATAGAAGATAATTTATAGTAGAGAATGATTTTGACACGTGGATCCATTCATCAAAATCCAACTAATCACCATTACCTGTTGTTGAAATTCCCATATGGGCCAGTAGCCAAACAGCTAGGAGGTTAAATAGTATATATTTGATTGATAATGTTATATTATTATATGTATGGATGTGCCATATATATATAGGTTTATCGTTTGTCATGTCACTTGACGTAAGGTTATATCAAAGTCACCTCAAAACTACGTCGTTTTGGGAGTTAGAAGAATTAATGAAGGGTGTTTTGCCATATTGGTTTTTATATTTATTATATGAATTTTACCCAAAAAATCATCAATTAATTATCCTAACCCCAAAACTACGTCATTTTGAAGTTAGGGGAATTAATGAAGGATGTTAATTTTACCAAAACACCCTTCATTAATTCCCCTAACTCCCAAGACGACGTAGTTTTGGAGTGACTTGACATAACCTTATGTCAAGTGGCATGACAAACGATAAACCCTATATATATGTGGGCTTATGATATATCTTGTCATTGGATATAAGCCTTTGTCCAATGAGTAATATACTACCTTGTTTGGTCGAGTGAACTTTACAAAAAAAATAAAATAAAATAATCCAATGGTGCACACACTTCCTATAGCCGCCATCATCGCTGTTTGATCTCAGAATGCTCCTTCTTTTCCTGATGGTGCACAGTCCAAAACCAGGACTTTCCCAAATGCATAGAGAATTCCACTTGATGTGCTCTGTATGGCTCCAAATAGCAGAAGATGCCTCCATTTCCAGTGAGAACCGAAGAAATAGAAGGCGAACCCTGAAGATAGGATCGAGAGGAGGAATCCGAGGATTTGCATTTTCACGACGCTGGCTTTGATTATTTTTTGGAGAGGTTGAAGAAGAGGCAGAGAAACCAGAGGGAAGCAGCAGTACATTAGCCAGAAAGTGAGCAAGTGAAGCGGTTTGATGTAGAGATCGCCGACCACGAAGATGAAGCAAGAGATGAAGATGCACATGGCGGTGAATGAAGAGAGGAAGACGCTGACGATGGCTCCGATTCCTTGAGGGTATTTGAAAATCGAAAAAGGATGGAACTTTGAAGAGATTGAGATCATGGAATCTGAGGTTCTGTTTATGGCTATGATGGCATGGATTATGCCCACAAGCCATATGAGGCCACTGAAGATGGATACCACCCATAGGCTTATGAACTCGTGGTCTTTCAGTTCTCGGAGCATGTGGTAAGTGAAGGCGGTAATGATGACGGCACTGAAGCTGCCAATGGCGGTCCCACAAAGGGAAAGCCACGAAACGGTGATTATAGACGGAATTACGTGGGTAATCCGAGACAAAATTCCATGGGTAATCGAAGACGAAATTCCGTGGGTAATCTAAGACGAAGCTCCATGGATAAATTCCATAGGTAATTTGGGGGACATTTTTGAGGTGCATCTTGTTTGGTCACGTCAACGTTTTTTTTTTTTTACTTTGAGCAAAAACATCTAAGTTTTTTAAGCGGTTTATATATATATATATATATATATATATAATATGAAATGCACTAAAGTGAGAAAATAAGCATGTTCATATAAATAGAAAACTAAACAAGTTTAAAACACATGTTCATATAAATGTCACAATTTAAAGTCGCTAGAAGGGCAAATATGTGTGTGAGTCACCCAAGTTAGTTTGTACAACATCAATGAAAATATTAGTCACCCAAGTTAGTTTGTACAATAGCAATGAAAATATTCAACTATCATTTTCAGTGTCTTCATTTGCATTGGTAGCAGAGGGAGCCTCATCATTGACGACAAGGTTAGAGGGATTAGGTAAGTGAATCCCATGTGCTTGCAATCCGACATAGTAATTTGGTTTTGTTGTTTCAAGCTTGCATAATCTTCTCTCATTTGAGTTATCTTCGTTTGCAATTCGATCCATCGTAGAGTTGACAGAAGGAGGTGTGGCAGAAGAACCAATATGTTCATTTTCAGATCCAAACCCATAGATTCAGCCCTTCTTGTTCATACCACCGGTAACGTCCAACCACAAATTAAGTTCGTCTTCATTAAACTGGATATTACCACCCTCGGAATTGATAGATTCCTTTCGTCTCGAAATTCATCCTCAAAACGAATTACATAAAAAATAAAGACTATAATCAATCACAAAATGACTATTTCTTTTCCTAGAACCTCATAGTAATTTTTTCTAACATATAAAATATAAATGATAATGCTCTTAAAAAAAAAAAAAAAAAAAAAAAACTGAATTCAAATTCCAAAAAGATAAAGGGTCACTTAAACTATATATGACCATACAGTAATCAACCACAAAATGACTATTTCTTTCGTTCAAGCATGAAAGCAAAAGAAAAGGTCATTGAGGCATTCAGAAGATCGCAAGCTTGGGATAAGCATAATCACACTATAATCATCCACGCAAGAATAAGCATTCCAAACATAAAACCAGAAACTAAAACTGCCTCCTTGTTTTCTATCAAGTGCCTAAACAAGTAATTAATCATCAAAAGGGAAATGACAGGCGATTGATTCCATAAAATTTTATTCTTCTTGGGCTCCTGTACTTATTCCTGATGCCACATTTACAACCCCGTAATATTTAAGACATGTCTATTATAATTTGATCAAAGCTTTAACGAAAAAAATAGTGTAATTATGCATTAAAAATAAATACCATATATAAAACATTATAACTCAACTGAAATATGTTGTAAAGATGACTTCTGCCATATAAGTATCAACATCAAGTTTGAAACCCTCCTCCACAGAGGACCTACTGACCAAAACTGTTCATCTCAGTCCAGAATAATCTGGACCAATGTGACTCATGAAAACTGATCAAAATAATAATTAAGAAAACACTGTAACGATGATAATTATCTAGCCCTGCCTCCTAATTGGGCGAATTCTGTTCTAAGAAATGAAAAACCCTAAAATTAACAAGATTTTGGACACCTTCCTAGCGGTTGTTCAAGAATCTCATGATTCCTAGAAAATGTGTAGGCTTTGAGACATACTTCATTTACAGGTTTGGAATACTAAATAAAAGACTCCACAGGGGAATTAAATCCCAATTTCTCATTAAACACCATCTGACCCACGGATTCAGCGCATACGTCCCAGAATGCAGTGTGGGAAATTTCAATCTTGGCTTTACTAACAACAAAAGAAAGCACCCCACCCATATTATCCCAACTTAATCAACCACAAAAACAATAAAAGACAGAAAAAGTTGTGTACTAACATGGTAATGACCAGGAGTAAGGCAATATCATCATTCAGAAGGAAACTACAAAGGGTCTTTCATAAATTGATCATGTGCTTAGAAAATTAACCTACTTATCTATAGGAATGAAAACCACATCATCAATATTCACTAAGTAGGACAAAAATGGATTGTGATTATAGACAAACTAAAGACCTTTCTAAATGAATCAGCTATAGTTAGTGCACATAGAGAATAAACTTAAAAAATTAACTTAAAACAAAACTCATTACTCTGGAAGTAAAGCCACCCAATTAATGTACAGCAAAATTATATTGTGTGTATATATAATATAATGCTTACTGTGGCTTCATGTCCCGGTGGATGATGCGATTAGAGTGCAAGTAATATAATGCTTTCACTTGCGTGATACAAACAGAAAACCAAAATGCAAAAATATTGCAGTCTAAACAAAATTCATAGACAAAAGCATGCTTTATTTGAAATTAATAGACAGAAAGTGGATTCTTAAAAAGAATTAAATACAATTGCTTTGCAATTGCTTGAACTTGTTCTTCAGGAAGGCATTTATCATCCTCAAGAATCTCAAATAGTTCTCCATGCCAATTAAGAAATAAAAATAGCATTTCTTATTATCCATAATTAATAACCCTTTCGGTCATCAACTAGTTGCACATACTGGTGTACAACTCAATGAGCAATAGTTTCAGAATTGAAAGCTAGTGTCACTAATAGTCAAAAGGCCAATGAAATAAATGATAGATGTTTACTTGTGCAAATCCTGTGACAACACAAAACTCTTGCGGGCTTTCAAAGGAATCAAGCCTTTGAATGATATTTTCATGCTTCAACTTTCTTAAGATCTGCAAAAGTTAACACAATAAAAAAATAGATGATAGACTCAAGTATTTGGCAAAATGAGAAGGATTCATACAATTCATAAAAATAACAAGTGAATAGCACTAGCACAAGCCCAACATATTTCTGCACTTCAATAACTGTATGTTCACATAGACTATAACCCTTTTATTCCAAGGAACTTTTGAGAAATAGCGTCAACAAACCATACTGATGTAAATGACTGTGCTTTGGAACTGACCTGATGGAAGCTAAAGAGAAAAATAAGCAACAAAACAGGTGAGCTAAAACATGAATTCAAGTATAAGTTCTTTTTTTCACGGGACAATCAAATTCAATAGAACAAGCTTCTCACCCTAGATAGCAAAAAATAAGCACAAAAATTTGCAGGGAAAAAACGGGAATTAGATGTAAAATTCATTTACCGGAAAAAGAAACCGACAAAAGCGATAAATGATTAGAGCAGATTATCGAAGGATCCGGGGTTAAAAGATCACCCAGAATGAGGGAGCGCAGACATCTGAGTGTGAAAGCGATGGCGAGCTGAGATCTGAGAGTGAGAGCGACGGCGAGCTGAGATCTGAGTGTGAGAGCGACGATGAGCCAGATATGAGAGTGAGCACAGAGAAGCGGATTATCATTCACGGTTCAAGGATTCACGGTTCACACGATAGAACTAGAAGGTTAGGGATCGGCTAAAAATGTTTAGATTATTTAGGGATGAAGGTTTCGGGTTTTTTTTTTCAATTTGCCCCTTTTTAAATAACTATTTAAGATATCTTGTTTAGAAACTATTTAGCGTCTGCTTTTGTTTAGTCGATTAACGCCTCATTTAGTGACTAAAACGCTGTACTCAATTTTTTTGAAAAATCCATGATTTAGTCGACTAAACCATGTGATTTAGTCGACTAAATCTCGAGGGGACATATTTTTTTTAAAATCGTGATTTAGTCGACTAAATCACATGATTTAGTCGACTAAATCAGCGGGATTTTGTTAAAAAATTGAGCCCCCCACGTTTTCAATGGGTGACAACCTTTTTACATTAAATTTGTTGAAAAGAAATTTGTTTTTTAATTATTGTTATTTTAAAGTTTGAATTATTGTTTCCAGTTTTTAGGAGTTTCAAATAAGTAGCGATTTTGTTAGGATTGTTTCCTACTTTCTTGCTAAAAGTTGTTTCCTACTTTATCGCCTATAATGTAGGATATATATACATATATTTTGGTAGAAATATTTATTGTATTTTTGCTAGACAATTGAAAAAATTTAGTTTGTTAAGAAACAAATGATTCGTTATTAATATGTGTTGCGACAACACAAAAATGCAATCAAAAAAAAAAGAAAAAAAGAACCCCCATTAAGCAAGTACATCGGGTTATTAATTATGGAGAAAATTTAAGTAATATTTTGTCGGTTTAAAAATTTGAATATTTTGTTCGTTATTCGACTAAGTTTTATTTATTTATTTTTTTTGCATGCCTCACATTTTTATTAATTCGTTTAATATAATTACAAAGAAATAAAAAGTGCAATTCAAGGTACGCGGGGTAGTTAAAAACTCGATTTATCACTACGATTTTACGTTTTTACGATTTTTTTTCATTAAAACGATTTTACTAATTTTCCAAACGCTTTTACGTTTTTACGATTTTACTACGTTACGATCTTACGTTTTACGATTTTTCATTCTCCGTCCGTTTTCAGGTAAAATCTACGTTTTCACTACCATGGTACTTGAGAATAATAAGCTTATATTGTCAAATGAACTGGCTATATTATTATTCGCTACATACATATATATATATATATATATAGTTAGATGGGAAAAGTGTTTCTCCGTCATTTTGGAGATAGAGTTATCTCCAGTGACCTCAAAACTATGTCGTTTTGAATTAATGAAGGGTTTGTTAGTAATTTTAGGTGAATTAATGAAGGGTGTTTAGGTAAAATTTATATGATTAAAAAATAAACAAAATTACATAAACACCCTTCATTAATCCAAAACGACGTAGTTTTGGGGTCACAGGAGATAACTCTATCTCCAGTGACTGAAGAAATCCTTTACCCATAGTTAGATATATCTGATTAAAACTTTGAATTCAGAGAAGTAGGTGATGTGATTTTTATGAAAATTAACAACTTAAAGCAATAAAGTAGGAAACAACTTTTAGCAAGAAAGTAGGAAACAATCATAACAAAACCGCTACTTATTTGAAACTCCTAAAAAATTGGAAACAATAATTCAAATTTTAAAATAACAATAATTAAAAAACGAATTTCTTTTCAACAAATTTAATGTGAAAAGATTGTCGGCCCATTGAAAAATTTAAGCTTCGGGTCCCACCTCATATATTTAATTAAACCATGCCGGATGAAAATGAGTAATTTTATCAACTATTTAACTTAAGATTTTGGTTTTTGATGATATTAACTTGGAAAATATATATTGATTTGTGTAAATAGAATATATATATATGATATAATCTAAATAAATAGAATATGTATAAAAAAAAAGTGTAGTCCCTCCGATGAGAGGAAAAATAGAAGATGTTTCACTATAAAAAACGCAACATGAACTATAACTATATCTCATATATTTTGTTAATCACTTCCACTTATGTATAAAATATAAAGTAATATAATAATATATTATTATAATAAAATAACATTTTATTTTTCCGTACCTCCAACTTCCCTTACTGTTCGGATGCATCTTAACAATCCTAACAAAGCTGCTACATATTTGAAACTCCTAAAAACCGGAAACAATAATTCAAACTTTAAAATAACAATAATTAAAAAAAAAATTCTTTTCAACAAATTTAATGTGAAAAGGTTGTCGGCCCATTGAAAACGGGGCTCAATTTTTTGAAAAATCCGCGATTTAGTCGACTAAACCATGTGATTTAGTCGACTAAATCGCGGGGATTTTTTTAAAAAAATATGTCCCCCGCGATTTAGTCGACTAAATCACATGGTTTAGTCAACTAAATCGCGGGATTTTTCAAAAAAAATTGAGCCCCGCGTTTTAGTCGACTAAATGAGGGCATTAGTCGACTAAACAAAAGGATGCATGCTTAAATAGTTTCCAAACAGCAGGGCATACGCTAAATAGTTATTTAAAAAGGGGCAAATTGAAAAAAAAAAAACCAAGGTTTCGCATGGGATGAATGCTAAGGGTATTTTAGTACTTTCAAATGGTAATAACGAAAGTTAATAACTTTTTAACGGAGATGGTATTTTAACGTGGTGCTAGGCGCCTGGGAGTAAAAATCCATATCTATTATTGCTCATTCACCCTAAAATAAACATTTTTACCTCTTTCTCTCTCCCCCTCCCCCTCTATACGAACTCATCCCTCTAAAATTCCTTCCATATACATCGTTACATCTCCGTCAACGCAAGAATCTCCACCATCGCGATGCTCTCATTTTTCCCTCTGTTAGTCAACTAAATTTCGGAAAGAAACTTCAGTTTGATTAGCATTGAGAATCCGTAAATTGAAGGGGAGAAGGGAAGACCATAAGGAGGTCCAAATTGGGGGTCGAAT
The DNA here is from genome assembly GCA_019022655.1 of Acacia acuminata. Taxonomy (NCBI): domain Eukaryota; kingdom Viridiplantae; phylum Streptophyta; class Magnoliopsida; order Fabales; family Fabaceae; genus Acacia; species Acacia acuminata. The sequence goes on from JAFJYI010000061.1 coordinate 2,434,841, forward strand.
CAACACCAAGTATTAATGTGTACGTAAGGCTAAAAAATTAAAGAAGAGAGGAAATAAATCAAGCAGATTAAATTGAGAGGAGAGGGAAGGAGAAGATGATGATGATGATGATGAAATGGAGTATTGATGGTGGCTTCGTTAAACTCTCATAACAGCCACGTGAATGAGGGATGTGAAGGACAAAAAACTGCAATTATTTAAACATGAACGAAGAAAAATTGGCAACAATATATTATTAAGTACAGGAAAATTGCCATGGTCATGGGATGTGAAGGACTAAAAACTGCAATTATTTAAACATGTTAAGATTCTACAGTTAATTGCTTCCATATTACCTTCATGCAAAAGCTCCATGGTGTTCGTCATTGCCTGAATCTTGATGCCCAGATTGTGAAAAAGCGGTGCCTCAGGGTTGTCCGTGCTACAAAATCTGTCCCTCCTTCCTCATCAGAAACCCTAATGGGTCAAACATGGGGAAAAAATGGGGAAGGAGAACAAAATGCCTTGGAGAATCCCATCGAAACCAAACCATCTGGGCTGTCAGAAACATCTTTGTTCAACGTTTTACAGAAGAAGAGGAAGAGGAATTAAGTACTTGGATTTTGATAGCGATGGTGGAGATTCTTGCATTGACGGAGATGCAAGATGTATATGGAAGGAATTTTAGAGGGATGAGTTCGTACAGCCGAGGGGGAGAGGGGGGTGCAAGGCGGCGGTGAGAAAGAGGTAAAAATGTTTATTATTAGATTGTAATCTAACGGTATTGAGAGAGGTAAGCAAAGGTAGGTAAAATAAAAGTAGGTAGAATAACCTATCCCTTATAATTATAGTATGGAGTTGGTTATAGTCCACTTTTATCATCCACTTCCTATCCTCTTCCTCATCTCAACCATGGATTAAAATATGAACGATTGCATTTAATGTTTTATAAAAATATTATTTTTATATTAATAAAATATTAAATTATTAAAAAATATATAAAAATAATATTTTTAAAAATGATTAAATCTAAACGGTTAAGATTTCAATCCAACGGTGAAGATGAGGAAGAGGATGGGAAGTGGATGGTAAGAGAAGTGGACCATAGCCAACCCCTTATAGTATTATATTCATTCATTTTAAAGATCTAAGAAGGAATAATCAAAATATTAAATTAAATATTTATTTAATATTTTGTATCTACCTTCCACATTATAATTAATTTACAAAATATTGTGTAATTGTTTCCCATTACCTATCTTTCATAACTGCCACTCATTACTATTATTTTTTATTTTAATGTTTTGAGTTTGCAATTTTGCTATGGTCCAATGAGAGAAGGGATGCTTACTGCGATACTTTTATATAATAAAAAAAGTCATAATTAATTTATTGGAATCCCTATTTTTTCTATTGATTAGTTCCCCTAAATTTAAGCATTTGCATATATTTATATTTATAGTTATAGTGTTATATTATTTCCTTTTAGAGTTCTCAAAGAGAATAATCAAAAAATTAAATTAAATATTTACTTAATATTTTGTATCTACCTCCCCATTATTAATTCAAAAGTCTAATTAATTTATTAGAATCCCTATCTTTTCTATTGATTAGTTCCCCTTCATTTGAACATATTTATATTTATAATTGTAGTATTATATTCGTCTTTTAAAGATCTCAAAAGGAATAATCAAAATATTAAATTAAGTATTTACATCTCTCCCATTATTAATTTATAAAATATCGTGTAACTATCTTCCCCATTATCTATCTTTCACAACTGCCTCTCATTATTTTTATTTTTTTATTTTTAGTATTTTGATGCTAAAATTTTGTTGGACGTGTTGTCCAAGGAGATACTTACTCGCTTTTCTACTTTTATGTAGTTAAGATATTAATAAAAAAAATAACACAAAATCTCTCTTTTTTCAAAATTATATTTTTATTTTTAAAATTGACAAAAAACAATTAGTCGAAATTAAAAATTATATAATTTTAGGAAAACTCAAAAAATTTTATAATTTATTATATACATTAAAGAAATGTTATATATATTAAAAAAAATTAAAATTGACAAAGTCATGTTCAAGCACAAGTGTCATCTTCCCATGTTGATATCAAAGGATAAAAAATCAAACCTTCTATTTATAGAACTATAAATTACAAATAATGATGATATGATTATGTAGATGTTAGTTAAAGCGTTTTTTTTTAAAAAAAATTTGGCGGTTGTAATTTTGCTGAAAAATATAATTCAAATTACTTTTAAAATAAAATGTGGGAGATATTGAAGGAGAGAATGTAGGAAGTTTAATTAAGGGTATTTTAATATTTGGAAATTTATATTTTAATAATTGATCATTCTAAATAATTACAACTTTTATAGTCTTTCTCAATAAATAGTATTCTCTTTAGGTCCTTCTTTCTAATTTTACCTTTCGACATTTTACTTAACATATATCTTTCTCTCTTTCTACATATATACACTTATATAACCTATTTGTGCCATTCAGCATACTATTGCCTACTTTGCTGTTGCCTACCCTAATTTCTAAAAACTCAAATAAAAATCCCTTCTGTTGCCTACCCTGTTTTCTAAAAACGTCAATTAAAGATCAAACAATAACATCAAATATAAAAATCCCTTCTCCATTTAAATTCAGATTCGAGTCAATCACTTTAAAACCACGATTCGACGACTTAAAAATAAATTTATCAGTATGAACATAAACTAAATACCACAGGGCATAATAAATAAATCTCGATTGACTTAAAAATGATAAATAAATCTCGATTGATTTAAAAATAAATTCATCAGTATGAACAGAAACTAAATACCACATGGCGTAATAAATCTAGACAGCAAGATTTTTTCCTTTTTTTCCTTGTAGGCGCTAACTACAAACTATGAACTTAAAAAATCCTTACTCTCTTTTCTTTTCCTTGCTGCGGCAGACAGCGACACTGAGGACGCCGCCGTGGCTGACGCCAACGGCGACGGCGACGCCGCGGCAGACGCCGTCGCGGCAGACGCCGTCGTGGCGGACGCAGAGGCCGAAGCCGACATGGCGGTGACTGATACCGAGGCTGAGGCCAAGGCCGCGGCCGCCAAATCGAAGACCAAGGCCAAGGCGGCGAAGGCCACCGTCGCCGCTGATGAGGGTGAGGCGCCCAAGGAGGCCGCCAAGGCGGAAGAGGCGGACGTCGGGGCTGGGGACGGATACACCGGAACCACCATTGTGGTCGCCAGATCCGCCATTGGGGCGGCCCAAGTGCTTGCTCACAGTAATATTACAGCCGCCAAGATCCTGACGGTTCATCCCATCCACAGCATCTCTCATGGCTTGCTCAGACGAGAAGGTTACGAATCCACAATTGTTAACAACCTGTATCAGAAGCCACAGATAAAGCACAGAGATTACCAAATCACATCTAGCAAAAGAATCAGTGATCTAGATGAGAGAAACACAGTATTAGAGTATTAACGCAAACAGAACAAAGAACACAGATCAGATGGGATTCATTCCATATCGTGTCGATCCGATCCGGTCACAAACGGACCTTCAAATCGGTGATCTCGCCAAACGAAGCAAAGGCTTCTGGAGGGCTTCTTCGTTGGTATCCCTTGCGAGCCCCAAGACACGGCACGTGTATCCAACATTTGCTGCCGCCATTGATCGAAACACTAGAAAATGACGACAGAAGGCCTAGAAAATGACGATAGAAGGGAATAAAGAAGAGGACAGTAAATTTGACATAAAAGAAAAGAGAGAGAACAGTAAAAATAATTTAGTACCCCAATTCTCCTCCTTGTTATAGCTAGGGATTTTGTGAAGGAAAACGGAGGCCCGGTCGTATTCGGCCCACCTACTAACTATAAAAAATCATCAATATGCTAATATATAACTTTAAATATAAATCGGTTTCACAATCATAATACAGCGCAGGCCCTGTGTGAGTTATTATTTACATATTACTATAAGAAGAACTTTTTTTTACATTATATTCATTAAGAAAATTATCCTACGGATTTAATTTATCTAGTCAATCTATATCAATCAATTAAAATTAGATATGATTTCTCTTATGTTATAGATACTATATGAATTATTATTTTAATATGACACCAAACTCGAAAGTAAAATTACTATTAGAAGATGTGATATTTACGAAGATGTATAGAAGTGCTGCAAAGTTGTATGGATTAGCCTATTCCCTTTTCATTAAAAAAAAAAAAAAAGGTGATTATACAAAGTTTCTTTATTGAATTTTATGATTTACCTGTTCCTTTGTGGTTCATCCCCTCGCATGGAACTGTTTAGGCGTGAGTTCAAATGTTGGTAAAGTAAGTGGCAACGACAGAGAAAGTGCATGGAAAAGAGATACATTTACATCATTAGGTTTAAGGAAAAGTAACTATATCTATGAGTAAGCAATTCAATGAAATATGAAAGTAATCAACACTACAAATTCAAATTTATAATTAAAAAATAAAAAAAAGATACATTTACATCATTGGGTTTAAGGAAAAAGAGCACAAGAACCATTCAGAATTTCGTATGAATTTAATAATTTAAAATAAAAATTAAGTTGAATTGAAGAATTGCCGATCTTTGGATAGAGATATTCAAATTCTATTTTGAGTAAACAAATGCATCTTCAACTTTCGGGGAAAAAAATCAAAACTTTTTTCCCGATAGTAATAAAATCAAAACTTTCATGATATAATACTTTTTTAGTATAAGATATAGTTGTAATGTGATTTGTACTAAAAATTATGTCTTATATTTAAAATTGGAGGAAAAGGTTTTTTTTTTTAAAAAAAAAAATTGTCTTGCCCATATCCTAGGCCTCACTTCATCACGTGTGTGTGTAAATACACATACACTGATTTGATTTGGTAGTTATCTACATATGTGCATATTTGGTATAGCTTATAGGAGGGGTTTTTAAGTTTTTTTTACTATTTCAATCGTGCTTATGGTTTTTTCCCCCTTTTTGTTTGGATGGAAAATGTGGGCAATCGGACTTATGGGCAAAAAGGAGCTTATTTGGAAAGCTTGGTTTCTGGCTTTTGAAAAGCTATAAGCTCCTTATTTACTATTTCAATCAGATGTTACTTTCATGAAGCTGAAAATGAGAATATTAGTATAGATGAAGAGTCTTCATCGACTGATTCTACTGAGAAATCTTCAACCCAAATAAATAATCTATCTTCAATTGAAATGAATCAGATTGGTGACTCAATTAGATACTAAATTGTATCGGACATAAGTTTCTAGTTACTTATGTAATATTTATTTGATCAAATTATGTATTTTAGCATTGCCACATTTAAGTAATTTAGCATTTTTAATATTTTTGGTAATTTTAATTTTTCTCTTATACTTATTTCAAAAGTCACTTATCCATAAGTCATTCTAAACAAGTTTCAATTTCACAAAAGCTACTTATGTAACAACCAATGCAAACATAAATCACATTTCACAATCTGACTTTTTCATAAATCATTTTGCCCACTAGTATCCCAAACAAGCCCTAATTAGCAATCGACTGGTGTTTCGTGCGTACTGATTTCAGTTTCCTCAAACTCAAAAGGCTATAAGTAAAATAGAAGGGAAAGTGAGATAATGCAACAACAATAATGTGCCATTTTAGAGAGCCAGTTGGTGAGCTTCTGACCAGCGTTTGGGCCTGTTTGCATAGGAGTCCAGTGGAAAAAAAATTGTATCTTTTTGGGTTGGCATTTTTTCAATCCCACTTTTCCCCTAAAAAGTGGCTTTTTTTGAAAAGTCACTCTTCCTAGCTTTTGTAGCTTTTTGATGTGTTAGGACGAGGTTAGGTTTCTCTCATAATCCTTTTTTTATTATCCATCATCATCTCTAAATTATATCTGTCCAATTAATCAGAATACCATTTTAATATTTCTCCCATCTTTCCAATCAACGACCTAGATGAGCTGATGAGGGAAAGTGAAAAAAAATAAAAAAGATGAGGAGAGAATCCTCTTCTGTTAGGATGTTGTTTACTCTCGTGGGGCCCACTCTTCTTGTCTATTGCCTAATTATCTTAGTACCTCAGGACATCAATGCATCATCTTACATGTCTGGGACGTCTTCTTGTCACTTTTGCTTCTTCACTTGATCATTAATACAAAAATTTACATTTCAACATTGGAAAGACTAAGTACTAACTTATGGAAAGTAAGAACCACCCTTGCTTCTTCCAGTTATCATTGGTGCAATAAATTATGTCATGGCATTGGAAAGACTCATTGTTTCACATTTTATAATAGGTTGCGTCCCTCTTGGGTACCACTGCATGATACAATGAATTCTTTCAGCTATACAATAGGTTGTGTCCCCTCCATCCCATGTGAAGCAATGAATTATTTCACTTCTATTTAAGACAAAATACCTGTGGATTGCTCAAACACACAAAACTTAAATCCTAATGAAAGCTAAATTGTAATTAAGCACCTCAAATCAGATATAATATATATCCTAACTTCTCAAAAGTTTTACTACTCTTACTTCTTCTACTGATCATTAATGCAAAAATTTACATTCTGACATTATATACACCAAGTCTTGACTTATCAAGGTTATCATAAATCCTAATTTCTGAAAGTTAGAACCATTATTGTTTATTGTGTTGATCATTGATGCAATAAACTACACTCCGATATTGGAAAGAGTCATTCTATCATATTTCATAATGCGTTGTGTCCCCCAGCACCCTTGCACAGTGCGAGATATTTTTTCACTCCTAGAAACATCGCCGTACATTTAAGGCATAAATTGAAATGGAATAAATCAACATTACTCGTTGTAGTTGCCCATGATGAATTTAAAAAGTAATAGTAGTGAGTGTATGTATATTATAAAAAAACTTAAACCCATATATGAATATTTTAAAATGTACCTTCTTATAATGTGTTATTAAAAAATCCTCAAATACATTGTTATATTTGGTTAAGCATGCTTGTAATTTGCGTGGGCCCTAATCAAATATTTTCCTTTTGAAACTCAAATTTCAAAGGGAGAATTAGGGAGAAGGAACAAGAAAATAAAATATAAATGTAATCTGGCCTGGAAAAGATCCAACTCTGGGTAAGTTTTTGTGCTTTTATTTCCTACTTCTTCTGGACTAACCTGTCAAAGGATATAGAGCCCCCAGGATAGGCACCCATTTCTTTCAGGGATTTTAATTTCAGAATTATGTGCCGAGTCCTGCACCCATTTCTTTTAGGCGTTGATAGTATAGGCACGGTATCATCTTCTCTTGTAACATATGCTGCAATTCAAGCATTAAAGCCAGACTTGATCATAAATGCAGGTACTGCTGGTGGCTTCAAGGTAGGAATTGGGAATTTTCGTCCCTCCAACAAATTCGATATGATTTTTCTTTAATTATTATTATGACATCAAGTTGCATATTATGTTGTTTTATTTCTTTGAATCTTTCTGATTTATTAGTTTTGGATCTGTTTGATACTGAATCTTGTTTCTTTGTTTCTCAGAAGTCAACTCTTGGTAATATTTGCGATAATCAATTTTCGCTCTACTTGAGCTTTTAATTTTGCTTTTGCTTGTGAAGGAAAGAGCTGCTAACTAATTCTATAATACATCAAATACCTTATAGAATCATTCATGTCGCTGAAAAGATTCTAATGTGGATATCTGCACTTGTCTGAGCGCACCCAGAAACTTGGTTTTTCTGATGTACTGTTCATGTATATTTTCAGGCAAAAGGAGCAAGTATTGGTGATGTTTTCATCATATCAGATTGTGCTTTTCATGACAGAAGAATACCCATACCTGTGAGTCTTATGTTACTCTTTAAATGTGGTCAGTGGTCCTGGTTTGTCTATTTCTCTTCTATGTTACTTATTCATTGCATGTATGTGAGTGCCTTCGTCACACGGCATGCCACTCCTATCTTGGTATGGTTTCCTCAAGGGTCATAGAGTCATAGTACAAGCTCAGCCCCTGTACTAGGGGAGTGACCGGTGGCACTCCGCTGGACTATTCTATCCCTCAAAGTGCAGAACCAATTGAGCACCCATGATTTGGCTTCTTTTTCTAAATAAAACTTGGGGTGTTATATTAGGGACTAGTATGCTTTCCTGAACTTGCTCTGTGATCTCATTTCAAAATTTTAAAGGCATTGTAGTGTTCATAGTCTATAAAATTATATTTACACCTGGGCTGGTAAATAAATCTAGGTATCATATGTCATCCATGTGTTTGATGCTTGTAATGGGGCTTTTTGGCTAGCTGCTAAAAGTGACTCTGGGGATTAGTATCCGTTTGGTAACCCCTTTTAAAAAGCTTTTTTACGCAAGTCGAGACAAAACTCCTCCCACAACTTACCTTGTAAATCCCAAAAGCTATTTTCCAAAAGTGGTTTTCAAACGGGCACGTTCAAGGCTTTTTTTTATTCAGTTTGATGCTTTGATTGTAAATCTCCGAAGTATAAAAATTAATTTGGTATCTTTGATTTAAAAACGTATGCTTTATTTTGCTCATAAATTTTGATGTCCTCAAAAGCTTGGATATCATGGTTAACATATGTCATGTCTGGTTTACCCCTAACCTTGATTTTCATGCATACCAAATAATATGAATGTGCTTATGCAGTTATGTATGCAATTTAAGCTTTGCTATCAACAAACAATCATATTTAACTTTCTTTTGCAGGGTAGTGATTTGTTTGGAGTTGGTTCACGTAAAGCTTTTGAAACACCCAATCTTGTAGAGGAACTTAATCTGAAGGTAAAATGTGCTAAACTGCATATATTCCAAGTTTGTATATATAATATATATGGTCTAGATAAATAACTTGAGTCAACATACAAAGCTTTGTGCTGCATCATAATTCCATATTGCTATCCATGGAGTCTGTTGAGTGAATATGATAGATAGCTCATTTGAATGAGATCTGGATCCTAGTTTCATGTAAATATGATTGAAGTTATCTAGTGAACAAGATATATATTCTCTGTGAAGTTCATGATAAAAATCTGGCTAAACTCTCTATATCCTCTGATTTACTTATTTTCTCTTTGGCTATTTTAACTAAGCTTCACATCAATGCGCCATACCACTATAACCCACCTAACTCTTTGAAAATCCTAATCAAGCCCTTACATGACTTCAGGCTATTATTTAACCTTAAACAATGGTTGTGAATATTTCAGGTTGGTAAGTTGTCTACTGGTGACTCTCTAGATATGACACAACAGGATGAAGCATCTATCATTTCAAACAATGCCACATTAAAGATATGGAGGTAAGCTATTTTGTTCTATCTCTTATAAAACAAGCGTTTGAAAGGATTTCTGCTCCCCTAGTAGCAAGTTGTGAAATCCACAGATTCCTTTTTCCCCCTTGTCATTTCTTTTCTTTTTGGTTAGAAGAAATATACGTATTCATAGATTGAAAACTTTTCAAATTTGCGCTATAATTTCATAGTAGGCTATGCTGTATACAGAAGTTTGAAGATGCTGATGATTGGTGACATCACCTGATTCTATATTGCACTTTGATTTATCAAAACATTCTCTCCTAATCGAAGACAAAGTCTATAAACCCTAAACCCTAGCCCTAATACTAACCATTCATTCTCTCAATTGCCCAACTGAAGAAGTAAATAGAAAGTTACAAAATTGATTAAACTCTGGACCAAGTTTTGGTCTCTTATGGTTCCAATATTATGGAAACTTATCTGCATTTTACTTCCTCCATTACCTTTATTTGCATCACACGTTGCCCTGCACTAAACACTATATTGTTTTGAATTCCTTGATTTATACTTCTGTATTCTGTTTTCCTGCACCATGCCTTTGTCTGCTTTGTCCTCTGCCATATATCAGACCTCATTTTTTTTGTTAAGCCTAAATCACTTCTATTGATTAGCTAATGCGCCAGAAAAATGGGCAATGTGAAAAGTTAAATTAGTGCCTCTCTTTCTTATGTAACTAAATCCATCTTTATGTCCGTTTTGCTTTGTTGAATCAAGCATTTATTCTCCATCTGAACTCTTTATCTCCAGGGAGCCGCAATTGCCTATGTTGCTGATATGTTGAAGGTCCCAGCTATTTTTGTAAAAGCTGTAACTGATATTGTTGATGGTGACAAGCCAACTGCAGAAGAATTCCTTCAGAATTTGGCTGCTGTAACTGCTGCACTTGATGAGGCAGTGGAGAAAGTCATTTATTTTATCAGTGGAAAGTGCCTATCTGAACTTTGACAATCTAATTACGCCTTGCACCTGATTTTTAATATTACAAGGTTGCATTGTTGTATTACACTACATTTGTCTGGGATTTTATGCTTTTTTATGCAAAATAGCAACAATTTGTAGATAAAGACGGATATTGCAGTGGTGCTCGTGCAAGTGAGCTAGCTAAAGTGCTGGTTCTCATCCTCCAGATGTCCATTGACATGTTTTGGTGAATTGCATGAAGCCTAATGGTTCATTGTTTCTGCTAAGAATTATTTATGGTGAAGAAAAGATGGTTTGACGAGCTAAATTTCTTAGTGGATGTTCCTCATTACGGCGAAATGTTGAATCAGTTTTTTAAGCCAATGGGTAATAAAAATCTTCTGACATTTATAGTGGAGAATGATTTTGACACGTAGATCCATTCATCAAAATCCAACTAATGACCATCACCTGTTGTTGAAATCGCCGTGTGGGATGTTTATGTGGACCAAGGACCAATAGCCAAACAGCTAGGAGGTTTAATAGCATATATTTGATTGATAATGTTATATTATTATATGTATGGATGTGCCATATATATATATATATATATATATATATATATATATATCCTTGATCTGTAAAACTTTTCACACCCATGGTACTTTTCTCTTCAAATTATGACAAGTTTTACCTTTTCGGGATTTTACTCATCATATATCTTTCTTTCTTTCTACATATAGACACTTACATAACCTATTTGTGCCTAGTATATTCATTGGCTACTGTTCTTAAAACTCGTTCTTATACTTCCATGACAAATGGCGCCATCAGCATACTATTGCCCACTTTGCTGTTGCCTACTTTGTTTTCTTGTTTTAGGGTTTATGCCAACGAAATTATTAAACATCAAATGTCAGTTAAAGATCAAACAATAATATCAAATATAAAACCACTGCCTCTCTTTCCCTGAATATGAATATGAAAAATAGATGTTTTTCTTACCCCAGGTCCCTGGAGGGCCTCCCCGATTCCCCAGTTGAAGACAAAGAAAAGCGGTGGTTTGGCCTCCAAAAATATTGTTTAGGTATTTAATAAATTACATGGTTTAGAACTCACGTGGTACTTGGTTGAAGTCTTTTCTAAACCTGATACGGGAACTTAAAAAACAATATAAGTTGGATTTTCTTGCAATTCTTGAAACTTGATCTAGTGGTACGAAGACTAAAAGGAGATTGCACCACTTGGGATTTAGTTCTTATAAATATACCGATGTAGAGGGGTACAATAGGCCTTATAGTGTTTTAGACCCCCAATTTGTATGTTTCTTTACAAATTTTAGATAGTGCGCTTATTTTTCTTTTTTATGCAAACAAATGTGTAATTGCCTTCCAAATTTTGTAAAATAACTAGAAATGTTTAATGACGGATTCAGTATAAATTATAGAAAATTAGACATTTTATAAAACTTAAATAATATAATCTAGCTTGCTGGCCTGAAAAAAAAATCTAGCTTATTCTTAAGCTCTCTATACATTATAGGTACTATTTAGAAATTACAAATAAGAATGCTTTTTGGGATTCGAACTTTGTTCTCCTCCTTATCACCTCAATCAACAGCTAGTTGGTTATTTGTTTTAATTTTAAATTCTACTTATTGAATTGATACACAGTTCAAATTAACTATATTTACGAGCATGCAATTCAATTGAAAATTCAATATGTATTCTAAAATGATACTTACCAATTATCACTATGCCCCTCTCTATCTCATTTTGATTGATTGATTATTGATTTCAAATTTTTAATTTTCAGATATTAATCAAATAAAAAATCTGAATGGATGCAAATTTGTTGAAGTAAAAGGTATTTTTATTTTTTAATCGGAAAAAAGGAATTTTAATTAATTAATTAATTAATAATTCCTTTATTTAATTATTTAAATCACAACTTCCAATATATATCATAATATATATCATAATGAGTATTTGTTTCCCAATAATTTCTCACTTCTCATGTCTTTTCTCTACCTATCATTCCCCATATTTCATTTGAAATTAAAATTATATATTAATCCCACTTCCTATATTTTATATTTTGATCATTATTTTAAATCCTTCCAAGTTTTTTTAGTCCTATCAGTATCCTAAAGTTCAGGTTCACCTAATATGAAAAAGTAAATATTTAATTTATAATATAATTCATGAATGTGAGAGGGTCTTTAATGTTTTTAGGCTCCGTTGCCTTTTATTTCAAACTCTTTATTTGAACCGTTGGCTTTCTGCATGAATGGAATTAGTGCCATTGGCTGATAAAGAAAAAAAAAGATAAGAAATGTTTCATTAATTTTTTTAAGTATAAAAGCCCAAGGATAAGTTTTTTTCTAAAATTTATTCCCAACAAATCATAGTCAACAAATCTTATTTGCCTTGTCATGTCCATAGGACTGTAAATCTGTGAGTCTAGCTAAACATTAAAAACATCGATAAAATCACTCAAGCATTTGGCAAACTCATAGTATTTCCGATTACTCAATACCTCATCATCTACCATTTCCTCTCTCTCTCCTTCAAACCCAAAATCCCAAAAAATCACCTCCCCTCAGATTTGCAGATTCCTTGCCATCATCATTACTCGCTTTCATCTCTTATGTTCCCCAGAAACGTCGATTGCAGGTATATTTTTCGGTTCAGTGAGCGATTATATAAAAAGAACTACTCAACATGCTTTAAACATCTATAAAGCATAGAAGAAGTCAGAGCAGAGCCGTGTAAGAAACAATAAGCGAGAGAAGAAAATGCCCTAACTTCATAGCTACACCTGCATCTTTGATGTAAATACCATAACTTCATAATGACTTCAAATGGAATATTACTTCAGGTAATAAGTTGAATATTATTATGTTGCTGTTTTATTTGGTCACCATTCGTCTCAAAGCACTTGGTGAGCATTCAGTGCCGATCATTTCAGCGGTTAGAAGACGATGCAGTTTCAAACGGAAGTCATCGATGAGGCATTATTACGACCATAGGGAAGTGGATGGAGATGAAGGGAAATAAATTATAATTATTAAGTCTATATATCACGCAGTGTATGATGTGTCAGCGATGGACATTGCAACAATAATAAGTAACCAGTAATCAGTAGTTATATTATGTAGTGAATTTGAAATTAAAATCTTGTTATATTTTAAAAAATAAAAAAGGATTTTGTTATATTAAAAAATATATAGGAAGGATTTGGAATTTGAAATTGAAATCTGAAAAATGAATGGAGGAAAGGTATGAGAATTGAGAGAATCTATGGGAATCAAAGATTTTAAAAGTTAAATAAATAAATTAATAATTAATATGGACCAACCTCAACAATAAACCTCCTTAGAATGAAACAAAAGCCAGATACGAGAACACCCCATAATAACTTTCTGATCATATCACGGCGACGTACGACGGCCAAAACAATATAACCCTACATACGAATTTAAGAAATGTTAAGTTAGACTGTGGAAAAAATGAAACTAAAAGAACACACTATATTGGACTGACTGGGAAAAATATAAACTATTCAACCTTCACATATCAGATAAAACTTCATTGTAAGAAACTTGAGTATGGCTCCCAAAAGTTGGAGATGACATTCACACAGATGCACCAATTGTTATGAGTGTTGTTAGTCTGCTTACGTCCGAAAGGAGCCATTGCAGCGATTTGCTTTATGCGGCTGATATGAAAAATCAGAAAGTTGTTTGGGTGGTATTCCATTCGCTAGGGTTAGGATCTATCCTTTTATAGAAAATGTGACTCTCAATTAGGATTCTTTTATATATATATATATATATATATATATCCTTGATCTGTAAACCTTTTCACACCCATCGTACTTTTCTTTGCGAATTATGACAAAAAGTTTTACCTTTTCGGTATTTTACTCATCATATATCTTTCTCTCTTTCTACATAAATACACTTATAGAACTTATTTGTGCCTAATATATTATTTTAGGGAATAACATTTTTGCATTTACTGCAAAAAAAAAAAAAAAAAAAAAAACAATTCTACAGCAAATCAAAAACTACACCGTTTCCTCTTAATATACGAGTCTATATTAGGTGCTTATGCTTATATGCTTATTTATGTGCTTATACCTCTAATTAGAGGTATAAGCAATTTTTTAATTTTTTTATATTGTATTTATTTAGATTTAAATCATATCGTCTTTCGAGATGTTTTTTTTGTATCCAAGATCTCAAATTAATTAATTTTTAGTTCTTTATTTGTCTACGTAAACGATTATTATGAAAATTAATTAATTTGAGATCGAAAAAAAAAAAAATCTCGAAAGCAGATATGATTTAAATCTAAATAAATACAATATATAAAAAAAATTAAAAAATTTAAAAAAATTGCTTATACCTCTAATTAGAGGTATAAGCACATAAATAAGCACATAACATAAGAACCTAATGTGGATTCCTTAATATCCTCGGTGGTTCTGATGTTTTGCGTTCTCCTCTAGGTGATACTAGTATCTTCTACGCCGTTTTTGACTCAGTCACCACCACGCGCCGCCAACTTTTACGAGGAGGAAGAGGAGGACCACGTCGTTCTTTCTCTCTCTCGGTTTTTCTTTTTGGTCGAGAGTGGGGGTATGAGAAAGTAGCAGGTAATAATTTGAAGAGAAAGGGAACAAATTAGTTTGGAAATTTGGGCTTTCAATTGGGTGGATCTGCTGATTTTAGTAGGGGAAAGGGGTGTTCGGAGAAGGGTTTTGGTTTCTTTGAGTTGGGATTGTGAGTTGGTGGGATCAAAAGATGATGATATCGAGGGGACTATTCGGATAGTCCCCACCCCATATACAGCCGCTCACGCCGGTGTCGGAGGCATCTGAGCCACCAGAGTCGCCGTCGCCTTAGTTAGACCCCGGAGCTGAGACCTCTGCGTCCCACCAGGTTGAAGTGGAGGAGGAGATGGAGGAGCCCGAGGAGATTGAGCAACCGCCCGCCGCAGTGCCCTGCTCCAGGCTCTTTGCTTGCGCGGACCGGCTTGATTGGACTCTGATGGTCGTTGGCTCCCTGGCAGTAGCTGCTTATGGAGTCATGGTACAGCCCTCGTAGTCTACTTACACTACTTTGCGAAATCAGAAATAAAGGGGAAAAAAAAAAAAAAAAACTGAAACGGCAACATTTTGGTGGCTTGCTGCAGATTTGTTTCTGCATTAGATGCAGAAATGATTTTCCCATTATTTTACTCATCATATATCTTTCTCTCTTTCTACATAAATACACTTATAGAACCTATTTGTGCCTAGTATATTCCTTAGCTGCTGTTCTTAAAATTTGTTCTTATGCTTCCATGACAAACGGCGCCATCAACATACTATTGCCTACTTTGCTGTTGCCTACTCTGTTTTCTTGTTTTAGGGTTTATGCCAACGAAATTATTAAACATCAAATTTCAATTAAAGATCAAACAATAATATCAAATATAAAAATCCCTTCCCCACTTAAATTCAGAATCAACCACTTTAAAACCACGATTCAATTGACTTAAAAATTTATCGGTGTGAATAGAAATAAAATACCACAAAATACCAGAGGGCGTAATAAACCTAGACCGCAAGAATTTTTTTTTTTTTTTTGCCTTACAGGCACTAAGTACAAACTATGAACTTAAAAATCCCTAGTCACTTTTATGTCTGCAATGGCGGACAACGACACTGGGGCGACCACCACGGACGCTGAGGTTGAGGGCAAGGCCGCGGCCATGAAATCCAAGACTAACGCCAAGGCCAAGGCCAAGGTCGTCTGGATGCCGAAGCCGAGGGCAAGGCCGCGGCCACGAAATCCAAGACCAACGCCAAGGCTAAGGCCATCGTTGAGGAGGCCAAGGCCCAAGACGAGGCCGCCAAGGCGAAAGCGGCAGAGAGAGGAACCGCGGACAGATACGCCATAACCATCACCGTGGCCGCCAGATCCACCGTTGGGGCCACCCGAGTGCTTGCTCACAATAATATTATAGCCGTCAAGATCCCGACCATTCATCCCCTCCACAGCATCTCTCATGGCCTGCTCAGACGAGCAGGTTACGAATCCACAATTGTTAATAACCTGTATCAGAAGCCAGGGAGCATGTCAGATAAAGCACAAAGAAAACCAAAACACATCTAGCAAAAGAATCGGTAAAGTATTAGAGTATTAACGCAGACAGAACAGAGAACACAGATCGGATAGGATTCGTTCCACATCGTGTCCCTGCCACAAACGGACCTTCAAATCGGTGATCTCGCCAAACGAAGCAAAGGCTTTCTGGAGGGCTTCCCTGTCGGTATCCCTTGCGAGCCCCGAGATAAGGCACGTGTATCCAACATTTGCGGCTGCCATAGATAGAAACCCTAGAAAATGACAACAGAAGGGAATAGGGGAAAAAGAAATAGTCCGCCTTATAGAGAAGAGGACAGTAAAAATAGTTTAGAACCCCAATTCTCCTCCTTGTTATATATAGTTGGGGATTTTGTGACTCTTATTCGGCTCATATACTAACTAGGGTTAGATTAATGGCCGGATCAATATGCCAATATATAACTTTAGACCCCAATTTTTATGTTTCTTTACAAATTTTAGATTGTGTGCTTATTTTGCTTTTTTATGCCAACAAATGTGTAATTGCTTTTCAAATTTTGTAAAATAACTACAAATGTCTAATGACGGATTCAGTATAAACTATAGAAAATTAGACATTTTATAAGACTTAATAATACAATCTAGCTTGCTGGCCAAAACAAAAAATCTAGCTTATTTTTAAGCTCTCTATACATTATAGGTACTATTTAGAAATTACAAATAAATATATTTTTTGGGATTCAAACTTTTGTTCTTCTTCTTATCACCTCAATCAACAGCTAGTTGTTTATTTGTTTTAATTTTAAATTCTACTTATTGAATTGATAAGCAGTTCAAATTAACTATATTTATGAACAAGCAATTCAACTTAAAATTCAATATGTATTCTAAAATGATACTTACCAATTATCACCATGCCCCTCTCTATCTCATGTATAGACTAATAGTTGATGGTTTAGTTTGTTTATGTTCCAAACTTTCATCTTGACAATAAATCACGATAAAAGAACAAATAATATATTTTTTCACAGCTGGATAGATATCACGGCGGGTATCTATTGACCATTCCCCTGATCCTAAAGAACTTGAAATGGTATTTACAAATTCAGTCATGAGAATAATCAGTCATTTCGTCAGGTTTTTCACTTGTATCTTTGATGAAACAATAAATAGGGGTCAATTTTAACAAATCTTATAGTGGGAATTACAAATTGTGTAATGGTATTTACAAGTCTAATAATGGGAATAACCAGTGCTTTCGCCACATTTTTCACTTGTGTCTTTCATGAAACATCATATAAGGGTCAATTTTAACAAATCTTGTTGTGAGAATTACAAATTGTGTAATGGTATTTACAAGTTTAGTAATAGGAATAACTAGTGCTTTCGAAAGTTTTTTTTTTTACTTATATCTCTGATAAAACAATAAATAAAGGTCAATTTTAACAAATCTTGTAATGGTAATTACAAATTTGTTAATGGTATTTACAAGTTCAGGAATGAGAATAACCAGTCCTTTCGTCAGGTTGTTCCCTATGACGTGTACAACTTGATGAATTCACTTGTTATTCTCATTACTGAACTTGTTATTCCCATTACTGAACTTGTTAATCTCATTACAAGTTTTGTTAAAAGTCCACATTTACTGTTCACCTTCTTCTTCCTCAAACTCATTTATTGTTCATTCTGGATTTTTTAACCTCGAGCTCGTTTTACCGTTCACCTTCTTCTTCATTTCTCCTTCCTTCCCCTTCCAACAATGGAGTCCAACCATTGAGTTTTCTTTCTTCACAGCATGTTCAATATTCTTATCCTAACATCTACTCATCAAACCAATCCAAACTTTCAAATCAGAAATATACTTTTCTTTTCTTTTTCATTTTCACGCATTCAAATGGATAAAGATAACAGTTGAAAAAAAAATACAGTACAATACACGC
Source organism: Acacia acuminata (assembly GCA_019022655.1). Lineage (NCBI taxonomy): Eukaryota > Viridiplantae > Streptophyta > Magnoliopsida > Fabales > Fabaceae > Acacia > Acacia acuminata. Next base: position 2,453,087 of record JAFJYI010000061.1, read on the forward strand.
ATTGATCTCGAAATTCGTCTCCAGTTTCAATGAAACTCCAAAAATTAAAAAATGCACAGGATCAGAAAACTCAAGCTACTCCCATTAAGCAAAGCAATCAAACTGAACCAACGAATTCACAAGGAAAAGCAAACTTGAAATGGGGGAAATTACTTCCAGTTGGAGCTCCAAAAGAGAATTGCCAAATCAAAATCACGGACAAAATAAGAATGAAGCAAGAAGATAAATTGCGATATTGGTAGCATCCCAAAAGGAGGATTGTTTTTACAAGGTCCTTTTTATTGTTCTTTAACACAATATATTTTTATTAAATTTAATATTTAATCTTACAATAATTAATCATTAATGTAAATGCAACTCTAACCATTTTCTCATGATAGGATGAGACTTTTCATTTTATCTAACTTGCTCGCGGCTAAGGAAAAAGTCCAATTATGGAAACAACTACTTGATCACCACCTCTCCTCCGGCGAATATTTGATAGAAGTTCTTTAATGACCTCCGTTGATTCTAAGAGTACTTCTTTGGCAGCATCAGAGAAATCGAAGAGTCATACAGATAGCAGTTCATCAACCAATTTTTCATCGCAGCATCCTCGAGCTAAGGCTTGTTGAGTGTTTGGCAATTGAAGCACCTTATTAATGCAATCATGCAAATCCTGGAAGCCAATAAGATTTTGGCATATTATTGAAGATGATGAAGAGCTTGCTTCAGAAGAATTGAATCTCTGTAAATTCTCCTCAAGCTGAAATATTAGAGGGTAAGGTCCAGAGGGTTCACTCTTGGAACGACAGTGAAGAGAAATCTCGAAGTTTGAAGCCATGGAAGGTACTTTAGGAGATGAAGGAGATCTTTGTTTTTAAGTCCCTCTAGTAACCATATTCTGCACGCGCGCGTGTATATATATATATATATATATATAAGCAAAGTGTTAGAATATAAGGTGAGATTAGTTGATTAGTTAGAAGGTTAGTTAGCCTATTAGTTAGGGAGTTAGTTGGGACTCTAATCTATAAATAGGGGATCTTAGCTAATATGATTAATAAGTGTGTTGGATGTGGAATCCTCACAATATTAGAGAGAGAGTTAAGTAGATCTCCCTCCAAGAGATTGTATGAGCATATTGCTCTTTATTGAGATTAATACAATTGATTCTTTATCTTTCTTCTTCAATTATACTACTTAACATGGTATCATGAGCCTTGGTTTTGAGTGGAGCTAGATAATCAAGAAGCCCACCACGAGTCCAAGAAAACGTTATCTCAAGCCTCAGCTATAGAGGCCCAAAGTAAAGAAACAACCCAAGAAAGCAGGTTGATTTTTCAAGATTAGCAGCCTAGTAATCAAGTTTAATCAGCACACAAACTCCTAGTGTACAAGAACAACGCTTGGCTTTCTGTATTACAAGCCCATATTCAAGAAAAGGCCCAAGACTTGCCAGAAATGCAAGATCCAACCAAGATTGCATTTTTGGTCATATCCAAGAATCAAGATCTGTGGAGCATAACGTGGCTCGCCTACCTCCTCCGCCTGACCCGACTTCTCATTGTTTGCGATACGGGAATCCACGGAAAACCAGATCCAAATCTGAAACCTAAAGCTCCGTATTTTTCACCCCGAAGCTCCGTCAAGATCTCACCGAAGTTAGATTCGGCATGGAGGTTTTCAAGATGGAGCCGGGAATATACGGGCGTGAGCGTGGCAAAAAAAATCGTGAGAAATCTTGAAATCAAGAATCGCGAGTGAGCAAAAGACGGCGACGAAGACGGCACGACACCTTCAAAAAGGGGGAAGATCGACGCCGGCGAAGAGGGAAAAGACTCACGTACGCCGCGACACCTCCAAAGAGGGGAGAGATCGACGTCGGCAAGAGGGAAAAAGACCCCGTCGAAAGTTGACGCCGGCGAAGAGGGAAAAAGACCCACGTCGGAAAGATCGACGCCCGCGAAGGGGAAAAGACTCACATACAACGTGACACCTCCAAAAAGGAAAAGATCGACGCCCGCCTTCGTGATTTGGGTCAAGCTCTTTCGTTCTACGGGATTTCGAGAACATCGCAAAGAATAGACATTGAGCCTCTGCTTCCTCGGTCCTCATGTATAATTGATTAGATTCTCATTGTTGTTATCGTTTTTGGTCAAACACGTTTTGGGCTTATCTGAATGCCTTCCTTGGTCCAGAGAATTGATATTTCCAGAAATCACTTATTGAATCTGCAATTCTGGTTTGTGAATTTTTAGGCTCATTTTTTTTTCTTTGTGATCGACGCTCTATTCTTCTCGGGTTTTCTCGTTGAAATCGGCGGTTTTCATCGGATTAATTGTGGCTCTGCGTTCTTGGTTTAAAGGGCCATCGTAATACTCTTGATCCACCGTGCCTCTGTGTCATGGAAATTGTCTTTTTCGTGTAGTTGCAGATCAAGTGTGTGGGGATCCTAAATTGTATGATTTGACCAGACAGAGATGTGCATGGATTACATGGAGCGTGAAAGAGATCACTTTTCCCAATTTATCATTGAAGGCTTTATGTCTTACTGTACAAGGAAGAGAAGAGATAAGGTTTATGGAAAGAACAAGAGCAACTATGGTTGGAGATCTCAAATCCAAACTGGATGTATCTTCTTTTCTACTGCATGACTTTAAAGCCAAATTAGAAGAGACAAAGTTGAAGCGCGATCGATGAAGAACAAATAAAGGAACTTGACGGAGAACTCGTTCGAGGTAGCTTTGGTTGAGAAGAAGGAGAAAGAGGCCGAGAGAAGATGATTGAGCTGCCCAAGAGGCTGATCAGGCCAATATGCTTGCCCAGGAAGCTCATTTAAGGCTGCATCAAGCAAATGAAGAGGTTGAACAAGTTCACCTTGGCAGATTTGAGTCAAGCCATAAGTGTTTCACATACAAGCAAGGAAAATACTGTGTTGCGGTCAGTCATTGCAATAGTATGCCGCTTGCATCCCAATGTTCGTTTCATTATTGGTGGAGATGGAGCAAAGTGGGTGCGGTTGGAAGAGATGAGAGAAAAGCATTCTCTTCAAGATCGAGTTGAAATGCTGGGAGCTGTGCAACATGATCAATGGACAAGAAGAGGGTTTTATGGAAGAATTGCCTCAGGCATTTGCACATTTAAATGCGTATATGGCAAAACTCACATGCTCACAAAGACAATGATTGCAACCAGAAACCCACATATTGATTTGGAGAAGAATGAATTTGTATTGATGATTGAAAACTAATCAATTTAATTCATCTTATCTCCTTATTTTTGTTGTTCAAATTGAGCACATTTAAGATAAATAGTGTTCAACTTGAGGGGGGTGTTAGAATATAAGGTGAGATTGGTTGATTAGTTAGAAGGTTAGTTAGCCTATTAGTTAGGGAGTTAGTTAGGACCCTAATCTATAAATAGGGGATCTTAGCTAATATGATTAATAGTGTGTTGGATGTGGAATCCTCACAATGTTAGAGAGAGAGTTAAGTAGATCTCCCTCCAAGAGATTGTATGAGCATATTGCTCTTTATTGAGATTAATAAAATTGATTCTTTATCTTTCTTCTTCAATTATACTACTTAACAATTCGGGTCCTTCTTTCCGACCCGGTTGGTTCTTGGTTTCACAGTTAGGGTTACGTTCTCCAACCCGGAGATTTGGATCTGGTTTTTCGTGGATTCCTGTATCGCAAACAATGAGAAGTCGGGTCAGGCGGAGGAAGCAGGCAAGCCACGTGATGCTCCACGGATCTTGATTCTTGGTTATGAGAAAAAATGCAATCTTGGGTTGGATCTTGCAAAAAACCGCCTGCTTTCTTGGGCTGTTTCTTTACTTTGGGCCTCTAAAGCTGAGGCTTGAGATAATGTTTTCTTGGACTCGTGGTGGGCTTCTTGATTATCTAGCTCCACTTAAAACCAAGGCTCATGATACCATGTTAAAGTAAATGGATCAGTATATTGAATCATCTAAACCAATATACAGAGACAGCCTTATATAGGCCCAGACCACACACACACTCTTATACACTTCCTATATGGGCCTAATACACAAAGACACAATACTAATTACTCATACTAACACACCCCCTCAAATTGAACACTATTTATCTTAAATGTGCTCAACTTGGACAACACAGAAAATACTTCTTCTTTTATGGTAATACTCGTAATGCTCACTATTGTAAATGTTGCTGTCCCTGTTTCTGAGCATATTTTCTCTTGTTGATCCTTGGCCAGAATCCTCTCTATTATAGTTTCTCCATATTGTGAAACTAAAGCCTTTCTCCATATTGTGAAACTAAAGCCTCGCACTCCTGACTCACAACTCCTATGGCCCAAATTGCGTGATTGACTTCAGCAATAATAGCGTAGGACCAGCCAACAAAGAGGTTCCAGAATCAGCAATTGCTCAATTTTCAACGACCACCAAAGACAATATCTCGTTGATTCACCACCAATCAATACATCAGCCAAATTAAACTGCCAATATCCCTTTCTAGTCACTGGTACATAAGTTTGCTCACCCTTATAATGATCAGGGTCCATTCCACCAAAAACAATTTCACCTCCTCCTTCATCAGCATTACGGTAAAGCCAAAAAAAGAACACAGATTCATACCAGACATGTGAATTACATGGCAACAATGTCAGGTGTCCCCAAACTATGCTGATTTCAATAATTCTGCCTTCTCTTTGGCCAACGCAGCCTCAGTTTCAGCATTTTGCTTACCAATCTCTGCAGCATCCAGAAACCACCTCCAGTTGTTTCAAGTGAGCACTTCACATTCTTGGCTATGCACTCTTTCTCTTTACCATCTGAATCTACTTCCTCAACCAGTAGCATTCTTCAGTAACAGTCGCGTAGAGATCTTCCGGCTATACTTGCCGTGACCTATAATCTCAATGGAATAACGTCACCAAGACAAAACCGGCTAAACCTGTCATGACCTCTAACCTCGATGGAATAACATTACCGAGAACACAAACCTCGATGGAGTAACATCACCGAGACAAAATACAAGCCCTCGATGGAACAACGTCACCGAGACAAAATACAACCCTCGATGGAATAACATCACCGAGAATATAAACCCCTCGAACATTTCACTCTTTTTCCATATCTTTGAAAAGTCTAATGAGTACCAAATCAATGGATCCACAGGCTTGGAATGACCATATTGACTTAATCTCACTTCTAAGCATTGTGAACTTGCTTCATAATCAATCCATGTGTGAAGTTTCTCTCCATTTCTTCATAATCAGAGAAGAGGTATTTCGTGTTTTTGCTAGTGCTAAATCACCCACATCAATGGCCACATTACAATAAGCGAACGAGAACCACCATTAAGTCCCGTTGTCGACTTAGCGGAGAATTTAACATCTATAAGCATAGATTTTCTTCGGTTTAATCCGAGAAGAAGAAACCCGAGATGAACTTTTCTCAAAGACTGAATCTTGAAAACCAATTGGAACCATAACAAAAGCCAAACGGTACCCATCCACCGACAAGATCGAAAATGCAAAATAAGTGGAAAAAGAGTGTTGAACCGAGAACCACCATTATTGACGTCAGTCAGACAACCGCGAGAATCAATCAGAATCACCTGAGAGCCACCGCGAATTTCAAGCAAGAAAGTCTTGAATCACTGTCGGAACTCAACCAAGGAACCTTGAACCACCGCGAATCACCGGTGAAGATCTGGGGAAAACACCACTGAACCACCGCCTACCACTGATTCTCGACGGTGAAAGGCAAATCGGGCGAGGGAGATGAGCGCGCATCGTGCGAGAGGAGGGAGATGATCGCGCGTCATCTCCAAATCACGGACCACACCGTCGATCTGCAAGAGAAGAGCAAAGCGATTGGCAATCACAGACCACATCGTCGGAACTCTACAAGAAACCACACCGATGATCTCCAAATCGCAGACCACACCGTCAATGGGCAAGAGAAGAGCAAACCACCGGTGAAACTTGGACCACCGTGAGCCACAAGAGCAAACAAGAGCAAACTACCGGCGAAGCTTGGACCACCGCGAGCCACCGTCCAAAATCAGTCAAGAACCACGAAACCTCACCGCGAGAATGAAATCCAGAAGCACCGTGGATTTCGACCGTCAACCTAAGATCTTGAACACCGCGAGCTGCCGTCGATGACCAGGACAACCACCGCGAACCACCTTCAAGACCAAAGCACCGTGGATTGCGACTAAGAAACCATGGCGTATCGTGCGACTAAGAAACCAAAACTTGGCGTATACTTGCCTGTCTCTGCCAACCCCCTAATCGGGGAATCAAGAAGTAAGGGTTATAGTTCTTGACCCAATTCTTGCACCAGATTCTTGAATTTCTGCCTTGTCTTGGGTCCTTTCTTGAAACTGGGCCCTTGCTTTTTTTTTTTTTTTGATTATCTGGCCTAACCCAAAATCAATAACCTAGGCTCATGATACCATGTTAACCAGTGTGATTAGAGAGAATAATTAGGAGAAATAAGATGAAGAATCTCATTGTGTTATTAACAATGGAGAGCATAATGCTCTGACAAAGTAATTGTGATACACACACTTAACACTTATTGATCCTATTAGCTAAGACCCCTTTATATAGACTAGGGTCCTTAACTAACTCTCTAATTAACTAACTAATTCACTAACTAATCAATTACACCCTTATATTCTAACACGCCCCCTCAAGTTGAACACTCCTTAATTCAAGATGTTCAACTTGAACAACAAATACAAACTAAGGGTAAGGTGAATTTAAATTGAATAGTTTTTCCAATTAAGAAAAGTAATACAAAACTTCTTCAATTTACAATGTTCTTCTCCATATCTCTATTGACATGCTTCTCTGGGACTTCTTTTAGCTTTTGCACACAATCATGCTTGCAATGTTCATTTTCTCCTTATCCAGACTTTGAATAGGACAACTCAATCTTCCTCAACCTTAGCTTTGCACCCCTGGAACTTTTATGTTCTTCATAAGCATGCATCTGAAATTTCTTATACACGTGGAACTTTAATTTCCGATCATGGCGTATGATGCTTCCAGTGTTGTGTAGCTCATGAAGCCCATATTACTAATACTGAATTTGTAGTTTTAAGTGCAGAAAGCTCCATCTTCTACAGCAGTGCAAATGGTTTTAAGTGCAGAAAGCTCCATCTTCTACAGCAGTGCAAATCAGCATATCAGACCATGGCTTTAATCACAGTTTCCCTTCCAACAAAATACAAGCACTTCTTCTTCCACCCTTGCACTTTCCTTCCCATTCTATCCTGAATGAAGGCTAGGGTCACAATCTTTGAACCCCCCACAAGATAGGAAGAGCAAGATACTTCCCTGGATCAACAACTTCTGCAATATTTAGGCACTCCACACAGAGAACTCTGCAGCTTGAAAAAGGAAGGAAAGAAACATTCTGAAGAACAAAAACCATACAATCACTTCCATAGGAAATCCATCAACCCAAATAGCTTTATTGCCTCTGAAATTCTAGTCCAATCGCTTCAGGATGCCAAAACATCAACCGCCATATCATAGGCAATTTTGCCCACTACACAGCAAGTTCCTTGTCCGAATGAACCATATTATACACGATTTCAATCCCATGTAATATGCGGAAGAAGAGAACCGTTGATTCAGATCGGAACCAGAGAAGAATGAAATACGAACCAACAACATGCGGAAATGAAAGAAGTTCGAGAAGAAACGCAAGAACCAGCGATTAAACAGAAATTCACGAACAAAATCAGAGGAGTTCCATCGGGCAGTAACATCGATGGCTTTGGTTCTGTCGTTGTCACTGGAGGCAATCACGAACTCGACATGATCAAGTTATTCCTTGATCCCAACACAAGTGCAAAAATCCATGTAAGCATGTTGATATATTCATTTTGAAAATTTGTTGATTTCTGCAAAGTAGGAAGGTGTTTAACAGATCAAAGGTGTTTATTGATGAACAGGTTCTAGGTAACAAATACCAAAGCAAGTTGCTGGAGATCATTGGTGCCAGGTAATGTTTTCTCCTTGATCCTTGAAATATTCAATCTCAACTCCATTGATATTTAAGCCATCTAAGTCATTAAAACCAAGTAACAAAATTTTCCTGCCAACCTCATTATTTATTTAATTGAGTCATCGTTATAGCATTAAGCCTTCTGCTATAAATAAAACCTTTAATTTATTTTATTAACCAGTGAGCTTCCAGAGTTCTTGGGCGGCACTTGTACTTGTGCAGATAAACAAAATGGGTTTGTAGATTAGGCGAAGATTGGGTTGTTTTGGCAATTTTTCACTTGAGGAGGAACGGCTGCCATTGAAGTTATTTGCTTTTTTTGCGAAACCCCAGTCCTATTTATAAGAATAGGTTGACTCTTTTGAAGAAATTAAAGAAGTGAATTAAATTATTTTAGAGTTTTTTATTTTTTTTTCTCCAAACTAAATTGTTTGATTGATAAAGTAATATTTTGGATTTTCGTCATTGTACACTGTGTGCCTTTCTTGACCGGGCGAATACAAGGTTATAGCTATAACTCTTTTTTTAGTTAATGTGGTAATATGGTATACATATATATTCCACAAAAAAAAAAAAGTCTTAGACTCACAGCATACTTAATATGTATTTGTGATAAAAAAGCATAAATGACGATGTAGCATAATAAATATAAATTAATAAAACCAGTTATGAGTATAAATGAATACTATCAATTTTATCCATTAAATATATTTAATTAAGGATTTTATTGTTTATTTTTAAAATAATAATTTAACCTTTTTTTCAAATTTAAATTTTCATCTTCAATTATCGTAATATATACCACTAATATTAATATATATATAGTATTCAATAAGATTCATAGCCTTTTTGATTATTTTCTATCTCAACTAATTTTTTAACCGCTAACCCAAGCACGTCTATGTTTGAATAAAAGTCACTTCTACCACTATCAATTCAACCATAAATCACATTTACAACTGACTTTTTCTTATTTTACTTCGCAAAAATCGATAGAAAATAAGTCACCGCTCTCATTGCTAACCCAAACGGGCTCAACCTTGTTAATTGACATTTTGTTATTAAAAATATAAGAAATTTATGATTTTTTTAGTAATAAAAATAACAGCATAATTTTGACAAACAACCATCAATGTGAAAAGGCTATTACTATCACTTACAAAATAAAAAAGAATTCCAAAAAGCAATATAATATTGTTGAAATTTGCTATAAGTGTGGGATGAACAAAATCAACTTGTTTCAGTTATCCAAAATGAATTGTTTCACATTTTCAGGTTTATATCAACAATATGAACAAGATACAAGGGTCAGGCATCGTCCTCAAGAGTTCCTTAGTGGCCCTTTAGACGAAGAATGGGAAAAGAACAAACATGCATAAATATACATCATTTGTGCCAAATTAGTACTAGTCTTTAATGAAAGAGTCCCAAGTAGACAGAGATATTGTAAAGACTGTGCAAGAATATGGATGGAAATAAATTCCAGGATCGGCTAAATGTGGCCCCCATCACCATCCCCAAAAATCCAATTGGTAGCATTATCTGTGAATTGGAATGCATAATAGTAAAGAAGATTGAACTAACTAGGATTGCACACCATACGGGCACATGCATGTATCTGGTAAGTAATACCATTAAAACACCACGGAAAACTATCTCTTCCCATAAAGGGGTATATATTGATATCTTTATCACATGTAACCACGTTGCCCTTGAGGATGGAAATCTACCACGTCTTGAAGGCCTAGGTAGTGGCAATGGTGGTCTGATCAGGTTCTGATTCAATCGCCTGAGCTGAGGAATCAAGGGAAACGTGAGACATCCTAGGATGACATCCAACAGCCATTTCCCTTCTAGACTAAACATGAACCAACCAGGTGGAAGGGGATGATACTTAAATAGGCAGAGCCAAAGAATTGTTATAGCAGCAGCTAGTGCTTGAGCAGTAACAAGGCGGTTTACTGCCTTTCCTTCATATGTGAATGACTTCACTACCTAATATGTGAGGTCAACGAGAATAGATCATTGAGCCATTTTTCAACATTATTTAAATGATTAATAAACAATTCTTACACTGTTTACCTGCTAAAACAAAAATAAATCATATAACATCCTTTCTTGGTTTAACATATATGATAAATTGTAAAAGACCTTGAAGCCGGTTGGATCCTCTCTTTTTTAAGCTAAAAACTACTTTTAAGCTAAAGCTAAAAAAGAGCTTTTTTAAAAAAATTTAAAAGCGGTTTGATGGTTATATAAAATTTTTTAGTTTAAAAGTTACTTGAAAGCTCAAATTAAAAATGAGTTGTTTGGTAAACTTTTTATTATAAGCACTTTTTCTAATAAAAATTATTATAAATTGTAAATAAGAGGCGATATAAAAGATTTTGGCGGATAAGAGGATTATCGACCGGGCAACGGAAGGCGATTATCGATTCTGGAACAACGGCGACGCCAACCCTCCCTCGGACTTGAATTACGATCAAAGGCACCCCCAATCATGATCTGCAAGCAAACCCCCAAATAAGAAATCTAGGAATTCTCAAGATGCGACTTCATCGAATCGGTCCAAAACTATTGGGAAAATGTTCTTCAATACAAAACTATGTTGCAAATTTCAGGCAGACGTGTCCTTATATCACCAACCGCAATTTCGCCCACAATGTTGAAGAGCTTCGTCGGCCACCGCCGAATTAGCAAGAAATTGTGGCTGCTCATGAGGGGTGAGAGGCGAGATAGTGAGCAAGTGAGAGACCTAATGTGGATAAGAGCTTTTTTAAATAAAAGCTAAAAAAACTCCTCTAAGAAGTTTTTGGCTTTTGGGCCTTTTTCTTCTTTATTAAAAAAAAAAAAAAAAACTCTTTTTATTATAAGAGCTTTTGTAAAAAAAATGTTTGTCCTAACTTCGTTTATAAAGAGAAGATAAGCTAAAAATAAGAAGATCCAAAACAGACACTCAATGTTTTTTTTAAAGATATATAATTCTATTTTGAATTAATTTACTATACTACAGTAAAATCTATCTATATCATAAATTTATTTTTCATGATTTTTTAATAATACTTTTCTGACAATTTTTCTCTCAACCATTTTAGATTTCAAATTAAATATATATACAAACACATGCATAAGATTAAATAACAAGATTTTATTTTGTTATATATCCTATATTCAGAGTTTTTTTTGCTGGGTAAAAGATGCGACGACTAATTAAAATGAAATGTTTTCTTGTATATGTAGGGTTGATTGTACTCGTAATAGATAAGTGATGCGATTAAAAAGGGAATAATAAAACAATTTTCGTAGCGACTGCAAGAACATAATTCTTTACCGAAAAAAACAAAGAAAGGAGAAGAGGTTGTGAGCATAGGGATCAAGTTGTGAAGCATGAGGTTGTACAAAATAAAAATAAGTTTTGCCATTTTCACTAGAGATTTCAATCTTTTAAGTTTCAGTCCATTGCTTAACTGCGCAAGAAAGGAATAAAAAAATATCATACTTCTTAAATTGGAGAGAAATTAAAGAAAATTATAAAAACCAACAAAACAAATGAAAGGCTGAGATATCAATATCACATTATGTTGATGAAAAATGGGTAGCAAATTAATTAACTATGTCCACGAGTGGTTTGTTAGGCTGGGATATCAATATCACACCATGCATAACATATCTCTCATATCCGGGCTGAACGTTCAATTCAGAGTAAAAGCCAAACACGAGCCGTTAAGGAATAAAAAGAAGCAACAAAGAAAGAAAGAGAGAAAGAAAATTCCTATTCCCTCATCCACTCAATCCACAAATGCAGGACCAACAAGAAACCAAGATGATCAAATTTCGATTACCTTAATTGTGGGGTCATTGGCAGTGGCAGCGAAATTGGGTTCCTCCTCACATGCGCAGTCGTTCAAGGAACCCTGATCGGAGTATTGGCAATCTTCATCGCTGCTCTGATAGTCCTCCATGCCCACTAACAAATCAGATGAGAAAGAATGATATTACGTACATGCTAACTCAAATGGTGAAACCAATGGCACTCGTGTTAAAGAACTTCAAGAAAAAAAATATGGGTGAAAATTGAACTACGTTCGAGTTGATCAGATTTGGTGATCGGAGAAAGTGGAGAACAGGAGAACGCTGATGAAGATTCCGGCGTGGGAGTGAACTTGTGAAGCCTTACGGAAGAAGCCTGGAAAAGTTTGGGAGTAGATTCCCACCAGATCAGAGAGCAACTTTAAGCCGTGTAGAGATTAGAGAGCAACTTCAATCGGTGTACAAAAGAGACATGAGCATGGTGCATAGCGTAAGGAATTGTCCAGCTTTTTCACTGTACATACAGACAGAAACCACAAAGATGAAACAATGTCCATGGTTATATCTGTGTAAAGAATTATCCAGCTTTTTCACTGTACATACAGACAGAAACCACAAAGATGAAACAATGTCCATGGTTATATCTGTGTAAAGAATTGTCCAGCTTTTTCACTGTACATACAGACAGAAACCACAAAAATGAAACACGCTTTTGCTTTTTTTTTTTTTTTTGACTAAGCATCAGTTTGTCCCTCTCCCAACCCTCTCAATGCCACGGTTTAAATTTGAATCTGAATGATCCCACAAGCAGCTGATTTTAGTTCAAGGTATATCTAACCACATTTAAGGAAGGGTTATTACCCAATAGATAAAAGTATAACGAGAAAAGTGAAACGAAATTCCTGAGCAAAAAAAGTGAAACGAAAAGGAATGGCGATCATGGAGGTGTTCTGTGTTGATATAAATCCTAATGTGCTGTTTAGGAAGCATGGGAATGACATTTAAGTGTTTTTTGAAGAACCATACCTTCAAAATGTGAACCACTTGTAAAAATGCCTAATTATGATTACATATCCTTTAATGATTGACCTAATCTGTCTGTTTTTAGCGTACTGGGGCCACTTGAGAACTTCTTTTTGCTAAAATGGGATGCTTCCGATATACCATTGTTGAACTTCCAAATTTACAGAAACTGAACAGAATGTTCATCATCAATGCTGGTTCTGGATTTAGGCTCTTGTGGAACACAATCAAGTCATTCCTTTATCCCAAGACAACTGCAACAATCCATGTAAGCATGTTGATATATTCATTTTGAAAATTTGTTGATTTCTGCAAAGTAGGGAGGTATTTAACAGATCAAGGGTGTTTATTTAACAGGTTCTAGGTAACAAATACCAAAGCAACTAAGTTGCTGGAGGTCATTGATGCCAGGTAATGTTTTCTCCTTGATCATTGAAATATTCAATCTCAACTCCATTGATATTTAAGCCATCTAAGTCATTAAAACCAAGTAACAAAATTTTCCTACCAACCTCATTAATTATTTAATTAAGTCATCGTTATAGCATTAAGCCTTCTGCTATAAATAAAACCTTTATTTTATTAACCAGTGAGCTTCCAGAGTTCTTGGGCGGTACTTGTACTTGTGCAGATAAACAAAATGTGTTTGTAGGTTAGGCGAAGATTATTGGGTTATTTTGGCAATATTTCACTTGAGGAGGAACGAATGCCTTTAAAGTTATTCGCTTTTTTTGTGAAACCTCAGTCTTATTTATAAGAATAAGTTGACTTTTTTTAAGAAATTAAATAAGCGAATTAAATTATTTTAAAAATTTTTTTAAAAAAATTTCAAACTAAATAGTTTGATTAATAAACTAATATTTTGGATTTTCCTCACCATACACCGTGTGCCGTGTGCCTTTCTTGACTGGGGCAATACAAGTTTAGAGCTATAACTCTTTTTTTTAGTTAACGGTAATATGGTATACATATTCCACAAAAAGAAAAAAGTCTTGGACTCACAGCATAATTAATATGTATTTGTGATAAAAAAGCATAAATCACGATGTAGCATGATAAATATAAATTACCTGACCTCATTTGTAAAAGTAAAAGTATAAAACCAGTTATGAGTATAAATGAATGCTAGCAATTTTATCCATTAAATATATTTAATTAAGGATTTTATTCTTTATTATTTTTTAAATAATAATTTAAATTTTTTTCAAATTTAAATTTTCATCTTCAATTATCGTAATATATATAACTAATATTAATATATGTAATATTCAATAAAATTCATACCCATTTTGGTCATTTTTTATTTCAACCGATTTTTCAACCGTTAGCTCAAGCACATCTTCATTTGGAAAAAAGTTACTTCGCCACCATTAATCTAAACACAAATCACATCTACAATTTAACTTTTTTCCTATCTTATTTTTATAAAATTCAGATAGAAAATAAGTCACCATTAACCCAAACGAGCTCAACCTTGTTAATTGACGTTTTGTTATTAAAAATATAAGAAATGTCTGATTTTTTTAGTAATAATAATAACAGCATAATTTTGACTTACAAAACAAAAGGAATTCCACAAAGCAATATGATATTGTTGAAATTTTCTATATTGGTTAAGTGTGGGATGAACAAAATCAAAATGTTTCAGATGTCCAAGATGAATTGTTTCACATTTTCAGGTTTATATCAACAATATGAACAAGATATAATGGTCAGGCATCGTCCTCAAAAGTTCCTTAGTGGCACTTTGGACGACGGGTGGGAAGAGGTTGTGAGCATAGGGATCAAGTTGTGAAGCATGAGGTTGTACAAAATAAAAATAAGTTTTGCCATTTTCACTGGAGATTTCAATCTTTTAAAGTTCACTCCATTGCTTAACTGAGCAAGAAAGGAATAAAAAACATCCTACTTCTTAAATTGGAGAGAAATTAAAGAAAATTATAAAGACCAACAAAACAAATGAAAGGTTGGGATATCAATATCACATTATGTTAGATGAAAAATGGGTGGCAAATTAATTAACTATGACCACGAGCGGTTTATTAGGCTGGGATATCAATATCATATCATGCATAGCATATCTCTCATATCCGGGCTGAACGTTCAATTCAGAGTAAAAGCCAAACATGAGCCGTTAAGGAATAAAAAGAAGCAACAAAGAAAGAAAGAGAGAAAGAAAATTCCAATTCCCTCATCCACTCAATCCACAAATGCAGGAGCAACAAGAAACCAAGATGATCAAATTTCGATTACCTTAATTGTGCGGTTATTGGCAGTGGCAGCGAATGCGGGCTCCTCCTCACATGCGCAGTCGTTCGAGGAACCCTAATCGGAGTATTAGCAATCTTCATCGCTGCTCTGATAGTCCTCCATGCCCACTAACAAATCAGATGAGAAAGAACGATATTACGTACGTGCTAACTCAAACGGTGAAACCAATGGCACTTGTGTTAAAGAACTTCAAGAAAAAAAAATATGGGTGAAAATTGAACTACATACGAGTTGATCAGATTTGGTGATCGGAGAAAGTGGACAACAGGATAAAATACATGGTTTTATACATAAAGCGGGAGATGCTTTATGTATAAAACCATGTATTTTCCCTGCTCTTGCGTGTTCAGTTGATCGTTGCAATAAGATACGCTGGCGAGGGAGTTATGGTGTCGATATACATAAAGCGGGAAGATACTTAGGTCATCAATCAGAAAGCCTAAACTCTGGATTGCCAAAAAGAAAACTGCTTTACGTTGATATATATCTGCACTCCATCTGTTTAAAGAGAGTCATCAAACACACTGGACATACTTTTCATTTTCAAATGAATCAGATTGTATATAAAATTACTTTTTATTTTTTTTGGTAGAAAATAGAAATTGCTTTTTGATTCAACAATGAGCTAGGGGTCCAGAAGGATGGCCGAAGACAGAAAATTAGGAAACTGATAACTATAGTATAGATAGCAGTAGTCAGCCGCTTCTTTTCTTCTCTATTTCTTTTCCAGCACAAGTGTGCACGTCATACAATTTGCATGTAAAAGAGAGGGTACTGTAAGAGTGATGGATGATGATAGAGAAAGCATATCCGATACTTAAGAAGCTCATTATTATTTAAAAGACGTCCTAGTCTTATAAAGACAGATTCACAGTCTGCCGAATCAAATTCCAGCAGCGATTTTTTCAGAATTTCATTCACAAGCGTGGCTGAAAATACACGTTCTCTCGTCTCCCACACAGTGCAGACTTCTATAAATAACACAGCAAACCTATCTTCTTCTGCTGTAAAGGCTCAGACGCACATGTCGAGTTTTTCTAATGCCTCTAACACTGTTGAAATCCATGTTTAGGTCGCTGACCAAGTTTTAAACGACAGATGTCATTTTCGCTTTGGAGATAAAATCTGAAAAATAATGCCGATAACATGACTATATATATTCACACACGTCATTTAAATCGAAGCAAAGAAAACCCAATCAGTAGAAGAATTTTTAGCAAACATGCAGGGAAGCCTAGTGGATAAGCGCCGCATGGTGGGGCCAAGGGGGTACGCGTGTTAAAAGATTTAGGGACGGAACATGGTGAATAGTCAAAGTCTCTATTACTATTTCTTTTCTTTTTTTTTTCCCGACAAACGTCTCTATTTATTCATTACATTCAACTGCGTATACTATATTTTTTTTGTGTTTGGGGTATCCAAAACAAAAAAAACAAAAACTTTTCAATTTAACGTGTATTTGAATTAGCTTTTAGAAAATAACTTTTATAATATATGAGATAAGTATGTAAGAAGAGTTTTATCTTGACTTAGCAAAAAAAACTTTTAAAATTGCAGTTTAGATGTTACCCACACGTTTGAAAAATTGGCTAAAGTATACTTTTAGTCCTTTAAGTTTATATGAGGTATACTTTTGGTCTCTTAACTTTATAAAGTATATTTTTAGTCCTATAATTCTAACATCGTTGATTTTACAAACGGAAAATGCAAACTCAAGTGATAACGAGTGTAAATTTAAGTGATTATTTTGTAATTATGTTATTAGGCTTCAATTTAAAATATAGGTAAATTGAAGAATATATAAAATTTACGTAATTAAATGCTATTAGTTATCACTTGAGTTCGTTGTGTCGGCGTTTTCCGTTAACAACGTTAATGGTATTAGAATTTTAGGATCAAAAGTATAATTTATGTAGTTAAGGGACCAAAAGTATATACATTATGTAAAACTTAAAGGACTAAAAGTATACTTTTGTCAAAAAAAAATGTTAAACACTTTTTTATTTTGGAAAAACAAAAAATTTCTCTTCTTCCTCTATCTTTCCCCATTTTCCCTTTTTTCTCCTTCATGTTGCTCTCTAATTTCCCATTCTCACATTTTTCTTCTTTCCTCTTTCTCTTTCTTTCCCTTTTTTCTCTTTCTTTTTAGTAATGACGAAATTTTATGCTTGATTTATATTGCATGCCTTTTATTTTGAGTTTGAAGTGATGACGTATCTGTAAAATAAATACAAGTAGCTCCAAAATATTTAATTAGTAGGAATATGGGCATGGTTATAGACCATGAGATTCAGCTTAGCAATGAAGAAAAGTTGAATAAATCGAATTACTCTTTTTCCTACAAAATAAATCGAATTACATTAATAAAATAATGAGGTTAATGACATAATTTAGTGACCGTAGAACCTGCTTGATTCTTCTGTTATAATCTGTCATGAGACTACAGAAATTAATAACCAAAGTTTTTAAACTATTTTATCATTATTAAAATTGACTAATGTTATAATTTTTAATTTTTCAAATTATTTAAATTGTATATAGTATTATGAAATTTGATGTTAAATATATTTGAAATGGAATTTTATACTTTTATATGTAATTATTACATTATCAAATGTTTTTTTTAGTAATTTGCACATAAAAAGTGATTATGATAACAATTATCCAAACACTCACATTTTACTAAAATCATTTTTTTCACAAGACTTCTAGTGTTCTTTGGTGCAGGGAAAGGTTAAGCGTACTTTTGTTTCAGCTGCTTTCTTGGACGTCATTGGAATTCTATGTTATAGGGATGTCTCGTTCTTACGTTATATTAAAGATCATTTGGGAAAGTGGGGTCAGGGAGGGTCTTCTCACTTTTCTGTACATCGATGCGTAGCATTCCATTTTATCCTTGTTTGATGATGGCCTTTTATTCTACGGGAAACTATAATATGGACTCGAGAGCATTTCATTTTTGTTCCGTAGGGTTCAACTTTTGATAATATTTTAATTCTAACCCTCTTTTACCATCTTAAGCGGCTGGCTATGCTATATTTTATATATTTATTAAGTGACTTTTGACTTATTTTATATTGAACTTCTATAATAATGTTTTGAAAGGGAAAAGTAGCACATACATTCTTTTTAATCAAGTCTCTACATTGATTCTATATTTTAATGATTTCTATATTTATTTTAATTTTTTTAATGAAGGTATTCGTAGTAACTCTTTCATGTTAGGAGTGTGAAATGGTTTATTCACTAGTACAAAAAAAAAAAAAAAAAAAGCTTTTAGATCGGATATAAAATGCTTTAGAACCGGTCTCGATATACGGGTCTCGATATACGGGCGGTTTAAAAAGTCTTTATTTTTAAGATCGGATGCGAACCGGTCTTAAAAAATACTTTTTAGAGCGGACTTTTAAAATATGATTTCTTAAAAGTTTTAAGACTTTTAAGACCATACTCTTAAAATATTATATCTTAAAAGTCCCTTTCTATACTAAAAAAAAAAAAAAAAAGACTTTAGAGACGGTTGTAAAAACATATCTAGTCTTAAAAGTTCATTTCTATCAACAACCAAAAAAAAAAAAAAAGAAGAAGAAGAAGAAAGGCACATGCTTGCCTCCGATCTTGGTTGCATATCGTTGCTTACATATCGTTGGTCTACTTGCAAATCGACGTACTCCTTGTTTCAGATTGTTGATCAAGCTTTAAAGATCGAAAGTCTCGATCTTGGCTTGCAGATCGTCCGTGACCGAATAGCACAGAACGATTGACGGTCTTGATTATTCGATCTTTGACTTACAGATCATCACTTCTCTCAGCTGGCGAAGAATCGACAGGAGCAATAGCTGGAAACTTCGACTAGACCTGTGGATTTTGTAAAAGGAAAATTAAAGTTGCGAACCTGGAGAAGCTAGAAATCTAAAGCAATGTTGAAGATGGAGCAGACAAAGAGACAAAAGAAGACAAAATGAAATAGATCAAAGAAGACAAAACAAAAATTGCGAACCTGAAGCTAGAACCAAAACAGGAGACAATGAAAGCAGAGGAGGCGAGAGCAATTTCATAATGGATCTGTCATATGTCCCATTTTACCACAAAAAAAATAAAATAAAATCTTGCAAGTTTTTCATACTTTACCTCACCACCATCACACCACACTCTTTTTCATTGACACTATTATATTCAGAAGCAAGACTCAGTACCCATCAACCAGGAGAATTCAAAGGGATTTAAAATTATTTAACGAGAATTCACTTCAAATGTATGTAAGGAGAAGGGTTTATCAGTTTGGAGAGAACCAAAGGATATAGGAGAGACAGAGACAGGAGTAAAGGAACAGAGGGTCTGTGATTTTCGGTAAGGCTGACGGTAAGAGATTCTGGAGAGATGAGAATAGAGGAAGGTTGAACAGTGAACTCTGGAAGTAGTCATGGTGTTTTGATGGTTGGTGGTTGTCGATGCTCTGGAAGAAGGAAGAGAAAGGGGACGCTGATAGTAGTGGAATGAAAGCAGAGAAGAATGTCACTGGAAAACTCACAAGGCGATGTTGAGTTAGCTGCTCTGTTCTGTGCTCTGCAACAATGATGGTCGAATAAGGAAGAGGTGATGGTATTTGAGAGAGGAAGGGACGTTGGTTTTCAAGCTCTCCGTTCTCACTCTCTAGTCTGAACCACTATCCGTGGCGCCACCTTAGTTTCTATGATGACCAGCTATGTTCGACTATGGAGGAGAGTCATCGGCAGCAATGATGAGGAAGATGAAAGCCACTGGCGACAAAAGAAGAGGAAGGTGAAGGAAGGAAGGAAGAAGGGAAGAAGAAGAAGGTCCTGGTCTCGTGGTTCTGCAGCACTGAAAACTGTCTACTATAATGTCGAGGTGAGTAGGAGAAGACGTCTTAGCGCTGGTCAAAACTTGCGTTTTGATCAGGGGCTAAAATGAAAATTTTAAAAATTGGGATTAAATTGAAATTTGTTTAAATGTGTCTAGGGCTGATTTGTAATTCATACTTCCACTTGTCTCTACAATATCTATGTCATCGTCCATATTATTATTTTCAGTACAGAAAAAGTCAAATTAACGATGGGAAAAGCACCAATGTAGTAACTTTTACAAAAAAAATTGTATCCAATTAAAGCACATGGGAAAAGATTTACCCAAATAGGGCAGTCAATGGCATCACGTCAGGTGACGCCACTAGTGGCGTTGAGATTATTGACGCCACTCAAATAGTGGCATCTAATTAAATAAAAAATAAAAATATATAATAATACTAAATGATAATAAAAAAAGTGGAATAATTTAAAGCTCTACTTCATTTAACTTGGAGTCAAAGGAAAGAAAGCATAGAGCTAAAATAACTCACTAAGAATGCCTTTAAAAGATTATGCGGTACAATTGAATCAAATAAGCCCTACCAAAAAAAAAAAACACTTCGAATATCTTTTCTAATTACTCTTTTTTATCTGTCGGAAAAAATCTAATGAATTTGCTATTATTAATAATTCAAAATTAATAAAATTAATTACATATTTATATAATAAAAATGAAAATTAATCAAATATAATTTAATAAAAATAATTTAATTTTTACTTAATTTAATTTATTTTTTTCATTTGCCCATTTTATATTATAAAAAAAAAAATGGATTTTTGTGGTTATAAAAAACAGTATTTTATGGCAGCAATAATAAATCCAAAATTTGATATGAATAGAACAAGAGAGCTGGGAGGGGGATCTGTATATTGGTTGTATTATACAGATTTCAAAACCAATACTGTTGTTATACATCAAAACCAGTCCCTGAGGCTGATATAGAACTATTCACCATTGAAGAACTCGCATTCTCACCTGAAACAGATGATTTGTGTCTCTTCATGTTAGATTGTGAGTCATTATTGCTTGGGATAGAATTGAAGCAGAGAGCGTCGCACCAGTTAGAAGAAACCTGTTATGTTTCCGAGTATGGTCGCTGGCTATGTGAATAGAAACGTCACATTCTCTGCACAGTATTGCTCTGTCTTCTTAGCAAAACAGATACGCCCTCCTTTCATGCAACAACAAAAAAAAAAGATACAAAATCACTAGAACATCAGATTCTAAAGAATTAAGGTTAGAATTTGTCCAAAAGGTTTTTCAAGTTTAATGTCACGGGAAAGTTTCAAAATTAAACAATGTTACTCCCCGTAACTTAAAAAAAAAAAAACTAACTTTGACAATCAATTTGACACTGACAATTTATTTAGAGTGCAAAAAGTTTTAACCTTTTCCAACAAAACAATGTTACTCCCGTAACTTTAAAAAAAAACTAACTTTGACAATCAATTTGACACTGACAATTTATTTAGAGTGCAGAAAGTTTTAACCTTTTTCAATAGATATACTCCCAAGGATTCAAACTTATATTCTCGGTGAGGTTGGCTAATCACCTCAACCACCAATTGTTGGTTGCTTCATTTTAATACTCTCAAGTCAACATTAACAAAAAAAAAAACCTTTTGAGGTACTTACAAAAACTTCTGAAGAAATATGCATCTTAACCCCAATCAATCAATTTCTTTCTCCTTCAAAATTTGGCATTTCTAAGACCATTTTTAATGTAACAAGTAGATACAAACAACAAATGACCTAGCTCCATTTTGGGGTTGGCGGTCCTCTTCCCTTCACGTTTTCTTCCTATCCTCTTCTTCATCTCACCGTTGGATTGAAATCTTAAGTTCAGATTTAATCTTTTATAAAACTATTATTTTAAATATTTTATTAATAATTTAATATTTTATTAATATTTTTATAAAAGATTAAATCTAAACCGTTAATCTTTCAATCTAACGGTTGAGATGAAGAAGAGGATGGGAAGGGAAGAGGATGGGAAGGGGAAGTGGATGGGAGTCAACTCCCCTATTTTTGTGGATAGATTAAAGAGCGAGTCGAGATAAGGAGAAAGAGAGAGAGTAATGTACTTGACAGATTTCGCAGAGAGGAGAGGAATTAGAGGAAGTGTTGTGGAGAGAGAAGCAAGAGTGTTTGCGAGAGAGCTTGTTGGCATGGTGGATGGTACGATCATAGGCATAGCAGAGAGCAGCTTTGTCGGAGGGACAGAAGAGAGAGGCCTAAACTCTATTACACACATCACAAAGTATCTTCATTTCTCTCTGAATATCTTTCTCCATCATTGTATTTTCATGGAAGAGAAAGAGATGGGTTTTTGATATGGGAAGCGAGAAAAGGAGAGAATGAAGACAAAAGAATCAGAGTATGAACTTAAAACCCCGACTTTTTCTCTAAAACGCTCTCTCTCTCGCAAAACCCTAACCCCCTCTCCTCCAGTATAGCTCTTGCGAGACGTCGCCAGTGAGCCTCCTTTCAAGTCACAACCACGACAGAAGTGCAGATCGGACCTCGATGAGTCAGGAGCAGACGAGTTTTAGGTCAGAATAGAGAAATAGAGCGGCGACCTTCCTTCTTCTCCTACGCCGGCTCTCCTCTAGTCTCTGTGCTCATCGTCTTCCTTGCCCCGGCGTCCCTTTGTTTTCTGGGTGTAGCTGTGGTCCTCTCTCATCTCTTGTGGTGGGAGT
This sequence comes from Acacia acuminata, assembly GCA_019022655.1. Classification (NCBI taxonomy): domain Eukaryota; kingdom Viridiplantae; phylum Streptophyta; class Magnoliopsida; order Fabales; family Fabaceae; genus Acacia; species Acacia acuminata. Next base: position 2,475,757 of record JAFJYI010000061.1, read on the forward strand.
TTTTGACTCGACATCTCTCTCGTTGATGGCCTCTAGCTCGTTGGTGGTCTCCTACTCACCGGTGGCCTCCAGCTCAACGGTGGTTTCTGGCTTAGGGGATGTCTCTTCTTTGCTTTTGTTTTTATTGCTTTATGTTTGTGTTTTTCTTCTAATGTTGTGGATTTGAGTATTTATGGTGGTGTTTTATGTTGTTGATTGGATTTGCGATTTTGGGGGAAGGGATTTATCGATGGTTAATACTATTATGTGCTTTACCTATGAGAAGACCATTGTTAGGATCGTTCGATGGTGGCGAATCCATATCGCTAATGTTAGCCAAAATTTGTTCGGTGGGTGGTTGATGTTACCAAGTTTGCTTCAATGGAGGAGCAAAAGTATTTTTCAGGACTTTTCTTGTCTTTTTTCTTCTGAGGTTGGGTGTTCTCTATCCTATACCAGAAGTAGGGGTGATTATGTAGCTGATCTATTTGCAGCTTTTTCTTATAAGGAGGTGTGCCCTATCGGGTGGGTTTTGCAACCAACACTTTCTTTCATGTCCTTTCTAATCTTGGATGTCCAAGAAGCCGATGAAGTCTTTGAAGTTACTTTTATTCCTATTTGTTTTGTAGTCACTAGCTTTCCTTGTATTTAGTTTGTTGTTGTTGTATTTGTTAGTCTTCTTATTGTTTTGTTTTCGTTTAATTTGTTGTCGCATGTAACCGTTTGATGTAATTTTTATTATTAGTATCAATATATGTTCCTGTTGACCAAAAAAAAAAAAAAAAAAACACAAAAGAATCATGGGCGCTAATGGCTCGAGGGTCCTGGGAGAACAGCTAGGCCCCTTCATTATTATGGATCACATTCTATGCTCATTACCAAATAATGGGGATTTTTTTATTTATTATTTTTTTAAAAAAATGTTCCATACACTAAAAATTAATTAACTTAAGATATTGAGTGTTGAAAAAATATTTCAGATATTAGGTGCTACTGAAAAAATATTCCAGATATTAGGTGCTACTGAAAAAATATTTTAGGATACTGATGTTACAAGAAAAATATTTATGAATGTAGGACTAGAAATTAATTAATTTGAGATACTGAATGCAACAAATATTTCAGAGTGCAACATATAATTTAATCCAAATAAATAAAAATACATAAAAAAAATTAAAAAAATTGGTCATTACCCCAAAATTAGAGGGGTGAAGACTACATGCTCATCTTTAGATGAACATGGAATGTAAACCCTCATCATTACTCAAATTTTCTGACTCTACCAAAACTATGGACGAACCCATACCCCAGCCTCTCCACCTCATTTAATTAAATTGATAAAATTAGTTAAGTTGGTTTATATGACATGTGTTTTCTAAAAAGTGACCTAATTATCTTTCTTAAGTCTTCCTCTTTCATTCTCCTCCTTGATTATTATTGAAAAAGCAAATAAGGATAAATTAGGAAAAAATCAAGAAATATTAAAAATAGGTCCTAAATAAATGACTAAGATCTCTAAATGTGTCTAAAGACAAGTGAGAGTAAGTAATCTTTTCTTATTATTTAACTAGAGGGGAAGATGTTGTCGTTGTGAAGTTATAACCCGGAGCAAACATGCTCCTTCATACTTGAGAGTAAGTAAGTAATTTTATCTTTTTGTTAATTATTGGTTAAGTTGTTATATATTTCCATGTAAGTAATTAGAGTGGCTCATGTGTTTACATAAAGTTTGATATGAATGGTACTATTTGTACTCTGCAATAGCTTTATCTTTTATTATTCTGTTTGATATAAACTGTACTACTAGTCTTCGTTAAACTCTTGCATTATTAGAAGATCAATTAAGAATATATTCTCTTTATGATTATTAGGGGAAAATATATATTATGTATATATTATTATTTTGTTACCTCCAGTTCTTATTATAAGATCTCATTCATAGCATAATTTACACTACAAACGAGATCTTATATTCAAGACTAAAAGTAGAATTTAAGATTTTAAGGCAATGGAGTTCAAAATAATTTTTACTCTTACACTTAAGCCTGCCTAATTAATTCAATTTGTTTGGTCTCTGTGTGCGTGTATTTTTCTCATTGTTCTGAAACTTGAACTAGTAAGTAAACTGATTCAAGGATCAACCTGGTTCGATTTTTTTTTTTTTTTTTAGAATTTCATATAATTTTGTTAAACTCATTATTAATTGTGTTACGTTTGTATCGTATAATGTGCTGTGGAATGGGGAACAAACGAGTTTTTCTCTCCTAGTAGAGGCCTTCAGCAAGGTGATCTGATCTCAATGTTGTTGTTTGTTTTATGTAGGGATCGGTTGTCTCATTTAATACATGATTATGTTGATGATGGAAGATGGAAGCCCATTTCTATTTCAAAAGATGGCCCTAAAGTTTCACATTTGATATTTGCTGATGACTTATTATTATTTGGAGTGGCCTCCGAAACTCAAACATAATGCATGATGTCTTGTTTACAAGAGTTTCTTATGGGTTCTAGGGGAAAATTAATCACAATAAGTTTTCAATCTTTTTTTCTCCTAGGGTACCTTTACATACTAGGTTGAAAATTAAAGATATGACACATATGCAGATTTTAAGTGAAATTGGGAGATTTTTGGCTTTTCCTTTATCTCGGAGTAGGAGGAAGGAAAATCTTCAATATATCATTGACAGGGTTAGATCAAAATTGGGAGTTTGGAAGTCTAAATGTCTTTCCATGGCTGGACGAATTACACTAGCACAGGCTATTATGAGTACAATTCCTTTATATACTATGCAAGTTGCATGCATGATTCCTAATAGTGTATGCTTTGAAGTAGAGCGCTTACAACGGAATTTTATCTGGGGTCATGATGAACACTCGAGGAAGATTTATACGATTGGGTGGGAACAACTTACGAGATCCAAGGAGTATGGAGGGCTTGGATTTAGAAAGCTTGTCTCGGTTAATCAAGCTTGTCTAGCTAAGTTGGCTTGGAAATTGATTATGGGTGACCAAGGTTTGTGGACAGAGATTATGAACCAGAAATACATGAGGATAGAGGGTGAGACACTTTCAGGGGATGAAGTGGCGTGTCAGAGACAAGCGTTCAGTAAACTTCTTTAATGACATCTGGCTTAATGAGGGTATCAAGATGAAGGATCTATGTCTAAGATTTGTGACAATTGAAGAGGACAACTCGGCTGTTGATGATTGGGTGTTGAATGGTTCTTGGGACTACAATAGACTCTCAAGTATCATTCAGCCTACAGGGATTAACCTTTTGAAGGCATCGTTAATACCCAAATCCTCCTCATTTGCGGGACAAATTTTTTAAAGTTATTTGGAAATAGGGTGGAGTGGAGAGGATTAGAGTCTTTCATGTGGAAGGTTTATATGGAGAAGCTCATGGTCTCAAGCCTCAGCTTTATGTGGATTTTGTAATAATGGTTTGGAGGATATATTACATATTTTAAGAGATTGTTCTTTTGCCAAACTACTGTGGATCAAGCTGGTGCATCCTATGTTTCTAAATTCTTCTTTGCGAATCTTAGGATTAGACTCTTCATGAAGTTTTGGGTTGACCAAGAGAGTTTGAGATTAATTTCCCCTTTTATGTAATTTCTTTTTTTCTTTTTTAAAATGTAGGCTTTTTAGCCATTTTTTATATCAATATATATATACATATGGGGTTTAAACTTCTCATGTTGCATGAGAAGAAGAAGATTCCCACATATACATGAAATAGTGGGACCCACATATATATATAATGCTAATTATATTTATATATGGGTCCCACCATTTTATGTGTGTGTGACATGAGAAAATATTTCTCCTACAACATGAGAAGTGTTTTCCCTATATATATATATATGATGATGATAGAACCTTATTATACATGTGTAATTATGAATTGGATAATTGGATTTACATTTTATTTTTATTTGGCTAAAGTATATGTTTGGTTCTTTATATTTGCCTCTCGGTATCATTTTAGTCTCTTAAGTTTGTAAAGTGCATGTTTGGTCCCTTAATGTTAACACCGTTAGTCCGACTTAATGGAAAATACTTGACCCAACAATTTTAAGCAACAACCGTGCAATTAAATGCCGATCAAACATGTTTATATGTTAGTATTTTAATAAATTAATATTTTAAATCCTATTAATTGAAAAATATTTAATCTTCTTTGACCAAAAAAATATTTAAACAGTTGTTAAAATCCACATATGGAGTTATCAATGCCCTACTGAAATTGTTAATGGGATTTTTTGACACCAAAATTTTGTCTAAAATGTTTTTTGAAATTTTCTTAGTTGAATTTTTTTATAAAAAAAAATTCCTTATTTTTAAACCCTGCCATATTTTTGGTACATTATAAAGTTGTAATTTGCGAAAAATTTTGGAAAAATCTTTCTCAGTCCCAAGACACCAACATATTCTCAAAAAACTTCCTTATAAAAATCACATGTCGAAACGTCCCAAAAAGCTCCATGGGTATTAAGTATGAAGATCAAATTACATTGTTACCACTGAAGAATAAAGAAGGAAAGAAATACACGAAGACCCGCATTTCATTATCTTTCCTCGTTTCTCATTCTTTCCCGATAACTCTGCATATTTTGAAGCAACCGTCTTCATCTCTACCGAACCCAACGAAGCGGAGGTGTTTTTTTTGGAAAGATCATCCTCATACGGTCCTTTTTAAAAAAAATAATAATTCTGGAATTACAAGGTGTTTTGAGTCGAAGCTGATAGATAACCCTGCACCCAACCTTACCTCTAAAGTAAATGAGTTATTATTATTAGTGTAAACAAAACAATATCTATTCCATTATAAAAAATAAACTGTTTACTACAATAACACTAAGTCAGTTCTGGACACATGCATATAACCAAGTGACCCAAGCACCGCCGTTATAACAGATTAATAATTCCACACACACACATATTATTTATCACATAATATGACTCACTTAACACCCCTGAAGTTGGGGACTACAAACATAGAGATCGTATCATGACTCCCTTTGCCCAGTCCCTTGGTAAGGATATTTGCTTGTTGTTCTTTACTCTTGACATGTTGTAGGCTAACCAATCCTTGTTGCAGTTTTTCCCTCACAAAATGACATTCTATCACGATATGCTTAGTTCTCTTGTGAAATACTAGATTGCGAACAATGTGCATCGCCGCTTTTTGTCACAAAAAACTTGTACAAGTTCGATTCGTTTTATATTTAGATCATGCAACATTTTGGTAAAATTCCTGTTTACCTTGCAAGGAATCGTTTTGATGCCTCATTAGGTAACTCCAAAAAAATAATTAAAAATTAGAACAAAAATGGTAAAAAATGCGCAAATTTTTTTTAAAAAAACTCTTGAATATTTAGGGAAAAAATTTAAAAAAAAATAGTAATCGAACTTCATGATCTTAAATCAGTGATTTGACAAAAATTTGAGTTGTCAATCTCATTACTCTTATTGTCAATGAATTCAATTTGAGATTTTAAAATTTAAATGATTTTTTTTTTTAGATTTTCCCATTTTTTAACAAAAAAGAAGAACTATATTTATTTAGTATTTACCTTCACATTCTATTTATTTATTATAAGAAAAAATAAATGAATTTTTTTTACCAACAAGATAAATAAAATATTACGGACGAAAAAATATGGAACTATATATGTCTTTTAATTCTCTTTTAAATTTTCATTTATTACATATGCTTTCCATTTCTTCATAACTTCAATTTTATTTTGAGTACGGGTATGTCAGAAGCCTGAAGGAATCAAGGTCAAAAAACAAAATTATGTGGAAAATGTGACGCCAGTGTTGCAGCGTGCTTGACTTGACCTTTTCCTTAGGAGTATTTAATTTCTGACTCGGTAATTTACTTAAGAAACTGACCTTTCTGACATTGCATTTGATTCTTTTTCCTTTGTCTTTAATATTTAGTTTTAGGGGTTTACACTTTTCATGTTGCATGAGAAAAAGAAGTTTCTTACACACACATGAAATGGTGGAACCCACACATATATATAATGTTAATTGTATATATATGTGGGTCCCACCATTTCATGTGTGTGTTACATGAGAATACACTTCTCCTACAACATGAGAAGTGTTTTTCCCTTAATTTTAATGATACAATAAATAAGACAAATATGTGGAAAGTAATGAAAAAGGGATTTTGACGATTTTCCCTTCGATAAGCGGGATTTTATCATGGTTTGTGAAACCGGACCGGATTGGCCGGATTGACGGAACCAACCGGCCAGCCGTGAAACGATCGGTTTGGTGCAAAACCGGATCAACCGTGAACCGGGTTGACCAGTGAAACCGGTAAACCGGCCGAGTTACAAGAGTCAACCCGGTTCCAAAGTATTCTTTTTTTCTTTTTCTTTTTTTTTTTAAATTTTTTTTATAAAAGGCAATCTAATTTGAATATCGAATATGTCACAAGTATTGAAGTATATGGTTATTTTACTACTGATCTAAAGTATTGAAATGATATATTGTATGTGAAATTTAGGTTGATGTGATGAGAAATTAATTATTTTCTAATTGTTTTATATCTCACCGCCTAGTCTCGGGTTGACTCGACCGATCCGGTCAATCTAATTAACCCACTAACCCCTAACCTCGACCGGTTCAATCACCGGTCCGGGTTTCAGAACCTTTGGATTTTACGACTAACAATATCAATTATGTGCTGATTCCACTAAAAATATGAATAGGGATTTTAATATTCAGATTTTTTTTTCCCATAAGAATCAGATTAAAAATATACTTGCATGAAAAAAATAAATTTAGATTAATTCCCCTTAAACCGGAGAGTTACCAAAATCTAAATTTAACTACCAAAGATTATCTAAAGTCTAAACTCACCATCTCGGTATATTTGAATTTTTTCTTGCAATTTCAGTATATATTAATTAATAATTAAAATCTTCATACATGCTCATCACTGTATTGAGATAAATACTACTATCTCCGATCTTAATATAAGAAAAAATTTATAATGCAACCGTATCAAGATAAATAATTAAATACTATAAAGTTTAATCCTAAATATATAATAAAGTTTATATTACAAATTATACTATAAATTTTATTTTATAACCTATTTTCAGGTGAGTGGGCATGGAGTAACTGGTCAAATTCTAAAAGAAGATCGGAAATCAATCTCATTATCCTCCTTTCGTTCAATGATTCTAAATAACGGCCAACTACTACTTCATGGGTTAAGATGTAAAAATATATATGTACTTTTTTTAGGAGCGCCCAATAATAAGTACTTTTTTTAGATGCAAAGTGTAATGCATACGTGGTTACAAATTAGATGCAAAAATACCATTGACCGTTAAGTTTGACTTTGACCGTTAAGTTTGACTTTTTTACCGACCTGGGACGATGATGTGGCATTTCAAAGGTGCAAAAATACACATGTGATTTGTTAAGAAGAGCGCCCAACACCAAATTATTATTTTTAATTTAATAATTTTATTTTAATTACTACCGGGTGCTAAATTATTTAGGATATCGACCTATACTGAAAAAATACTTCATAATCTTGAAAAATTATTTTAAGATCTAAAAAAATATTTCGATCATCGACTACTACTAAAAAGATACTTTGAGAATACCGGTCGGTACAAAAAAAAATTCATGCTCTTGAAAAATTATTTTAGAATCTTAAAAAATATGTTGAAGTATATTCTTAGTGCCAGTCAAGTACCACGAAATATTTTTTCATGATCTTAATATATTTTTTCAAGATCATCAAATATTTTTCAGTACCAATCAAGTATCATTTTAGTACCAATTAATATTTCAAGATCCTAAAATAATTTTTCAAGATTATGAAGTATTTTTTCGTACGAGTCAAGATCCCGAAAGTACTTTTTAGTACCAGTTAGTACCCTAAAATATTTTTTGTCGTAAGATCGTCAATATCCTTTTAGTACCGGTCAATACCCGAAATATTTTTTCAATATCCTAAAATAATTTTTCAAGATTATGAAGTATTTTTTGTACTAGTCAAGATCCCGAAAGTACTTTTTAGTACCACAAGACCGAAATATTTTTTTTAGTATCAAGATCCTTTAGTGTCGGTCAATATTTGAAATATTTTTTCAAGATCTTAAAATAATTTTTCAAGATTATGAAATATTTTTTTCACCGGCCAAGATCCGAAAGTACTTTTTAGTACCATAATACCTTGAAATATTTTTTTCAATATCGGTCCAAGATCCTTTTAGTATCGGCCAATACTTGCAATATTTTTTCAAGATCTTAAAATAATTTTAATTGAAGTAAAATTATTAAATTAAAAAATAATAATTTGGTGTTGGGCGTTCTTTTGACAAATCACATGTGTATTTTTACACTTTTGAAATGCCATGTCATCGTCTAGTCATTAAAAAAGTCAAACTTAACGGTCAAACAAGTGTTTTTGCACCTAATTTATAACCATATAGTCACTTTTACATCAAAAAAAAGCACTTACTACGGGTGCTCCTGAGAAAAGCACATGTGTATTTTTGCATCTTAACCCCTACTTCATTCAAGTTTTTAAATAATAAACTAGTATTTTTCTTTACACTCAGTTAAGCTTTTTAAAAAAAAAAAAAAAAAAAAAAAAAAAAAATCAACTACCGCACTTTAAAAAAAAAAAAAAAAAAAAAAGTTTTCCTATCATGAATTTATCTCTTCAATTAGCATGATTATATTCTAATCAAAATATTTTTTTATCCCATCATAGGAGTAAAATAACTCTATTTCCTTTTCCCACTTCTAATTTTAAGAGACAGGTTTTTATTTGGTCAAGATAAGATTAAGGGAAATGGCATTGGGAAACAACAAAATTTGAAAGGCAATCATCAATTAGATTCATTAAAAATCAATGAGACATTTTTTTTTCTGGAATAAAATAGAGTAGGTGGAATAAATGACATGGACTAATTATAAACAATTATACCACTGCTCTTATTTATAAGTCTATTTTGATCAAAATATTTGGTCCTATTTATAAGTCCAGTTTCATGTAATTAATGAGATTGTGACAATTTTACCCATATTAATTGTACTCATGAAGATAGAGAGAGAATAAACAATTGAAAATAGTAAATCATAAATGAGGGCAAAGTTAAAAATTTACCTCATACATTGAGTTAACTACCTCTCCTTGGTATGTGAAATTTAGTCAAAATAGACTTCTAAATAGGATCGAAATGATAATAAATAAAGAATTTTAAAAAGTGAGATTGAATTTTGAAATTGAAATATGAAATATGAATTTCAAATATTTAAAATTTGAAATAGTAAGCTAAACACCATTTTTTTTGTTGCCAACAAACTAAACGCCATTTATACCAATGGAAATGACATTGTTGATGATGAGGACTGTACACAACCAAATACAAAGTAACTTGCACTATGGAAGAAATATATATATATATATATATATATATTGGTCAGAACACTATGGAAGAAATATATTGATAATAGTTACAGTACATATTATAATTTTGTATAGGATAACCATTGTATGAGAAATGAGAGAACGGACCGGGTTGACAACCCAATCACTTTTCTGGTCCGGTCAAGGTCTGACTCGGAAAAATATTAACTGAAGTGACTTGGGATAACTCGGGGTGACCTGGACGTAACCTGCTAGGTTGTGCTGGTTGTTGGGCTATTTTCTTTGGTTACCTGATGCAAGGACGACTGTAATACCCTAAAATTCTTATTTATCATAAATACTATATTTTGGTAAATAACACATGATAATTAAAGGAGAGTATGTTGTCTCTAAATTTTGGAAGATTATTAGTTAGATTTTTGGGCAATTTTCCCTTGAAATTAAATCAATCAAGGGTCAATTTTAATATTTCACATTTAGGGATCATAAAATAGTCTAAGATTATCATAATTAAGCATAGTCTTAATTTATTCATAGGAGATAATTTAATGACACAAAAATACTTGTACCAATTAGAGAGAAAATTTGCCAACAATTAATGGACAATGAATTTGCAATAATTAAAGTAATTATATTAGATGTTCATAATTAATTAAATCAACTAATTAAGAATATTAATTGAGATTAATTATGGAGGGCTATGATTAAATCTCATAAAGCTAAACCTAAGACCTTAATTCAATTTCATAAAGTGGAATCCTTGTGAAGTAAAATCCACCAATAAGAAAAGAGTTGTGTGTGTGTGCGCGTGTGCAAATGTTGTGAGGGTTGTGAGTCTAGTGTGTGAGAGAGAGAGAAAAAATTAAAGCAAATTTGATAAAGTTTGAAATCCTAGAGTAAATTGGATAATGGTTTGAAATCCAAGTAAATATATGATGTACACAAGAAAAACTCAAAACAACAAGTAAAGTGAGAATTTATACAAATTTAAATAGTTGTGAAGAAGTAGGAACCCTGGAGAAAATATAAGGACTTATCTTGAACCCACATAATTTAACCTCGAAAATAAGCCTAGTAAAGGCTATTTTTGCAAACGTTGAAGAATAAGCTTAGTACAACCAGGGGGAATCTAATTAGACCATAACTGATATCCAATTACTAATCAAAAAGCATACTCAGAATTTAAAAGTATTAGTGATCGATCGGCAACCAAAAATGAATTTCGTTAAAGTAAAACCGAAGACTCAATTAGAAGAAACTTACACAGAAGATCGCACTTTACTTCTTGAAGAAGTAAGAAAAAAGATGATGGAAGAGAGAGAAAGGGGAGAGAGGAGTGTGAAGTCAGTTTTGACTAGGTGTAAGGGTGAGATTTAAACTTCTCAACTAAGTTTAATCCAAGGGTTAAAAATGAAAGAAAGGTGTTAGATAGTTAACCCTCAAAATGGCTATAAATAGGGAGGTAATTAGATAGTTAACCCTCAAAATGGCTATAAATAGGGAGGTAATGTCTTCATATTTTCTCACCAATTCACAAGCATAAAAGCTGAAACATAGAAGGAGAGTGAGAGTAAGGAGCATCTTGAAGGAGTAGCAAGGTTCTTGGTAAGTTCTCTAGCTCTAGCTTTAAGTTCTTTAAGTTCTAGTTCTTAAATTCTTAAATAGAAGTAGCTTAGATCTTAAATATGCTAGAATAATTTTATTTATTTCTAGAAGAGAATCATCAAAGTAACGAAGTTCGCGAAATTTCATCGGTTTCTGAATTTCTGGAGTCGATGATGAAAACGCTTTAATTTCATATTGAAAATATAGTCACAAAATTTTGGAAAAATTCATGGTTAAATTATACATATAGGGATTTTTAAATATGCCAAGAACATGTTAAAATGAGCTCTTTATAGTGAGATAACAATTCTCAAAAATAGGCTACGAATTTTTGGAAAAATTCTGGGCAGAGGCTCAAAAATTTAAAACTGGGAGTGATTCATGTAATCTAGGCAAGATTGATTATTTTTACTTGAAAATATACATCCTAAGGATTCCAAGGAATTTTACGGATCCTCGTTTTGATTTTTGTAGAATTAATTATGATTTTTCAAAGTTAGACAAAAATTTGTCCAAAATTCTGGACCAGCATTTTTGAAGAATTAAAGGTGATAAGTTGGAAAATAATTCCACCAAGGGTAAAAAGGTCATTAGTGACTAGGATATCTTCTAGAATATTGTTTTTGAATTAATAAATGCGATATTACCATTATAGGATAAACATGATCACGATCGAACGACATCACCGATATCGCCGACAAAGGTACGGACGCGTACTGTAACACTAACTTTGATGTTTATTGTATACCTATATATGATAGATGTGTTCATAAACCGAGACTCGTTTTAAAAGTTATACATATACAGCTGTACACGGGTTATGGTCTTGATAATGCCGTTGAGTTTTCCTAGCGCTGAGGACACGGATGTACACCGTGGCACTGGTGAATAGTGCAAACCGTAATGACGTTCATATGCAGTGGTTGTGTTCTGTTATTATCTTTCATATGTGAATGTTGCTGTGATATCATGAATAACTGTCATACATACTTGTACATAACATGAGGTTAATCGTTACTCGAGGTTCAATGAGTATTGAACCTCGCTCTACCATAGCTTCAGATCCGGAGTGAACAAGATCGAAGACAGGGGTAAGCAGCAGATATAAGAACCGACTGGAGGAAGCCCTTTTTGTTTTGTACTTAACGATGACATTTTGTAATTTTTGTAAACGCCGTTAAAGTTAACACATACATTACAAGGATGTTATCGCTACTTTTTAAATACTATTTACTTCCGATGTTCTACTCGATCAAGTTACCATGAAAACGCTTTCAAAAATTGGGATGTTACAACGACAGTGTTTCACAATTTTTACCCGATTTGAAAACAAACAAAAAATGCAAAGCTAGCAGGAAAATAAAGAAGAAGAGGAGGAATAGTGACGAAGAACAGAGAAGATGAAGAACTACAAAGAAAAATGGGGAAAACCAGTCAAATGCATGCTCTCACTTTTTGGTTTCTTGCTTTCTAAAAAACAGATGCATTATAGAGCTTTTTGAAAGGATAGAGCACTTGTTTTTTTTTTTTTTTTTTTTTTTTAAAGGACTTTTCTATTGAGACAAAATCCTTCTCAATACTTATCTTATAAATTGTAAAAATACTTCTACAAAAACTAAAATAAACATGCACAAAATTTAAGTTGGTAGCGATTATATCATTAGAAATTAAACGGAGGGCTATGATCTCTCTTGAAAAGAAGATGATCATGGTTTGGTCACATCTTCTACCTCGTACTTCCCAACACGATTTCTTTTACACATTTCAGCCTGCTCCTCATATCTCACGATGCGATACTACAATCAGAAATTAAAAGCTTATTAATTTTATTTTATTACCCTAATAGCTTTGTGGATTTCTATGGGTGTAAATTATACTATTTTCTTATTAAATATAAGACAGAGTTAAAATTATTTTAAAATAGTTATATTTATCATTTTTCTTAAAAATTTATTTTACCTAACATTAGGAGGTATTGGTGGCCACAAGGATACTTGGACTATTATTGCTTAGGTTATTAGAAAGTGGGCGATGACTAATAAGACATAAACTTTTGATGAAAATATGGTGGCTGCTCCCTTTTTTTCCCCTCCTTTTGTTTGACCTTTTGTGCCTTGCAATATATTAATTATTGAATTTAAACTTCTTTTTTTTTTTTATTATATATTCCTCCATAGTTGACTTGTTTAAGATTCTTCTTCAACTTCGAAAATGAGAGCTTGAAACTTTTCGTAAACAATTACAACGTTGTTATAGAAGAGAAATAAAATATCCATCCAGTAATTTGATTGTTTTGCAATATTCTGAGGAGGGAAATATTTTATAACGGTAACGCATATTCGTTAATTATAACACATATTATGATTGAGTAGTTGATCATGTATTAATCTATTTTCCGTTCATTTATTCTTTATTTATATTAAGCATTAGTCGAGAAAAATATTATTTATAAATAAAATTCGTGGGAGTAATTAATAACGTGATCTACTCGATTTGATATTCATATATATAATAACGCAATTACTGAATTACGTAAACTACTGTCAAAATTAGAATAGAATATATATTGCTCCTCTCTTTGTGAGGGTCTTCTTCTCTCTCAGTGAGGGTTTGCTTGGTTTTCGGATGAACCAGTGCCGCCGGTTCCTATCTTTTTCTGTTCCTACTTCTTGTTTTAGCTCTACCTGAGGGTGTGGCGAGGGTCATCACTTATCGAGTTCTTCCTGGTGGGTGCTGGCAGTATGGAGTTGGAGAGTGGAAGTAGTTCCAGGAAGATGAAACACGTGGTTCTGAATCTTGATGAGAAAGTTGACAAGTTTGGTGGTTCTCTAGTTGGGAAGATTTATACAAACAAGAACTTGAATATTCCCACTGTCATCTCAATGATCAAGAAAGGGTGGCAGTTAAAAGATAATATGGAGGTGCATGAGCTTGATCGCAGCAATTTTGTTTTTCTTTTTCGTTTCAATGATCGTAAGGAGTATGGTAGGATCCTAAAAGGCAGACCTTGGTCGATTCAGGGTTTCCTTCTTAATCTTCAGGTCTGGGAGGACTCCATGGTTCTGAAGGACGTTAAATTTGAGAAGACACCATTCTGGGTGCAATTTCATGGCTTGCCAGTCTCAGCTTTTGACAATTATAACGCTAAAATCCTGGGTGATTCTGTAGGGGAAGCCGTAATGTTTGAGGAACCAATGACTGAAGGTCGTATGGCCCGAACCTTCATTAGAGTCAGGTCCTTAATCCATCTTGATGAACCTCTAGTCTCTAGATTTTGGGTTCCCAGGAAGGAGAAGGACCCAGCCTGGGTTACGATTAAATATGAGAGGCTTCAACATTTCTGCTACAATTGTGGTAGGCTGGGGCATGATAATCGTGGGTGTAATGAGCCCCTGTGTAGCAAGGTTGGGACTGAAGGTGAGTTTCAGTTTGGGAGTTGGCTGTGCACATATGCAATGCATACTAGGGAGGAGGAGTTGATTGTGTGTAAGGCCGGCTAGTGTGAAGAGGATTTTCTGGTGAAGAGTGCTCAGTCTGCTCCCCCACGAAGAAGTTGGTCGTCAGAAAAGATGAAGATGGTGGTGGCTCAGAGGGTGATGGGTGATGGGTCTCCACCATCGTCGGTGTCGGAGTCGGAACCCATGGCTGGTGGTAGTGCACGCCATCGGATATCGTTGGTGGAGGTTGGGAGTGTTCCGACGATGGAGAGGCATCCCCGGCGAAACCCCTCTCCAACGGTCGACGTGGTCTTCGAGGCTGCCACAGTGTCTGAACCTCCTGTGCGTGACGGGGTGACACAGGCAGAAAAACCAGCTCCGTCGAAAGTAACGTGTACGGAGGCTATTGGCTGTGACGTGTTGGGTCTGAACCAAGGCAGGGAGACGAAGTCATCTTTTGTGTCGTCATGTGATGAAGGAAAGCTGGGTGGGCCAGCCACTAATCCACTGTGGACCCCTCCTAACGAGACACTTTTTAATGGGCCTCATGAAGTGGGCTCGGTTATGAAGCCAATGGTGCATGGACCTATTTGTTGTGATTTAATTCCCCTTTCCAGTTGGGCTGAGACTACCGTGGATCTTTCTATGGGGCTGATGGCGCATGGGCCTTCTTGTTGTGATTTAATTCCCCCTTCCTCTGGGGCTGAGACTACCGTGGATCTTCCTATGGGGCTAATGAATGGTTGTTCAATTCCTCCTAGCGAGACATTAATGCATGGGCCTCATGAAGTGGGCTCGATTTTGGAGCCATTGGTGAATGGGCCTACTTGTTTGGATTTAATTACCCCTTCCTCTTGGGCTAAGAGTACCGTGGCTGTTCCAATGATGCTGATGAATGAATTTTCAATCCCTAATAGGCTTATTAATTCCTTAGGTGGTGGTTACTTATCTGGGCCCCAGATTACAACATTGGACTCTCTTCCTCTGCGTGTCCAATCTGCCATTACCACACCAATAAGAGATGAGTCAGCCATTATACTTAAACCCAAGGATGAGGCCTCAGCCAACCTGGATAATGGCCAACCATATATTGTTGAATACCCCAATGATGAGGAGATTCGAATTAATCCTATTGTTCCTCCTATCGGGCTCTCTCCTATTTCAGCCATGTCTTTATGTTTGAAAGGTACTCATCTTAAGCGACCTTTTGATGATGATTCTGCATCGGTGGAGCGGAACAAATGCAGAAAGCTAGATTTTGATTCAGTTGAGGAGCCATGTCTTGGCAATATTGTTCCGAGGAAATTACGAAAGAGCGTAAACGGAATTTCCGATCGGTGAAAAAGTATCTTCGTCGATCTGGAAGCATAGAGAATCTGGGTATGTCTAGTAATTTGTCTCCGTCTGGTGAGATTGATTTTCCTTATAGCTGGTTGTTGGTTGATAGTGCACAGGATATGGATCATGACTCGTCTCGGTCTGATAACGCCGGTGGTTGGATGGGACCAACCACCGGTTCGCCATGAATCTATTAGCGTGGAACTGTCAAGGTTTGGGGGCTGCCTTGACAGTCAGGAATTTGCAGGACGAGTGTTCCAAGAAAAAACCCCACTTAGTCTTCCTTATAGAGACTAAGCAAAAGGCGAAGGCTGTGAGGAAAGTAAGGCGAAGATGCGGTTTTAATGAAGAGTGGATTGTTAACCCTATTGGAATTGGTGGTGGCCTAGCTTTATGGTGGTCGGATGTGCTTACAGTAAATATTCTTTTCTCATCCTCTAACATCATTCATACCAGTGTGATGTCTGAGACCTTATCGACCCCATCGTATATCACTTTTATCTATGGCCCTACTGATGAAGGGGATAGATTGTTATGCTGGCAAGAGGTTCGACGTATTAGTAACAATATCAGGGATGCGTGGATGTGTATTGGGGATTTTAACGATCTCCTCTCTCAACATGAGAAGAGCGGTGGCCGCCCTCAACCCTGGAGGAAGATTCTGAATTTCAAGTGTTTTATGGCTGATTGTGAACTTGAAGATCTAGGGTACAATGGTCCTATTTTTACCTGGTGCAATAATCGTGATTACCCCGATACAATTCATAAGCGTATCGATAGGGCCTTGGGTAATTTGCAGTTGAGAGAGATGTTCCCTTGTCTCCAGGTTTTTAATGTTGCTCCGGCGGGTTCTGACCATCACCTTCTGTTCATTCGTTTTCAATATGAGAATCGCCGGCGAAATCAGGTCTTTTGTTTCAAATCGCTCGGGCTACTCATGGGAAATTTCTTGAGGTAATCAAGGAATGTTGGCGAGAATCATAATAATCAAGACCACTCGGTGTTAGAAAATTTTGTGAGCAAACGAAGAGGTGTACGCAGAGGCTAATTGTGCGGAGCAAAAGGAGTTCCCCAATAGTGGTAAGAGTATTGAGCTTTTGAAGAATCACCTAGCCGAGCTGTCTCTTGTAGGTCGAACTCTGGATATTTCAAGAGGGATTATGGAGGCCAAAGGGGACCTGGATAGATTGTTGGAGCGTGAAGAGCAATATTGGTGGCAATGATCTCGGAATAATTGGTTAGGTCTTTGGGACGCAGGGAACTCTCGATTCTTTCACATCTATACTATCAAGAGGAGGCAACAGAACAGGATTTCGTGTATTAGAAATGATGAGGGCAATTGGTTGTATGAGAAAGATGCCATCTCTAACAATATTGCTAGCTTTTTTCAGGAGTTGTTCACCACTTCGGGTGCCCGTCCAATGGATACAGTGTTGGGTTTCATTGAACCATCTATTTCTTCAGATATGAATAACAGTCTCTTGTTACCAGTTTCTTTGTAGGAGATTAAAGCAGCCGCCTTTAGTGTTGGAAGCAACAAAGCACCTGGCCCTGATGGGTATTCGGGTAAATTTTATCATTCCTCTTGGTCTGAAATTGGTGAGTCTGTTTATAGTATGGTTAAAGAGTTTTTTGCTGGTCATTTGGTTTTGATGATTTAAATGAGACTAACATTACTCTTATTCCTAAAGTGCAAAAACTTGAGCATGTTTCTCATTTCCGTCCTATTGGCTTGTGTAATTTCTCTTATAAGATCATCTCTAAAATCTTGGCCAATAGATTGCGGCCTTTGCTTGATAATTGTATTTCACAGAATCACAGTGCCTTTGTTCCAGGCCGGTGTATTCATGATAATATTATTATAGCCAACGAGGTATACCATTATCTTCGTCGCAAGAAGGATACTTGTAAGTATGAATTCGCTCTTAAAGTGGATATGAGTAAAGCATATGATAGGGTAGAGTGAATTTTTCTTGAAAATGTGCTGTTGAGATTTGGCTTCTGTAATGAGTGGGTGTCTCTTGTGATGAAATGTGTTTGCTCTGTTAGTTTGAATGTGTGCTTATCAGGTGATAAAGTGAGTTCCTTTACTCTGAGTCGGGGCATTCGACAGGGTATCCCCTCTCTCCATACCTCTTCATCATTATTGCGGAAGTCCTCTCCATTATGATTAGACAGAGCCAGAAGGATTATTTTATCAAGGGTGTCAAATTGAGCCACAGTTGCCCTGAACTTACACATAGCTTCTTTGCTGACGATGCTCTCCTGTATATGCGTGCAACTCAACGCAACTGCGACCATCTGGCGGATATTCTGAAGATGTATTGTATTGCCTCTGGTCAGGTCATCAATCTTGATAAGTTGAGTATCTTGTTTTCTTCCAATACCCCTGATGATGTTAAAAATATGGTGGGGAGTATTCTTGGTATTCCTGTGACAGAGGATCCGGGTAGATACCTTGGCATCCCGAGTATTTGGGGGAAGACAAAGCACCAGGCGTTGGCTTATGTTCGAGAACGTATTGCTAATAAAATTCAAGGCTGAGGTCACTCTCTCCTTTCCTTTGCTGGGCGAGATGTTATGATTAAAGTTGTCCTCCAAGCTATTCCTATCTATCCTATGAATGTTTTCAAGTTCAGGTTAAGACTTGTAGAGAGATTAGCGATCTAATTGCTAACTTTTGGTGGAGCGGTGCTTGTTTCGCGGAACTACACATTGGAAAGCTTGGGGTTTTTAACGACAAAAAGTTCGGGGGAATGAGCTTTCGAGATTTATCTGTCATGAATGATGCCCTCTTGGCTAAAACTGCATGGAGGTTGCTGATGAGACCCGATGATCTGTGGGCTAGGGTTTTGAAGAGTGTGTATTTCCCCAAAGGTGGTTTCATGAAGACGGGGAAAGGTTATAAAGCATCATGGTGCTAGTCTAGCATTCTGGATGGTAGAGATTTTCTCAAGCAAGATTTGCACTGGGAAATTGGTGATGGAGCTTCTATCAGCATCTGGGATGACATATGGGTCCCACGGGTGGATTTTCCCGAGAAACCCAGTGATCTAAATCCTGTCATAGCTGAGGGCAGGGTTTGTGATCTTATTGTCAATGGAGAGTGAGATCTTACTCTCATTGACCAGTATGTATCATCGGAAGTCAAGAGTGCTATTTACGAGATTGATATCCTATCTAATGGTTTGCCTGACAAGTTAGTATGAACTAGTACTCAGAATGGGGTATATTCTGTGAAAGGTGGGTATCATAATAGTAAAGAGAAGATGCGGTCGATGGCAACAAGGTGGGTCCTCAATAGTTGTTGCCTCTTCGGTTGGAAGTCAATTTGGAGGATTCGAGTTATTCCTAGGGTTCAACAATTCATCGGCGGATCTTAAATAATCTTGTTGCTACCAATGGGGCTCTTTATCGAAGAAAGAGAGCACAGAGTAATATTTGCCCAGTTTGTTCTGATGCGGTGGAGCATTTATTCTTCCACTGCCCTTGGACTAGGTGTGTCTGGTTTGGGTGTTCTCTTGGTGTTAAGCTTGATGTTGCTAGCATTTCGAATTTCAATGCTTGGTGGATTCACCTCTCAGGTATGTCTTTCTTAAGCAAGCAAAATCTCTCTTTAATTTGTTAGATCTTATGGTTTATATGGAAACAAAGGAATAATCTAGTTTTTAATCATAAGGATCCTAACCCTATTGATGTTATTGAATGTGCGAGGAAAAACAATTTTGACTTTTGGGTGAATTGCGATAAAAAGCATAGCAACCCGGAGGTCCAAAGGGTTAATCCTACTCATCTAGTTGTTTGGTCCCCTCCATCGGCGGGCAAGCTCAAATATAACTGTGATGGGGCCTTCTCGGCTAATAAGACGGAAAGTCTTGCTATTGGAGTTATTTGTAGGAATCATTTTGGTGATTTCAAATGGGGTTTTGTGGATAAAGTGAAATCCATTTCTGCTTTCATGACTGAAGCCTTAGCTCTTAAGAGGGCATTGATGCTCGCTGTTGATCTCGGTCATGATAATGTTATTTTTGAAACCGACGTCTGTCTCTTCTTAAATGTGTTGATGCTAAAGCTCGGATATGTTTGATTGGAGGAGTAGGAGCATTATTTTCGATATTATTTTTGTTGGGTTCCAAGGTTGGGTTTCTCTGTCCTTTACCCCTAGGAGGTAATCGTGCCGCTGACCTGATTGCCGCAGATGCTTATAAAAGGGTGTGCCCGATTGGGTGGGTTTCCCAACCAACACCTTCTTTGTTGTCACTTCTAGCCTTGGACTCCCGGAAGATGAATGTTGTTCCTCATAGTGCCCTCTTCCCAATCACCTTTTGAGGGGTGATTGTTTGTAGTTTGTATTTTGTTTTTTTATTTGTGTGTATTCTGTTTTGTTTGTAATTCCGGACTTGTGTTTTAGGTGATGTTGTTTCTCCTTTTATTTGTGTGTATTTTGTTTTGTTGCTTGTAATGTTTTCTTGAAGTACTAACCGAAGTATCCTTTGACCAAAAAAACTACTGTCAAAATTACATTAACCTTCACTGGCGTTAGCAATAATTAAATTATTTTTAAAAATTGCACTACTTTATGTGAAATTCAAGGTTCCTAAAATTTGTGATGAAATTGCTTTATAACCAAAGTTTACTTCACTAGGCATGTTTTCAATCTGCTTTAATCAGGTAGAGGAGAGTTTTTAGAAAAAGTGAATGCTTTTCTTTTCTGTTTAACGGGTAGGCGTACATTTTTGAGCAAAAAAGAAAAGAAAAGTAGGAGTACATGGAAAATGTGGCGCCAGTGTTGCCGCATGCTTGACTTGACCTTTTCCTTAGGAGTATTTAATTTTTGACTCGGTAATTTACTTAAGAAACTGACCTCTATGACATTTTGCATTTGATTCTTTTTCCTCTGTCTTTAATATTTAGTTTTAATAATGCAATAAATAAGACAAATATATGAAAAGTAATGAAAAAGGGATTTTGACGATTTTCTTTTTTTTTTCCCCCTTCGATAAGCGGGATTTTACTACTAACAATATCAATTATGTGCTGATTCCATGAAAAATATTTATGAATGTAGGACTAGAAATTAATTAATTTGAAATACTGGATGCAACAAATATTTCAGGTTGAAACATATAATTTAATCCAAATAAATAAAAATACATAAAAAATTAATAAAATTGGTCATTACACCAAAATTAGAGGGATGAACACTACATGCTCATCTTTAGATGAGCATGGAATGTAAACCCTCATTATTATTCATCTTTTCCGACTCTACCAAAACTATGGACGAACCCATACCCCGGCGTCTCCACCTAATTTAATTAAATTAAGAAAATTAGTTAAGTTGGTTTATGTGACATGTGTTTTCTAAAAATGACCTAATTATCTTCCTTAAGTCTTCCTCTTTCATTCTCCTCCTCGATTATTATTGAAAAAGCAAATAAGGATACATTAGGAAAAAGTCAAGAAATATTAAAAATAGGTCCTAAATAAATGACTAAGATCTCTAAATGTGTCTTATATTAAAGACAAGTGAGAGTAAGTAATCTTTTCTTATTATTTAACTAAAGGGGAAGATGTTGTCGTTGTGAAGCTATAACCTAGGACCAAACATGCTCCTTCATACTTGAGAGTAAGTAAGTAATTTTATCTTTTTGTTAATTATTGGTTAAGTTGTTAGGCTTTTTGACCAATTTGCCCCTAATTAAATAATTAATTCTTGAAATACCCCAATGTTCTGGAAACATATCACCAATATGCCCATGTTTAGTCGATTACACCCCGAGATGTAATCTACTAAAGCAACGGGGCCTTATTTTTTTAAATTTTCCCGCGATGTAATCAACTAAGCTACAGTGCTTAGTTGATTACATTGCATAAGATGGGTTTTTTTAAAACCCCCATTCGCGGCAACTGAACTCTAGTACTCGATTAAACTGCCCCAAACCTCTCCCTCTGATTTTTTCGCCAAAACCTTGCTAAATCCGTTGGTTGTTGGGTGGAGGTCGCGGTGGATATTGATTCTGTTGCGTGCGCGTACGCATGGATAAATCCATTTCAACTTCTTAATTATATTGATGAGCTATTCTATAAGTGTACGTTTTCAATTTCTTTTTGTAAGAGAAAATTTTTAATAAGTAGACAAATTCTATATACGTGAGCTTGGTTGCTGCGAAGATATGAGCATAATTTTTCAGAATCTTATGCGAGAGAAAAATTCTTATTTTGTTCTCATTATGCATCTACACCGTCAATTTTGGACCGTTACGTTAGATTTAATTTAATTTATTTTTTCTATTTAAAATAAATGTTTGTTTTGATATGCATAAAGTTTAAAATAAAGATAATTTTATAACTATTACTTCTCATAAATATAAATTTATCATTTAAAAAATCATGAATTAAATTTTTTAAATTTGGATTGTTAATATTAAATTTAAATAATTAAGATCTTATCGAATGATGAGAAATTTGGTGTGAATGCGAGCCATAGTGTAACTTAAAAACAAATAACGGTTAAAAGCGAAAATAAATTTTAAAGTGAGAGTTTAAGAATTTTTAATATATACACACATTGATATAATAATAAATATTATATGATATAATAATACATTATATGCTATATATTAAATATTATATGATATTGTTAAGTACGATACAATCAAGGGCATATTTGCTTTTATCATGATTTCGGTAGTTAGAGAGATTTTAGGATCTGGTTAGAAGATTATGGAAATTTAAATTTTATGATCATTGTTTTGTATGATTATGGATGTAGGTAATCCATAGATATTAGGATCTAGAAGTATTAAATTAAGATTTTTTCAATATTATAAGAAAAATGAATTTAAATTTATATATATATATATATATATAATGTGAGGGCCACAATTTTTATTTCTTCCGTGACTTCTTCGTCTTTCTTTAGTAAAATAAAATTAAAATATGATATTTTATTATAATATATTATATTATATTTATAATATATCATAAGGTGGGAGTTTGGGAGGCAACGATCAGGTTTCTCATTCCCATCGATTACAAATATATGCCTTACACACACATTCAACGCAAACACACAGCCGACATACACACGGCTTCACGTCCGGCACAAGATATATAGATCACATTCAACATTCTATTCATTACACAAAACCATGAAAGCATAAGCCGCAAAAACACAAATGAAAACACAAAACGACTAAGTAGGATTCAGCAAGGTTTTGGCGAAAAAACCAGAGGGAGAGGTTTGGGGGAGTTTAATTGAGTATTAGGGTTTGATTGCCGCGAATGGGGGTTTTAAAAAAACCATCTGACGCGATGTAATCAACTAAGCACTGTAGCTTAGTCGATTACATCGCGGGCAAATTTAAAAAAATAAGGCCCCGCAGTTTAGTCGAGTACATCTCGGGGTGTAATAGACTAAACATGGGCATATTGGTGATATGTTTCCAGACAAGGGTATTTCGGTAATTAATTATTTAATTAGGGGAAAATTGGTCAAAAAGCCAAAGTTGTTATATATTTCCATGTAAGTAATTAGAGTGGCTCATGTGTTTACATAAAGTTTGATATGAATGGTACTATTTGTACTAAACAATAGCTTTATCTTTTATTATTCTGTTTGATATGAACTGTACTACTAGTCTTTGTTAAACTCTTGCATTATTAGAAGATCAATTAAGAATATATTCTCTTTATGATTATTAAGGGAAAATATATATTATGTATATATTATTATTATTTTGTTACCTCCAGTTCTTAGCATAAGATCTTGTTCATAGCATAATTTATACTACGAACGAGATCTTATATTGAGGACTAAAAGTAGATTTTAAGATTTCAAGGCAATGGAGTTTAGAATAATTTTTACTCTTATACTTAAGCCTGCCTAATTAATTCAATCTGCTTGATCTCTATGTGCATGTATTTTTCTCATTATTCTGAAACCTAAACTAGTAAATAAACTGATTCAAGGATCAACCCAGTTCGATTTTTTTTTTTTTTAGAATTTCATATTAATTATTTTGAAGTCTTCAATTTCTAACCGATTTGACCCTGAGTCAACTCTGGTTTGACTCCAGTCTGACCCACTGACCCTTAATCTAATACCCCAACCAATTTAGTGGTCCGTCTGAATTTCAGAAGCTTGATTTTTCTCAAAGTAATTAATGTGGGAGCTCTCCAAGTGGACGAGTGTTTGGAGTGGAAAACTAGATCCTAGAAGAGAGAGTGACTTCAAAAGTTCAAAATGATCCCAAAAAATAACAAAAATCTTCTTTGAACTGCATCTGCTCTACCTTGCCTATTTTCCCCAAGTAAAGTAGGTCGTATAGTGTTTTACACCCCAATTTGTATGTTTCTTTACAAATTATAGATAGTTTGCTTATTTTTATTTTTATGCCAACAAATGTGTAATTGCTTTTCAAATTTTGTAAAATAACTAGAAATGTCTAATGACCCGTATTCAATATAAACTATAGAAAATTAGACATTTTATAAGACTTAAATAATATAATGCGGCTTGGGGGGGGGGACCACTTATTTTAAGCTCTCTATACATTATGGGGTACTTTTTAGAAATAATAAATAAGTGTGTTTTTCGGGATTGATTTCTATTCTTCTTCTTATAAAGGTAAGGCTCCTTACCACATCAAGCAACATGATGTTGATTATTTGTTTTAATTTTAAATTCTACTTATTGAATTGATATGCGGTTCAAAGTAACTACATTTAAGAACATGCAATTCAATTGAAATATGAAAGTAATCAACACTACAAATTCAAACTTATAATTAAAAAATAAAAATAGATACATTTACATCATTAGGTTTAAGGGAAAAAGAGCACAAGAACCATTCAGAATTTCACACGAATTTAATAATTAAAAATAAAAATTAAGATGAATTGAGGAATTGCTAACGCCCGATGGAGAGATTCAAATTCCATTTTGAGTAAACAAATGCATCTTCTGGCGGCTTGGAGGAAGGATCGAATTGATGTTTCAGTATTACGAATGAATACGCAATTCTTTCCTTTACGGTGCGCAATCTTCGGGTATAGCTACTTTTATGTTACTACGGTCTATTTGATTCCCTACTCTAGCTTAAAACATGAGTGTGGGGTGAATTGGAAAGTTTTGCAGATTCGATAACGGATACGTGGGTCACGTCGAGAGATTTTAATGACATCGCTTCTTCGATTGAAAGGACGAGGAGGTGTTGGGGGAGCGAGATATCCTCGGTATCACTCCCTCCTCATCCCTCGAGTATCTTGATCTGGGCGGTTCAAAAGTTGATCCAACGTCGAGAAAGGGTTTTTAAAAAATTTTATATTTACCGCATGCGGTAAAAATAAAATTTTTAAAAGCCCCTTTCTCAGACGTTGGATCAACTTTTGGGACGGCCCATCAAAAGATACTTGAGGGATGAGGAGGAGTGATGCGAGAGGATCGGACACGGGGTGTTGGAGACACGGAGCTAATGAAGGACAGATCAAGGTATTTTTTTTGATATAAGGCGATAGGGGAGGGGGATCGAACCCAGGTCCGGGAGGGGGGAAATTAATCCCAATACCACTGCACTACTAGTAGTGCTGGTAGATCAAGGTATTTGTTGATTGACCGGGGAGATGTTCCTTGACGGATTGGGCTCCTATGGGCCAAGGTTAACTTGGAGAGGACTAAAAGTTGTGGGTCACCGAAGGCTGTTTGAACGACTCGACAGGGCGGTAGCAATGAGGCTTTTTTACCAGATTTTCCTAGTTGGTCAGTGCAGGTGTTACCCCGAACTCAATTCTCTGACCACAACCCAGTATGTTTGAAGAATATGGCAATTAGTGAGCATCTGAGGCCGAAAAGCCCTTTTCAGTTTGAAGCAATGTGGGTGACACATGTGTTGGTTAAATTCGGTCGCAGCCTGACGTTCAAGGGCAAACTCACGAGTTGGAAAAACAAAAAAAAATTTCCTCACCATTTGTAGCAGAATTTATAATTTATAACCATAACTCTTTACGGTACTCATGAGTTAGTTAAATAAGTTAATATATGAGAACTCGTAACTCTTTAGAGGTGCTCATGGAACTAAGTATCATAAACACAAGAGCTGTGACTTTTTATGAGCGCTCATGAGAACCCGTAACTCTTACGGGAGAGCATGAATCTAAATACCATGGTAAATATAATCATTATCAGATATATGAGTCTTAATGGGCGCTCATGAGAACCCATAACTTTTATGGTACTCATGAGTTATAACCCATAATTACTCATGGTACTCATGAAAACCCATAACTATTTACAGTATTCATGAGTTATCATTACCTAATTTTCATATATATATATATATATACGTCATTATATTTCTCATGAGTTACATATGAGAACCCGTAACTCTTTACGGGTGCACATGAGTTATCCCAAATTAAATGATAAAGCAATACTCATGGGCTATTTTAGAAATATTAATTATGTGATTCCTGTAACACTTTATAGGAGCTCATGGGATATTCCTTTTAGGATCTACTCATTAAAATACATAAAGAGTTTTAGGATTACTTTAGATCACCGAAGACCTCAAATATATGACGTCCTCTAATGTTGATCCACACGGCTATCTCCCGATTGCCTTGAGAACTCCTTCTCTTTGATTCCTCTCTTTCTTTGGATGCTTGCTAGCCGACGACAAGATTGAGGAGTCAAGGTTTTTAGGTTTTTTTTTTCTCAAGAAGATTAGGTTTAGGATAAGATGAAACTTAGTTGGATTTTTTCCTTTTGAATTGGCAGCACACACCAATCAAATTGGCGTCTTTTTTTTTTTTTTTTTGCTTTTTGGAAAAAATTCAAAAAAAGGGGCACCAAAAATCAACAACTTTATTAGAGTTTAACGCTAATTCAAGTACTTACAAGAAATGCTCAATCCAAGTTTGAATTCAAAAATCCAAGATAATAGATCCTATTCATATCTTGAATTAATTATTCAAGATAATGGATCACATTCACATCCATATCTTTAATTATTAATTGGATTAATAATTCAAGATAATGGATCACATCCATATCTTTAATCATTTCATGAATTAATAATTCAAGATAATTGATCACATCCATATCTTTAATCATTTCTTGAATTAATAATTCAAAATAATGGATCACATCAATATCTTTAATCATTTCTTTATCCTTTATTTATCCAATCTTTATTGGAGATTTATTTATATACACATATATAAATATTTTAGATAATTCAAAATTATCTTTTATAACCTAATCTCTTGAATTTAAAATTCAAATTTAAATCTCAAAATTAAAATTTGAATTCCAAATTCAAATTGGCCCAAGACCTTGTTTGGTTTTGTAACATATTTGGGCCTATTAGTGGAGAAACTAATTTCCCACTAAGGAACCATATATGGCGCCACTTTTGTATATTGGACTTAGAGTCTCACTCCAACCCAAATACACCTATTATCTTGAGAAAGTCCAACAACAATTATTGTGGGTGCCTGTTCGTTTGTAGTGTGAACGCTAAGTGCGATAAAGTCTATGTGCAGTGTAGATACTAGTGCGATAAAGTCTTCAATATACTAATCATTGTCTTCTTAAATCATATGACTACGTGAAAAACCTTCGTGAAGTGTTCCATGTTTCCCTAGTTACTAGAACCAGACCGCGATCGTGTCATTGAGTAGGAGGTATCTTGTGTTGTCATGGTGTATGGGCGCCATGGAAACAATTAAGGTATCTTGTGTTACCATGGTGTATGGGCGCCATGGAGACATTTGGTATCGTGGTGTTGACCGTGGTGTATGGGCGCCTCGGGAAACACTATATATCAAGGTACGATATGACACAATCCTTGTAGTCAAGCCGAGTTAGATTAAAGATCCGAAGCATATGGCCCGAAGTTTAGCTAGCACAAGGTTTAGATTATATGGCGCAAATTTCGAGGGCGAAATTTTAATTAACGGGGGAGAAATGTAATAGGATAATTATCTATCCGGAATATTATATTTTAGCAAATAATACCTATTTGGAAATAGGTGAATATGTGGTTTTAAAACCTTGTAGGATACTTATTCTATTGTCTAGGGAAATTTCTAATGAAATTAGAGGGATTAAAGTGTCAAAATCCCTAAATACAATTATGGGCCATGAAATGCCCGAAAATATTATGATAAATCCCAAGAGGCAATAAAATATTTATTGAAAATTAGAAAGTATGTTGTCTCTAATTTTAGGAATTTTTGGGATTATTTCCCTTGAAAAATAATGAGGCAAAATTAAATATAATTTTGGGGAGCATAAGTTGCCCCATGATTTTTAATATGATATGTGGGACATAAAATACCAATGTCAATGAAATAGTTGTGAGAAAATGATTAATCCTAATTAAGAAAATTATCAACAATTAGAAAGTGATTAGTTAAGTAATTAATGGCTAATTGTTTAAGCTGAACAAGAGAATATTTAAGGTAGATTATGGAAAATTCTTTAATTAAGTGTTTATGGTTAATATTAGCATAAAGTGTGCTTGCTAATCAATTAGAAAAGATTAAGAAAAATTGGTGAGATTAAGAACAATGAAAACCCTAAATCCTAAAAGATTGCTAATCATGGGATTAAGGCTCTAATTAAGATTCTAGCTAATTTAGATAAATTAAATAATAATAATAATAATAAAGGGAAAGAAAACCGAAATTTGAGTGTGAAAAGGGTTGTGGGTTTTTCAAAAATAATATCATGATATTTTGTTAATTAAATAATAATATAATTAAGATATACGTAGGAAGAACCGGTTGGATAAATGAGAACCGATAGAAATTAAATCCTATCTAGAAAACTATGAACGAAGTTTCTTAGGTCGGGACATATTACAAACAAGTGAATTTTTGTCCAGAAGTTGGTGTTAGCGGAAGTCATTTCAAACGCAAGGCGGGCGAATAAGGGATCAGATGAAAAGATATTTTGTAAACAAAGGACAGATAATAAAAGTGAGAACCAATGGAAAATAAATCATAAGTTGAAATCCTTGAACTAAGTAGAAAACAACTGGACATATTATGAATCAGTGGATTTTTGTCCCAAAATTAGCATTACCCGAAGTAATTTTTGTAACCAGCAGCGTCTGTCTGAAAATGTTCAACAGACAACGGAATAACCTTAATGGGATAAAAAATTTAGTTAACTCAGATATTTCCAAAGAGGAAGAATAGAACTTCAAGGTGTGTTCCCGATTTTTGAGATTTTCTAAGATTACGCGATTAGAACACCGATCGGGGGGATTTTATCGGGTAAATGCATAAAGTAAGGGAGTGACATCATCTTGATGACATCATGTCCTTGAAGAATGAGGTAAGGAGGTGGATTGGATGGTGGAGATGAAGCCATGTGTAAAGTCAAGATCCGACGGCCGAAATCCGATCTGAAAAAGAATGAATAGTGTCATACCTTTTGCCTATAAATAGGCCTTCCCTTTCACTTTATCCTTCACAATTCCTAGAGCCACTTAGAGAGAGGTTTTAGAGAGAAGAAGGAGTGCGGAGAAAATAGCAAGTTAGGGTAAGTTCTTCTGGTCCCTAGTCTTAAGCTTTGGTAGTTCCTTCCGGTAGTTATAGTAGAAATGCTATATTAATCTTTAATCTTCCAAGTTAGTTTAGATATCATGTTTTAGGGATAAATATGATATTTATTTCAAAAATATATTGGAGATGGAGATATGTCAAAATTCGGAAGATTAGAGTTAAAGTAACGAAGTTCGCGAAATTCCGCTAATTAGGAAAGTTAGGGGCAAAATGGTAATTTGTACCTAAAATGCCTATTATGATGTTGGGCCTTGATAATATGATATTATCCTTATAGGATATACGTAATCACGCATCCATTGTTGTACCGCTGTCAAAAAGTATCGTTTTCCGTCAACGAAGGTGCGTTCAGCGTCTTGTAACACTAACTCGATGCTTATTATATGCTTATATGTGATAGATAACTTTACGTCTGTTTGTGTACTTACAAGATACATCTGCCGTGTGCTTACGAGATACATCCGTCTGTGTGCTTATGTCTTGTTGGGATACATCTCGCCGTGTGCTTATGTCTTGTTGGGATACATTTCTTTGTGTGCTTATGCGGTTGGGATACATCGTTGTGTGCTCATGTATTGATTGTTCTTTGAAACGCCATGAATATCTGTCATATCTTGTCATATTTAAGCATGAGGTTAACCGTTACCGAGGTTTAATGGGCATTGAACCTCGGCTCGCTATAGCCTCGAATCCGGAGGGATCGGGACCGAGGACAAGGGCAAGCAAGACCCGTAAAGACCCAGTAGGAGAATTTATTTTTGGATATGTATTAGCGTATTTTTGAATATTCGAATAAATGTACCACTGTAAAGGAACCAGATACACCAACAAAGTGAAAGTTTATCGGATACTCGCTCTTTTAAATTATTCCGATGCTCTACTCTGAACAAACTATTTGAAAACGCTTTAGAAAATTGGGATGTTACAGATCACATCCATGTCTTTAATCATTTCTTGAATTAATAATTCAAAATAATGGATCACATCAATATCTTTAATCATTTCTTTATCCTTTATTTATCCAATCTTTATTGGAGATTTATTTATATACACATATATAAATATTTTAGATAATTCAAAATTATCTTTTATAAACTAATCTCTTGAATTTAAAATTCAAATTTAAATCTCAAAATTAAAATTTGAATTCCAAATTCAAATTGGCCCAAGACCTTGTTTGGTTTTGTAACATATTTGGGCCTATTAGTGGAGAAACTAATTTCCCACTAAGGAACCATATATGGCGCCACTTTTGTACATTGGACTTAGAGTCTCACTCCAACCCAAATACACCTATTATCTTGAGAAAGTCCAACAGCAATTATTGGCTCAAGTTTGCTAATTTTAACCTTTATGTGTGACCCATTAAACCCAATTAATCACGACATAAATAACCTTGGACCAATCAAACTCTTTTAATGGGCCTAAGTTATCCAATGACCACATAAAACACTAGCAATGCTCTGTGGCCCCATAATTAATTGAGTTGATCAAGTGATCTACCTTTTTTCTAATTTGGATACCATGCTGGCATCATCCTTCACATCGTCATTCACATTTAGTCGAGCGCAAAGATAGAGTATCATCTCTCTTCGTTGACTAAATGTAGCTTTTCATGGAACTAGGAATCTTCTTTTATTGACTCTAAGATGGATCATGACTCTTCATGATCGCTTACTGTGCATAGATTCCGAGTCAACTAGAAGTCATCCAACACTACAAAAAAAGTATCGTTTGTCACAGTTACATTGTAGCGGTAAGAAAAAACCGCTACAAATGAACAAATTAGTAGCGGTTTTAACCCAAACCGCCACAAATTAGTAACGAAAACATTGGCGCCAAATACTGACCATTTTGCTTCGCTTTTTGTAGCGATGACACAAAACCAAACCGTGACAAATATGGCGCCAACCTTAGCGCGTTATGGCGCGAAATCTGTTGCGGTTTTTCCTAGGGGTTTTGTCAAAATAACCGCTACAAAAATTTGAAACGACACGGTGTTGTCACGATGAAAAGAAAGCGACACCTTGACCGCGTCAAAATGTTCATATTTGTAGCGATTCTGAAGTACTTGCTACAAAATTTATTATATAAATAGGCATTTCCATCCGTACAACAATTATAAATATTCAAAAATATTCTAAATCGGCTTTGTCGCGACGAACATTCTCGGCTTGGTTCTCGAAAAAAGAGACAGGCATATATCAAGCGCCGATCTCGGGAGATGAGTCTTTGCGAGATATTTTCTGTCTTCTCATCGTTCAAGCCGGGAGGTTCCTTTAGTGACAATCCAGATTTAGTTATTCCATTGACACGAAGACTTCTACTCCTCTAAATATGTCTAACATGCCACCGAATATTGGGTTCAATATTAGCCACCTTTGTCTCGGCAAATATCTCGATCAAAATGAGTCGAGTGAGTTTTTCTTGGGA
Organism: Acacia acuminata; assembly: GCA_019022655.1. Classification (NCBI taxonomy): domain Eukaryota; kingdom Viridiplantae; phylum Streptophyta; class Magnoliopsida; order Fabales; family Fabaceae; genus Acacia; species Acacia acuminata. The sequence goes on from JAFJYI010000061.1 coordinate 2,507,545, forward strand.
GATCGGTGGCTATACCGAATCCAAATCTTCACCGGTATGTTGGACAATTTTCAATAAACTTGTTATTCCTAATTAATTAACTTCAACTCTTTTACGGAAATTAAAGAAAATAATTGAGAATGTTTTTATTCTAATAAATAAAAAATCCAAACTAATTAGTTTTATATACTAATTAGTTTGATTTTTTTTAAAAAAAATATTAAATTTGTAACGGTTTTAGGGAAAGAAAATAATCAAATTAATTGAGAGACTTTTTATTGAAATAAACAAAAATTCCAAACTAATTAGTTTGAGTTATAAACTAATTAGTTTGGAATTTATTTTTACAAAATATATTAAATTTGTAGCGATTCTTAAGGAAACCGATACAAAATGTGATTGGCAAACGATTTTGTAGCGGTTGATATGTCTAACCGCTACAGAATTGCAAAGGTCATTGATTTTGTAGCGGTTATGTGACCGCTACAAAGTTTCACGAAGAACAAGGCACATTTGTAGCGGTTACGGTAACGGTTTTTATAACTGCGACAAAATTATTTATTTTGTCACGGTTATTTGGTTTAACCGCTACAAAGTGCGGCGGTTTTTTATCTGTTCCTCTCACGTTTAAAATTCACACGCGCGAGTTTTTACTTTTTACCTTTTAACCTTTCAACTTGTACTTTCCAACATTATGGTTTCTGAGGATAGAGACCCTTGAAAAGGGAAAGATCCTGTACCCCCTAAAAGGCCTGTCAGGGGTAGTGGTAGTATAGGGGGTCGTAGAGGAGGATGTGAGGCACAAAATATCCCCCTTGAGCCCCCTCAAAGGGGGAATGAGTTTGATGCTCTCTTTGCAAATGACCCAATCCCAAACCCAGAGAACCTAGAGACTGTAGGGGGAGATCGAGGCGCAAGTCTGTCGTTTGACGACATCTTGAATGAAGATGAGGAGATCGAGTTTGACATTCCCATATCGGAAGCAGAACAGTTTCTCGACCAGGAGAACGAGCGGGACCATGGGAACCCCCGACCTTCGTCTTCTCATTCCACCGGATTTGTGGTGGACGTCGAAGGTAAGTATAAGTAGTTTATTGGCAAAAAATAATATTTAAATTCTATTAAAAAATTATGAAAATTTATTTAAAATGCAATACAACAATTTTGTTATAATTGTGCAGATCTACTTGGGAACATCGCGGGATGACATTGGATGTTCCCACGCTCGATCAGTCGCAAGACTAGGGTGATAGTTCCTTGGAACATGCAAGCGGACCAGCCGATCGCTAACAACGGTGGTCACCTGTTGAACCGATTCCCGTCACAATTTGGGGGGAATTGGGTATGGTTCCCGATCTATTTCCACGGTTGGGAAAATGTCCCGAAGGACAACAAGAACAAGGCATTTGAGGACGTTGTGCGGGTAAGTTATGTTGTGTAATTAAATTAGTTTTTTTAGTAGTTATAAGTTGTGGTTAATTTAGTTATCTGTTTCTTAATTACTAATCATTTTATGATACAGAAAAAGTTTAAACTACGGGCCCACGCTTTGAGGTACGTAAAGATGAAAATGGGAGAAGGATGGAAGAGCCGGAGGATTCGTCTCTACGACCATGTGAGAATGGAGATGGGACTATGCCTCGTAGCAACCGATGGAGAACGTCCCGAGACGGCGTGGAGGCAAATGGTGGGCAGCTTTTGTCCAATATCGGAGGAGTCCGAGAGGGAGTGGTACGTTTTTTAATGAATCATAGTTTAGTTTTTTTTTTTAACATGAGGGTATTGTATAGTTTAAAATTTGTTTTAATTAATTTTGTTTAAATGTAGTTTAAAAATTTAAATATAGACAAAATTAATGTAGTGTTTAGATTTGGTTTAAATTAATTAAATTTAGATTAAAATATATTGACTACCCCTCTATTTTACCTAAATTACACAAACATCTCATTTATTTTGCGGGCTCTATCGCGAGAGGAACACTAGATGCGGGGTAGCTCGAAAGGGTCAATCCACGCGAGGCTCCAAGACGTTTGTTGTGACCTACGGTGAGATGGTATGTTAAAAGTTAAATTAATTTTATGTTTAAATGATTATTGCTTTGTTTTGGAAATAACAAAGTTTATATTCTTTTAACTCTTTAAGCAAGAGAAGGCTCGAGAGGAGAACCTTGAGACGGACTATGGGCAGTTGTGGACACGCACACATAGACACCTTGATGGGACGCCGATCTCTGAGGCAGCAGAGGAGATAATAGTAAGTTACAAAAAAACTATTAATTTAATTTAATTTAATTGTTTGATTAATGTTTTATGAAATATGTGCGCCAGGCCCAGATTGAGCAGACCCAGACAGAACTCCGAGCGTCGCAACCCCCGGAGTCACAGGGGTCTGTTGATCCTACGGCCTCATTGAAAGTTGTTGTGGGCCCAGTCGAGCATCCTGGCCGGGTTAGGGGCTTTGGGCTAGGAGCCAAGCCTAGTATGGTGTACGGCAGGGCCTCCTCCTCTGACGCCGGAACCTCTGGCTCGAGAATGCCACCACCGAAGGTGGTTGATGCGATGATTGCCGAGAAAGTTGCCGCGCCTTGAGGTTGCCGAGCAACGAGGTTCTTTGCGCAAAGAGGGCCAGGAATGAGGCTAGGAATAAGCGCATGCAGGAGAGTCTCGACCGTTGGTACGCTAATAAGAGACATAGCTGGCAGTCAATTACCGTGGCCTTGACAGAGCTGCTACCTAACGTACGGTTTCCATCTCCCGAGCCTCCCCCTCCGTTCATCTACGGGGATTCCCCCGTCTCCCCATCCGTTCGTCTACGAGGATACCCGGATCCTCGCTATTGGTGAAGACGGGGAGTTGTTACCTCTGCTCGTGCCCCGAGAGACCCCCCGAGAGAACCCCGCCGAGACGGGACCGATTATCGGGCTCGATAGTTAGTTCTTATTTTCTTCAATAATTCATTTTGTACTGCTGGATGTTTGTTGACAATTTTATTAAATATAAATATTTGTTGTCTTTTTTTCAGTCGGTTTTTAAATTTAAATTTTATTAAATAATAAACGGAGTTTAAAATTTGTGATTAAAAAAAAAAAGTTAATAAATTTTGTAGCGGTTTTAATGTGAAACCGCCACAAATTAAGTCGCGGTTCCATTATTCAACCGCTACAAATTTGAATTCAGAAATAAAAAAAAACCGCTAAAACTTTGTCGCGGTTTCTTCATGAAACCGCTACAAATTTGAATTCAAAAGTAAAAAAATAACCGCCTTCATTTTGTTGCGGTTTTACAGATAACCGCTACTAAGTTTCAAACGGCCATCATTTTGTAGCGGTTTTTAAACCGCGACTAGTTAATGGCGGTTTTTTAAATCCAATTTGTAAGCGGTTCTTTAACCGCGACAAATTTGAATTGAAAATGTGTCGAGGTTGAAGTCGCGGTTTATAACCGCTACAAAGTTTCTCAGGTTGCATTTAAAGATCTCAGGTGCTGGGATGAAAGTAATTAAACATTGTCTCCATATTTATATACTATCCTAGCTTTGTTTACTACAGATGGATAAGTCATAGATCAAGATGCCGCGTAGTTCTCCTGTATATTTAGCGGGATTGAAAAATTTCTTAGATTTCGCCTTCTCTCACGCTAGCATTAAAGGCAAGATCATGTGTCCTTGTTGTAGATGCAAGTTTAAGAAGTGGCAAACATGAGAAGGTGCTATGGAACATCTTCTTATTAAGCCTTTCCCAGAAGCATATACATTCTGGGGTCTTCATGGTGAGAAACGTGGTATGAGATATGGGGATCATCTTCATAAAACCTCGCAAATAGGAAATCAACTAGATCAAGATGATCCGGTTAATGAAGCTGTTTGCGACGCTTTTGGTGTTCAGGACGACAACTTCACGGTAGAAGTGCAGGGTCCAGAACCAGTTTTCTTCAGGAATGAAGCAGCTCGGGAATTTTTCAGCCTCATGGATGAGAGCGATCATCCTTTGTATGAAGGTTGTCAGAAATACTCAAAATTATCATTTCTGATCAAATTGTACCATATCAAGTGCATGTGTGGGATCACCGATAAGGCCATGTCGATGTTCTTTGGAATTACTATGAGATGTTTTCCCGACACGGACATTCCCACAACCTTCTACGAGGCCAAGAAGATAATCAACAAATTAGGATTGAATTACGAAAAAATCGATGCCCGCCCAACGATTGCATGCTTTATTGGGGGAGGACGCTCGGAGGGGAGACTTGTAAGAAGTGTCACACTTCGAGGTTCAGGACAGTTCGGAAGGGAAAAAAGCAGAAGAAGAAACCCGCAAAGATTTTAAGGTACCACTAGTGGAAAAAAGGGCTTTAAGACCGCCTCATTTAGACCGGAGTAATGACGCACCGGTCTTAATAGTATGACCGGTGGCAGTTTTGTAAATATAAAGAACTTCTTGGACCGCATCCTTTATCAATGAGTCTTAAATATATTATTTAGACCGCTTAACAAAACAAACGGTCTTAAAAATGTTATTGAAAAAACTGAAAGTTCAAATTTCTTTATATAGAAATCTCGAACAGGCTGACTTATATTTTCTGCGGTCCAAAATAATGAGGAAAAAATTAAAAAAACTTTTAAGATCGTATATATATAACAGACGGTCTTAAAGATTATACTTTTTAGGCCGGACATAAATTGTGACCGGTACTAAATAGTTTATTACTTTTAAGTTTGGAGTTTAATAAACGGCGGTCTTAATAAAAGCTGGAGATTCAATTTGATGAAAAGTTGCAACCTTTCGGTCCTAATAAAAGCAAATATACTAGTTTTGTCGGCTGTCTTGCACGCAACAAGGTTAGCATCTTGACTGATGAGTGGAAAAATGTGGACTTCGGCAAAGTAAAGCAACCTATTTGGGACACTATCCGGATTACATACACTCTCCCTGACTCTGAGAAGTTGAAAGACAAGACATTGTCTTATTGTGCTGATCGGTGGAGGAAGTTTAAGACCTCTCTCGCTAACAAGTATATTTTTGTCGAGGTTCAGCCTGACCAAAAGCTTTGGGACAAGTACACATTTATTGATGAACAAACTTGGCAACAATTTGTTGTTGCGGACCACTCTGAAGCTCGGTGAGTTTATATTTAGTTTTTTTTGCCCATTTGTTTGCTTATTAACCTATCTTGATATGTGAATGTTATTGTGTTCATCTAATCTGTTAGTTAAATTGTTTGGTGTGTGAATAGAAGTATACATTTCCTGCCTTTGTCTATGGAACTCTGATATGTAAACCCTGAAAAGGTAAAATACTAAGAAGGTAATTAGGGAAATAATAATGACATAAGAGTCAAGCCATTATTTTAGTCTTAGTTCTGTTATAGTAGGTAGTGGTTAGACATTGCTATTAGTTCTGTTACTATCTAATGAGGACTACTGATCCCACTGGATGCCTTAAAAAGGATCAAGTTTGTATTATTCTGTAAGCATAATTCTATTTTATTTCTTAACCTATCTATCTAGCAGTACAAGACATAGCTCCAAATTCTTCTACAATTCTACATCTTCTTTACATAAAATGTTGAAACTTGATGAAGTGAATTTGACTAGTGTTTGAGGTTCATATCAAGCGAAGTTCTCTAATTTCATTGTTAGTGAGATGGCTGGAATTCATAATTAATAGTTGTTTTCAATTCGATTCACGGGGAAAGAAGGGAACGAGCACAGGAGATAGGGAGAAAGAATGATTGCCCGCATAGGGCTTCTCGCGGCGGATATGGAAAGGCTGAAAAAGAATTGATGGCGGCCAAGCGGAAGAGATTGGATGATGAAGCAGAATCCAATCCTTCTGCGGTACATGATCCGCCATCTCCAATACGTCGCGAGGAGTTGTGGTTGCACATTCGGAAAAAGCCAAGCGGCGCCTACACGAGTGAACAAACTCGTGTAGTTGTTGAAAGAATTGTAAGTATCGTTATTGTTATTTTTTAGTTACTAAACATGTTTCATTACTAAGCTTCTCGTTATCTGTATCTTACAGGAAGATCTTAAAAAGAAAGAAGCAGAGGGATCTTTTGTGTCGGACGGGAGGAGTGATGTTCGGCCCGTTGCGACCGTAAAACTTGGATCATGGTGGGCGTATAAGGGGGATTGGAGGACGGGTAGGCCTGAAGGAATACTTTGGTAAATCCAAACGCCATAGACAAAGTATGGTTACCCAGGAGGAGATGTTGGGCAGGGCGAGCCGTCTATTACCCTCAGGCGTTTACCTAGGCACCTAGGAGCTAAGATGCCTCCACCGGCGCCTTGACCAAGTCTAGGATAGAACCCCCTCTCTTTGGTGAGAGTGTCCGACCCCTTTGCCAGTTGAGCCCAAGGACGAAGGGTCTCTAAGCGAATAGTTAATGGCAAGTTGATGGGCACGACATAATACAAAAGACATGCCAAGAAGGGCCCAACCCAGAAAATCCAATGCCCATTCCAAAGTAGGCCTCCTTGAAGTAATGCTGGGCCCAAACATCTTGTTGGATTCAGGCCCACACTTGCATACCCAGCCTGCCCAATCACAGTAATAGACACAAACCTTACCATAGCCATGGCCGCTGCCACCACCAGACACACCAAATCAAAAGGCCTGCTACACTCATCTTTTGATGCAACTAGAGACTGGAGATTAAGCGACTCTAAATCCATGAAAGCCTCGACCTCAAAGTCAAGGAAAAAGATGAACCATTTTGTCCCAATCCCCAAGGGATATTTATATAGCTCTCTCTCTCTTTTTCATCGTGCTTCTTTTTATATCATTTTTAATAATGTATGAGTATGGTTTCCAGATTAATAACTCCAAAATATTTGATTTTAGGGAGAAGGAGCGAAAATACACACAACTTTTTCCCCTAGGAGCACCCAGCACCACGACCTTTTTTCTGGAGCAAAAATACACACGATGTTAAGTTTTAGGAGCAAAAATGCCACTTGGTAGTTGGTTGGCCGACTTAACTTGGATAGAACAACGACGTGACGATTTGATTTGGACGACAAGCCGACGTGGCCGACTAGGAATTAAAAAAAAAATCAAAAAATTATGAAATAATTAAAAAAAAAATTCCAAAAATTAGGAAAAAATTAGAAAAAATTCAACAAATTAGGAAAAAATTTAAAAATTTAAAAAATTAGGAAAAAATTCAAATACACCTTGATGACCCAACTACCAGCCACCTAACGTCGTCGCCGCCGGCTTATAGCGGTCGGTTGTCGGTGGCCGCCACTCGGCAATGGCGGTTTGTCGCCAGCAATGCACGATTGGATAACCAAGCTGGTGGAGGAGGATTTTAAACTTTATTAATTCTATCATTAGTTCAAAAATTGTTAAATTTTGTGATAGAATTAATAAAGTTTAAAATCCTCCTCCACCAGTTGGTTATCTCGACCACCGCCGGGTGGCGGTAAGAATCGACTACCGTGGCCCGGGCATGGCGGCCGACGGTAGGGTGGCTGTGGTGTGGCCCATGGCGGGGTATTTGAATTTTTTCCTAATTTTTTCTAATTTTTTTCCTCATTTTTTTAATTTTTTCCTAATTTTTTTCTAGTTTTTTTCCCTAATTTTTTTCTAATTATTTTAATTTTTTCCTAATTATTTTAAAAAAATTTCCTAATTTTTGAATTTTTTCTAATTATTTGAATTTTTTATCCTAATTTTTTATTTTTCTATTATTCCTCGTCGGCGTCACGTCAGTAGTCGGTCCAAATCGAGCCACGTCAACGTTTCATCCAAGTTAACGGTCAACTAATGGCCCATAGCATTTTTGCTCCCAAAACGTAATGTCGTGTGTATTTTTGCTCCGAAAAAAGGTAGTGATCTTGGATGCTTATGGGGAAAAGGTCGTATGTATTTTCGCTCCTTCTCCCTTGATTTTACAACGTCGGAGATTACATCCTTCTTAACTTATCTTTTCTATACAAAAACATTTAGGTGCTATGTTTATTGACGGGACATAAATACTTTGAAAACAAGGACGAGCTGTTATTAGTGATACAACATGCTGTTATTTGGCATTTTCAGGTTGGTTAGGTATGGGAAGTTGAAATTGTTCATCTGTTCATTTATTTGTTTACATTTATAAGTCGTTTTTGAATGTTTCGCCTATAACTTTCTTAACATGGTTGTAGCTTGGTTTTGCATATTTTCTTGCTTTATACGTAAATGCAATTCTTCCATTTTCTCATTGGATTGTCTCTTTTTTGTTTGAATTTGAATTCTGTAAATTCTGGTATTTCTTTTATTTATACGTAATGTTTGTTTGGGTTATGTCGGTAATCCTTGTGGAACCTTGAATTTGCAGGTGAATTTTTTTTTCCTTGCCATAATTTATGCTCTACTTGAAGTCCCCCTTTCATACTCATGTAAAGAAAATATCGTTGTTTGCATCTCCATCAAAAACTATAACTCAAAGAAGAGACAGAAGACGACATGGTTGATTTTTCCGCCGTTATATCTTTGTTTGATGGTTCTGAATCAATCCTCTGTGACATGTAGTGCTAAGCTATTTGTTTTTGTGGAATCGTGTCTGCACTTTTTCTTGTGACTATTTGATAAGTTAATGGTTATTTCACTCTCATTTTCTATCTGTCAATAATTTGTCCAACTCTTGAGGATGTTTTAAACGCAGTGGAAGTTGTTGAATAAGCTATATATTTGGAACATTGCAATGGCTTGCTAGACTCCTAGAAATCTCTCAAATTTCTCAATAATAATTCGTCTTAATTTCATGTAAGGATTTTTTATGCAAAATTAAAAATTGAACGACATGTATCTTCTTGTCTACCTGAACTTTTGCTGCTCCAGTTTCCTTCTTTTGTGGTATTGGTGCAGCGGGAACTACGATTGCCGCAAAGCATTTTGGTCTAGCATACTTATTTTTCAAGCAAGCATTTTGCCATCATTTGCTTGAAGCATTTTCCCTAGAATCAGCATTAACATGAACAACAATCATATAAAACCGAGACATGCAAGGGAGAGTGATTGCTATATTTATATGCTATGTCTAATGGTATTTCTTAGGAGCTATTTTTTCAAGTAAAAAATAGTAGTTATGATTAATATGGGGAATTTCACCGAGTAAAAAATTAGAAGGCTATATTTATAGTTGATGCATTAATTTGACTTTAAGCTATAAAATTAGAAGGCTATAAGTTAATAGCTTCAATATGAAAACACTTTGTCATCCAAATAAATCAATATGAGATTGATCCTGAGGTTTTTTTGTTCATAATCTCCATTCATATTAAAAGTTGGTCATTGAAAGAGATTTGTTGTATTGTGGTGTACCGATTTTTTGAACTAAAATGTAATTTTAAATTTGTTTGAATTAGATTGAAATAACTCCAAATGACTACAAATGATTATCTAAGATTTAGAGGAAATGAGGTTCTAAAAATGGAAGTCAAATTATATTGATGCATGCATCTGGAAAAGTTGAAATTATACTTAAATAATTGTAATCAATTGCTTATTTTGAAAAGTAATTCATCCTAAAACAATTATAAACAATTGCTTATCTTCAATTGAGTGAGCCATATTTTATTTCTCCTTTTTGATTCAATTAATTATTTTCTCTTATAATTATATTGAATATAATATGTTTAATTAATGTTAGTGCAATTGGTTCATTTCAATAACAAATAAATTTTTTTCTTAATAACATTCTCCCGCACAATGCATGGAGTAGTAAAAGCTCGTATATATATGATAACACATCCCCTCAAGCTGATCTTTTCACGGCTTATCAGTGGCTCTTCTCACAAAACACTGTAGCTAAGCCGATCTGCTCACTTTTATTCCTGCCTCGGGTTTCTCTTCAGCCGTGTCCTTTCTTCGCCTTTTTCTTGGTCACATTTTTCTCCTGGATTCACTTGCCTTGCACCTTTTTCATCTCTTTCCCACATCTTTTCTGAAAAGCTGCTTTCCCACACCTTTTTCATCTCAGATTCAAAATTCAAAATGCATCGCCATCAAATTCCTTCTTCCACCACTCTCTCAACAACTGCACACCTTCACAATGGCATCCATCCTCCTCGACGCAAGAGTAAGCGTATTTCTTCACGATCGAGCTCTTCTTTTCTTTTCTTTTATTGATTCATTTTTCTTCATCTATACCCATGGTTAAGGCGATTTCACACCTTTTAGAGAGATGGCGACAACGACAATGGGAAATCATGGCCTTCCATAGCTCCGGGAGTGATGTCGTTCTTCGGCGAGCAGGGAAATCGCAGGGGTTGACTCCAAGGCTCTTGGTTGTGCTATATGGGTCGAAGTGGGGGTGCTATGAACTCTCAGTGCTCCCATGAATAGAGAATATTTCCTGGCCCTCAGAAAATTTCAGCTGTTACTCTTCCGAGACGATGGCCTCCATCGGATTTTCTCTGTGCTCTGTGTGTTGATGAGGACGAGGACGATGTGAACAGGTCTCACATACTCGTCTCTCAACTTCCTCAGGCCGCTATCAATCTCGATCTGGTTTGTTTTCCTTTCCTTTTATTTTCATTTGTTTCTTGGAAACTTTCATTTCCGTGCTGTTCCTCTTCTTCGTCTGTTTTTGGCTTTAATGGTCCTTGAATCAAACATGCAGAATGCTGCTCATGAACCATTGAGGGAATCACTTACATCTGGAGATTTTAACATGGGTAATTTTATATGCTGTATTCTGGGACTGATTTTTGTGTCTTGAGTATCCTTAAACATAATTTTCATTAGCAATATGCTTTCTTTCATGGGTTTGATTGGTGCATTTATGAATCGGCTCATAGAGATTTACATTTTTCATAATTGTAATTACTCTTGATATCTTTCATTTATATTCTCTTGATATCTCAGGGCAACTTTCTTGCCACAGAAAATTTCTTCCTTACATCAAAGGTATTCTTTATTTAATTGTTGCTGTTAGTTTTTTGAGTCGGGACCAAGGGCTTTTTTGTGAAGCGGATTGGTCAAAGATAAAGGAAAAATACCAGTCCCTTGAAGAGGAAGATTTGCTTCGATATTGCTTCTCTTCAGCATACATTGTTTCTTTGCTTCATGACAGTCTTGGTGTTGCTTTGGATGATGAAAGGTAGAAGCCTGTAACTTTCAATTTTTTGGTCAAGAAGCCTGTAACTTTCAAGATCCAGTGGGATTGGAATTTTTTTTTTTTTTTGGTGAATGTATTTAGTATATTCATGTGTGCTTGCTTATGCTCTTATCGACTCATGGTTGATTCTGCATATATTTGATTTCTTCATGTTGTTTCATTTATGCATTATTTTTATGGTTGAATTTTAATTTATTAGAATCACTTTGTCAGGATTAAGGCTGCTAATCAGATGGGAAGTATTCCACTAGATTGGGCTCTGGGAGCTTTTAACTTGCAGAGCATAGCTGATTCAGATGTACAGAACCATAATTTATTGTCTTGTGTGGTCTGTCATTTGGTTCATGCTAATATATATTGGTTCATATCCTTTATTTACATCTGCCCCTTTCAGCTTTCTTGCTTTTATCTTATACCGAGAAGGGTCTTCTTTTTTTTTTTTTTTTTTTTTTTTTGGTCAACAAGGAACATATATTGATACTAATAATAAAGGTTACATCAAACGATTACAACAACAAACTAAACAACAACAAACCAGAATAAGAAGACTAACAAATACAACAACACCAAAACAAATGTAAGAAGAGCTAGTCACCACAAAAAAATAGAAATAAAAGTAACTCCAAAGACTTCATCGGCTTTCTGGACATCCAAGGTTAGAAAGGACATGAAAGAAGGTGTTGGTTGCAAAACCCACCCGATCGGGCACACCTCCTTATAAGAAAAAGATGCAAATAGATCAGCTACATAATCACCCCTACTTGGGGTACAGGATAGAGAACACCCAACCTCAGAAGAAAAAAGACAAGTAAAGTCTTGAAGAATACTTTTGCTCCTCCATTGAAGCAAGCTTGGTGACATCAACCACCCACCAAACAAATTTTGGCTAACATTAGCGATATGGATTCGCCCCCATCGAACAATCCTAGAAATGGTCCTCTCATAGATAAAGTACAAAATAGTAGCAACCATCCATAAAACCCTTCCCCCAAAAGCACAAATCCAATCCACTACAAAAAACACCACCATAATTACCCAAACCCACAACATCAATAGACAAACACAAACATAAAACACCCAAATCCACAACATAAGAAGACAAATATAAACATAAAGCAGTAAAAACAAAATGAAAAGGAAAATAGAGACACCCCCTCTGCCAGAAACCGCCAACGAGCCAGAGGCCACCGACGCGCAGGAGACCTCTGACGAGCCAGAAACCACCGTCGAGCAAGAGACCACCATCGAAGGAGACGTCGAAGCAAAAACTCCCACCGCCAGAGACGAGAGAAGGCCACAGCTACACCCAGAAAATAGAGGGCCGCCGGAGCAAGGAAGACGGTGAGGAGGGAGACCAGAGGAGAGTCGGCGCCGGAGAAGAAGGAAGGCTGCCGCTCTATTTCTTCGTTCCAACCTAAAACCCGCCTGATCCTTACTCATCGAGGACCGATCTGGTCTTCTGCCACGGTTGTGGCTTGAAAGGAGGCTCGGCGGCGGCTTTGGCAAGAGCTATAGTGAAGAAGGGGATTAGGGTTTCGCGAGAGAGAGAGAGAGTTCAGAGAAAAAGTCGCGGCTATAGGAAAGGATGAGAAGGGTCTTCTTTAGATGAGGGAAATATGCAAAAAGGTTGTGTCTTGTGTGGTCTGTTATTTGGTTCATGCTAATATATATTAGTTAATGTCCTTTATTTACATTTGTGAGGGAAGCACTTACATCGGGATATTAGCTTTGTCAGTTGATGACAGCAGGTCAATAATTTTGTGAAACATACCTGTCCCTTAAAGAGGAAGATTTGCTTCAAAGTGAAACCAAGGGAATCCAAATTTGATCTACAAGATATACCAGTCTGCATAAGAGTCCTTTTGTCATCTCTAACTTTTTCCCCCTAAAGAACTACACCAACACGCACTCCTCCCAGTATAGCCATCAACACTGCCTCCATGACTGTCCTCTACGAATATTTGTGAAAAGAAACAAAATAGAAGTGAGAGTTAGACAAGTAAGTCATTTGTAATGAGTAAAAGATACTTCTGTCAAACAAAAAGACGACAGTTGCCAGTAAGTTGGGAAAATAAATTCTATACTAAGGCCCTGTTTGGTCAGACTAGAGGAAATGGACTCTGTTTTCATCACACAATAGTCCAGATGTGAAATATTTATTATATCCCTGTTTGCCAGTATATACATGTGTGCCTGCATATGCTCTTATTGACTCATGATCAGTTCTGCGTATGTTCGATTGATTCAAGTTAAATTCAATTATGTTTATATCTATTAGTTCATGCTAATATATATTGGTTAATGTCCTTTCTTTACGTTTGTCCCTTCTAGCTTTTTTGCTTTATCTTATACCGATAAGGGTCTTCTTTAGTTGAAGGAAATATGGAAAAAGGTACTGTCTTGTGTGGTCTGTTATTTGGTTCAGATTTATATCTATTGATTCATGCTAATATATATTGGTTAATGTCCTTTACTTACATTTGTCCCTTTCAGGCTCTTTGCTTTATCTTGTCTTCTTTAGTTGAAGGAAATATGGAAAAAGGTAGTGTCTTGTGTAGTTTGTTACTTGGTTCATGTTCATATCTATTGGTTCATGGTAATATATATTGGTTAATATCCTTTACTTACATTTTTCCACCAAGCTTTATAATATAAGAAACATAAAAAAGCAGGTAAGTAGTTTGCTGTTGAACCACCAAGGTTTATCATCTTCTGTAGCTAAAAGACTCGGTCTTCAGCTTTTTGTTTGTATTCTGTTTTAGCACTCAAGTAACTCTTACATGTAAGTGATTTAATAGCCCTGCTATCTTCTGTAGATAATTAACTCTTGCGTGTGTGCTCAGGTGAATCCAGACAACATGCAAGACATACATGGCCTGCCATCTAATCTGCTACAACAATGTAGATCGGATAAATTTTTCAATGTTATCTGTGACTAAATATGTCTTTTGTTCACCGAGGTTTATGCCACTTCTTTGCTTACTAGATGACATATGTAAATTAGTTTAATTCCTTTTCCTTTTTGAATGTTTTTGTCCCAGGTCATCATAATCCTCTCTTGATCGCAATTGGACTTATATATGCTGAAAAGCATTGTTGCAAAGAAACAAACTTTTAGTCCACTTTATATAATATTTAAAATACTTTTAAGGGTTTTGCCTTTGTTTCCATTCATAGCCAAAATGACTCTCTCCTTTCACGTTTTAGGGAATCCACAATAGACTCTATGAGTAGTTGAAATTGAAGAACGAAAGGAAGGGTAAACATGATTCTTAAAAATAAAGGGATGCCATCGGAGCTGTTTAGAGATGTTGCCATATAGATGTAGCTAAAGCCTAGCTAAAGGTCTCATTTTGTTGCCCAACTAATCTTTCTCAAATGCCCTTATTTTTTATTTTCCTTTGTTGATTTCTCTTATCTGTTTAAATTGTTCTTTTTTTGTGGTCGATCGGGTAGAGGGAGATATCACTTGTCAACCCTTAATGGAATGGCTTTTGGCATACAAAAGTGAATGTCATATTATTCGTATTGTGTTATTTTTCTTTACCGAAAATATTTTCTGTTATCACCCAAGATAATTGTGAAATATTGCAGAGTAGATCATTGAATAGCTCATATGTCACATACTAATTAAGCTTACTATTTTTTTTTTTCCGTAAGTGAAGCAGATGTCATCTTACACAATATGAGAAATATAGCCTAACCTAAAGGTACAACTATTTTACCTATTATGTGATTATTTGATCATGTTGTTTAGAAGTATTAAAAGTCTTCATGTCGGGAAGAGAACATAGCTTGTGATGATATATGAGAATAATCAATTTCTTGTAGTTGTTTCTTTGCTCCCTTCATCTCTCCCACACTCTTACTAGATTAAGTGCCTTTTTTTTTTTAATCTTCCCTTTTCCTACCAAATTTCCTACTAAATGACAGCTAGATTATAATATTGAGTTTTTTTACTCGTGCAGGTTTTGTTTTTATGCTAATGCTCATAGTTTATAATCTGAACAGCAAGTTCACCGAGAAAAGAGGGAAAGAGAATAATAGAGCATGTAAAGAGAGAAAGGTGAGATGGTGAAGCAAATGCAATTTGAAACGATTATACAAAAAAGGGGAAAGAGAAGAAGAGCACATTCCATACAACATGAGATAAATATTTTTTAAAAAAAATTTCTTGAGATTGTGGAATGAACTTTTGGTTTCTTGTGGAAGAAGGGTTTCTTGTAATAGTTCTGTTGGATAAAGAATATTTCTGCGGCCCGACTTTCTCTGTTCTTTCTCCCCACGCGAAACCCTAACCCCCTTTCACTATTGCTCTTGCCTCGCCGGCGGCGGCTTTGCCGCCGGCGAGCCTCCTTTCAAGCCACAACCGCAGCAGAAGATCAGATCGGTCATCGATGAGTAAGGATCAAGCGGGTTTTAGGTTGGAACGGAGAAATAGAGCGGCGGCCTTCCTTCTTCTCCGGCACCGGCTCTCCTCTGGTCTCCTCCTCACCGTCTTCCTTGCTCCGCGTCCGTTGTTTTTCGGGTGGTGTGGCTCTCTCTCGTCTCGGCGGTGGGAGTTTTTGCTTCGACTTCTCCTTCGATGGTGGTCTCTGTCTTGTCGGAGGTCTCTTGCTCGACGGTGGCCTCTAGCTCGACGGTTGTCCCCTACGCGTCGGAGGTCTCTGGCCCGTTGGTGGTTTCCGGCGGAGGGGGTGTCTCTACTTTCCTGTTTATTTTGTTTTTACTGCTTTATGTTTATATTTGCCTTCTGATGTTGTGGATTTGGGTGTTTTATGTTTGTGTTTGTCTTCTGATGTTGTGGGTTTGGGTAATTATGGTGGTGTTTTTTGTAGTGGATTGGATTTGTGCTTTTGGGGGAAGGGTTTTATGGATGGTTTCTACTATTCTATGCTTTGCCTAGAGAGGACCATTTCTAGGATTGTTAGATGGGGGCAAATCCATATCGCTAATATTAGCCAAAATTTGTTTGGAGGGTGGTTGATATCACCAAGCTCGCTTCAATGGAGGAGCAAAAGTATTCCTCAAGACTTTACTTGTCTTTTTTCTTCTGAGGTTGGGTGTTCTTGGTCCTGTACCCCTAATAGGGGTGATTATATAGCTGATCTAATTGCAGCTTTTTCTTATAAGGAGGTGTGCCCGATCGGGTGGGTTTCACAACCAACACCTTCTTTCATGTCCTTTCTAACCTCGGATGTCTAGAAAGCTGATGAAGTCTTTGGAGTTACTTTTATTTCTATTTGTTTTGTGGTAGCTAGCTCTTCTTACATTTGATTTGGTGTTGCTGTATTTGTTAATCTTTTTATTCTGGTTTGTTGTTGTTTAGTTTGTTGTTGTAATCGTTTATATAACATTTATTATTAGTATCAATATATGTTCCTTGTTGACCAAAAAAAGTAATAGTTCTGTTGGATGGAAATTTTAGAATGTGCAGATTTTTCTTTCATGCGTTTTTCTTAGGGCTTAGTATGATGATCAGAATCTTCTGTGCAGTGGTATATGTCACTGTATCCAACCATTAAAAAAAAAAAAAAAAAAAAGAGCGTTTTTTATAATCACTGTACCGTGAGTATAGGTATGATAGCTATGACTTTATAGTCTAATTAACCCGTATATGGTAGCTATGATAGCTATGACTTGATAGCTGACTTTATAAATAAGGGTTGAAAGTACTTAACCTTCAAATTGCCGAGAAATAATTTGCCCTCCCTTGTATTTGATATCTTCGTTCTGTTTTAATTCTTTCGGTGTAAATGATAATTTATAAAATTTCACAGTTAAAGCAACTTTATATAATTTTTAAAAAAACGACTTTGTATGTTTATTTTTTTATCGATAACTTTATTATGTTTAGATAAGTCTTACCAACAACAAAATTACAAATACTACTCCTACGGCCTTACTCCCAACATGATTTTGCTTTGTAAGGTTAGATAAAATTATTCGCCAATTCAATGTTTTATTATGAGGCATTGAATCCCAGAGTATTATTTGACCCCAAAAAAAATCTGAGTATTAAAGCACTATCTCTGACATTTCCCTCTGGACAACACTCAAGAAAAAAGTCTCTTGACCCGTTAATGGCTCCTTGTATCGTACACATTCCTGCTTCAATCAATGTCTTAGCCGAATTTCTCTGCACAACACTCACGGGCAAAGTCTCTAAACCCGTGAATGGCTCCTTGTATCGTACACATTCCTTCTCCCAAGCAATTATATATAATATTGGGAAAATTACTCACAGTCCCAAGGAACAGGATTATTTACACTCAGGTCCCTTCAATTCATGAAATTACGAAGTCCCAAGGGACTTATGTGTAATTATTTCATATGAGTAAAAGACCTTATTACCCTTCTACTTCTTCCTTCTCCTCTCTCTCACATACGTAAGGTGCAAAGCCGGCTGCAGAGGGAGCACGTGGAGTAAGCACTTCGACGGAGATGGGACTGAAGTTGAAGAAGACTAAGCTTCAACTTGAGCGGATCTCGTTGCAGATTGACCACCGTTATAAGCGAGTAAGCAATTCGACGGAAGCACGATGGAGATTCCAGATACGGATGTTGAAGTTGAAGAAGACGGAAGCTTGAAGAAGAGCCGAGATCCTCAAAAACCACGATGGAGATTCCCGAATCGGCGCGTTCGGGAAAGATGCAAGTAGAAGTCCGATTCGTAGGGAGATTCCCAAATCAACATATCTTGCCACCACCAGATCTGCGAAAACCTGTCTCCAAAACATGCTTCACCGAGAAGATCGTGGCCTCACAGAGTAGATCGACTTTCACCATCTCACATACGTAAGGTTTTCGAAGTTGTAGCACTTGGACCGATCGAAATGTGTAGAACCTCCCTCCTTCAAGAGGGAGGTTTTGAAGTTGTGGTTTCCAGGCGAATAACAACACAAAATGCATAAATTAACAACACAAAATGCATAAATTAACCACAACTTCGAAAACATTGAATTTGTGATTTTCGAAGTTCCAGGCGAATAACAACACAAAATGGATAAATTAACAACACAAAATGAATAAATTAACCACAACTTCTGAAAACATTGAATTTGTGATTTCTGAGTTCCAGAGGCGAATAACAACACAAAATGCATAAATTAACAACACAAAATGTATAAATTAACCACAACTTCTGAAAACCTCGAATTTGTGATTTACGAGTTTTTGAATAACAACACAAAATGCATAAATTAACAACACAAAATGTATAAATTAACCACAAACACGAAAACCTCGAATTTGTGATTTCGGAGTTCCGAGGCGAATAACAACACAAAATTGTTAATTTATACATTTTGTGTTGTTATTTGCCTCTAGAACTCGAAATCACAAATTCAAGGTTTTCGAAGTTGTGGTTAATTTATGCATTTTGTGTTGTTAATTTATGCATTTTGTGTTGTTATTCGCCCTAGAACTCGAAATCACAAATTCAAGGTTTTCGAAGTTGTGGTTAATTTATGCATTTTGTGTTGTTATTCGCCTTTGGAACTCGAAATCACAAATTCCATGTTTTCGAAGTTGTGGTTAATTTATGCATTTTGTGTTGTTAATTTATGCATTTTGTGTTGTTATTCGCCTCACGGAACTCGTAAATCACAAATTCAAGGTTTTCGAAGTTGTGGTTAATTTATGCATTTTGTGTTGTTAATTTATGCATTTTGTGTTGTTATTCACGGAACTCGAAATCACATATTCAATGTTTTCAGAAGTTGTGGTTAATTTATGCATTTTGTGTTGTTAATTTATGCATTTTGTGTTGTTATTCGCCTCTAGAACTCAGAAATCACAAATTCAAGGTTTTCAGAAGTTGTGGTTAATTTATGCATTTTGTGTTGTTAATTTATGCATTTTGTGTTGTTATTCGCCTCTGGAAACCACAACTTTCAAAACCTCCCTCTCTTGAAGGAGGAGGTTCTACACATTTCGGATCGTACAAGTGCTACAACTTCGAAAACCTTACGTATGTGAGATGGTGAAAGTTGATCACTCCGGTGAGGCCACGATCTGCTCGGTGAAGCATGTTTTAGAGACAGTTTTCGCAGAGATCTGGTGGTGGCAAGATATGTTGATTTGGGAATCTCCTACCGAATGGGACTTCTACTTGCATCTTTCCCGAGCCGCCGTATCCGGGAATCTCCATCGTGGTTTTTGAGGATCCGGCTCTTCTTCAAGCTTCCGTCTTCTTCAACTTCAACATCCGTATCCGGGAATCTCCATCGTGCCGCTCCGTCGAATTGTTTACTGCTTATAACAGTGGTCAATCTGCAACACAGATCTGGTTCAAGTTGAAGCTTCCATCTTCTTCAACTTCAATCCCATCTCCGTCGAAGTTCTTACTCCACGTGCTCCCTCTGCTGCCGGCGTTGCACCTTACGTATGTGAGAGAGAGAGGAGAAGGAAGAAGTAGAAGGGCAATAAGGTCTTTTACTCATATGAAATAATTACACAGAAGTCCCTTGGGACTTCTGTGTAATTTCATGAATTGAAGGGACCTGAGTGTAAATAATCCTGTTCCTTGGGACCTGTGAGTCCCTAATGATGTCCCTAAACGGGTGATCAGCGTAATGATCTCTCATAATGATGTTGATGGCATCGAGAGAGTCAGAGTATAGGATGACTCTTTGAATACCCATCCGGCGGGCCACGGTCAGTCCAGTCACAATTTGTTGTTTTCAGTATTTGATTGTTGTCCTGAATTTCCTTTCGGTTGGTACTACATATTTTTATTTGATTAAGTGATATAAGGGAAGAGATATAAAAATAAATTATGAAGTTGATTGCATTTAAATAGACGAGTGTTTGTACAAAGTGCAATTGGAGAGATAAAATATGAGTAAAGGCCCTTACGGGACTACATGAGCTACAACTTTTATTTTAGAGAGGATTGGGAAAATATGTGATTATCTTGAT
The DNA here is from genome assembly GCA_019022655.1 of Acacia acuminata. NCBI lineage: Eukaryota > Viridiplantae > Streptophyta > Magnoliopsida > Fabales > Fabaceae > Acacia > Acacia acuminata. The sequence goes on from JAFJYI010000061.1 coordinate 2,527,554, forward strand.
TATCTAGAAACTAATTTAATTTAAGATATTGAGTGTAAAAAATATTTTAGAAAATAGCATATAATTTAAATATAAATAAATAAAGTATGTAAAAAAAAAAAAAAAAAAAAAGACTCATCCCTCATATAGGAGCACATAAGTGAGAAGCACCTTATGTGCTCCCTATCTATTGGTTGTGACTCGCAGGGAAGGAGAAGGAAAGGATATCATTTTCTTTTGGTTCAAGTTTTTCTTAATTTCTTTGGAAGTACAGTATATGATGACAAGGTTGGTATGCCAGTGATTTTCTTCTCAATAATTTTCTATAAGATTTGATAAATTAAAAAACTTATACAACATAATTGCTAGAATTATTAAATTAATATATGATGACAATGTTGGTATGCCGGTGATTTTTTTTCGATAACATAATTGCTGGAATTATTTAATTAGAATGTTAAATATAATTCTTATGCAAGTTAGAATAATTATTAAATTTATAATTATGCGGCTTGGTATGCCACGCTTCTACCACCTCAATTTTCATGATTATTACTATTTTTATCGGGTAAATAATTTGATATAAGATTTGATAAATTAAAAAAACTTATCCAAAATGAATCTTTGGAATATCTAAAGGCATGAAATAATTCCAAAATACTTTTTCTATTTATAAGATTTTTATTTTTATTTATGTAATGCCTTAATAATGATTAATAATTGTTATAAATATATTAACCATGTGATGTCTTTTGCCTCTTAATCTTCCTCCCCCGAAATATCAATCAATGTTTCCATTTTTTTCCAAAAAGGTTATTAATTATTTGCATGTGTGAGTCTCTTATCCTATATTTGTAAATAAATGTTTCCAAGAAAATCAAGCAACGTGACGGGGGATAAAAGTAAAAGCGATCCATTTGGATCGGGAACGTGGGCGGAGGCGGAGGTGCTAGCCTGCTAGGGGTAGCCCCCACCTCCCCTAAAATTGCTAACAACCCAGATTTTTATAGAATTATATTTTGGCCCGATAAAAGTTCTCTTTGTTTTCATTTTAGTCCCTATTATTTCTATAGTGAAGGGACTAAAATAGAAATATTGAAATGTTTGTAGGGCTGAAATAAAATTTCATAAATATTTGGGTTCTATTCTATAAAATTCGCCCCCCTTAACCACAATTTCTGGCTCCGCCTCTGATCAGGAAGGTATGGCGACAATGACGGCGGTGATGAAAATGCAACGCCAAATAAGCTAGAGCCTTTCCTGTAGCTCAAGGTCAATTTCCTTGCGATAAATCTTGCTTATACATCATTTATATATCTGATAGTTCCTAACGGGTAGGATAGGTTAAATGGTCTTGTGTCAAATCACCGCCCTATACTTCGTAAGCTTTTCTTTTTCACACTCCTCCTTTCTCTCTATATTTTTTAATCCTTTCCATGTTTCTTGAGAAATTTCTCTCTCTACAAATTGCCACTTAGATGTTTGCAGAAAAGCTATGCAGGTAGGATCATTTGAATGATATGTACTGTAAGCGTGAATATTTCAGTATTTTTCACTATGTTTTGTGTTTGGAGTAGAAATTTATATTAGGTGCTTTTCTCTTAAATGTTTTTCCTCTAATTTGAGGGATTAGCACCATTTTTTTTTTTAGTTTTTTTTTTATATATTCTATTTATTTAGATTAGACTATATGTTGTATTCTGAATTTTTTCTTTTTGCACCCAGTATTTCAAATTAATTTTTAGGATATTAGCCTTACATGAAAAATATTTCTAAATGAAAGACTGAAAATTAATTAATTTGAGATATTCGGGAAAAAAAATTTGAGAATCTAGTATATAATTTAATCTAAATCAATAGAATATATAAAAAATTTAAATAAAAAAATACCTAATCCTCTAATTAGAAGGAAAAATACCGAGAAGTACTTAAGAGAAAAACAACTAATGTAAACCCTTGGAGTAGAGGTGTCCCACGTTGTTTTGTGTTGGAATATGAGCCTTTTTCTCTCTCTATTTATATAGAGAGAGCCACGTTTTGACACAATGACTGGTATCGAGAATATTATAAGGGGATTCGGGAGGAGTGAGATTTAAATCTAAAAGCAAAAGATGAAAGGGAAAACAGGGGGTGATAGTGACGGGACATGGAAGCACCGGCATGGACATCGCGGGTCGGGGGGAGAGAGAGAGGGAAAGATGAGAGGGGCTACGGGCATGCTACGTAGAGGTTGGGATCAGTAGATGGATTTACTGAGATGCAAAATGAATAAACTAAATGATATACCAAGGAAACATGTTGCTTAGTTTACAGTGTTTGGTAGCGTGATGCCTTTGGATTTTGTCATCTCTCCTTGTCCTTTCCTCATTTATTGCACGCCTCCTCTCTCACTTCCCTTTCTTTCTTTTTTACTTGCTTTTTAATTACAAATCTGAACCCAATTCATATATTTTTAACGAGTCGCTACACTTTTTACTTCTAAACCCACCCTAATTGAAAAATGTCTAGCTGGTTTGTGAGATTCCAAGAAACTTTGTGGTTAAGCGTACGTAGGTGAGGGTAATATCAGAATGGGTGACTCTTTGAGGAGTATTAAAAATTTAAAACCTCTTGATTTAAAGTCTGTTGTGTACAAAAAGATATTTAAGAATGTTAATTGATTAGAAAATAATATTGTATAATATTGTTGAAATTTCATTTTTAATATGTACTTTAAATCAAATGGACGATATTATTGTTTATCATTGTTAATGTTTCATTTCTAATGTGTAATCATTCATTGATAGTTATGTTTTCATGTTCTTTAAAGACAATAAAATTGCTTCATTATAATAAAATATGTTTAAGTAACTTGTAAAATACTTTCATCATGTGCAACGCAAGAGGGAAATACAGCTCATTCCTCTAATAACCAATATAGCTCAAATACCCAAAACACATCAGCTTTCTCTGAATCATGCGAACAAGGCACGAAACACCATAGAAAAGGAAAGAAAATAAACACAACGCCGCTTCTCCCAGCAAATCTCATCGAGCCCAACACCAAAAACAAACCGTTGTATGTTTCTTCTCGGACCAAGACCATTAACCACTATATATATACTCGTTTGCTCTGTGTCTTCCATGTCTTCACGCTGCTCCATCACCGTTGAGCAGAGAGAAAACAAGCAAGAGGGAGGAGGAAGGAAAGGGAGGGACAGAGAGAGAGAGTTAGAGTGTGTGTGCTCTGTTTAAACCCAGAAAAAACAGAGCTTGACGTTGGAGAGAAGCAGCGAGTCTGAGCACATAAACTTGTAAACTGAAGGTAAGCCGTAGAGTATTTTCCTTCTTGTTTTCATAAATCCCAGCGTCAGTTTTTTTAGCCTTAAACCATGGAGTCATATCAAGAGGATTTCCTGCTAAATGAATATTGCAACAGAGGTAGTTTGTGTCACTAAGTTGGCATCTTTAGGAATAGTTATCACTGAACCAAAGCTTAATGTATAATGCAAGCTGATCCATAAAACATTGTCAGGTTTAGTGATGTATATATATAACCCTTTGTACATTTAAAGGATAAGAAAGAACTAAAAAAAGGGAAGAAACAAAAAAGAGCGTTGTTGTGTCGTTGGGCTAGGAAAAAAAAAAGAGAATAAAAGTTTGATAATAAATGTGTGGGTGTAATCACTGTACACATAAATAAAAGAAGGGAACCAAACTCTTAATACCTTATTGATATATAAACATTGGCTAGTGTATATATATGTAGTTTTAGGTATTACCCCCCCCCCCCCCAGTCGCTGCATATGTGAGAGAGAGAAAGAAAAATATAGTATATTGCCTTGGTTGCATAATAAGGACAAGAGGCTTTGTTGTTTAATATGTATATTACATTAAAACATAAATACCTTCGTTGCACTTGTAGGTATATACATATAGGATACTATATTCACATACTTGCTGATATAGTTTCTACAAAGACTTTTGCTGTCATATGAATGGTCATCTATATATATATATATATATCATTGGAAAATTGTTGATAAGCTTATTTCGCTGCACACCCCCCATAAATACATGCATATAAACCAACACACGTATATAGATTTTTATGTGTTGCTGTGGGTTAGCGTTTGTTGAACTCTTGACTGAAGTGTTTGAGATCATGTTTTAATACTGGGGAAAGGCTTTTGGGGTTTAAAGTAATTATAAAGAAAATAATTATTATTATTATTATTATTATAATAAAGTAAATAAATGATGGTATATAATAACAATAATAATAATAATAATAATGGATAAATAAAAAATAAATAGATGTTGTTATTATTTATTAGTGAAAAAGGGAATAAATAATAAAGAGAGTTATTAATTAATAACAAATAAAAGAGTGTTATTATTAATTAATAGTAATTAAAAAGGGTATTATTAGTAAGGGAATTTTTAGGGGTTAATCATTTTTAATCCTCTAAAAAATTAGTTCGCCTAGCTAATTACGTTTGCAACGCGATTAAGTGACTAATGGCAATGATAAACGTTTATAGGACTTCCTAGACGCTTCGACCAATCCCAACACCTAGGATTTAAATTTAAGGATTCAAGTTTGAGGTGGGTAATCGTTATCTTATTAGCTTGTATGTATGTAATGCATGTATGACTGATCATGGTTGCTAGATAATTTGCTTGTGTGTATCCTAGCTATGGATTGAGGCCGCGTGTCCTAAAATGGAGCCGCGTGTTCCAAAGGGTGCGGTACTTGGCCGTTAAGCTCGGTTCTGGTGCGATTTACTTGTTTTGTGAATTATTCTATACTTATACATGTGTTATACTTGTCATTTACATTTCATACCGCATATGAGATTGACTGTTACCCCTGGGGTTCATTCATTTGAACTCCAGACCACATGAAAGAGACAAGTAGTGGTTCGGGATCAAGAGGCAAGATGCAGCTGTAAGGGTTACAGCAGATGAAACTTTTGGAAAAATATGAGTAGTTAGCCGTACTTTAATGTTTATCATCTGTCTATTTTGGATTATCGTATTAACATCCACTATGGGATGGATTCGAATCACGAAAAATTTATTGTTGTATTTTTCAAACTAAGTTATTTTATGAAAGTTTTATTCCGTAATTAAGTCGCCTAAATCATTTCGATGCATGTATGCTATAACTCGATAAATGAACGGGCATTTAGGACGGCGTTACAAAGACATTAATTATTATATGCGGTCAGTCAAAAAAGCCAATCCGACTTTTACGTGTTTTGTTGTTTCACCACATGTTTTCCTTGTTTGGAGGTTTGTGGATTAGGTTAAACAGAAGACCAAACAAAATTAATATAAAGCCAATAAATTAAAGTTTATTCAAGAAAAAAGATAGAAAAATGTCACTTAAAATTTAATTTTTTTTTTTAAAACAATAGTAATAGGATTAACAAAAATAATAAAATAATTGACAACTTATTTTATTAAAAAATCACTTATTTAATATTTTAAAATTTAAGTGGTATTTTATTAGAATTTTTTTTCTTAATTCAACTTATAAGGAGTTAAATCGTAACTCATAAAAATGTAAGGTTTTTATCTGTGGACTATCTGTAAATACTAAATACATTTATAAAAACACCTTTGGGTCTCAAGGTGTATTTCTAATAAGCTCTTGTGACCTAATTTACCTAAATTTATATATATATATATATATATATATATATGGTGCTGACTAGATAAGTTTTTAGTCTTACAAATCATGATATTTTATTTGAATATGAATAAAGTTGTTGTTACTATAATACAATAAACAACATCAAGGTTCACAGAGAGAGACCACCATTATGTGTCATGATGCAAACTTGCAAAGGTAACGTAAGTGGCGCCCTGTCAAAAGAAGAAAAATGGGTCCAAAAAATCAAACAATAATTTTTTATTTGAATTTTGTTGTAAATAATTAAGAGAAAAATAGATAAATTCGGAAACCCTTTTTTAGAGAAAAAAGAAAAATAACCTATATGCATGGCACGCACAATGTTTTTGAATGACTTGGGTGATGAATAATTAGTTTGAACTACATAATATTTAGAATGTGAAAATAATATGTTAAGAGAGATTTAACAATGAAAATTAATTTAAACTATAAAAAGTTGGAGGACTCAAATATAAAAATTAAATAACATCAAGTGTATTAAACCAATAACGCTCCTTTAGTATAAAACATATTTATATAATTTTATTAGATTAAAGAAATTAGTTAATATGATGATATCTATTTTCTAAAACACCTTGGTCATCTTCTTTAATTCTCTTATTTCTTTTTCTCCTTAATCATTATTGAGAGAACACTATTATATTACAGGTGCATTAAGAAAAATTGATAGTTATAAAAATTATATTTTATATTTAAAATTAAAATCGCAACGGTGGAGTAATATTTTATCCATTGGAGTCAAAGACACCAGTTTCACAGACATAGAACAAAGAAGCAAAGTCCATCATGCTCTGACTCTAACTTGGCTTTAGCCATTTAGGTGTGTAAAAATTAAACTTGCATTTCAACATATATTCAAATATTATGAACAACGTGTTGTTATAGACTAATAGTAGAATCACTATCGAATGAGTTAACTTCTAAAAAGTAAAAACTAAAAGGCAAACTTGTCTCAAACAGAAAGAATGGGTCAGATACAGGACAATGACGGGCATTTGCGTGTGTATCTGCTAAACCATTCCCTTTCACCACAGTCTGGACTTCTTCCACAGCAACCATTTCCCTTTCACATTGTTAGCACTCACCGCCGCGCCGGTGTCTGCCTCGGCAGTGCAGATTTCCTTGGCAGCGGCACGGATTTCCTCGGCGGCTTTGGCGCGGATTTCCTCGGCAATGGCATTGTTGGCCGAGGCACTAGTGTTAGGAAGGGGGAGAGGCACTAGTGTTAGGAGGGGGGGCGGCGGCGGCGACGGGCTGAGTGAGACGATGGTATACTACCCCGAATGATAGGAAAGAAAAAATCATCAAGGCGATCACCGGCACTACAAAATCATCCTGCTTGGAAGGGATGAATATCATGAGCAAAAGTAGTATCATTTCAGCTACAGCTAAGGAAATCCCCACCCCGAGTACTATGTTGGTGGAGGGCCAGCCTATGCAAGCATACATAGGATCTTCAAATTCCCAAGCATCATCCACTTCCTGCAAAATAAGATGATGGTTAATGCTAGCCTTAAATTTCTTTAAAGGTCAGCTATATGGGTCGCATGTGGCCATTACGCTCCATCAACAACTAACTCTTTAAAGGTATTAATTAAACATGAGATCCCATTCAATAAATTTCTTGAGTGTCCATGTTGGTTTCCCTTTACATCGTTTTATAGGCCTCAAGATCATGAAGTAATATAAATGAAGAAAAAATTATCATTTGAAGGAAGGTTTTGAAGGAATAAATTTACCAAGTGTGCTACAAGGAGAAGTTTTCTCAATTTGATAACTCTAAACAAATTATATTTTTATCTAGAGTTCATGAACTTGAACATTGGGTGAAATGAGCTATTTGCCTTGAATAGGAAGTTTCAGCAAGTCAATTGGCAAAATTAAAAAAGGGAAGGAGCTTGTTGGGATATGGGAGCGTCAGAGCTATTTGCCAAAAGGTGAAACTTGATCAGGTGAATTAAATTTTAGCTTGATTAATTTCACAGAAAATTAGAAAAAAAAAAAATAGTCGATATAAAATTGAGCATGCACAAGTATTGCCAAAGAAAATTTAACTGTCATGCAACCAAAAGGAAAACAAATAATGCTTTAGAAGATCTACCACAACATGGTGCGACCCTGTTAGGTATTAAGTTATATAAACTGACTAAGCAACAGAATAGCACAAGTTCAACAGAAAATTAAAACCTTTTCAATCTGTAGGTCTTTCTTTCTCAGCAGCGCTGCATAATCACAGTTGGAGGAAGCATGCGCAGGAGTTTTCAGCTCGCTCTCCAATCTTGCCACATCCTTCTGTAAATGCTTAACCATTTTTCTCTTCATTTCTAGAGTGATGTTCTTCTTATAGCTCAATTCAGAAGTTATTCAGAACAAGCCCACGACCTGAAAACCCTGATAGAGGAAAACAGGTGGATTTTCTTTATTAAACTTATTCTTGCTTTTCTTAAGTTTTAGACAAAGGAAATAGCTGGCAGTTAAAAATACTAAGCCCTAATTTGAGCACTATTGGCAAGAAGCTAATCATGGATAATAAACACCAAACTCAGTAGATAACGACCCATTAATTTCGGTTGATAAATCAATAAAAGTGACAGCAAGCTAACTTTAGATTGCATCCAACCGCCAGAAGGAAAAACCAAGACAAAATAAAATGCTAACCAATTACGTTTCCATCATCCAAAAATTATCAGTCGTTAGCACTATCTAAGAACACAACACTTTTTCCTTCCAACAAAATAAAAGGGAAGACAGAGAAGACCTATTCACGGGTTGTTTTGCCGACTCTTTGCTGCCAAGTTCACTCAGAGAAAAGGGAGGAAAGAGCAAGTAAGAAAACGAGAGGAACCACCAAAAAAAGTTTAGGGAGAAGAAAAAAAAGAAATTTGCAATGACCAATTTGCGAAAAAGAAATTCAAAGATAAAGATGCTGAAACTTTGACGATTTTTCTCTAAATGTGAATAAAAAGCAAGATTCCGAATATTAATCTTCCCTTCAACAATGACCAATTTGCAAAAAAGAAATTCAAAGATAAAGATGCTGAAACTTTGACGATTAATCTCTAAATGTGAATAAAAAGCAAGATTCCGAATATTCATCTTCCCTTCAACAATGACCAATTTGCAAAAAAGAAATTCAAAGATAAAGATGCTGAAACTTTGACGATTTTTCTCTAAATGTGAATAAAAAGCAAGATTCCGAATATTAATCTTCCCTTCAACAATGACCAATTTGCAAAAATGAAATATAAAGATAAAGATGCTGAAACTTTGACGATTTTTCTCTAAATGTGAATAAAAAGCAAGATTCCGAATATTCATCTTCCCTTCAACAATGACCAATTTGCAAAAAAGAAATTCAAAGATAAAGATGCTGAAACTTTGACGATTTTTCTCTAAATGTGAATAAAAAGCAAGATTCCGAATATTAATCTTCCTCTCGGCAAGCTTTGACGATTTTTCTCCAGAAGCCATCGACAGCCAGTGTGATTCAAGTTCAGAACTCCAGATTTAGTTTAGCAAAAAAGGAAATTAAAAAATAAAGATGCTGAAACTTTTATCCATGGGAATAAAGTGACAAAGAACAGAGAAGTAAAAGAAAAGAGGAAGCACCTGAAGGACTAAAACAGTAGAAATAGTCCAAAACTTGCAAGAGACACGATCTGGAAAGAAGAAAACTACCAAAGCGACGACGCCGTATGAGAGGGTCGTCGGTTCCTTCCTCCGTCAGAAACTCTCACACACGCAGCAGTGGGAAGTAATGAAAGGAGACCCTAGAAACTGCAATATTTGACGGGGCTGTCTACGTCGTTGAAGTTTCCAATTCTTTTTCTAAATCGTCTTGACCTTTCCCTTTTCTTAGTTAGTTATTTTCGTTTATGTTCTTTTTGTTTCTATATTCATCTCGCATTAAATTAAATTTATTCACTTAAGAAGTTTAATTAATGCCCAGGCCAAAAAACTAATTGATAAAATAGATACTTGAATTTATTTTTGGTTTTGGAAATTTTAGATAGTACTAGTAAGTAATAATAATGGAATCTCATTTTTCATAATAATTGATACTTAATTCTCTTGCTCATGAAGCACATACCATCTTAGTAATTTGAAGTTTATGATGAAATTTTTAATATTAATTAAATATTAGAAAATTACATGAATTAACATTAATATCTATCAATATCAATGTCAAAGTAATTTATCAAAAATAATCAATAATATAAAACACAAATTTACAAGAAATAGTACTATTTTTATAAACAAGTTATATTATTTTCAAGTCATAAGTAATATAATTGCTTTTGATTTTATTGAATGAAAACATTAAATTTTAATTTACTCTCCCTTATTTATTTTAGGGGGAAAAACAGAAAAAGAATTTTAAATTTATAAAATCTCAAATTAAATTTGTTACCAACAGTTAAAAAGAGAATAGCGAAATTTGATAAGTAACTCTTTCCTTATTTTCTAAAATATATCTGATTTAAAATTTTCTAATTTTTTTTTTAAATCTTTTTGCCATTATTTTATGTACTGACGCTACTTGACTAAAAATGCATGAATGACCAATTTGCCCTTGTTTCAGCCTCTGCCTTTGGAGATGTCACGTGAAAGAAGGACAAGTGCGGGGGCACGGTTGGCCCATTCCACGAAGCTGGGGAACCGGATCGAAGTACGGTATGAGAATCGAACCGTATGGAATATTCTATCCTGCCGAACTTCTAACGGACTAATGGTCATCTCATGGAAGCTCTAAATAATAAAAAATATGCCACGTCCTTAATTTTAGTTTATTAATAAAAAAAGAAAATTGGGAGAAAGTCCCCATAAGAAAATTATTCGTGAAAACGACTTAAATAACAAATACTATATATATCAATATTTATCATGTTCTCCTTACCAATTAAATTTAATGGAATTTTTTTTTTTACCAATTTTCTGTAAGAGAATTAATTATTTAATTAGTAGAGTTTTCTCTCAATGATAATTCGATTTCCAAAATTTAACTCTATACAACTCATTCTCTATAACTTGGACTTGGTTAAAACTCAGTCGTGAAACTTTAACTCAATACAACATAATCTCAATAATTTTAACCATTTATAATGTTGTTCCTTGTATTTTAGAAAGTATTTAAGTGCAAATTTACTCGAAGTTTTTATTGAAAAACAATGTTACCATAATTGTTTAAGGTTCAATATTACCCTATGAGTGTTAAAATAAAGCAATATTGCTCTTTTCGTTAAAAAGTTAACAAACGTTAGTTTTTGGACAACACGAGACAACATTACTACGTTTTAAAACTTCAAAGGGTGACATTGAATATAAAAAAAGGTTAAAAGCAATATTACTCCTCATTGAAAACTTCTAAAACAAATTTACAACTAAACCCTTTTAGAAAATAAAATCATAAGTACTACATCTATTTGCTTTAACTTCTGTATTAATATTTTAAATGATTAAATTATTATAAGTAATTGAGTTGTACGAAGTTGAAATTCATGAACTAATTAAAATTTAATATAATCGAAATTATAGGGGTTGAATTACGTTGAATCTAAATTTAGAAACTGCGTCACAATTGAAGTAAAATTAAAAGACCATTGAGTAATTTTCCTACTTTGCAATAAAAACTAGTTTCATTGTTTTGTTGGCCAAAAAAATTAATTTCATTTGAGTCCCTAAATATTGCAGAATAATTTCATATATAATTCACTAGCATCCTACTCAGTGGCGGAGCCATATTGGGGCATGGGACTGCAAGTGCAAACATGAAGTTTCAGGTTTTTTATTTTATTTTTTTAGTCTATGAGCTCCGGCATCATAAACCAGCACACATCACATAACTTGGAAGCTCGCATCCCTTAATCACCACCGTACACTTTGTGTGGTGTGTGACTTTCTTATTGGTCCAGATTGATGAGGGAGTTTGCTGGAAGAGAAGCATTGGTGTTGTTCAGAGTAGCTTCAGAAAGAATATTTGCCACCATTTTTCAATTGGACTGTGAGAAATATATATATATATATATATATATTCCCCTTCTTGTATATATTTAGAAGTATCTTATTTTTTAGTTGAATCTTAATTATTATTTTACTATGTTAAGTCGAAGTTTATTTTCTTTTTTTGTCTATATTCTTTTATTTTTTTTAATATATTTAAAACTTTCATTAAAAAAAAAAAAAATTCGGGAACCCCCCGAACTAGAGCCGCAAAACGGGCGGGCCCGTCGGGCCGCCGGTTTAGCCCCGGCCCGTTACGGGCCGGGCCTCAAAAATAGAAGAAAGAGATGAAGTCGCCTTCAGGTAGGCCGGGCCGACGCGGCCACGGGCTTTTACGGGCCGGCCCGCTTAGCCCGTTATATTTTTTTCTTTTTTCTTTTTTTTAAAAAATGTTGAGTCTTAAAAAAATTCTTTGATATATTTTCCTAACAAAATCCCGAATTGAGTTGGAATATAATGTTTATGTCTTATAACAATGTAGAGTCTTAAAAATTTTAAACTAATATATTAATATTGTTATTGACTACTCCTATGATCCTTACACTATAAACTATGTTCATGTCCCTTCCACTCCTCGTCTCCTCCTCGATCGCAACTCTTCTCAGCTCTCGCATCTCACTGACCATAATTTATGTATATTAGTGGTAAGCTTTTTATATTTTATGTAAGTTATTTTAGAACATAATTTGTTTTTGATTATGAATTCGTGAATGCTTATTTGTTGGATGATTGTGTTTTTTGGATATAAATGTTGACAACATTTATTTGATAAATTAGATGATTTATGTTGTAATTTAGAGCTTTAATTGTTGTAATTTACTAATTATATTTGTGTGAAAAACACGGAGAAAAAATAATTAAAATTTGGAATAATAATTTCCAAGCCCTGGTGCTCTCGGGCCGGGCTTTGAAAACCAGGTGTTTTTCTTACTCCGGGCCCTGGAGGGCCGGCCCTGATGGGCCCAGGCCCATCACGGGCCGGCCCCGAACCCCCAACTCTTTCCACTAATACTACGACACAAACATGAAATCCGACTCCGCCATTGATTCTACTCCCGACTTTTTTTTTTTTTTTTTTTTTTTTTTTGTGAGATTTTTCCTAAAAGTTGTCATTAAAAGGGCAACTTTTGAGTTTAGAGTTTTTAAAAACCGAGACTAGATGGTGTATATTATATAATGAGGATGAACACATGATTGATGGTTCTATTTATAAGTCACTCAAATAGATTTTATACAACGTTAGAGAGCCTAAGCTCTCAGATACAACCCGGGTTCTCATTTAAAGGTTTGACACACCAAAAGTAGTACAATCATTATTGTGACAAGGACTATTAATACATAGTTACAGGAAGGTATATATGGGCTTCAATCCAAAGATTTTCATTGCACAGTATGTAGTGATAATAAATTCCAGCGTACATTAAAAAATGGGGGAATTATTATTAAGTCTTAAGAAATAGATTTAATTACAAATAAATATTTTATATTATAACTTATTATTATATTTTTTTAATTATTATTGAGACTTTTTGATAATTAAATCACTTTCTTAATACTTGATAATAACTCTCAGAAAAAATAAAATAGTTGTAAATGAATGGTAGAGAAGAAATTGAAGAGGTAAGTGTTAGTTCTCTATGTGTTTTGATGATAATTGACAATTGTAAATTCAAATTGAAGTTTGTCTTTGATAAGTTGAAAAACTTATCGTTAAAGGCAAACTCGAGTTTGTGATGTCAAACTCGAGTTTGGACTTGACAGAGTAGCTCAATTTTTATGAACAAGCCAAACTCCGTTTGCGTAGGCAAACTTGAGTTTGTAAGATACAAAGAGCATTCTAAAAAGTCGAATTCCCGAATCGGTGAGCTACCTTCTCGATCGCCGGAAGAGGACTCTCGAATCGGCTTCCTCTACCACGGTATCCACACCAATAATTCCCGAACCCGATTAACGATAGCGTGCTAGAGCCTTTAGAATTTTGCGTCTCTCTCAATTTCACTTTAGGGTTTCTCGCATGACTTTCGCCGCTCGACAATAAGTCCGTAGCTTTTCTAAAACTGATCAACAGATTATATTCAAAATTAATCCTCATTAATTTTGATTTTTGAATTTCAAATATGGATTAAAAAATACATTAATTAAATCTATCTCTGTTAGATCTAATGTAACTATTTAATCCACATTAAAAGGCGATCTGAAATTTGAATTTTGAATCTGGATTAAAATATATTAATTAAATCTATCTAATAGATCTAATCTGTTATATTTAGTTAATCCAAATCAAAAGTCTTCTCGATTTAATTTATCTCTATAAATTAAATCCGAGAAATGATATCTATCTATTTAATTAAATGAGATACTATATCTCAATTTAAATTAAACGAGATATATGATATCTTTATTCGAAAATTAAATAAGATAAAATATCTCTATTTGTTTTAGATATTTAATTTATCAAATAAATTAAATACAAAACAAATATTATATATAATAATATTATAATCTCCATTAATAATATTAATATATATATATATATATATTAATTTCAAATTTAATATATATATATCCTAGATTAAATTCGTATTCATTTAATCTCATATTAATCGAGATTCAATGAATCCGGGACACTTTCTCGTGTTGGATTATTCTTGTGTGCGACTGTAGGCCCCCATGAGATTGGTAGTGGGTCAATACTGTATCAGCCCACAAGTCGCAAACGGCCTCTAACAAGACATTGCGACTACCCAATTCACATGGGGATTGATGACACGATACAACCTATCATACAACCATGTCACGTCCCTTTTGTCACGTGATAATTTGGTCAAGGATGAGGCATGGATAATGTCAACTTCCTTTTTTTCGACCATTACTTTCGATTCTTGAGTAGTCTAATAAGTGAAGTGGAAACTTCTTTCCATCACAGTATGACCATACATTTCTTAGACTCACTCATCGAGGGGCCCAGTATTATCTCTCTACTCACATTCCATCTTGACTACTCACATTCCTCCGCATGAAAACCACTGATCCCGATCTAAGCCTTTATCATCACCCGGTCAAAGGTAACTTTTGACTAGGTCAAAGACCAGTGACTCATCATGTAGGAATCCATGATGATCTCAGGTCATAGGGCGTCGTGATGCGGTTATACATGAGATAAGCTTATGACTAGATCCATGCAGCTTTCCATAGTGAGTCGGTCCAGCACCTTATACTCTTACAAGTACCCATGACTTTGATTCGTATCTCCATACTTCATCAAAGTCATACTGGTCTTATCTCATCTTCGCTCCCTCGTAGATGACCGACCAAGGACATTTAGGATAATCTATAAAAGATATATCCATGGATACAGTTATCAATATAGACATGTAAATTAAATGATAACTAAAAGAGAATACTTTAAAACATAAATGTCTAAAGTACAATAACTTGCCCTAGGGCAAAATTTCCAACATATTAAACTTAGCAAGAGTTAGATTTTCCGAGGATGGTAATAGTCATTACTTCAAGGTCCATCCTTGCTTGTAGCTTAGGGTCCACTAATCTCATATTCTAATCATGTGAAATTATAGTACTACACGATAACTAGTGCGAGAGAGCCTAGTTGTGTTTTTGTTTATCAAGTTTCTTTATTGCAGTTTATGATTTACCTGTTCCTTTGTGTGGTTTATCTGATCCCCTCGCATGGAATTGTTTAGGCGCGAGTTCAAATGTTGGTAAAGGAAGTGGCAACGACAAAGAAAGCGGATAGAAAAGAGAGTGACTTCAAGTGATCCCAACAAAATAACAAAAATCTTCTTTAAGTTGTATCTGCTGTGCCTTCCCTATTTTCCCAAGTAAAGTAGGTCGTATAGTGTTTTAGACCCCAATCTGCTTATTTTTCATTTTTATGCCAACAAATGTGTAATTGCTTTTCAAATTTTGTAAAATAACTAGAAATGTCTAAGGACCCATATTCAGTATATACTATAAACAATTGGAGATTTTATAAGACTTAAATAATCTAATCTAGCTTGTGGTTAAAAAATAAATAAATCTAGCTTATTTTAAGCTCTCTATACATTATGGGGTACTATTTAGAAATTATAAATAAATATGTTTTTTGGGATTCAGATTTTTGTTTTCCTCTTTATGGGGGTAATGCTCATTTCCACCTCAACCAAACTTATTGGTTATTTATGATAATTTTGAAATCTACTTGTTAAATTGATACACCATTCAAAGTAACTATATCTATGAGTAAGCAATTCAATTGAAATATGAAAATAATCAACATTACAAATTCAAATTTATAATTAAAAATAAAAAATAGATGCATTTGCATCATTGGGTTTAAGGAAAAAAAGAGCACAAGAACCATTTAGAATTTCTTAGGAATTTACTAATAAAAAAATTTAAAAATCATGATGAATTGAAGAATTGTTGATGCCTGATGGAGAGATTCAAATTTCATTTCGAGTAAACAAATGCATCTTCAACTTTTACAGAAAAAAATCAAAACTTTTTCCCCAATCGTAATAAAATCAAAAATTTCATGATATAATATTTTTTTAAATATAAGATATAGTTGTAACGCGATTTATATTATAAATTATGTCTTCTATTTAAAATCGAGAGGAGTATTTTTTTTTTTCAAATTTTTTTTTAGTACCTCGCGAGGTAGTCCGACTATCTTGCAAAGTAAAATTGCATTTTTTTATTTTTTATTTATATAATATATATTTTTTTAAAAACTACCTTGTGAGGTTGCATTTTTTATTTTGTTTTATTTTATCAAAAGTACCTCGTGAGGTAAAATTGCTTTTTTTTTTGTTTTTCCATTTTTTATATATACAACCTCACAAGGTAAAATGTGCCTTTTCATTTATTTATTTTTGAATTTTTTTATAATTAATAGTACTCCTCAGGAGGTAAAATTGGATTTTTTTTTTTATTAAGAGAACCTCACGAGGTAAATCTGATTTTTTATTTTTATTGGACTTTTAATTTTAATTTTGTTTTTTTCAATTTTTATTTTAAAAAACTACCTCACGAGGTATTCAGTTGACCTCGCGAGGTAAAGTTGCTTTTTTTTTTTTAAATTTTTCTTGAAGGTTATTTTTTTATTTTTTTATTAAGAGAACTTTGCGACCTCCCGAGGTAAAAGCTGTTTTTTTTTTCATTGGATTTATTTTTGAATGTTCTTTAAAAAAAAAAAAAAAAAAAACTACCTCACCTCACGAGGTAAAATTGCATTTTTTTTTTTTTTTTTCTTCAGGTTTATTTGTCAAATTCTTTTGACTCCCTTCTCCTAGTTACAGACTTGGAACATCCATCTGTAGAGCTGAAAGTCTAGAATTTGTGATAAATGAATGCTGAACAGCCACAGCCAGTCAACGTTCCAACAAGTTTTCCAGCTGCGTCGGACATTGATTGGTATGTCAAGCGCACTGTTCTTGGCGGAATATATTCAACCACCGAGATTTTTTGGCAGACGGATAAGTCAAGCGCACTGTTTCCTTGTTCTCCCTCATTCAGGACCTAGATTTGCTGTCAATTTTTCTTGATCCACTTTCCATCCTGATGATTTGGCTTTTTGTTCTGGGACACTTGAAGGGGGGGCTTTTTGACCAAAATAAGAAAAAAAAGAAAAAAAAATACCGGATTGATGCACTTTCAGAAATATTTTCCAAACTAATGCTAACGCACACCAGGGTAGTGGCGTGAGGCTGTGTCACGCTGCGGTGGCGTGGAGGTCTCACGCTACTGGTGGCGTGAGAGTGTCTCACGTGATCAATAAAAAATTAATTAAAATACTTTAATTAAATATCTAATTAATTATAAATAATAAAAAATTAATAATAATTTTAATTAATAATTAAGAAAATTAAAATATCTAAAATTTATTATAAACTTTAGGAACAAGATTAATTAGTAAATTAATTATTATAAACCTTAAGATAGATGACTAATTATTTAATATTTTGTACATTAACAATTTGATATATAAAATATTCTAAGATAGATAAGATAAGTTTAAATAGAGAATAATAATTAGTCAAATAATTAATTCACTAATTAAAAATTTACAATAACAGATCCACGTTTTACGCTTTGTTATAACTAAATTATACGTGGATCATCCATTATGTTATTGTAAATTTTTAATTAGTGAATTAATTATTTGACTACTTATTGTTCTCTATTTAAACTTATCTTATCTATCTTAGAATATTTTATATATCAAATTGTTAATGTACAAAATATTAAATAATTAGTCATCTATCTTAAGGTTTATAATAATTAATTTACTAATTAATCTTGTTCCTAAAGTTTATAATAAATTTTAGATATTTTAATTTTTTAAATTATTAATTAAAATTATTATTATTTATTATTATTATTTATAATTAATTAGATAATTAATTAAAGTATTTTAATTAAAATTTTTTAATAATCACGTGAGACTCTCTCACGCCACTGGTGTAGCGTGAGAGAGTCTCACGCCACTACCCAGGTGTAGCGTGAGAGAGTCTCACGCCACCGATGGTGGCGTGGGTCCCTCTCACGTGACTGGTGGCGTTAGCATTAGTTTGGAAAATATTTCGAAAGTGTATCAATCCGGTATTTTCTTTTTTTTTTTTCTTATTTTGGTCAAAAAGCCCTTGAAGGGGTATCTAATGATTTCAGTGGGCATTATTTTTATTTTTATTTTTATTTTATATATGCAGTGGGCATTATTGTTACACTGTTATTCATATAAGTTTAGAGGGTCATCAGCCTTATGACCAAGAGGTCATAAGTTCATATCCTGTAAATAATCTCCCTGTTTGCTGGGTAAGACTGTATACATCTATCTGGTGGGAGTCTTATGCACTTGACTGCTCTTTTTTCTTTTTGGTTATTCATCTAAGTTTAAACAAGATTTCCTTTTGTGAACGCTTAGGAAATTGATTTGTTAACTCGGTTCAATATTACCATTCCTCTGAAAAGTTTCATTATCCTGAGTTGAGACTGTTTTATTTGCTTTTTTTTTTAAATGGCAATAAACTTGAGGGAAAATGGCACTGACACTTGATTCTTCCATGAGCTGGATTTAATTCCATTTAGCTTTTTTATATCCAACGAGGACCATTTTGGGTAGGGACCATACTATTAACTGTTTTGTGTTTATGTTGGAGTTGCGAGTATTTTTCTTGATACTTACATGGCTTATTTGTTGGCAGATTTTCGTGACGCATGGGCTTTCCTGGATGCTCGTGTGAATGGTGCTTTTGATCTTAAGAAAAGCATTCAACAGGTCATGCCCCACTGCTGACTGTGATTGGTTCCTTGAGTATCTAAGTTCATTATCTGGAAATAAATTAAAGTACGTAGTAGTTGGTAACTTGATATATTCCTGAATTATCTCAACTGAGATTATCATTGCAAGCACAATACTTGGGAGAAGCTGTGGGTGCTGGGATGGGGAGCTCTTTGCAAGTGTTTTTGTTAGGAATGTTTTTCAGAGATAAATTATGGTGCTTGTGTCTACCATTCATTTCTTGGTTGCCGAGAAACACTCGACATATAAGAAGTCGGTTGAAATGAAAAATGGCGAAAAGACATGTTGGAGAAATTAAAAATTGAAAAAAAAATTATAAATAAAAAATCCAATCGCAAGTAGTCTGAGGACCTAGTGAGGTAGATTTTTTTAAAAAAATATAAAAAAATCAAAAAAAATAAAAATCAGATTTTACCTCACGAGGTAGTCGAACTATCGGTATTCTAATGAGATACTTCTTAATAAAAAAAATGCAATTTTGCCTCACGAGGTAGTCCGAGTACCTTACGAGGCACTTTTAATAAAAGAAAATTAAAAAAATGTAAAAGAAATAAAAAAATGCAAAAATAAATAATAATAAATTGCATTTTACCTCACGAGGTAGTTTTAAAAAAACTAATTCGAAAAGAAGTTAAAAAATAGAAAAATATAAAATATAAAAATATAAAAAATGAAATTCTAATTCAAGGGGGTAGGGGGATCTTTTAATTAAAAAAATCAATTTTACTTACCTCATGAGTTAGGAGGTTTTTTTAATAAAAAAATCCAAAAAAATAAAAAAATGTGTCTTTACCTCGGGAGGTAGTTTTAAAAAAAAATAATTCGAAAACAATAAAAATAAAAAATCTGAAACAAAAAACAAAATAAATTAAAAAATATAAAAAATGAAATTTTACTTCATAAGATTGTTGGACTACCTTGCGAGGTGGTAAGAGTACCTCACGGGGTAGTTTTTTTTAAAAAAAATAATTAACAAAATCCAAAAAACATCAAAATTTACCTTGATGTATTTTAATATTTTTTAATTATTATTTTTTTTTTGGAATCCATGTACCTCGCGAGGTAAATTTTTTTTTGGTCAGCCACTTGAGATACTTCCTCTTTTTATATTTTTATTTTTTTTTTTTTAATTTTATTCAATTTTTTCTGAACAATTGTACCCCGTGAGGTACGCCCCCTTTTTATTGTAATATTTTTTAATATGTTTTTTTTTATTATTCTTTAATTTTATTTAATTTTTTTCCTGAACAATTTATCTTTTTTAATTTTTTAATTTTGTTATTTTTTTAATCCTTACCTAGCGAGGTACCGAGCCTACCTCGTGAGGTATCTTTTTATTTTATTTTTTTATTTTGAACTTTTTCTAATTATTTTCAATTTTATTTAATTTTTTCTGAACAATTGTACCTCACGTGGTACTGGGTCTACCTCGTGAGGTACACCCCTTCTTTATTGTTTTTATAATTTTAATATTTTTTTCTTATTCTTTAATGTTATTTAATTTTTTTCCCCGGACAATTGTACCTCGAGAGGTACGAATGCTGTCTGGTGAGGTACGCCCCTTTTTTATTTTTTTAATATGATTTTTTATCATTCTTTAATTTTTCTTACTTTTTTTTTTTTTTTTTTTTTTTTTTTTTTACTGAACAATCATCCCTCGTGAGGTACGCACGCTACCTCAAGTTGATTTTTTTTTTTTTTTTGGATTTTGTTTGTATATGAATTTTCTTTTTCTCATGTAATATGAGAAATTTAAACCCCTATTTATATTTATAATTATAGTATTATATTGGTGCATTTTAAAGATCTAAAAGAGAATAATCAAACTATTAAATTAAATATGGGGTTTAAGCTTCTCATGTTGCATGAGAAGAAGAAGATTTTTATACACATATGAAATGGTGGGACCCACACACATATATATAATGAGCATTATATATATATATGTGGGTCTCACCATTTGTGTGTGTGACGTGAGAATACACTTCTACACGTGCGAAGTGTTTTTCCCATTAAATATTTATTTAATATTTTGTATCTACTTCCCACATTATAATTAATTTACAAAATATTTTGTAATTGTCTCCCCCATTATTTATCTTTCATAACTGCCACTCATTACTATTATTTTTTATTTTAGTGTTTTGAGCTTGCAATTTTGCTATCGTCCAATGAGAGGAGAGATGCTTTGCTATACTTTTATGTAATCAAAAAAGTCATAATTAATTTATTGGAATCCCTATTTTTTCTATCTATTAGTTCCCCCAAATTTAAGCATTTGCATATATTTATATTTATAGGTATAGTGTTATATTATTTCCTTTTAGAGTTCTAGAAGGGAATAATCAAAAAATTAAATTAAATATTTACTTAATATTTTGTATCTACCTCCCCATTATTAATTCAAAAGTCTAATTAATTTATTAGAATCCCTATCTTTTCTATTGATTAGTTCCCCTTCATTTGAATATATTTATATTTATAATTGTATATTATATTCATTCTTTTAAGGATCTCAAAAGGAATAATCAAAATATTAAATTAAGTATTTACCTCTTTCATTATTAATTTATAAAATATCTTGTAACTATCCTCCCCATTATATATCTTTCATAACTACCTCTCATTATTTTTATTTTTTTATTTTTAGTATTTTGATGCTACAATTTTCTGACCTGTCGCTCAATGAGATACTTACTGCTCCACTTTTATGTAGTTAAGATATTAATAGAAAAAAATAACACAAAATCTGTCATTTTTTTCAAAATTATATTTTTATTTTTAAAATTGACAAAAAAAGATTAGTCGAAATTAAAGATTATATAATTTTAGGAAAACTCAAAATTTTTTATAATTTATTATATACATTAAAGAAATGTTATATATATTAAAAAAAAATTAAAATTGACAAAGTCATGTTCAGCACAAGTGTCATCTTCCCGTGTTGATGGCAAAGGATAAAAAAATCAAACCTTCTATTTATAGAACTATAAATTACAAATAATGATAATATGAGTATGTGGATGTTAGTTAAAGTTACAGAAATTACAAATAATGATGATATGATTATGTAGATGTTAATTAAAGTTTAAAAAAAAAATATTATGATTTGGCGGTTGTAATTTTGCTGAAAAATATAATTCAAATTACTTTTAAAATAGAATGTGTGAGATATTAAAGGAGAGAATGTAGGAAGTTTAATTAAGGGCATTTTAATATTTGGAAATTTATATTTTAATAATTAATCCTTCAACTAATTACAACTTTTACGGGCATTCCCAATAAATACTATTCTCTCTAGGACCTTCTTTCTAATTTCCTTTTTTTTTCAAAATATAAAAAATCACCCATGAAATTACTCATAGAATAAATAGTATTCTCTTTAGGTCCTTCTTTCTAATTTTATCTTTTCGAAATTTTACTCATCATATATCTTTCTCTCTTTCTACATATATACACTTATATAACCTATTTGTGCCTACTATATTCATTGGCTACTGTTCTTCCATGACAAATAGAGCCATCAGCAATTCAGCATACTATTGCCAACTTTATAACCTATTTGTGCCTAGTATATTCAGTAGCTACTGTTCTTCCATTACAAACGCTGCTATCAGCAATTCAGCATAGCCCACTTTGTTGTTGCCTACCCTGTTTTCTTGTTTTAGGTTTTATGCCAACGAAATTATTAAACATCAAATATCAATTAAAGATCAAACAATAACATCAAATATAAAAATCCCTTCTCCATTTAAATTCAGAGTAAATCACTTTAAAACCACGATTCAAATATAATAATATCAGTATGAATAGTAACAGTAGCAGAGGGCGTATTTGCTTTTTTTTTTTTTTTTTTTTTTTTTTTTTGCCTTGCAGGCGCTAAATACAAACTATGAACTTAAAAATCCCTACTCTCTTTTTTTATCTTGCTGCGGCAGACAGCGACATTGAGGCCGCCCGCCGTGGCTAACGCCGATGGCGGCGCCAATGTCGACACGACTGCCATCGCGCCTGACGCATAGGCCAAAGCCGACGTGGCGGCGACTGACGCCGAGGCTGAGGCTAAGGCCTCGGCCACCAAATCCAACACCAAGGCCAAGGCGGCGAAGGCCGTCGCCGCTGATGACAAGGCGAAAGAAGTGGACCTCGGTGATGCAGACAAATACGTCGGAACCACTGCCGTGGTCGCCAGATCCACCGTTGGGGCGGCCTGAGTGCTTGCTCACAGTAATATTATAGCCGTCAAGATCCCGACCGTTCATGCCCTCCACAGCAACTCTCATGGCATGCTCAGATGAGAAGGTTACGAATCCACAATTGTTAATAACCTGTATCAGAAGCCAGGGAGCATGTCAGATAAAGCACAGAGAACACCAAACCACATCTAGCAAAAGAATCGGTGATCTAGATGAGAGAAACACAGTATTAGAGTATTAACGCAAATAGAATAGAGAACATAGATCATATGGAATTCATTCCACATCGTGTCAGATCCGATCCCGGCCACAAACGGACCTTCGAATCGGTGATCTCACCAAACGAAGCAAAGGCTTCCTGGAGGGCTTCCTGGTCGGTATCCCTTGCAAGCCCTGAGACATGGCACATGTATCCAACATCTACGGCCGCCATAGATCAAAACCCTAGAAAATGACGACGAAGGGAATAGAGAAGATGACAATAAATTTTTTTTTTTTTTTTGGATATAGGATGACAGTAAATTTGACATAGAGAGAGAACAGTAAAAATAATTTAGAACCCCAATTCTCCTCCTTGTTATAGCTAGGGATTTTGTGAAGAAAAACGGAGGCCCGGTCATATTCGGCCCACGTACTAACTATAAAAAATCATCCATATGCCAATATCTAACTTTAAATACAGATCAGTTTCATAATCATAATACAAATAAGCAGGCCCCGTATGAGTTATTATTTACATATTATAAGAAGAACTTTTTTTTTTTCCCATTATATTCATTAAGAAAATTATCCTAAGGATTTACTTTATCTAGTCAATATATATCAATCAATTAAAATTAGAATCACTGTGCCTAGATTGCTGGCTACTGTTGTTTTTGTTTGGGGGTAGTTTCTGAATTATGATAAAATTAGATATGATTTCTCTTATGTTATAGATACTATATGAATTATTATTTTAATATGACACCAAACTCGAAAGTAAAATTACTATTAGAAGATGTGATATTTACGAAGATGTATAGAAGTGCTGCAAAGTTGTATGGAGTAGCCTATTCAATTTTCATTAAAAAAAGGGGTGATTATACAAAGTTTCTTTATTGAATTTTATGATTTACCTGTTCCTTTGTGGTTCATCCCCTCGCATGGAATGAAGGTTGTTAAACTCATGAGTTTAAGTAAACTTGTGACAATGACGTAAACTTCAGTTTGATTAGCATTGAGAATCCGTAAATTGAAGGGGAGAAGCGAAGACCATAAGGAGATCACAAATTGGGGGTCGAATCAACACCAAGTATTAATGTGTACGTAAGGCTAAAAAATTAAAGAAGAGAGGAAATAAATCAAGCAGATTAAATTGAGAGGAGAGGGAAGGAGAAGATGATGATGATGATGATGAAATGGAGTATTGATGGTGGCTTCGTTAAACTCTCATAACAGCCACGTGAATGAGGGATGTGAAGGACAAAAAACTGCAATTATTTAAACATGAACGAAGAAAAATTGGCAACAATATATTATTAAGTACAGGAAAATTGCCATGGTCATGGGATGTGAAGGACTAAAAACTGCAATTATTTAAACATGTTAAGATTCTACAGTTAATTGCTTCCATATTACCTTCATGCAAAAGCTCCATGGTGTTCGTCATTGCCTGAATCTTGATGCCCAGATTGTGAAAAAGCGGTGCCTCAGGGTTGTCCGTGCTACAAAATCTGTCCCTCCTTCCTCATCAGAAACCCTAATGGGTCAAACATGGGGAAAAAATGGGGAAGGAGAACAAAATGCCTTGGAGAATCCCATCGAAACCAAACCATCTGGGCTGTCAGAAACATCTTTGTTCAACGTTTTACAGAAGAAGAGGAAGAGGAATTAAGTACTTGGATTTTGATAGCGATGGTGGAGATTCTTGCATTGACGGAGATGCAAGATGTATATGGAAGGAATTTTAGAGGGATGAGTTCGTACAGCGCCGGGGGAGTGCAAGGAGGCGGTGAGAAAGAGGTAAAAATGTTTATTTTATCCTTCAATTCTTTTCTTGTTGGATAAGATTGTAATCTAACGGTATTGAGAGAGGTAGCAAAGGTAGATAAAATAAAAGTAGGTAGAATAACCTATCCCTTATAATTATAGTATTATATTCATTCATTTTAAAGATCTAAGAAGGAAAATCAAAATATTAAATTAAATATTTATTTAATATTTTGTATCTACCTTCCACATTATAATTAATTTACAAAATATTGTATAATTTTTTCCCCATTACCTATCTTTCATAACTGCCACTCATTACTATTATTTTTTATTTTAGTGTTTTGAGTTTGCAATTTTGCTATCGTTCAATGAGAGAAGGGATGCTATCGCGCGATACTTTTATATAATAAAAAAAGTCATAATTAATTTATTGGAATCCCTATTTTTTCTATTGATTAGTTCCCCTAAATTTAAGCATTTGCATATATTTATATTTATAGTTATAGTGTTATATTATTTCCTTTTAGAGTTCTCAAAGAGAATAATCAAAAAATTAAATTAAATATTTACTTAATATTTTGTATCTACCTCCCCATTATTAATTCAAAAGTCTAATTAATTTATTAGAATCCCTATCTTTTCTATTGATTAGTTCCCCTTCATTTGAACATATTTATATTTATAATTGTAGTATTATATTCGTCTTTTAAAGATCTCAAAAGGAATAATCAAAATATTAAATTAAGTATTTACATCTCTCCCATTATTAATTTATAAAATATCGTGTAACTATCTTCCCCATTATCTATCTTTCACAACTGCCTCTCATTATTTTTTTTTTTTTATTTTTAGTATTTTGATGCTACAATTTTGTTGACGTGTTGTCCAAGGAGATACTTTACTGATGTACTTTTATGTAATTAAGATATTAATAAAAAATAACACAAAATCTCTCTTTTTTCAAAATTATATTTTTATTTTTAAAATTGACAAAAAACAATTAGTCGAAATTAAAAATTATATAATTTTAGGAAAACTCAAAAAATTTTATAATTTATTATATACATTAAAGAAATGTTATATATATTAAAAAAAAATTAAAATTGACAAAGTCATGTTCAGCACAAGTGTCATCTTCCCATGTTGATATCAAAGGATAAAAAATCAAACCTTCTATTTATAGAACTATAAATTACAAATAATGATGATATGATTATGTAGATGTTAGTTAAAGTGTTTTTTTTTTTTAAAAAAAAAAAAAAGATTTGGCGGTTGTAATTTTGCTGAAAAATATAATTCAAATTACTTTTAAAATAGAATGTGAGAGATATTGAAGGAGAGAATGTAGGAAGTTTAATTAAGGGCATTTTAATATTTGGAAATTTATATTTTAATAATTGATCCTTCTAAATAATTACAACTTTTATAGTCTTTCTCAATAAATAGTATTCTCTTTAGGTCCTTCTTTCTAATTTTACCTTTTCGATATTTTACTTATCATATATCTTTCTCTCTTTCTACATATATACACTTATATAACCTATTTGTGCCATTCAGCATACTATTGCCTACTTTGCTGTTGCCTACCCTAATTTCTAAAAACTCAAATAAAAATCCCTTCTGTTGCCTACCCTGTTTTCTAAAAACGTCAATTAAAGATCAAACAATAACATCAAATATAAAAATCCCTTCTCCATTTAAATTCAGATTCAGAGTCAATCACTTTAAAACCATGATTCGACTGACTTAAAAATAAATTTATCAGTATGAACAGAAACTAAATACCACAGGGCATAATAAATAAATCTCGATTGACTTAAAAATGATAAATAAATCTCGATTGATTTAAAAATAAATTTATCAAGTATGAACAGAAACTAAATACCACATGGCGTAATAAATCTAGACAGCAAGATTTTTCCTTTTTTTCCTTGTAGGCGCTAAGTACAAACTATGAACTTAAAAAATCCTTACTCTCTTTTTTTTTTTTCCTTTTTTGCGGCGCACGGCAGCGACATCGAGGACGCGCCGTGGCTGACGCCAACGGCGACGGCGACGCTTCTGGCGGATGTCGTCGCTGTGGGCGTACGCCGTAGCGGCGACGCAGAGGCCGAAGCCGACGTGGCGGTGGATCGATACCGAGGCCGAGGCCAAGGCCGCGGCCGCCAAATCGAAGACCAAGGCTAAGGCGGCAAAGGCCACCGTCGCCGCCGATGAGGGTGAGGCGCCAAGGAGGCCGCCAAGGCGGAAGAGGCGGACGTCGGGGACCGGGACGGGATACAGGAACCACCATCGTGGTCGCAGATCCGCCTGGGTTGGGCGGCCCAAGTGCTTGCTCACGGTAATATTACAGCCGCCAAGATCCTGACCGTTCATCCTATCCACAGCATCTCTCATGGCTTGCTCAGACGAGAAGGTTACGAATCCACAATTGTTAACAACCTGTATCAGAAGCCAGTGAGCATGTCAGATAAAGCACAGAGATTACCAAATCACATCTAGCAAAAGAATCGGTGATCTAGATGAGAGAAACATATTATTAGAGTATTAACGCAAACAGAACAAAGAACACAGATCAGATGGGATTCATTCCATATCGTGTCAGATCCGATCCGGGTCACAAACGGACCTTCAAATCGGTGATCTCGCCAAACGAAGCAAAGGCTTCCTGGAGGGCTTCTTCGTTGGTATCCCTTGCGAGCCCCAAGACACGGCACGTGTATCCAACATTCTTTGTCGCCATAGATCGAAACACTAGAAAATGACGACGAAGGCCTAGAAAATGACGATAGAAGGGAATAAAGAAGAGGACAGTAAATTTGACAAAAAAAGAAAAGAGGAGAGAACAGTAAAAATAATTTAGTACCCCAATTCTCCTCCTTGTTATAGCTAGGGATTTTGTGAAGGAAAACGGAGGCCCGGTCGTATTCGGCCCACCTACTAACTATAAAAAATCATCAATATGCTAATATATAACTTTAAATACAAATCAGTTTCACAATCATAATACAACGCAGGCCTGTATGAGTTATTATTTACATATTATAAGAAGAACTTTTTTTTCCCATTATATTCATTAAGAAAATTATCCTACGGATTTAATTTATCTAGTCAATCTATATCAATCAATTAAAATTAGATATGATTTCTCTTATGTTATAGATACTATATGAATTATTATTTTAATATGACATCAAACTCGAAAGTAAAATTACTATTAGAAGATGTGATATTTACGAAGATGTATAGAAGTGCTGCAAAGTTGTATGGATTAGCCTATTCCCTTTTCATTAAAAAAAGGGTGATTATACAAAGTTTCTTTATTGAATTTTATGATTTACCTGTTCCTTTGTGGTTCATCCCCGCATGGAATGAAGGTTGTTAAACTCATGAGTTTAAGTAAACTTGTGACAACGACGTAAACTAAATCAGTGAACTCGAATCGTAAACTTGTAAGAGTTTACTTTTATTATTAAATAGGTATTACTAGTGTATAATTAAATAATTAAAATATAAAAATGACAACAATTTGATTTAAATATATTTTAAATCTAAATAATTGAAATTAAATTCATCAACATTAATCATTCATCATATTTAATAAAGAAATATATATAAAAAGTCATTTGAGTATGATAAAATCAAAAAAGTTAATACGAATTTAAGAGTAAGTTGACACGGTTTTGTAAGTTTTAGAAACTTAAAGCGGTAAACTCGATTGCATAAACTCGTGAATTTAAAGTAAATCAAGAATAGTTATATAAAAGTATCTAAAATGTCATGAGAATTTTGTTTTTTTGTTTTTTGTTTTCATTCGAATAATTATATATAGATTTAAAATACTAAGGTAACAATCAATATATTATTATATAAAAGTATCATGAGTACCTGCGAGGTATCTGGGAATTTTTTTTTAAAAAAAAAAAAAAGAGGAAAAAAATTAAAAAAAAATTGAAAAAACATAAGCATACCTCGCGAGGTATCTGAAGAAAGAAAATTCGACAAAACTAAATAAAAAATTTCAAAAAAAATTCAGAAAAAAAGGAAAATCCGTTTCAGGGCCCCTATTAGCCAAAAAATTCCAGAAAAGGCCCAAACAATCTGAAAATTGAAAAAAAGGCCAAAGGATTGACAAATACGGGAAAAGGCCTTTCTGAGAATTTACTAAATTGTTAATGGGGCTGATCAAGTTGTTAGCGGGGGGGTGATTTAGTTGTTAGATAAATTTGATTTAGTTGTTAAAAATAAAAAATTTTAACAACTAAATCAGCCCCGCTTAACAACTTGATCGCCCCCATTAACAACTCACCTTGGGCCTTTTTCTAATTTGAGAATCTTGGGCCTTTTTTCGAATTTTCGAGTCTTTAGGCATTTTTTCACATTTTTTTGGTAATGTGGGCCCTGAACAGGATTTTCCCAAAAAAAAAACTCACTTCACTAAGTACTCAGCATACCTCACGAGGTATCTAACAAAAACTTTTTTTTTTTTGAAAAAAAAAGCATATTACCTCACGAGGGATTTGGAAAAAAAAAATACAAAAAGGAAAAGAAAATTGGAAAAATAATAAATAAATAAAATGTGAAAATAAAATTAAAAAAATAAAATAAAATTGGAAAAAGAATAAATAAATAAGATGTGAAAAAAAAAATCAGCTTACCACGCGAGGTATCTGAAAAAAAGAAAAAAAAAAAGTAATTTAAAAAAATA
Source organism: Acacia acuminata (assembly GCA_019022655.1). Lineage (NCBI taxonomy): Eukaryota > Viridiplantae > Streptophyta > Magnoliopsida > Fabales > Fabaceae > Acacia > Acacia acuminata. The sequence goes on from JAFJYI010000061.1 coordinate 2,557,397, forward strand.
TTGGACCTCGAGGAGTAGCGGGCAAAAAATTAAAAAATAAGCATACCTCGCTGGGTATCTGAAAAAATAAATTTCAATAACTAAAATTTGAACAATAAAATTCAGAAAAAATCAACTTACCTAGCCGCCGTTCACCGGGCGATTGGTCGGCTCCCCGTCATCGAGGTCACCAACTTCCTTGACCTTCCGGCACTTTGGGAAAAAAATGTTCAAAATTAAAATATAAAAAAATTGGAAAAAAATTATAGCACCTTGCGAGGTATCCAAAAAAAAAATTGCAAAAATAAAATACAAAAACAAGAATTAAAAAAAAAATCAGTTTACCTCACGAGCTATCTGAAAAAATAAATTTGAATAAATAAAATTATAAAGTAAAATTCAAAAAAAAAATGTTGGACCTCGCGAGTTAACTAGAAAAAATTAAATGAAAAAACTAAAATTCAAAAAAAAGAAAAAAATACCTCACGCGGTACTAAGGCTTCCAAAAAAGGTATTTGAAAAAAATATTAAAATAAAGAAAATTCAAAAAAAAAAAAAAAATTCAAAAAGTAAAATAAAAAAAAAAATTTATATTATCTCACGAGGTACATGGGATACCTCACGAGAAATCTAAAAAAAATTTAACAAAAGAAAATTAAAAAAACAAATAAATAAAATGCGGAACTAAAATAAAAAAAATCAGCGTACCTCGCAAGGTATCTAAAAAAATAAATTTAAATAAAATAAAATTCTAAAAAAAATTTCAAACAAATAATGGACCTCACGAGGTATGTGGAAATTTTTTTTTTAAAAAAAAGGAAAATTAGGAAAAAAACACAATTAAAAATAAATTTTAAAAAAATACACATACCTCGCAAGGTATATGAAAAGAAAATTTTACAAAAAGGTAAATAAAATTCACAAAATAAAATCCAAAAAAAAAAATCAGATGACCTCGCGAGCATTGTTGTTAGACTTGCGGGTTGACTCTCCGAGTTTACCGCTTTTATGCTTTTAACTTGCAAAAACGAGTCAAGTTAATAGTAAACTTTTGTTAGTTGTAAACTCGGTTAAATTCACGAGTTTATACACCGAGTTTACCATTTTTATATTTCTAACTTAGAAAACCGTGTCAACTTATTCTTAAATTCGTGTTAACTTTTTTGATTTTATCATACTAAACGACTTTTTATAGAAATTTCTTTATTAAATATGTTAAATGATGAATGTTGATGTTTTATTTCAATTATTTAGATTTAAAATATATTTAAATCAAATTGTTCTCATTTTTATATTTTAATTATTTAATTACACACTAGTAATACCTATTTAATAATAAAAGTAAACTCTTACGTGTTTACGATTCGAGTTCACGTCATTATTACAAGTTTGCTTAAATTCGTTAGTTTGACAACCTTGCTCGTGAGATACTCATGATACCTTGCGAGGTATCAAGGAAAATTTTAAAAAAAATTAAAGGAAAAAAGAAAATTTAAAAAATGCGGAACAAAAAAAAAAAAAAAAAAATCAGCGGACCTCACGAGGTTTCTGAAAAAATAAAGCCATTTCAATAAAAAAAAAAATTCTAAAAGAATAATGGACCTCGCGAGATATCCTGAAATTTTTTTGAAAGAAAACACATACCTCGCGAGGTATATGAAAAGAAAATTAAAATTAAAATAAATAAAATTCAAAAAGTAAAATCCAAAAAAATATATATATATATATATATGATCCGTACCTTGCGAGGTATCTAGGAAATTTTTTTAAAAAAAAAAAAAAAATTAGAGGAAAAAAAGAAAATAAATAAAATGCGGAACTAAAATTTAAAAAAAATACTGTACCCCGCGAGGTATGTGAAAAAGGCATCACATACATGCAATGAATAAATAACATAGAAGAGCAATAGACACACCACTGACCACATTTAGAGAGCAACATAAGACTCACAGGTATGGGTATTCTTCTGTCATGAAAAGCACAATCTGATATGATGAAAACATCACCAATACTTGCTCCTTTTGCCTGAAAATATACATGAACAGTACATCAGAAAAACCAAGTTTCCCGGTGCGCTCATACAAGTGCACATATCCACATCAGAATCTTTTCAGCAACATGAATGATTCTATAAGGTATTTGGTGTATTGTAAAAATAGTTTGCAGCTATTTCCTTCACTGGCAAAAGCAAAATTAAAAGCTCAAGTAGAGCGAAAACTGATTATGGCAAATATTACCAGAGTTGACTTTTGAGAAACAAAGAAACAAGATTCAGTATCAAACAGGTTCAAAACTAATAAATCAGAAAGATTCAAAGAAATAAAACAAGATAATATGCAACTTGATATCATAACAATAATTAAAGAAAAATCATATCGAATTTGTTGGAGGGACGAAAATTCCTACCTTGAATGTACGGTGATGTTTCTAGGAGTGAAAAAAATATCTCGCACTGTGCAGGGGTGCTGGGGGAGACAACGCATTATGAAATATGATAGAATGACTCTTTCCAATATCAGAGTCTAGTTTATTGCATCAATGATCAACACAATAAGCAATAATGGTTCTAACTTTCAGAAATTAGGATTTATGATAACCTTGATAAGTCAAGACTTGGTGTATATAATGTCAGAATGTAAATTTTTGCATTAATGATCAGTAGAAGAAGTAAGAATAGTAAAACTTTTGAGAAGTTAGGATATATATTATATCTGATTTGAGGTGCTTAATTACAATTTAGCTTTCATTAAAATTTAAGTTTTGTGTGTTTGAGCAATCCACAGGTATTTTGTCTTAAATAGAAGTGAAAGAATTTATTGCTTCACATGGCATGGAGGGGACACAACCTATTGTATAGCTTAAAGAATTCATTGCATCATGCAGTGGTACCCAAGAGGGACGCAATCTATTATAAAATGTGAAACAATGAGTCTTTCCAATGCCATGACATAATTTATTGCACCAATGATAACCGGAAGAAGCAAGGGTGGTTCTTACTTTTCATAAGTTAGTACTTAGTCTTTCCAATGTTGAAATGTAAATTTTTGTATTAATGATCAAGTGAAGAAGCAAAAGTGGCAAGAAGATGTCCCAGACATGTAAGATGATGCATTGATGTCCTGATGAACTAAGATACTTAGGCAATAGACAAGAAGCGTGGGCCCCACGAGAGTAAACAACATCCTAACGGAAGAGGATTCTCTCCTCATCTTTTTTTATTTTTTTTCACTTTCCCTTGTCAGCCCACTTAGGTCGTTGATTGAGAAGATGAGAGAAATGTTAAAATAGTATTGTGATTAATTGGACAGATATATTTTAGAGATGATGAGGGATAATAAGAAAAAGATTATGAGTAAAACCTAACCTCGTCCTAACACATCAAAAAGCTACAAAAGCTAGGAGGAGTGATTTTTTTTTTTTTTTTTTTTTTTTAAAAAGCCACTTTTTAGGAAAAGTGAGATTGAAAAAATGCCAACCCAAAAAGATACAATTTTTTTTTCCTACTGGACTCCTGTGTAAACAAGCCCAAGCGTTGGTCAGAAGCTCACCAACTGGCTCTCCAAAATGGCACATTATTGTTGTTGCGTTATCTCACTTTCCCTTCTATTTCACTTTAGCCTTTTGAGTTTGAGAAAACTGAAATCAGTACGCACGAAACACCAGTCGATTGCTAATTAGGGCTTATTTGGGATACTGGTGGACAAAATGATTTAAGAAAAAGTCTGATTGGGTAAAAGTCAGATTGTGAAATGTGATTTATGTTTGCATTGGTTGTTGCATAAGTAGCTTTTGTGAAATTGAAACTTGTTTAGAATGACTTTTGAGATAAGTATAAGAGAAAAATTAAAATTAAAATTACCAAAAATATTAAAAATGCTAAATTACGAAATTTGGCAATGCTAAAATGCATAATTTGATCAAATAAATATTACATAAGTGATTAGAAACTTATGTCCGTACAATTTAGTATCTAATTGTGTCATGAATCTAATTCATTTCAATTGAAGATAGATGATTTATTTGGGTTGAAGATTCCTCGTGAGAATCATTCGATGAAGACTCTTCATCTATACTAATATTCTCATTTTAAACTCACGTGAAAGTAGCATCTAATTGAAATAGTAAATAAGGAGCTTATAGCTTTTCAAAAGCCAGGAAACCAAGCTTTTCAAATAAGCTCATTTTCGCCCATAAGTCCGATTGCCCACATTTTTCATCCAAAAAAAGAAGAAAAACTCATAAACCCGATTGAAATACTAAATAAGCCCCAAAAACCCCTCCTATAAGCTATAACAAACATACACATATGTAGATAACTACCAAATCAAATCAGTGTATGTGTATTTATACACACACGTGATGAAGTGAGGCCTAAGACATGGGCAAGACAGTAAAAAAAAAAAAATCATCTGATTTTAAATATAAGACATAATTTTTAGTACAAATCACATTACAACTATATCTTATACTTAAAAAGTATTATATCATGAAAGTTTTGATTTTATTACTATCGTGGAAAAAAGTTTTGATTTTATTCCCTGAAAGTTGAAGATGCATTTGTTTACTCAAAATAGAATTTGAGAGCATCAGCAATTCTTCAATTCAACTTAATTTTTATTTTAAATTATTAAATTGTACGAAATTCTGAATGGTTCTTGTGCTCTTTTTTCCTTAAACCCAATGATATAAATGCATCTATTTTTTATTTTTTAATTATAAATTTGAATTTGTAGTGTTGATTACTTTCATATTTCATTGAATTGCTTACTCATAGATATAGTTACTTTTCCTTAAACCCAATAATGTAAATGTATCTCTTTTCCATGCACTTTATCTGTTGTTGCCACTTACTTTACCAACATTTTAACTCGCGCCCTAAACAATTTTATACATTTTTGTCGGACTCGCGAGTTGACTCTCCCAGTTTACCGTTTTTACGCTTTTAACTTACAAAAATGACTCGAGTCGGTAGTAAACTCTTGTTAGTTGTAGTTGGAGTTTTGTAGGAAGTGGATATTCTCAGAAGCAGGAGCCTCAGTATCCCTCAGAAGCAGATCTGAGCCGTCCAAAAATGAATCTAACGGCTAGAGAGGGATTTTTAATATTTTTATAAAAACCGCGCGCGGTTTTTGGCACAATGATTTTGGATCTTTAGATCAACTTTTGGACGGCCCGGATGGAATGATATTGAGGGATCTGATTCTGAGAGAATTCGGACCTGAGTTTTGTATGTGTAATTTGCCAATCTTTAATGAATTTAGACCTTGAACTCGGTTGGCTCTTGATGTGGTGTCTCCATCTGCTGGTTTGCATCCTTTTGGTGCCATTGAAGAGGTAACGTTGCAAATGCTCACAGTAAATCCATCCTTATATTGCAAATTCTTCCATTTTACTTTATCTTGTATGTTACTGGAGGATAACCTTTGAAATAAGCATGCATACCAGATGACAAAGAAATTTTAAGGCCTGGTATATGATGCTATATATACAGAGTTTCAGTTTTCAATTCAGAGGACGAGTATGTATAGTTTTTGTGTGGAGCCATTTATGTAAAACTCACTTGTATGATTTACAGATGGATAAAGTTATAGGGGAAGTCTTTAAGATGATAGATGCAGATGATGGGAAGAGTATTAAGGATGAGGAATCCAAGAAAATTTTAATTGAGATACTGACAAGTATCATGGTGCAATTAGAGGGCAATCCCATATTTTTTTTTTTTTTTGGCGGCTGAAAACTGGACATATAACAAAAATAATTGCATCAAACAAAACAAAAACTGATCTAAGAGCTATCTTTCATCAACCTCCTCCTCCTGCATGTAAGAAGGAGGTTGGTCAAAGATGCAAAAATTACCATCTAATCTATCACAGTATTTTTCTAAACTATTTGACAGGGTTATGGTTTTCCTAGGAGTGTGGGTTACCAAAACTTGTCAATCCCTGTTCAAAATATATCTATCTTCATCAAACACATCCTTAAAAGGGAGATCCTGATCACACCCTCTAAGCGAACAGTTAATCGCTTCTATACTATCTGAAAACAAAATAATTTTTATAAATCCTCCAGACCAACAAATGTCAAGTCCGTCTATAAAGTCAGTTATTTCTGCAATTGCTGGTGGAATAGTGGTTGGTTTCAAATTGAAGACACAGAGCCACATCTCATTTGTGTCCCGGACATACCCCGCATCCACTTTGGCCGTTGGGCAAAACGGAGCCATCCATTGACAATTTAACAAAAATATCAGCAATAAGAACGCTGTTATTGTTCGGTGGGGTAACTTGGTCTTGACTAGCTTCAATCTTGATGATATCTTGATCTGAGCATGCTTTGGAAAAATAGGACTTAGCTGCTAGTCTTGCATCTGAATCTTCGTCGCCAAATAGTTTGCGGCATCAAGAAGTCCATATGTGTCCCAACATATGTAACCAAAGAGCGTTGGCTAAGGCACCTTCCTCGTACATGGCAATCCCGCCTCATGAGTAAGGTTTTATTTGACCCACTCTGTTTCTAGAAGCAGACTTCCTCAGAATCTGCAGTCCTCTCCTTTTTTCTTAGAATCTCATTTTCACTTTTAGATAAAAAAATAGATGGTTCAGATTTAATATTTTCTAAAACAATTATGATAGTGTTTTATAAATTAATTAACAATTACGATAGTGTTTTATAAATTAATTTTTTCATTAATTTTGTTTGTATTACATGTATAAATTGTGTAGATCATGATTTAATAGTTAAGTTTATTTATTCATGTTAAAAATAATAGTTTTATAAAATATTAAATCTGAACCATCTATTTTTTTAAATCTGAAGGTGGAGACCAGATACTGAAAAGAAAAGGAGAGAAGAGATACTGAGAGAATCCAAATCCCTCTACTCGCTGTATGGAAAAGAAAAGGTCCCACTGATCTTGCTTCACGACTTTCTTTCGAAATCCCAGCTGCTTAGTGGCGGAGCTTCAAGGGCCCAAAAAAAAAAAAAAGTCCTAAATATTTAATATAAAATGGAATTTTTTTATACAAAATTTATACATTTGGCCTAAAAATATACACATTTGTCCCAAAAATTTATACATTCGCTCCCCAAATATATTTTTTTCTTAATTAGTTAATGAATATACATTTAGCCCCCCAAACATTTATCCTAAGATCCACCACTATAGCTGCTACTCTAAAATCTCGCAGTAAGTGCATTGAGTCTTCAGCTCATGAACAAGCTAAATGATTTTCTGACGTAATTTTTTTTTTGATACACATAGCAGGGGAGGGGGCAAGGTTCGAACCCTGGACATGAGAGAGGGGAGCCAAACTCCCATGCCATCTTGCGCTACTAAGCGCCGGCTCTAACGTAATATTTTGCAATAACATGATTTATTGTTTTTTTTTTTTACAATTCAATATAAGTAAAATTTCAGCTATTACTATTATAATTCGTTAACAAATACCCTAGCTAATAATTATTTATAATAATTGATTAAATAATAATACATTTGAAAATAAATATAGGGAAAATGACATGAACTTTAAAATTGCAAAATCCCCAATTATGTCTATTAATCGAGAGTTGATAAGTGAACGACGAAACTTGATAAATAATTCATAACACATTTTTTGGAAAATATTTTATTTGAGATTTTGCAATTTCAAAGTTTTTTTCCTATCATTTTCCCATAAATATATTTACATATTACAAGAAGGGAAAATTGCACCTAAGTCCTAAGAAAGAGAAAATATGAGAAAGGTTCCTTGAAATCTCAAGTTTGCGGCGAAGTCATGTAGGACATTTTTGCAATATATTTCAAATGTGAAAAATCTAAAATAACCTTATTGATTAAATAGAGGGAGTGAACGGATGATTGTGGACTCATTAAGGGTACTACGAATATAAACACCGTGAATCCTACACTGCAAGTTTTTTTTTTTTTTTTTTTTTTTTTTCTTGATGTGAAAATTTTAGGAGAGGAGTTGGGCTCACCCACGGTCCAAGGATAAGACGCTATGGCTTTGTTCCTCGGGGCATACGGGACTATGAGTACATATGCTTCCACCTCAACCTGCGTTTCCACAAGTTCACATCGCCTAGGATACCCGTAACGTTCTCCATTTTACTTAACAAAATAACTATATATTAGTCTCGATCAAGTAACTTAATAGTGCTTCAACATTTAACAAAATATCCAAAATAAACTAGAGTATGCAGAATGAGCCATAACGTGGTAATATACAATCATCCAACATATACCAAAAGACGGAAGCACTACTATCAGAAGAAGTAGCCTAAGCTTCGAGGTCTTCCCTGATGGACCCAGACGAGAATTATCACCTGAAAAATGTGGTAACCATCAATCCAACTTATTACGAATACTAATATATGCTAGTGAGGAGCCAAATGGAACAATTTATATAACAAAATATTAAAAATATAATTCACCAATATTCACATCACAAAATTTTATATATAAATTATGTATCATAAATTAGGTATTACAATTTTTCATTAACACAATTCCCAAAATGTCTCCCATCAATCCAACCGAACCGCCTTATTTCCTCCGACTAGACCCATGGGCTAAGTTACATCCATGTTCGGTTACTCAAAAGCTCACTGGTCATGTGATGAGGATCGGCCAAAATCCTCAGAGCACATGTCCCAGACCATGGGTCTTTTGCCCTCATTGAACTAGTGGGGTGTTGTAAGCCCTATTTGAATTAGTGGGCCAGTCCTTCATTGAACATGTGGGACAATAGAAAGCCAACCATCGTGCACTAATAGAGGCCTCACCACGTGGTGGCGTGGTGGAATAATTACTCTATTTCTTCCCAATTCAACCCTTTCCATAATTATCATAATAAATAACTTAATAGGAGTTTTTCCAAGATTTTCACATTCATATCATATTATTTAAATAATTCTCATGACCATGTCATAATATCTCAATTCCCAATTCTTATACATAAATAAATATATAAATATATTTCACAATTCAAATCATAGGGTTTCACAAGGAAATTTCTATTAAAATATTCACAATTATTTCACAAAATACTCACAAACAACATATCAATACATATAACAAGTGGAAAGTGGTTACCTCTCACCGAAGCTAACTATTATCACTCGCTTCTAATCCAATAGCTTAAACACACGCCAAAAATAAATCTACTACAACCAATTTCTCGACTATTAATAACTATTTAAAACTCTACATATTCAAAATTATAACTTATAATTTCACAAAATTAAAAATAGACAAATTTTAATAATAAATTTGAAATGCTTGAAGTGAGTAAATTATGACGGACTGAAAAATTAGGGAGACCATTGTAACTGTAAATTCTTCCTTCAATTTATTATTAATTAATAATACCTTTTTCTATTTATTATTAATTAATAATTCCCTTCATTGTTTATTTCCCCTTTTAATAATAATATTATTATCTATTTATTATTATTTCTCTATAATTATTTTAAACCCTCATAGGCTATTCCAACACTTTAAATTAGTAGCTTAATAATTACTAACTCCATATAAACTCTAATCTGATGCACAATTAACAACTAGCTTGATTAGTTTAAGACAAATAAAAAAATTCAGCCTTACGTTAAGTCAATAAGCTTTACATGAAGGTTAAGCTAATTTATTGTATCATCCCACAAGCTTTACGTTACTGAATAGAGGATCTAGGAATTGAAAGATTCTTAATTTATTTGAATAAGTTTATATAATAAATATAGTACACACACATAGAACAACGTACGAAGCTTCCTGTATGTGTATATATATATAGGCATTAATCTTTGTGTTTTAACTTCACTGTAACCATACATATGTATATAACGTACACCACATTTATATATAGCTTTTATATGTGTTTATATATACACACACCACATACTTGACAGTAAAGCTTCCTTCTCTTTTATATGGGTGCAGTTTTATATCTAGATACATAAGCGAAAAATATATAAACCAGCAAATTAAGTTTTTGACAGCAAATTTGGTTCCTGATATAAATCAACAAGGTTTATGAAGCAACGTTTAAATATATATTCTAGTGTGTGCAGTGATATAATATATGCAGTTATATACTCCTCTTCTTCCTTTTTGTTTGTTTTGTTTGTTTTTTTATTTATAAGCGATAACTCCCACGGAAGTATTGCTTTATGGTGAATGAGAATACTTACCTACGGAACATATTATTTTCTTATTGCTTTATGGTGAATGAGAATGCTTACCTACTGAACATATTCTTTTCTTATTGTTTTATGGTGAATGAGAACTTACCTACTAAATGAACATATATACAAGCAGCAACCTTAACTATTGCTTTACGTTTAAACCCCCACAGGACACACACACACACAAGCAACAGCAGGAACAGTTTAAATACTTACCTAACTAGCTTTCCAATAAACCGAGGCTCGCTGCAACTCGACTTGGGTTCACCTCTGCTTCTATTTATCTAAAACAGAGCGGACGAATGAGAATGATCTCTCTCTCCCCTTCCTTCCATGTTCTAGCTCTAACTCTCGGCTCACACTCTGCTTTCTTGATCTAAAACAGGACACACACAGAGACCACTCCAACTCTCTCTTTCTCGGACTGAGTTTCTGGTTTTTTTGTGAATGAAGAAGGCTATGAAGTTGTGGTTTAATAGAGAACTAAGGGTCTGGACCGAGGTGGATGAAATGCTGGTCCAAGGGAGAAGATGATCAAACCGAAAGAGAAGAACCATCGTGTAAGCAGCTCTGGGCTCGAGGGGTATGGTTTCCTGCTGATCTCGTGCTGCCATCTGATATCATGGTGAATACGTGTTTCAGTGTTTCCTGCGTTAACGTGTTGCTGTTATTATTATGATTTTTTTTTCTTTTTCTTTTCCTTTTCTCAACTGATGCTTGTTGGGTTGGTCTTTAAAATGGATTGGGCTAAGTTTTGTTATTGTTGGGCCGATGGAAATAATGACTGAGGGTATATGGACGCTGGTCAGGTTAAATGAATGGATGAATAATGGGCTTTACAATATAGATAATTGATTACATATTATTTGAAATTGTATCTTTCTACAAGATATCTTTCTACATGGGTGGAGCCAATTTCGGCTTCACTCTTGGAATGTGGGTGAGCCCAACCCATTTCCTAAAAAAAAAATTTATATTAAAAAAAAAATTTGTTAAGGTGTTAATAGGTTCTTATGTCATTGTGCCATTGATTCATCAAATTGGGCTTGCATGAGGATGTGAAAAAATATTTCTCCCACTTTGACTCTTATTTGCAATTAGGCCTATTACTTATATAATTGCAATTATTTGAGAATTATTAAAATTTAATCCCTAGTTCCATTTAAGGATTTTCTTTCTCAATTAAATTTTCTTTTGGCCTTAAAATATTATTTCTAAAATATTTATGCCAAAAATTATTCTCTAATTATTTGCCCTCAATTTATGGAAAAATATTCCTTAAATTCTAATAATTATTCTCATAATTATTTTACGCCAAAATTTCATAATTTAATTCTCATAAAATATTTTAAATTTCAAATCCCAAAATTTGGATGTTACAATACCCCCTATCACTTTGACCAACTCTAAGATCGAACCCTCCTTTTAGTGAGAGTGTCCGACCCCTAGTTAAACCCAAGGACGTAGGGTTACATCAACAAAGTTGATGGACAGCCTAGAGCCGGAAATCGGGTCAGGGCCCGTCGGCCGGCCGTTAGGGCCCTCGCCCCGTAGGCTCGGGCTTGAAAAATATGTCTCGAAATTTGAAATTGGCCCCGTAGGCTCTAGTTTGACCCCGTAGGCCTAGTAGGTTTCGGCCGGCCCGTTAGGCCCGTTATCGTAGCATTTTCATTTTTTTTTTAAAAAATTAATCAAAGAGTGAAGCACAGCCTTGTGCTCAAAGTGAAGCCCAATCAAATATCTATGAAATTGATGATAGTGATGAAGAAGGTGACAATTGACAATGATAATGGTATGATTTTATATTTTATGTGAGTTATTTAATGTTGCTTAGTTTAATGCTTCTTACGTTTTATGTGAGGCAATTGTGGACAATGGTTTGTTTTTTATTACGAATTAATGAATGTGTTTATTTGTTGGATGATTTGTATTGTTTAAATATTAATGTTGATAATATTTATTTGATAGATTAGAATTTTAATGGTTGCAATTTACTAATTATATTTCTTTGAAAAAAACCTTAAAAAAAAAAATAGTTAAAATTTTGAATAGTAATTTCTAGGCCCCGTAGGCCGCCCCTGGTACTATCGGGCCGGGCTTTGAAAAATAGATGTTTTCCTTATCTCAGGCCCTGGAGGGCCGGGCCCCGGAGGGCCAGGCCCCGTAGGCGGCCGCCCCCGATTCCCCACTCTAATGGACACAACATAATACAAAAGACATGCCAAGAAGGGCCAAACCCAGAAAATCCAATGCCCATTCCACAGTGGGCCTCCTTGAAGCAATGCCGGGCCCAAACATCTTGCGGTCGAGCCCACACGTGCATACCTGTAATAGACACAAACACCGCCACAACCATGCCGCGCCGCCACCACACCCACCAGATCGAAAGGCTTGCTATGCTCATCTTCTCATGCAACCGGAAAGTTAAGCGATTCGAATCCACGAAAGCCTCAACCTCAAAGTCAAGAAATAAGATGAACAATTTTGTCTCAACCCAAAGGGATATTTATATAGCTCTCTCTCTCTTTTATTTCATCTATCTTCTTTTTATATCGTTTTTAATAATGTATGAGTATGGTTTCCAGATTAATAACTCCAAAACGTTTGATTTTACAACGTCAGAAGTTTTATGGATTTTTTTTCTCTTGAAAGCTCTTCATAAATAGTAAAACAATTCTGATTCCTCTACAGTTCTTCTCCCAGTGATACCTATGAACAAAGTCATATCTACGACTAGATAGAGAATAGTATAATTTTATGTATTTGACAAGAATATCGAGAGACTCGTCACTACTACAAAATACCTAAAAGACGACCTAAAAAGACCCAATTAACGTCCTTATTCTACGGACGTCTGGGGAGAGCGAAGTCGTTTGGTGTATATGAGGCGACGAAAAGAGTTCAGGTCGCCTATATGAGGCTTACCTAAACCATTTTCAGTCGCCTCATATGCCATTATAGGCTACCTCATTATCTATTCCTATTGCAGTTCTTATGATCCAAAGACGCCCGAATTGATTTTCGTGTCGCCTTTAAATTATTATTTTTTTTAAAAAATGTGCTTGTGTTTTGTTTAGCCAATTTGCTGCAAATACTTCACAAAATAATTAAGCGCATATAATAGATAATATTAAATGACTGTATGAATTTGTATGTGCATTCCATCAAAAGAAGGTGAAATAACAATGAATACAAAGAAGTTCAATAAGTAAATTGTAAAAGTGACTTCAACAAAAGAATTGGCTACACATACAAGATTATACAAGAGAATGACAATATAGATGTTCTGATCAGTTCAACAAAATCAATCAAATTCACAACTTAGCTTCCAACATAACCATGAGGATGCAAGAATATTAACAACTCCAAAGAGAAAACTTCAACTGCAGAGCCTAAGAAGACAAGTTTAGGAAAGTCACCCGATAATGAATTAAAGTGTAGCAAATAAACTTTCAAGAAATTCAACAATGTAAAAGAAAGAAGGTATGACCTAGATTTAGGTTACTAAAACTAGACCAAAACAACAAACAAAGCACCACTATGACAACAAATTTTTCTCACATTTGGAGGCAATTAATCTCCAAAATTTCACAACAAATTTTCACAATTTAATGCAAAGAATTAGATAGCATCAACATTCCCTTCAATTGGCAATAACACCGATATGCGACAAGAGGCAAATATATATAAAGAATGACTTTTGAACACAAAGCTTAACAGAATTTCAAGGTTTCAAAGATACAGAATTTAGCTCAACTCTAATGCTAAAGTGAATGAGAGCCACCTAGTAATAATCATAGTACCACACAAGCAAATCAAACACCTCCCAAGTAAGAAGCACACATAAAACTTTCAAAGAAATCAGTTATGATGGTATGATTCAACAAAATTCTCAAGTCTTGGTTATTGGAAAATCAAATGCAAAGAAGGTATAATGGCAAAATCAAACCTCATATGACAATGATGATCTATTTCGAGAATTAAACAAGTGATCTAACCTCATATTCACAAGAATTAAAGTGGCAAATTCAAGAGCAAGCACCAATAATTTACGTAAACCGATGTCAAGACAAGCTTTAATAAGTTTCACAATGACAATCACCCTAACAAGTAATGACTTGCCTATATATTCACATTGAGCCATGTTCAAGAAGATATCTAGCCATCATGTCTCGAATCGAATCGATGTCATCCCGTGAGTATGGATCCTCGCACGAAAAACGTAAATTGGAAAACAAGGTATAATTAACAACTCGAAGTACCACAACAAAAAATATCATCATTTGAGGATCACGGAGCATTACGTACGCTTTGCAAGCCGTAGTACGTCCAAGTGGAAACGATAGATTGCATCCAATTGATAACGTAGTATCCGCACTCGGTGTTCCCTGGTTGGTGATGGCACTATAAATTCAAAAAAAAATTGTTAAACAAAAAGCTACCGTGTCTCGTAAAAAACTTGAATTGAAACTACTTACCTTCGGATAAAACCACTTCGGTCCACCCCGCTCGTGCTCCAACAACTGCCTATATGTCCTAAGACCACTATCATTAAAATGGAAATTAACAGACATGAAAACAATTCATTTAAAAAAAGAATCGATGATTTAGACAAAAATTTACTTACTCTAAGCAAACATGTTTTTGATATCCTCGGTTGGCCTGCCACCTATGGAATCGAACCAATAACATGCATTCTTGGCGGGACAAACACCGCACAGGTCCAATGACCACTACAACATATACATATTAATATTAAACTAAGATAAAAAAGCATTTTTTCCTTAAAAATCTTATATAGACAAAAAAAATACGCACCTTTCATGTATTGGGCACTAGATAACAAGACGATTTTATGTCGCCCATTGTTAAACCAACATAAATGGCCCTCCCGGCTAAGATATTGCGAAAGCCGTGGATCCAGGACATAAGAATCCATACGAATCCAATTGGTCTCCCTTTTTGCATATGTCGTATTACACTACGATCAAAATAAAATGATAAGTGTTGTTGAATATATTAAACAAAAAAAGAGTATTGACATAATTAAAGGGTAAAAAAAAGTTACAAGATTGCAAGTTGAAGCCACCGTATATCTAAACAGTCCATATGCATAAACTGTCAAATCTTTCCGTCAATTGATATCGGATATGTCTTGTCTCGCACCGACAATGCCCGAGGCATCTGCAAGCCTATAGAGACGATGTCCTGGTAGAGATCTCGCAGCTGTGATAAGTATGGAAATCTGCCCGCAGCTTGTTCATGCTATGAAAACATAATAAACAGATTATGAGTGGGTTAGCAATGAAAATCAATCCTAAACCCTACTCATCGTCAATCAGTAATGTATTTCCTACCATTGGAGGTGTCATCCCCACCTCAATAAGATGATGCGGCCAAAGGATGAACGATGTGGTGGCAGCGTCTAGCATGGGAACCTCCTCATCAACAATCGGGATGGCTGTCTTTTCTTCCCCCTCTCGCACACTTGTCAGAGTCACCCTACGTTGGTCTTGTGGAATTTGCATATTGTGGTGTGTGGTTTGTTCTGGGTAAACAAGACCATCCGCAACAAGACGCCGTGTGGGTCATCCAAATATGAGTGGGGTTGTCCCCCCCGTGGAGTGTGAGAAGGCTCGCTGTGCTCGTCAATAAGTACATCCGGGAGAGTGATGAGAAGGTTCGCCAATAGGTACATCCGGAGAGTGAAAACTTTCTTTCGCTTGGGAAGGCCGGGGATTCCCGGGTTTCAAGGTTGCGTATTTACCTTCCCTCAGTATCATCTCCCTCATTTCACCCCGTAGTTGTGCCATAACCTCATCTACGAGGACGCTCGAATTTTGGCTACAAGCCGAGGACTAGGGTTGTCATCGTCATGCGAACAACTCGAACGCCGTCCAAAGTATTTCGCGACACTAACTCCCCTCGGCTCCCCATGAACAAAGATCAAGGTAATCGCTTCCCAATCGCCGTGGACAAAATGTCCATCCGTGTACCCGGCGTGAATGAACCTTGGCCGCTTTGCGCTCAAGCACATCCCGTATCATAGGATTTTTCATAAATAGTAACTAATTAAACTCTAAAAATATGAAACAACGAGGCTATTTAATACTTCTAATTTAACTACTTACAATCTTTGAAGCAACCTCACCACATCTTCATTTATGTATTTCTCGCCCTTCATCCTCGCAGCCTATCCATTTTTTGTGGCGAGGAGGACGCTCAGTGGGCCCGGATAACAAGTGGAAGGATCGGATTGAGTAGCTTCCTTCATTTTCTCGCAACTCTTCTTCCATCGCCCTCCGTTCAAGCTTCTTATAGCCACCCCTAGACATGCAACGTGGATACTTATTTCTCGCTTGTCTCTCTCTATTGGCTCGACTTGTTTTTCGTGACACGAAAACAAATAAAACAGAGCCTTCGATGTCAAAAAGATTCAACTAAAAGATAAGATATGAAAGAAATTTTACAAGAAATTCAGGATTCTGGCGTGACGCCACAAACTCCCTCCAGTCCTCTGGAGAAATGTAATCATAGTCCTGACATGGGTCCTTGTCCCTCTTTGCCCCTCGAATATACTTTCTAGTGAGCTTGTTCTTAAAGTCTTTCCAACGTATACGAACCTCGCCCATCCAATGCTTGTTCATGGCCTTATTGTTAGGCACATCATACGTTTCCGCAAGGTAAAAGAGAAGATATGAAAGAAATCAAGTGATAAAACTAAAGATACAAATGCATAAGATATCGAAAGTGAGATACCAAAAGTTGTGCCCAGATCAACTCCTTCGTTTTAGGAGGAACCAACTTCCAATGAGAGAATACAATGCGAACTTTGCTTCGAGCCGATAGCCTACGTAGCTAATGAAATTGTCTTCCTCCGGACCAATTGGATTCATATTGGCATCGAACTCCACATGCAGCCTCTTTTTCTGACCGCCACGACGTGCAATTAACGCACCTATATGTGTGCTACCTCTACCCCTTCTCACCACCGGTACATCATTCCCACCATCACCCGATGACTCGTCAGAGCTAGACATATTCCTGTTCATCAAAGACAAATGAATAATGTTAGATAGGGTTATTATTAAATAATAAACAAATGAATAAAATGAACTAACATGTTAAACCCGTACAAAAATAACATAGGACTTTTTCATAACTTAAGATCTTACTTTATATGGTTTCCCATATTCCTTCGTAATGATCCTTCCTTGGAGCATATTCTTCATCATCTACCAATTCTACTTCACGTGTTGTAGGTGGATTTGTTGTGAAAGGGAGTGTATCGTCCTGGTTCAAGGATTCTTCACCATACATCCTGTTTTTTTACTTTGAAGTACAATGGACATTTTGTTATTTGCGGTGGTCTCGTAACATAAAACACTTGTTTCGCTCGGCTTGCTAGAATGAATGGCTCGTCTCTATGACCAAGTCTTTGAAGATCAATCGAGACAAATCCAAATTTAGGATCTATTACAACAAAGCATTATTGTTAACCCACTTACATTTAAATAAAGCAACTTTGAACTTGGTGTAGCTCATCTCCCATATTTCTTCAATAACTCCATAATAGGCCATAGATGCTAACACCGGGTTTTTGTCTTTCGAACTCGAAAAGTGCATGGATTCAACTTCAACCATCACCCCACCGTTTTGCATGTAACTTCGTCATCTTGGTCTTTTGTGTAGAAAGAATATCCGTTGATATCATAACCGTCCAAGTGATGACCGATAAGAAGGCCCCTGGAGCTAACCACTCGATTGTAGCCGACACACCGGTCTCGTGCAATACCTTCTCCCGGAACCACTTTATAAATGTCTTCTTTTGCTCATTAGCTCTCTCGCATGTCATTCTTCCTTGGATTCATATTCTTCAAACTCTTTTTGTGTTCATCAATGTATGGTTGAACTTCTTCCGTATTATTCAAGATGTACAGGTGTGCTTGCAATACCTCGGCACGAAGCATATTCTTCAGTTTGATTCCTCGAGTTCCCTCACTTATCCCCTTATCATGCTGAGATTGTAACGTCGACCCTGATAGATAATCTTTACAGAACTCCATAGCCTCTTCCACTACATATCTCTCAACGATTGAGGCTTCCTGGGCCGATAAGGATTTTTAGAATACCCTTTTAAGATCTTCATGTATCGCTCGAAAGGGTACATCCACTTTAGGTAAACCGGACCGCAGAGCCTTACCTCCCTTACCAAGTGCGCTATCAGGTGCACCATTATATCGAAAAATGCAGGAGGAAAATGCATCTCTAGTTGGGACAAAATAATATAACCCTCATTTTCCAATTCATCCAACTTTTCAATGTCAATGACTTTGTTACATATAGCATTAAAGAAAATACACAATTTTGTTATAGTGGTCCGCACTTCATCTTTCATAATGCCCCTAATAGCTACTTGGTAATAGTTGTTGCATCAACACATGATAATCATGAGACTTCATTCCCACTAACTTCAAATCGTCCATTGAAACACACCTTCTCAAATTTGAAGAATATCCTTGTGGAACCTTAATGTCATATAGACACCCACACAAACTTTTTTTCTCCGCTTTTGATAGTGTATGAGCTGCTGGCTCCATGTATGCCCTCTTACCATCTTCCGTTACTCGTGGATGTAACCGTTCTCTTATTGCCATATCAACCAGGTCTAGTCTCGCACTAATTCCATCCTTAGTCTTCCCCGGTATGTGCAAAAGAGTAATCGACAAGGCTATCGCAAACATTTTTTTCCACATACATCACATCAAGACTGTGTCTCACATCAAGACTACGCCAATATGGAAGATCAAAGAAAATTGATCTCTTCTTCCATATATTCTTCTCACCCGCAATCCTTTTCTCGCTACCCAATGTGACATTGATATGCATCACCCGACTATAGACTTCCTCTCCGGTTAATGACTTTGGAGCCGTTCTATGCTCCGGTAAGCCGTTAAAACGCTTTCTTAACTTACGATATGGGTGGAACCGATCAAGAAACCTCCCGTGACCGAGGTAGACAGCATTTTTTTTCCATGCTTTAATTGCTGGAAGTTTGTGTCGCCTTCACATATTGGACATGCTTTATGCCCCTTCACACCGTACCCGAGACAAATTTCCGTATGCGGGAAAGTCGTTGATCGTGGTAAAAATCATTGCACGCAACTTGAAGGACTCCTTCTTATATGCATCAAACACATCTATGCCTTCCTCCCACAACTTCTTCAAATCCTCAACCAAAGGCGCCAAGTACACATCGATATTGTTACCAGTCGTTTTTTGGTCCGTAAATCATCATAGAAAGCATCACATACTTGCGTTTCATACATAGCCAGGGAGGTAAGTTGTATATTACAAGGAGAACCGGCCATGCACTATGGGTACTGCTAAGAGTTCGATACGGATTGAAGCCATCCGTACAAAGCCCCACCGAAGGTTTCTTGGCTCAATGCCAAATTGCGGGAACATTTCGTCTATTTTCTTCCATTGGAGAGAGTCACCGGTGCCGTAGATATTTTCCATAGGATATTCTCTCATCGAATGCCATCTCAACTTCTTTCTTTGTTGCTTCACTAGTAAAAGATGCTTAAACCGAGGAATTATGGGAAGATACCACAAGGCCTTCAAATGTTGCCTTTTTTTGTGTGATCTCCGTAACCACCAACTTTCTTCAATTTGTATCGTGAAGTTTTACACTTCGGACAATTACTAAGGCCTTCATACTCATTTTCGTACAATATGCAGTCATTAGGGCAACGTGTATCTTTTTATACTCCATACCCATCGTAGATAAGATTTTCTTGGCCTCATACATACGATTTGGAAGTACATTATTATCTCGGCAACATATCACACAACAATTCAAGCAACGACGTGAAACCGCTATCAGGTCCACCCACATGTTGCCTTTAAGTTGACCAAATGTAAGGTCCCAAATCAACCGTGTATACTTAGTACACCAGGGAACAAAGGTGTCTCTGCATCACTCCGCACGCTATCATATTCATGCGGTTGTGCAAAGGATTCGACCTCAACATCATGAATCATTCTCTCCATTCCATCATCATCTACCTCAACATCATTTTCGTAGGATGCAATCGGGAGTTACCTCCTCACCATGCCATATCCACGTTGTGTATTGAAGGTTGATTCCATCACAAATTAGGTGGTCCCTTATATCAAGCAATATCCCTTCGAACCCCATTTAAACAATTAACACATGGACAATAGTACATCCCATTTTTTGTAGCCACATTCCTTCTAGCAAATTCAATAAACTCTTCCACCCCATTCTCATATTCTTCACTAGTTCTCAAAGCATTCATCCAACTATGACCCATTTTATTATCACCTAAGACATTTCCAACAACAAAGTCAAGTTCATAACAATTTCAAGAATGACATGGTTTTTTCTCAATCTTGTAAAAAAAAAAAAAAATTCGGCAAAGATTTCCCCTCAACAAGAAGACATCCCAAAATTTCAACAACAAACCATTTCAACTTAATTCAACAAAACTTACTAACTAAGACAATTTAGAAAATATCAGCTATTAAATCCAATAATTTCATCAATACAAAAAACTAAAATATATCTAAGTTGTCTAAGTCATAAACTATAAATTATGGACATCTAAGCATCATTATTCATACTAC
Source organism: Acacia acuminata (assembly GCA_019022655.1). Taxonomy (NCBI): domain Eukaryota; kingdom Viridiplantae; phylum Streptophyta; class Magnoliopsida; order Fabales; family Fabaceae; genus Acacia; species Acacia acuminata. The sequence goes on from JAFJYI010000061.1 coordinate 2,578,211, forward strand.
AAAGATTACCTAGTTCAATGCACATCAACAAAAAAACAATATTTAACTATAATTACCTCAACTTTAAATTCCTCTCCTTGAAATTTATTTGCTCTATTCAACCTAAAGACAACAACAATAAAGACAACATTAGAATTATTCAAACTAACATATGAGAGGGAATAATTGTATGACAAAAGGAACATGATTAAAAATACCTACCCTAGGACCCCTCAAGCTCTTGTGGGTTGTTGTCGTGGCCAAGTCACTAGCAAGTAGTCGGTATAAGATCAATATTTATCAACTAAATCCCCCAATGCGATCTGTTCCAATTCCAACTTGATTAATAGCAAGTCCCCTGTCAATCATTGATGGCATGAATAACTAAATGCAAGTTCATTACTAGATGCTATAAAGTGCGCTAAGAACATATAAAAATAATTTTATATTCTCACCTTAAAGAACCTCCGGATGCTATCAAAATGATTCTCCTAAGTGCACCATCGGCAAGCCCACGGATCTTTGTAGAGAAAAATACTTTTGACTTCGGACTAAGGAGCTCTAAGAAACACAAAGCAAGAAGATCAATTGCTAAAGTGCAATAAAATGCACACAACAATACAGTTAATAAATGACAAGACGGGGTAATTCAATTCACCGTGGAGTTGCGGTTTGAAGACAGGGTAACTTAATTGTGTTCAATTTTTCAGCTAGAATTGCAGTTTCAATATAGGGTAATGCAATTCACTTTGGCTCCTATTCATGCATCCATCATCATGCAATTTCAAGATCAAATGAGGTATACATTGTAATACCGGTATTCTTTTGTTTTAATGTGTGAAATAATTTTATATTCTTTATTTTCAGTTGGACCTCTAAAAACCTCACGGTTGTTATTGGAGTACCAATGGATGTGTTAAATCGGTGGATAAATTTACGGATAACCAAGGTACTTTGATAGACAATTGATACTACTCATACTAGCTTACTTTAGGCTTTAGTAAATAATTTTTATTTTTGGTTTCATCAAGAGGGTTTGAAGTCTAGGATTGTCTAAGATCAACTTTTTAAATATGCCTTATTTTAAGGGCTAAAGGAAGGATAACAACCCATACTAAAATCAATACACGCTCTGAGTAAATCTAATTTAGTTGGCCTTAATTCTCTCTTTTCAAATGTATATGAAAGACCGTTGTAGTTACTTTCAACTGTTTGGCTCTCAAGTGAATACTACATAATTTCTTTGCGCTAGGTAAAAGAAGACAAAATAATGTTAGACCATTGTAGCAACGACAGCAATATAGTTGAAAGAATGCACCAATCACTATTAAAGTTACTATTTTAACCATCATGCCAGTCCATGAACTTTACTAAAGAATAAATAATATGTGTGTGTGTATAATATAGAGCTTATTTAAAGCTCTATGTAAAATTATGAACGCATATACCCCACTCTAACTTGTGTTTATAAGCACACGGTTTAGTTTCATTCATTCATTCATTTTGACAAATTTGTTCTAGGCATCCTCACAAACAATACAGCAAGTCAATAACTCTAATCAACTCGTATGAAGCCTTTGCGTAAAGACAACAACACTTTTAAAAAACATTGGATTTAGTTTTATACAACAACACGTTAATGTAGCTGCAAAAATATTCTAATGCTTGTTGATGATTACTTGCATGACAAAGGGAACAATACATGTGTTGACTATAAGAAACACCATAAGATACAGGGTATTAAGAATTCCCCCAATGTAAGAAACTTGTTTGCACAATAGCATGTATATCCATGAGCAATTCATCAAGGTTAGTCAATACGGCAGAAAACAGAAACGCTTAGTCCATGGGCAAAACGCAATTGTACTGACAAACATCGATTGCAAACAAGATAATTACCCAAATGCTCCAATCCATGTTTCTTATGTTTCGTGTACTCCATTCCATTTCGATTCTTAAGGAAGGAGGGAAACATACCGAAGGAAGAAGGCTTGATGACGAGGTGACGCGGGGGCATGCACACGAGACGCGCGGAGAGAGGCGACTATGGAGATGGAGTGGAGGTCGGCGGAAGAGAAAATCGAGGTGGAGTACGTGGTCCGGAGTTGGAAGCACACGTGTCGATTTGTGCGGCGCGGTGGAGGTGGAGAGGGACGCGCGAAAAACGGAGATGGTAAGGCCGGATTTGGGGAAGGAGGCGGAGATGTGAACCGTGCCGCAAGAGGGAAATGATGAAGGGTTTCTATCGCGCGAGTGAGGAGTTTCTTGGATCCGAGTGGTCATTTAGGTTTTATTTTGAATATAGGCGACACGAAATTAGATTCAGTCGCCACTTTGCAAAAATAAGCGACTGAAATATAATCGTCGCCAATTTTTCGAAAATAGGTGACCGAACTACATTCGGGTCACCACTTTTCGAAAATAAGCGACCTGAACCACATTCAGGTCGCCACTTTTCGGCCTGAAGTTTAATGAAGTCGCCACTTTTTGAAAACAGGCGACCTGAAATACAATCAGGTCGCCTATTTTCCCATATTTTTCCTTGGCGCCAGACAAATATTTCCTTAGCGCCAGGACAAATATTCCCATATTTTTCCTTAGCGCTAGGTAATTAGTCAGATTTTATGCATCTTGAAATATATTCGGGATGACAAAAATGAATTTTATTCCAAAAGAAATTAAATACCATGGCGCCAAACAAAAAATTCTCATATTTCTTATGGCGGGAAGCAATTAAAGCGTCCTTAAAAAATGTTAGAACGCAAAAAATCAATTTTAGAAGTCCTAAACTTCTATTCAGGACGTTGAAGGCTCATTTTCCTTATATATAATTACAAAAATGCCACTGCCTTCATTTTTTACTACCTGTTTTTTAATTAGGACGTTTTTTAGGGTAGTAATATCCAATTTTTGTAGTAGTGCGTGTAAAGCAAAAACGTTACGTTTCATACACAAAGCGAATTTGCCACTATAAAAGATAAATAATCTTATTTTAAAATGAAGTCAAATATTTAATGATTATGGTTATAATCCTACGCGTCTGTAAGTATACATAACATTATCTGCTAACATAAGTCCAGCTCTGCGTCGTTTTAAAATAATAGGAATAAATGGATTATTGCATTGACTGTGAATGGCATCTTCAAGGTATAAAGGCATATGCTTCACTAAGTCATGGCATTATTATCTTCTGTTGAAGATGAACAGCTGTGGCTCTTCGTGGCGACCAATCAGAAGCTGGGAAGGAAGCCATGGCTGATCAATCTCGACCTGTTTCCAACATCGTCTTCATCGTTGGTAATCTCCAATCACCGAAACCCTCCTCCTTGTTCTCTGTGTTCTCTGTTCTATCCCTGTCTCATTTTTTTTTTTTTTTGGCGATTTTGTTTTTGTTGTTGACTACGTTAATTTGGATCAACAGCTATGCAGACTGAGGCGCTTCCTGTTGTGAATAGGTTTCAGCTCACCGAGGACACTAACTCTTTGTAGGTGTTTATCTTATTGACTATTGCTTTAGCCTCTCATAATTTCTAGAATGCTTTCAGATGGTGTTCATAGATCCCTTTAATTCTTTGTTTTATTCAAGTTCAGACACGCAAGTTTTTTTGATGAGTCAATATTATAATATTTTCTATATATGTGCTTTTTATGTACTCATATCTCTATTGTATGATTAATTTTTTAATTTTTTATATTATATTTATTTAGACTTAAATTATATACTTGTTTTTCGAGATTTTTTTTTTTTTTTTTTTGCACCCCGTTAATCTCAAGTTAATTAGTTTCTATACGGAGAGATATTTCTAAGTGCGAGAACCTGAACCGATTAATTTGAGAGTGTTTAACACCAAATACTTTTTGGAAGGGCAAAAGTATCCATGAACTCTCAAAATAGGTGTAAAAATAACATGATTGCTGAATCTAATTTAACACTGTTACTTCTTAAGTGGGTCCCACACTAATTTTGTGGAAATACCAAAATGCCCCTAATTCAAGAAGAAGAAAAAAAGGTGAAAAAAGATGCCTTTTTGGGAGACCTCTTCGTGTTGATCCTCATACTCTGTCAAATGGGTTATCAGCAGATGCTAAGGTAGAACAGAATCGGTTTCCTGCTCGGACGGCGCTCGTCCCTGTTGGGGAGCGGCGGAGATTGGGACCGTCCATTTTTTGCTTTTTTTTAATAAAATTTTTGAAGTTATTTTTTAAGAACCAATTAGTATCATCAAATATTTTTTTAGTATCAGTCAATACCCTAAAATATTTTTTTAAGACCCTAAAAAGTATTTTAAGATCATGAAGTTTTTTTTCGTCTGGGTTAAGCCAGACTTAAAAAAAGATATTTCAGTCAGGCTGCTATTGAAAAGTACTTTATGATCTTAAAATTTTTTTAAAGTCTTAAAAAAAATATTTGGCAGTATTGACCGATACTAAAAAAATATTTCGTAATCTTAATTGGTTCTTAAAAAAAAACTTCAAAAAAAGAAAGCAACAAATGGACGGTCCAGATCTCCAAGGGAGATCTGGACTGCCCAGATCTCCTGGGATGAGTGCTCCCTGCTCGGCCAAAAGCCGAGCAGGGAAACTGGTTCCAAGGTAGAACGGGGATGATATGTGAGGATTTGTGTAGAGTTAGATCTACAAAAAGAACTGGTCCCCAGGATTGTGGCTACAAGTGAAGTAAGTAATGTGGAGTATGAAGGTTTGAATCTCATTTACTTTGAATGTGGGCGCTATGGTCACCGAGGAAGCTTGCCCGTGAAGAAGAATACTAGACCAGCATAAAATAATACACAGGAACTAGTAAGTTCGTTGACTTTGCCGGAGATAAGGCCGGAAAGAGCTTCACCGGCGCAAAGGACAATTTTGGCCCCTGGATGTTTGTGTCTAGAGCATTGAAGGCTCGTTTTTTAAGAAGCCGAAACCCAAGTGGAAGGCATATGACTGCACGTCGTGATGCACAAGGAGGTAGAAGAGATGACGTTCCCATGTCTAAATCAAGGTTTGCAGCGTTGGATGGGCTCGAGGAAGACATGGAGGTCGAGAGAAGGTATACAGTTGCTGTAGAAGAAGGACACAGGGTGACAGAGAATCAATGTACACCAAAACACCGTTTTTTTCATTTCTTTTTTTGAATTAGGAGCATTTTGGTATTTTCATAAAAGTAGTGTGGGACCCACCACAAAAAATAACGATGTTAAATTAGATTTAATGATCATGTTATTTTTGCACCCATTTTGAATGTTTATGGGTACTTTTGCACCTCCAAAAACTATTTGGTGTTGGGCGCTCTTGAGGGTAAAGTATATATGCATTTTGCACCTTTACTCTAATTTAAATATATATAAATACAATATATATATTAAAAAAATATAGGATCATACCTCTAATAAAGATACGAGCACATAAAAACACATAAGGTATGCACATATAATGTGGACTCGATTTTTGACCTTTTGTGTTGAGTTAGACTCAACACAGAAAGAGAAAATCTTTAACGTATTCCTTTGATAGCTAGTTTGGAACTTTTTAAACACTAAATAAACGACTAGTCTTGAAATATCATTTTTCCCTTAATTGGGTCTTTCAAAATTATTTTCTAGTACTTTCATTCATTAAAGATAAAGCCTCTATTTAATTCTCTAAACATGTTCTCAATGAAAATATCCCATCATTAGGCAAAGAGTGGATTGGTATGCTCTTACTCAGACATGTTAAGCTTCAAAATGACGTTTTCTATAGCTAATTTTTGGTATATCAAGGAGCTCCAATCTCCAATTACTTTTTATAGTCATTATGAAAGGCAAAAAGTGTTCGGGGAACAAAATTAAGGGAATTTTGGAGGATCAAGTTCCAAGAATGGGATCTTCCAGGGACTAAATTGAGAGGTTTTGTCTTTTGAGGGTCAATTGGGGAGAAGAGTGATCTTTCCACGACTAAAACATTTTTTTGCTCAAGAAAAGGACTAGGTAAAGTTCATTACCTGTGGATGAATTTGTTTAGAAGCAGTGCTGAACCGTAGAAAGTATTTGTTTTTCATGGTTCATTGCCGAACTTGATGGTAAACACTTAAAAATCGTTTCCAAAGTTTGTCCTTTTGTTAGAATAACATATGCATGTGCAAAGCTGACATGCAAAATTTAGTTCTTTTTCCCTCTTTTTCTAGTGGACAGAAGTAAGATAGACTGTTGCTGTGGTTTTTGATGCTTTTCATATATTTATATATATATATATATATATATATATATGTCTTTCCACAATGGTGCAGGTTTCCACAGGGGGTCCCTTGGGTTCGCTATTGTGGTCAGTGGCGGAGCCACACTAGTTTTTATGGAGGCAAGTGAACCCATAAAGTTTTTAAAATATATACATATCGTAAGGGATTTTATAACAACTTCTTGAGTAGTGGAATTGGTTATCGCACCAGTCTTTCACAACAGAGGTCCCCAGTTCGAACCTGAGCAGTATTCTTTTTATTTAATCCATCTATCATGCGCTTTAGGTCCATCGCACACGTTCCATCACACTTATTATAGCATATATTGTCTTCTCCACCAGATGATGTTTCATGTGGTGTCAGATTTTTTTCCAAACAGAGAAGGATATAACTTGCAATTGCTCAGCCAAATTTATTCGCCTCAATTGCTATACTGAGATTTTATCAAGCAGATAAGGATGGATTGCTTAATTTGGTAGAGCTGTTTTGTTTATACTTAGCTCCTCAGTTTTTTATTTAGAGTGAGATGACTGCTCCTGCTTGCTAGTGCTCTTAACCTTTAATTTAAGTTAGAAGCAAAGATATGGCTATAACTTGTGCATTTGGCTGTAAGGCTCATTTGAGATTGCCTTATTTTGATTACTGTAAGGATTTAGAGCCAGTATAGTGCAATCTGGTATATCTTAGCATGATTGACATCCAAAGAAAGTGGTGAATTCTTGAGCACTTGAGTGAGATCTTTGAGATTTTACGAAATCATCGGTTGTGGACATAAATTTGTATTAACTATGAACTATTGAGTATTGAGGATTTTGTATTTTTGGCTTTAGAATCTATTAAGCTCCCATGAGTTTAAATTATTCACAAGGATGACAATCTTATAATCAACAATATTTTTTAATGCATTTAAAACTTTCCAAACACTCTTTTAATTAATTGTGAACCCACAAACTTAGAATCCTGGCTCCGCTACTGATTGTGGTTCATACAAAGATCTCAATATAAATGTAATCTGGCCTGGAAAAGATCCAACTCTGGGTAAGTTTTTGTGCTTTTATTTCGTACTTCTTCTGGACTAACCTGTCAAAGGATATAGATGCCCCCAGGATAGGCACCCATTTCTTTCAGGGATTTTAATTTCAGAACCTGCACCCATTTCTTTCAGGCGTTGATAGTATAGGCACGGTATCATCTTGTCTTGTAACATATGCTGCTATTCAAGCATTAAAGCCAGACTTGATCATAAATGCAGGTACCGCTGGTGGCTTCAAGGTAGGAATTTTTGTCCCCTCAACAAATGCGATATGATTTTTCTTTAATTATTATTTTTGACATCAAGTTGCATATTATGTTGTTTTATTTCTTTGAATCTTTCTGATTTATTAGTTTTGGATCTGTTTGATACTGAATCTTGTTTCTTTGTTTCTCATAAGTAAACTCTGGTAATATTTGCTATAATCAATTTTTGCTCTACTTGAGCTTTTAATTTTGCTTTTGCTTGTGAAGGAAAGAGCTGCTAACTATTTCTATAATACACCAAATACCTTATAGAATCATTCATGTTGCTGAAAAGATTCTGATGTGGATATGTGCACTTGTCTGAGCGCACCCAGAAACCTGGTTTTTCTGATGCACTGTTCATGCATATTTTCAGGCAAAAGGAGCAAGTATTGGTGATGTTTTCGTCTTATCAGATTGTGCTTTTCATGACAGAAGAATACCCATACCTGTGAGTCTTAGGTTACTCTTTAAATGTGGTCAGTGGTCCTGGTTTGTCTATTTCTCTTCTATGTTACTCATTCATTGCATGTATGTGAGTGCCTTCGTCACACGGCATGCCGCTCCTATCTTGGTATGGTTTCCTTAAGGGTCATAGTACACGCTCAGCACCTGTACTAGGGGAGTGACCGGCGGTGGCACTCCGCTGGACTATTCTATCCCTCAAAGTGCATAACCAATTGAGCACCCATGATTTGGCTTCTTTTTCTAAATAAAACTTGGGGTGTTATATTAGGGACTAGGATGCTTTCCTGAACTTGCTCTTTGATCTCATTTCAAAATTTTAAAGGCATTGTAGTGTTCATAGTCTATAAAATTATATTTACATCTGGGCTGGTAAAGAAATTTAGATATCATATGTCATCCATGTGTTTGATGCTTGTAATGGGGCTTTTTGGCTAGATGCTACAAGGGACTCTGGGGATTTAGTTTCTTTACTTAATTTCAAGCCTTTTTTTTATATTCAGTTTGATGCTTTTATTGTGAATCTCGAAGTATAAAAATTAATTTGGTATCTTTCATTTAAAAACGTTATGCTTTATTTTGCTCATAAATTTTGATGTCCTCAAAAGCTTGGATATTATGGTTAACATATGCCATGTCTGGTTTACCCCTAACCTTGATTTTCATGCATATCAAATAATATGAATGTGCTTATGCAGTTGTGTATCAATTTAAGCTTTGCTATCAACAAACAATCATATTTAACTTTCTTTTGCAGGTTAGTGATTTGTTTGGAGTTGGTTCACGTAAAGCTTTTGAAACACCCAATCTTGTAAAGGAACTTAATCTGAAGGTAAAATGTGCTAAACTGCATATATTCCAAGTTTGTGTATATATATATATAATATATATGGTCTAGATAAATAACTTGAGTCAACATACAAAGCTTTGTGCTGCAACATAATTCTATATTGCTATTCATGGAGTCTGTTGAGTGAATATGATAGCTCATTTGAATGAGATCTGGATCCTAGTTTCATGTAAATGATTGAAGTTATCCGGCGAACAAGATATATATTCTCTATGAAGTTCATGATAAAAATCTGGCTAATTTAACTGAGTTTCACATCAATGCTCCATACCACTACAACCCACCTAACTCTTTGGAAATCCTAATCAAGCCCTTACATGACTTCAGGCTATTATTTAACCTTAAACAATGGTTGTGAATATTCCAGGTTGGTAAGTTGTCTACTGGTGACTCTCTAGATATGATACAACAAGATGAAGCATCTATCATTGCAAACGATGCCACAGTCAAAGATATGGAGGTAAACTATTTTGTTCTATCTCTTATAAAATAAGCGTTTGAAAGGATTTCTGCTCCCCTAGTAGAAAGTTGTGAAATCCACAGATTCCTTTTGTTTTTCCCTTGTCATTTCTTTTGTTTTTGGTCAGAAGAAATCTACGTATTCATAGATTGAAAACTTCTCAAATTTGCGCTATAATTTCATAGTAGGCTATGCTTGAAGATGCTGATGATTGGTGACATCACCTGATTCTACATTGCACTTTGATTTATCAAAACATTCTCTCCTAATCGAAGACAAAGTCTATAAACCCTACACCCTAGCCCTAATACAGTAATACTAACCATTCATTGTCTCAATTGCCCAACTGAAGAGGTAAATAGAAAGTTACAAAATTGATGAAACTCTGGACCAAGTTTTGGTCTCTTATTGTTCCAATATTATGGAAACTTATCTGCATTTTACTTCCTCCATTACCTTTATTTGCATCTCACGTTGCCCTGCACTAAATACTATATTGTTTTGAATTCCTTGATTTGTATTTCTGTATTCTGTTTTCCTGCACCATGCCTTTGTCTGCTTTGTCCTCTGCATATATCAGACCTCATTTTTTTAGTTAAGCCTAAATCACCTCTATTGATTAGCTAATGCGCCAGAAAATGGGCAATGTGAAAAGTTAAATTAGTGCCTCTCTTTCTTATGTAACTAAATCCATCTTTATGTCTGTTTTTTGTTGAATCAAGCATTTATTCTCCATTTGAACTCTTTATCTCCAGGGAGCCGCAATTGCCTATGTTGCTGATATGTTGAAGGTCCCGGCTATTTTTGTAAAAGCTGTAACTGATATTGTTGATGGTGACAAGCCAACTGCAGAAGAATTCCTTCAGAATTTGGCTGCTGCAACTGCTGCACTTGATGAGGCAGTGGAGAAAGTCATTAATTTTATCAGTGGAAAGTGCCTATCTGAACTTTGACAATCTAATTACGCCTTGCACCTGATTTTTAATATTACAAGGTTGCATTGTTGTATTACACTACATTTGTCTGGGATTTTATGATTTTTTATGCAAAATAGCAACAATTTGTAGTTTGATAAAGATGGATATTGCCGTGGTGCCCGTGCAAGTGAGCTAACTAAAGTGCTGGTTCTCATCCTCCAGATGTCCATTGACATGTTTTGGTGAATTGCATGAAGCCTAATGGTTCATTGCTTCTGCTAAGAATTATTTATGGTGAACAAATGATGGTTTGACGAGCTAAATTTCTTAGTGGATGTTCCTCATTAAGGCGAAATCTTGAATCAGTTTTTTTAAGCCAATGGGTAATAAAAATCTTCTGACTTGCATTGGTAATGATAAATGAGTTTAAATAGACGATAATTATATAGTGTAGAATGATTTTGACACGTAGATCCATTCATCAAAATCCAACTAATGACCATTACCTATTGTTGAAATCGTTTACGTGGACCAAGGACCAATAGCCAAACAGTTAGGAGGTTTAGTAGCATATATTTGATTGATAATGTTATATTATTATATGTATAGATGCGCCATATATACATCTACACACATATATATATCTACTTCATCTGTAAAACTTTTCACACCCATGTACTTTTCTTTGCAAATTATGACAAGTTTTACCTTTTCGGCATTTTACTCATCATATATCTTTCTCTCTTTCTACATATATACACTTACAGAACCTATTTGTCCCTAGTATATTCATTAGCTACTGTTCTTAAAATTCGTTCTTATACTTCCATGACAAATAGGCGCCATTAGCATACTATTGCCTACTTTGCTATTGACTTCTCTGTTTTCTTGTTTTAGGTTTTATGCCAACGAAATTATTAAACATCAAATGTCAATTAAAGATCAAACAATAATATCAAATATAAAAGTCCCTTCTCCATTTCAATTCAGAGTCAACCACTTTAAAACCACGATTGACTTAAAAATAAAATGTATCAGTATGAACAAAAACTAAATACCACAAAATAACAGACGGCGTAATAAACCAGCAAGATTTTTTTTCTTTTTTTTTTCTTTGCTCCCGATTTCTATTTTTTTTTGTACGACAATGAGGCTTAGCCGCCAAATCCCTAATCTCTTTTTGCGACGGCCGCCACGGCTGACGCAGAGGCCGAGGCCGCCGTGGCAGTTGCTGACGCCGAGGCTGAGACTAAAGCCACGGCCACCAAATCCAAGACCAAGGCTAAGGCGGCCAAGGCCGCCGCCCCTGACGAGGACAAGGCGCCCGATGAGGCCGCCAAGGCGGAAGAGGTGGATGTCGGGGTGGCAGACAGATACACCGGAACCACCGCCGTGGTCTCCAGATCCGCTGTTAGGGCCGCCCGAGTGCTTGCTCACAATAATATTTCAAGTGTCAAGATCCCGACCGTTCATCCCCTCCACAGCATCTCTAGCATCTCTCATGGCCTGCTTAGACGAGAAGGTTACAAATCCACAATTGTTAATAACCTATATCAGAAGCCAGAGAGCATGTCAGATAAAGCACAGAGAACATCAAACCACATCTCGCAAAAGAAGAATCAGTGATCTAGATGAGAGTAACACAAAGATGAGAGATAAAGTATTAGAGTATTAACGCTAACAGAACAGAGAACATAGATTAGATGGGATTCATTCCACATCGTGTCAGATCTGATCCCTGCCACAAACGGACCTTCGAATCGGTGATCTCACCAAACGAAGCAAAGGCTTCCTGGAGGGCTTCCCTGTTGGTATCCCTTGTGAGCCTCGAGACACGGCACATGTATCCAACATCTGCGGCCACCATAGATCAAAACCCTAGAAAATGAATGACTACAGAAGGGAATAGGTGAAAAGAAGTAGTCCTACCTTATAGAGAAAAGGACAATAAAAACAATTTAGAACCCCAATTCTTCTCCTTGTTATAGCTGGGGATTTTGTGACTCTTAAAAGGAAAACGAAGACCCGGTCATATTCAGCTCACGTGTTAACTAAGGTTAGATTAACGGCCCATATTTTCATCCCCCCATTGATACTGTGGCTACCCCTTCGCGGTTGAGAAACGCGTTTGCGGGACCCTATGCATTTTGAAAATCGGGTGTCGGTGGGACTCCTACAATCACGTGATTTTGCATGGATTCATGCAAGATTTGGGGTGCATTTACGTTGTTGGAGTGAGGCGGAGAGAGGAGAAATCATTATTTAAATCCATCACGTGGGGCCCACTAGATCCTTCACCTTTTTGTTGAGCATTTACGCTGTTGGGGTGAGGAAGGAGAGGAGAAATCATTATTTAAATCCATCGCGTGGGTCCCACTAAATCCTTCACCTTTTTGGTTTTTTTTTTTTTTTTCCGGTTCCAACGTGGAAACGGATTGCCTCACAAGCGGGTATCTCGGTATCCCTCAAAAGTAAGATCTCACCCGTCCAAAAGTGAATCTAACAGCTAGAAAGAGATTTTTAAAATTTTTATAAAAACCACATGCGGTAGTTTTTACCACACGCGGTTTTTATAAAAATGATCTCGACCCTTAGATCGATTTTTGGACGGCTCGAGATACAAAGATACCGAGAGATCTGATTACGAGAAAATCCAGTTCCTTCTAATGTCGACCATATGGCTTGATCCGCTCGTCCTTCTTACGTTTTGATCCCACCACAACCCACTCTTCCTTTTGCAGTTTTGCCCAATACCACCCCTCCTTTTTCTAATTAACTTCTTTTCTTCTTTTCTTTGCTCCTCACTTTCCTCCTTCATCTTTAGAGCCTTCCATTTTTGTTGCCCTCACCGTTGATTGAAGTTGTACATGCCTTCTTGTTGTTCCACTCCCAAAGGAAGATCTTCCCTTCAAAAAACTGCTCTTCGTGTAAGTTTTTCTACACAATTAATACCGCGCAGAGTAACCATCATTTTGTTTTGAATCTTTTCAACTTATTTTCAATTAGTTAGGAATTTGGGCCATGGTTTTGGATACCCAATGAATCAAGAGTACATTCAACTAATAGAATTCAACAGATTCTTTGCCTGGTTTTATAATAAAAATACTTATAAAACTTCGAATAAGGTTACCTCTAATAAGAGGATACTTATATTTTGTGTTAATGAAGAATGTGACAAAGTTTATGTGCACAAGTGGCACCGCATGCTCCTTCTGTTCAGCACCCAGTTATATTATACATATGCTCTTTAATATTTTTCTCCTCTCCTATCCTTTTCTTTAACTTGTCACATTCACAACTTCAAACAGTTGTAAACAATGAGTAGTTATGTTAAAAGTAACAAGGCCCACACTATAATAACATGTGTTAGTTTGAACAATTAAATGGTTGTACCGGAGTAGTGGGCTCAGGCGCACAACAATAGACAAAAGAAGGCAAACATAGTTGAAATCAAGTAATTTCCCTCGAGAGAGTTAAATGCAGACTAGGCACTTCATTAATTGAACAATCGTGGCTTCCATCTCTCTAATGCTAAGAAACAATGTGTTCTGGTATAGAACACAGATGTCCAGCTGAGGGCTGGTAGATTGATTTTGGATGTATAGGCTGACCTGGATATCTATGAAGGAGATAACCAGGAGAGCGTGGGATCACCGTACACGACAAAGGGTGGTGTGTGTGTGCACGAGTGAGATCTGTATGTAAATAGTCTAGGTAGAATGTGTGCACCTTGTTACCTGACCCCTGTATTTATAGAGGTGTCTGGTGCGATATCCGGGGCACGTCATTAATGGTGGGCCATTAATGGGGCGGATATCGGATGATACGCCTTTAATGGGACGTGTCATTAATGGGGCGGATATCCGGGATGTGCCATTAATGGGACGTGTCATTAATGGGGCGTGTATCTCGGCAAGCCGATATGATAGGGGTGGATTCTGCCTAGCCGAGATTTTCGGATCTCCTGCTATGATTGGCGGATTACGCCTCCTGGCTCCGCTTGGGTCGTGCTATGGACTCGGGGGCTTTTGGGCCGGTCCGTAACAGTTGCCCCCCAGCTCGGCTGTTCAGGCTTCTGAGCGGCCGAGGTGCATGATTCCCCTGGCCCGATTTGTGACCGGGGCCAGTGCTTCAGCCAACCCGGCTTCTGATGTCGTGGCTCATCCCTTTTATGATAGTCTGCGTGGTGCCCTGGGTCTTGTCAGATCGGGGCGCATTGGGCGGCCTCGGACTTACGTGATTAGTCCCCTGCTCGTGGGTAAGTCGTTTGGTCTTCTTTTCGTAAGCACCATCATTGCTACTTTACACCTGGCTTGTCCTGATTGGAAAGAGTCTGCAGCCGTCGCGCCGCTCCGAGTGCCGATTTGCGTGCACATTTAATGCTCCTACGTCATTCTGTGCATTTCCCATCGTGTCAATGTTCAAATACCGAACTGCCCTCGGCGTTCCCTCTCCTTCTTCTTATATGAAGTGTTTGCTTCACGTTCGCGTTTTTCATTATCTCCCGCCTACAATTTTGTTGTGAACTTGCTCCGAGTTTCTTCCGTAAAAACTCCATTGTTCTCCATTTCGTTTGTTCAAGTCACCTAGCTCTTCGTACTCACGCAGGTATTTTCCGTCCTTCTCTTTACTCTTTTATGGCATATTTCGTACCGTTTAGATATCCTCTGGCCTCTTATCTACTTTTCCCATTCCTCTGGTTTTCTGAGTTTCCCTTTAAGATCAGTTTCTGGGTTTTGTTCTATGTGCTCCTCCCTTTTGACGTAAAGCCTGTAGTTCTTAGGTTCTAGTTCCTCTTCTGATGGATAGAAATAGGCCTTTCCTTAGACCCAGATCGACGTTCACCCCGAGGAAGAGGAGTTTCTTCGCATTCTTAACCTGAGAGCTTCTTATTGGGTTCTCGAAACGATCTTCCGCGAAAGGTCGGCGCCTACTTCGAGGTGGGAATGGTTCTTTCGGACGAATCGGGCCCCAACCCATACCGCTAGAGTTCGTCACCTTCCTCGGTCCGAATTCCGCGTACAACGTTCCTTCCTTATCTTCTTTTCGGGCCGGGGTTGGTTCTTTTGCCGGCATTCTCGGTCTCCGCCTTGTTGGCCCAACCGCTCAACTTTCGTGAGGGTCCACCTCCGCGAGCTTGGACCCTTATCCCGATGATTATCTCGGCCCCTACTAGGACTGCTTGGCTGAGAGTTCATTCCACATTGCGCGCGGCGAAGACTCCAGAGCTACCTCGGTTCTTGGTTCTGCCGGCATCGGCGTCCTTCGGGCCCTCTTCGGGCGTGCCCTTTTGTCCGAGTCCGCCATCTGTTTTGCCTTCTAACCTTGTTTTACCAGGTATTCCCGACTCGCTAATTTCATTTTATGTTGCATATAGGTTAATGGCTCCAAAATCTCTCGCCTTCAAAGAAAACGGCCGAGGCCGAGGCATCGGACTCTTCTAGTCCACCCGAGGCCCGTGTCGTAGGTATCCCGGGTGTCCCACGAGGTCTTGAAGACCCGGTCCATTATGTCGGATACGGATATTGCCCGTTGGATCTACCCGCCATGGAGGGTGCGTCTACGTCGCCGGAGGCCGACGAGCTTGTTTGTGCTGAACGGGACGTAGGCAGTCCCAATTTCTTTTATTTTTACCGGGATTATCTTACACGGGTTGGTGTCTGCTTTCCTTTCACCCGTTTTCAAATGCTTGCCCTGATGCACCTGAGACTCGCCCCGTCTCAACTTCATCCGAATGGGTGGGCTTATCTTGTAGCGTTCGAGCAATTGTGTCGCTCCTACCCGGTTCCAATCCCCTGCTCGACCAATCTTTTCTTCTACTACTTCGGCCCCTTTACCCCTGGTTCTCCTAAGGAAGGTGACAAGTTAAAAGGGCTGGTGTCTCTCCGCGTTAATCCCAACCGGAAGCTCATGAAGCCCTTCTCCGATTCTTTTAAGCGGTTTAAGAACGCGTTTTTCAAGGTTGTCGCCGTGCTCCGGTAAGCCGACTTGGTTTCGAAGGGGGTCGAGGCCGCCGACGTAGTGTGGCGCTTCCCTTTATATTGGATGGAGAGTCACCACAAAGCCAGCCATCCAGTTCTCGCAAGATGATCTCCTACCCGAGATGGCCCCTCACGTCCCAAGGTTGGACGCCTTCGTGGAGAAGTATGGCATCCTGAGTGCAGCCTTTTTCATATCCGGGGAGGGATCTAGGCCAATCCCCTCTACTTGTAGGAGTCGCTTATTTGCCATGTTCCTTATTCTTTTGGTCCCGTTTTGTATATTGTTGGCATACTTTGTGCTTATTGCGATTTCCCTTTACCCGCACTTTTCAGCTCAAGACATGAAGGCCCTTCCCGGTTACTTGAAAAAGTGAATCCGACCATGAGCATCTTCGAGTAGTCGGTCTCGGAAACGGGCCGCCCTGTCAAGATCGCGTGCCGAGGCGATGCCTCTATTGTGGCTAAGAAGGCTAAGGTCTCAGGTGTCGAGGAGTCGGCTCCATCCGTACCCTCTGGATCCCCTCAGGCAGGTGTTCCTGAAACTTCCAAAGGGAAACAGGTTGCTGTCTCGGCGGGTGAAGCTGCATCTACGGAGGTCGCGACCGCTCCTTCGGCATCGGTTCTTCTGGTGCCCTCACCCACTCCGCCTCCTCCTCCTCCTTCAACCGGGCCCTTACGTCCTTCTTCTTTGCTTTCTCGCAGTTTTATATGGGACAAGGGGGTGACCAAGGAGCTGGATGTCGCGTTCCTCCCCCCCGGGAATTTATGGAGAGCCGGGCCTTGTCCCCGCCTAGTGCTCAAGAGGTGCTTGCAAACAGAGCGGTACCTTTGTAAATCTATTGGTTTGCCGCAAGCCTATGTGATTGTGAGGGAAAAGTACACTTTGGCGGATACGAGAGAATAGACGACCGAAAGCGTCTCGGGGGGAGGTTGTAGCCCGCGAAAGGGCTGCGGAGGAGGCGGCGTCCACGAAAAAGGCTTTGGCCGATCCGAGGGCAATCTGCGCCTTATGGAGGAGGAGCGGGATACGCCGGCTTGAACGGGATGCTTCCAAGGCCGCGTTTGTGAACCTTGAAAAAGATCTGCAACAAGCTCGAGAAGGGGCGGAGAAGTCAGCCTCTGAGTGTGTCCGGGCCCAGAAGGCGCTCGGCGAGAGTATGGAAGCGGTGAGAACCCTTCAGAAACAGCGTGATATGCTGTCTTCTAAGGTTACAACAGCCGAGGTGGCCCTCGCCGTAGTGGAGCAGGCGCGCTTGGAGTCCGACGAACTCCTAAAGCAAACAGCCGCCGATTGCTTTGACAATGCCTTGGAGCAGATCCAGTTGCTAAATCCGAGGGCGAAGCTGAACCTGGATGGCTATGACTTTCACGCCTTTGTTGAGGACGGAGTCTTAGTTCCGTATCAAACTCCTTTCGCCAATCCGTCCCGATCCGAAGAAGAGGGAGGAGATTCGGGTGCGGCGAGCGAGGCATCCAAAGGTTCTCAAGAGGCCGGCCCGTCTAGTTAAGTTTGTCTTCAGTCTTTAGTGGGCGTCTGTGCCTTTTTTCTTTTGAAGGTTTCCGGCATCCCTGCCGTTGTGTAACCATCTGTAAATATTTTTTATGACTTATGGATGAATTATTGCTTCACCCTTCTGCCATTTTATAAATTCCATAGCTGAAATTTCTTGACTGTATCAGATACGAGTCGTTTACTCGACCAACACCGAGGTGTGGGAGTGTGGGACAGGGTTTTACGTCTTACCCTCTAGGGGTGTTAACTTAACCACATTGCCTCATCCCGGCTTAAATGGCCGGAAAAGGTGATAAGAACCGAATTAAGGGCGAGGCTGTCACATGTCGACCGAGGTGTCTATTACCTCAAATCTGACATTTTGACTTGATCAAGGTCGGAATGGCACCGCTTTCTTAACCCGGGCGAGCGTTGACGCGTCAATTTCGCGAAGGCCACGTATGGCGTTTTCGTCGAGCTCTTACCAATGCACGTCGGAGTACAACGGCCGGTGTCATACATCTAGATGTTTTTATGTTTTTGACTGGGTATAAGTACCTCAGAGTCAGGTTTTTGCCGGGCTTAGTGGCCTCAGCTTCATGCTTAAGCAAATAATTGTGCACATTGACGCCTTTCCTTGAGGGATTCCTTCATTAAATAAAGCAGCTCTAAAAAAGCGTACAAACGGTCATAAATTATTCAAATGCAAAGCAAAGAACAGTTGGAAAGCAATTGCAAAAAACATAAAAGAAAGTAAGAAATGACCGAGCAATAGCCCTGGCCTAGCTGTAATAGATCTTTAGCTTATCGGCATTCCATGTCCTTCTAACCGCTTCCTTGCCAAGGTTTCGAGAACATATGCCCCAAAGATCGAGCTTTTCTTTAACCCGATATGGTCCTTCCCAATTTTTGCGCGGTTTTCCGTCTCGGGAATTCTTGCTACCTATGTCGGCCGCCGAAGTACCAGTTACCCCGGTTGAAGGATCGTGGTCGAACCTTACGATTATATTTGGCCGCGAGTAACGCTTGGCGACCAGTTCCAAGCAATGAGCCGTGACTCGGATCTCGTCTATTAGGTCCAGTCTGTCTTTAAGGCGTCGTCATTTGACGCCGATTCTTCTGTCCGGCTCGATCTTCCTCCATGATGGTGCGCCCGATTTCCACCGGATCATTGCTTCACATCCATATGTCGGTCGGAATGGGGTTTCCTGGGTCGAGGACTGGACACTCGTCCTGTAGCCCCATAGGACACTGTGGAGTTGTTCGGTCCAGCAAGAGTCGGCCTTTAACATACGTTTCTTCAATCCGTCAAGAATGATCTTATTGGCGGACTCGGCCTGGCCATTAGATTGCGGATGTTCAATGGAGGAGAAGTGTTGTTGGATGTCCAAATTGGACATTAAGGCCTGGAATCGTGGGTCCGTGAACTGGGTTCCATTGTCGTGACGACCTCGCAGGTATCCCGAATCGTGCAAAGATATTATGACGAACGAATCTCATAATCCTGGACGACGTGATCGTAGTTAATGCTTCCGCTTCAATCCATTTGGTGAAGTAGTCTACGGCGACAATGAGCCATTTGAGCTGCCCAGGTGCCGGTTTGAAAGGTCCCGAGAATATCCATTCCCCATTTATAGAAGGGCCGGGGGGCGTCAAAGATCCCTTTAACTCTGTAGGCGGCGGCCATAAGATTCCGGCGTGTTTCTGGCAACTATCACACCGCTTGGCGGCTTCCATGGCGTCATGCTTCATGGTGGGCCAATAATAGCCGGCGCGTAATGCCTTCCTTGCCAGAGCCTTGCCCCCGTGTGTTGGCCGTTACATCCTTCATGTATTTCGGTCAAGACATACCTTGCTTTCGGACTCACCGAGGCATCGGATCATCGGCAAAGTGTACTCCTTTCCTGTACAGCTGATCATCGACCATAGTGTAGATGGCGGCTTCTCTTATCAGCTTCTTTGTTTCCGTGGAATCTGTTGGGATGATCCCCCTTTCCAGGTAATCTTCAATTGGTTTTCTCCAGTCCGAGGCGGACGAGATAGTCATGATGCATGTGGGCTCGGCCAAATTCTATTGGATGACCGTTCTATGATTCCCGGACCTTTGGTACTTGCGAGCTTAGAGAGAATGTCGGCCCGGGCATTCTCTTCTCTCGGGATATGAGAGACAATTACCTCTTCGAATTCAGTCATTACCTCTTTTGCTCTGTTTAGGTACTTGGCCAACAAGGGACCTTTTGCTTGATAGCTGCCATCGATCTGCGCGGCGACGAGTTGTGAGTCAGTAAACACCTTAACCCGCTGTGCTCCGCTTTCTTTTGCTTGAGATAATCCGGCTAAGAGGGCCTCGTACTCGGCTTGGTTGTTGGAGGTCGGGAACTCCAACTGGAGGGAATGCTCAGTAGCGACTCCCTCGGGGCTTTCAACAATGACTCCTGCACCACTACCTTTTGGATTGGAAGATCCGTCAACAAATACCCTCCAAAATTCCTCGTTAGCCATAACCGGAGTCAATTCCACGATGAAGTCCGCCAATGCTGTGATTTGATCGCTGTAGGGCCTCTCAAAAGTGATGTCGAATTCGGACGGTTCAATCTTGACTTGTCATTCGCCCGCCAAATCTGGTTTTTGTGCAAAATCTCCGGATTGGTTGACGGTTCGGACTACAATCCGATGTCCACGGAAGTATGGGCGAAGCCGCCTTGCCGTTGTCGTAATGTGTGAACGCCATTTTTTCCGGCTTCGATATCGACTCGGCGTTTTGTAACGCCTTGCTCACAAAGTAGATGGGTGTCTGTCCGGCCTCGGTTTCTCTTACCAAGGCGGCGCTTACCGCTTCCTCTCCCACCGAAAGGTACAAGAACAAGGTCTCTTCTTGCTCCGGCTTTGTCAATACCGGAGGAGTTGCCAAGCATCTCTTAATTTCTTCAAAGGCCGTCTCACAATCCGTATTCCATCCTCCCTGGGTTTCTTTCTTCAATAATTTAAAGAAAGGTAAAGCTTTCTCGGCGGACCTCGGTAAGAATCTTGTCAAGGCCGCCAAGCGACAGCATTAATTAATTGCTGCACTTCCTTCTTGGAGTTGGGGACTTGCATGTCTAACACGGCCTTGCATTTGTTCGGGTTGGCTTCAATCCCTCGATTGGTCAGCATAAAACCCAAGAATTTCCTAGCAGGCACTCTGAATGCACATTTGGCCAGGTTCAATCTGATTCGGTATCGTCTTAATTTGTCAAACGTTTGCTCTAGGTCCCGGATATGCTCCTCCGGTTGTTTTGACTTCACGATCATGTCGTCTATATAGACCTCCACATTACATCCGATTTGATCCTCAAAGACACGATTCATCATTCGTTGGTATGTAGCTCTGGCATTCTTTAATCCGAATGGCATGACGTTGTAGCAATAGTTCACCTTGTCCGTCATGAAGGAGGTTCTTTCTTGATCATTGGGGTGCATGGCAATCTGATTGTAGCCGGAGTAGGCATCCATAAAGGAAAGCAGTTGGTACCCGGCCGAGTTATCCACTAGCTGATCAATGCTGGGCATAGGGTAGGAATCTTTTGGACATGCTTTATTCAGATTGGTGTAGTTAGTGCATACCTTTCATTTACCGGTTGGTTTTAAGACCATGACCACATTCGAGAGCCAAGTCGTGTATTGTACTTCTCTGATGAATCCGGCGGCAAGGAGCTCTTCGATGTGACTCTCAAGGGCTTTCTGCCTGTCGTCTGAGATATTCCTCCTCTTCTAGGCTACTGGTTTCGACCCCGGTCATATGGCTAGCTTGTGACAACAGAAGTGTGGGTCGATCCCTGGTATTTCGGCTGACGTCCAGGCGAAGACGTCCTGGTTTTGTCTTAAGAATTTGATTAGTCATGCTTTCATATCTGCGTCCATGTCCCTTCCGACTTTAGTTGTCTTGGAGGGATCCGTCCCGAGGAGTAATTCCTCCAACTCCCCTTCCGGTTCTGGGTGTGGGTTTTCTGGTTCACGGAGGTCCAGCTCTACCATGTTGACCGATTGTCGGGGCTGCCCCTCATTTCTGACATCGGTCATCACCTCATTGGTTCGAAGCCGCGGCGGGGATGACGGTCCTTCCTCCTCAACACGGAGAGTCTCGAAGTAACATTACCGTGATGCTTTCTGGTCTCTGGACACTTCGACCACCTGATTCTTATCATTGATCATTTTCAATTTCTGGTGCTTAGTGGACGCCAGCATGTCCCAATTGTGTATAGTGGGTCGGCCCAGTATAATGTTGTAAGGAGAGCGGAAGTCGGCCACTACAAACCTTATCCGTTCTGACTTGAAGGCTTCCTTCGTTCCCAAGGTTAATGCGAGGTCGATATATCCTTTTTGGGAAGGAACGCTCTCCATTAAACCCGATTAGGGTAGATTTGCACGGCTTTAAGTCTTCAACATGAGGTGCATCCTGCGGTATGCGTCCCGGCTTATGATGTCGGCCGAACTACCGCGTCGACGAATATCCGTTTGACACGGCAGTTCACGACGATCCGGTGATGACAAATCCGTCTTGGTGGCGGAATAACCTCCTTCAGCTCCTCGTCCGTGAAGACCAACGGGGAGGTTTCAGTTTCGATGACGTGCCCTTAAACTTCGGTACCTCTTTTACCGTCAACACCTCCCGCAAGTATTTCTTGCACTGGCTTATAGTATCTCCACCTCCTCCGAAACCGCCACTGATCCCATTGCATTGGAGATCGGCATCTGGGTAACCCTCGGGAGGGCCGGTTCTCCGTTTCTTTTCAGATTCCGGAGTGTTCGTGGCTGGACTCCTGCTTCGGTGGCTACCATTCCGCTTGCTAGTTTTGCCTTGAGTTTTGATGACGTATTGGCGCAGTTTCCCTTCTCTTACAAACTTTTCAATAGCATCCCTGAGTTCATAACATTCGTCAGTGGTATGACCGGAGCAGTCGTGGAAGGTGCAGAATTTTCCCGTCGTATTGGACCGGTTTCGAGAGGCCTCGGCTTGGTCACCTTTTTCATCTCGGTGCGGGCTACCTCCTTCCATAGCTGCGAACGCGGGACATTCAAGGGGGTGTAGTTGCCATATTTCCCCTTATTGTCCGTTCTCTCTGGTCGGGGTCGGCTCTCTCTGCCGCATCTGCGTGGTTTCACCTTGTGCTTGTCCGTCAAATCCCTTCTTTCAGGCGACGAATTCCTCGCCTTCTCCGGTTTATCTGTGTTGGCAATTTCCATTTGCTCGACGTCTAGGTACTTCTTTGCTTCGGTATAGAATTTCGTCAATGAATATACTCGATTCTTGCACAGATGTCTGGCCAGGCGTGTCGTTGGGTCCAGTCCGTTGACGAGGCAATGTACATGGACCTCTTCGGATAATGATCGTACTGTATTGCCGTATCTCGAACCGATCCAGATACTTCGCAAGCGTTTCGCCCTTCTTTTGCTTTACTTTACTCAACGTGAATTGAGATTTTGGTTGTTTCTTCTTTGGTGGCAAAGTGCAATTCAAACTTACGCCGAGGTCTTCAAAATTCGAATGGAATTATTGGGTAAGGAACTCAACCATTTGTGGGCCGGTCCGGTTAACGTGGCCGAGAAGAGTCTTAAGATGACCGGACCCTCATGGACCTTACCCACATCAACTTTTCAAATATCTCCGGGTGATGACGTGGATCCCGAGTCCCATCGTACTTGGGGAGATCGGCTAGGTCGAAGTTCTTTGGGTAGGGGCCATGGCCGTTGCTCGAGAGAATGGGGTCCCACTGCGCGCGGCCAAGTATTTCATCCTATACCGGCGGGGATCCTCGAGTCCGGGCGTAGTGACTTCCTCGCGTAGCTCGTCGAGTCCCGATCACGGTCTCGGTTTTCCGGGTCTTTATTGCCATCATGGCGGTTGCTCGGCCTCGGTCTTCGCATCCCGGATCCGCAATGGTCCCTCCTTGTTCCTCCGGGGGTCGGTTGTCGTTCTCGCTCCTTTACGGCGTCCCCCTCATTCCTATCACGGGGGCGTCGATTCGATTCCGGGTTGGTACGCAGACTATTGCTATCCAGGCGCACAACCTCCTTCCCCTTACGAGGGCTTCTCTGGGTTCCGCGTTGAAAAAGGTTTTCAAGTTTTTCCTCTATCATCGATTCCAGAGCATGAAAATCCTCTTGCCTTTAGAGGTGGTCTAGCTTTTCCTTATTTTCGAACCTCTGAATCATCGACTCTTGGGTTCTCCTTAGGATGCGGACGTCAGTGTCTAGTACCCGAGCGTCCGGAACCGGTCCGTCGGGCTGGACTCTTGGCGGCCCTCGGGCAAAGATTCGTCGAGGGAAGGAGAGGTGTCTCCGTGTCGATAACGTGTCCTCCGGAGTCTTTCCTCGGGGGGTTGATCATGAGCTGCGGTGGCTCGGGCCGGCCCCGAGGTTGATTTGGAGGTACCATGCTTTCCTCGTTCTACGGTCCGATCGCTGGTTTTGCGTGTGGCTTCGGTGTGAGCCATTAGTTGTCACGGGGATAGAAGTTTAAGGATCCCCGCGGTCGGCGCCAATGTTCGGTATAGAACACGAGATGTCAGCCGAGGGCCGGTAGATTGATTTTGGATGTATAGGGCCGACACTGGATATCTATGAAGGAGATAACCGGGGAGAGCGTGGGATCACCGTACATGACAAAGGGGTGGTGTGTGTGCACGGTGGGAAGTATGTAAATAGTCTAGGTCGAATGTGTGCACTTTGTTACCCTCTCCGTATTTATAGAGGGTGTCCGGTGCGATATCCGGGGCACGTCATTAATGGTGGGCCATTAATGGGCGGATATCGGATGATACGCCTTTAATGGGACGTGTCATTAATGGGGCGGATATCCGGGATGTGCCATTAATGGGACGTGTCATTAATGGGCGTGTATCTCGGCGTACAGCCGATATGATAGGGGTGGATTCTACCTAGCCGAGATTTCGGATCTCGCTATGATTGGCGGATTACGCCTCTCCGGCTCCGCTTGGGCCGTGCTATGGACTCAGGGGCTTTTGGGCCAGTCCGTAACACAATGGATTGACTATTATTAAACGAGTTTATTGTAGATGATTTAACGGTCATATTAGAATCAGCGGTTTGATTGTTATTAAACAAGTTTAGGGGCAAGTTAATGGTCGTAACATGGTTAAACAGTACTACTTCCGGTTCTAATTATATGAACACTTTTATAATGCAATTTACACTGCAAAAGTGTTCCTATAATTAGGACCGGAAGGAGTACAATTCAATTTCATAACTATCAACTAATATATTCGCATCAAAATCATGTAAAGATTTGAAGGATGTGTTACTTACACAGTAAGTTGAAAGCATTTGGTATATGGATTTATGAAAGGTGGTCTTAACTCTCAATGATCACCTGTCCCTCTTGCTGAATCCCAAGCCATCATTTTCTAGTTGGGTTTGTAAACAAACCCACTTC
Organism: Acacia acuminata; assembly: GCA_019022655.1. Taxonomy (NCBI): domain Eukaryota; kingdom Viridiplantae; phylum Streptophyta; class Magnoliopsida; order Fabales; family Fabaceae; genus Acacia; species Acacia acuminata. The sequence goes on from JAFJYI010000061.1 coordinate 2,603,279, forward strand.
CTCTTGTGGCTTAGGCTCCACTATTCTACCCCTCATTTTTAGGTTTAACTGGTAAAAGGGTTGGACACTCTCATCAAATGGAGGGAGTTCGATCCTAAAATTGCTCAAGGCGCTGGAGGCATCCTAACTATGGGAGCATCAATAGGGATAATTTGGGACAAAGTGGTTTTTCAATAAGGATAGGAAGAGCTGTTAATTGAACAAAATTTAATGATGCTCGCCCTTCAATTATCAAAACTCAAGTGGATCGAGATGGAACCGTAGCCTCATAGTTGAATTGGTTAATATATATGACATATAGAATATCTTAGTCATCTTCCTCAATTTTCTCATCCCCTCTCCTCCTTAGCCATTGTAGAAAAAGCATTAATAAGAGCAAAATTATAAAAAAATTGACAAATATGAGAACTATATCTTAGGACCAAAATCAACTCCTTAAAGTTGTCTTATATTAAAGATAGGAGGAGTACCATCAAACAATACCCCTTCTTGAGTCACACTAAGTTCAATAGGCAGTTTATTTGCATTATAATTAGTTGATTTCCAGTGACTTCATTTGATTCAATATCAACTTTATCCTTAAAAATTGTAATACTCGGTTTCATAAGAGACGGGTGGGATCCATCTATCATTAAATATACCGTCTTGATCATTATCTCATAATATTTTCTAATTCTATTTCTTTATACATTCATATTTCATTGGTTAATCAATTATATTTGGAAATGATTTGATAATTTTTGAATTCCCTAATTTTCATTATGTCATAATTTCCTCCATTTGACAAAAAAAAAAATAATAATAATAAACGGCAATATAGATGCGGAAATTATCTCTCCACCAATAACATTACATCCCCATAAATAATGAGCATTTCGTTTTGTCCAGCCCGGTAAATTATGTCCTAATTTTAATGATTTGATTTGGAAATAGTTATTATGTTTTTTCCTAGTAGCTTATATTTTAGCTCTTGACAATCATCAAACATTTTATAACCATAATGATTCATAACGCATAATTATAACATTCCAAATTTTTTGTTGAAAAATTAGGAAACCATTAAGGACAATTATCAAACTTTTAATGATATTTAATGGATTACTAAAAAGTTGTAGGGAAATTTTAGAAATTCATAACCAGGGCTTGCCTTTAAGTACATGAGCATACTGTTTGATATCTTGAAACCGGAAGAGAAAAAATCAGCTTGCTTCGGTCAAGTTCATGAACCTCCAGCTCCTCATCTGAACTACCACCGTTTCTTGATCATGGAGATTATTGTAGGGACATTCAGTTTTTTTCCTGTCAAAATCTTCCCAACTAGAGTTCCCCCTTTCTTCTCTGTCTATCCATGCATATTCAGTACTACCTGTTTCATTTTTTTGGTACCACTACTCTATCTCAGTATCTCACCTCCATACCTTGAGAAACCAAGGACACACACCACGCACACAACACACACACACACACACACAAAAGACGCTCATAAAACACTCAGAGGTGAAGAAAAGAAAGGAAGAAGGACTGATCGTCGTTCAAATAACGCCGATCTGAATGGTTCACAAGGAACCTTACTATCCACGGAGGGAGACAAAAAACGGCTCTCGCTAAGGAGAGAGAATTGAACATTTTTCATTCTCATCTGACATGTGGGCTGGCCATGTGTTTTTTACAGATAAATTTTAGCAAGAGATACCTTTCTAATCCGAGGAAAACAAAAACAAAAACAAAAAGAGATAACTTTCTATATATAAATAAGAACTTTTTTCTGACACTCAACAGTTTGTCATATTGATCTTCTCGGATTCACATTATTCAGATCTGCAACCTTGGAGGCCTTTTTCTTTGTATAATCACCTTTTTTTTAATGAAAAGGGAATAGGCTAATCCATACAAGTTACAACTAGTGGCGGAGCCAGGATTTAGAGTTTATGGGTGCACAATTAGTGTAGAGGTTGGGCGCGCCCATTTTTTTTTTTAAAGGAAAAGTTTTAAAAGACTTTTAGATTAGGCGTGGATGGATCTCGTAGTCTCATACTATCTTAGCAAAACTTAGAATTATGTTATTCATATTTTCGAACCAAATATGGCAATAGTTAATCAATTAAAGGAAGCGGTAGCAACCATACGAACTATGTATCATATTTCATTCCACGGGTAATCTGACAAGAACACGTGTGTTGAAGTTATGAAAAACAGATAGTTATCTACAAATGAGATAACAAATATGAGCTTAGACACAACGGGGCATCACTTTTGCAATGGAGACGCATACCAAGAACACAAATCAGAGAGCAAGATTTCAAAGGAGCAATGAAAAAATAAACAGAATATATTCCAAATAAGCACCAAAGTAAATACATTTTTTTTATAAACAGAATATATTCCAAATGGCACGATTGTAAATACAAGCTCACTTAAAGTAAAGAAGGGCATAATTGTAAATATAAAGAGTACTTGAAGCGGATGGCAAGAATTGTATACAAAGTGCACTTGAAGGAAAGAAGGGAATTACTGTATATACTGAGCACTTGAAGCAGATGGCATGAATTGTAAATAGTAGTAAATATAAGTGCCCTTGAAGTAAAATAAGGGCATTATTGTAAATATGAAGGGCACTTGATGCAGATGGCCCGATGTGGACGCGCCCCTACTTCTTCCGGAAATGAAAAAAAAAGGAAGGGAGGAGGAGAACATGTATCGAACCTTGGACCTCTAGTTAAGTATAGGGAATAAACCAAACCAACCAACCACACCATTTGCATAAGTTGATATAAGATCCATTAAAAATATATATATTATCAAAATTTTTGTAGGTGCACTTGCCCACTTGCCCCAACATGGCTCCGCCCCTGCATACAACCTTGCCGCACTTCTATCCATCTTCGTAAATATCACGTCTTCTGATAATTTGTAATTTTCTTTTGAGTTTGGTGTCATATTAAAATAATAATTCATATAGTATCTATAACATAAGAGAAATCATATCAAATTTTATCATAATTCAGAAACTACCCCAAACAAAAACAACAGTAGCCAGCAATCTCGACACAGTAATTCTAATTTTAATTGATTGATATAGATTGACTAGATAAATTAAATCCGTAGGATAATTTTCTTAATGAATATAATGGCAATTTTTTTTTTTTCCTTATAATATGTAAATAATAACTCATACAGGGCTATTATGATTATGAAACTGATTTGTATTTAATATGTAAAAACATGATAAATATATTTATAATTAAATTGAAAAAAATTAAAATATATTTAAGTGATTAGTATATGAGATTTTATTGACTTCTTCATCCCGTATTATTACTAGTACTGTATTACTTATCTTAATAATTGTTGGCCAAAAAAACTGAAATGAACTGCCTACGTTCGAAAAGACAAAAAACCCAATTAGATGACTAGGAAATTACAGTTCTACCCTTATGTAAAATTAACTACGTAACACAACACCTCTGGCCGTTAATCTAACCCTAGTTAGTATGTGAGCCAAATATGACCGGCCTACGTTTTCCTTTTAAGAGTCACAAAATCCCCAGATATAACAAGGAGTAGAATTGGGGTTCTATTTCATTTTTCAATTTATTAGAATATTTAATTAATATATTCTTTTTTTTTTTTGAATAAGAATAAGAATATAATATTATTTATTTAATATATTTCTATTAATATAGAATTCTATTAATATAGAATATATATTTCTATTAATTTATATATTTATATAATTTATATATTAGTATTAGAGTATTCTAATTTAAAATTTTTTATTTTATTATAGAATTTCATATATATAATATAGAATTCTAATAAACTATTTTTACTATCCTCTTCTCTATAAGGTGGACTACTTCTTTTTCCCCTATTCCCTTCTGTCGTCATTTTCTAGGGTTTCGATCTATGGTTGCCGTAGACTATGTTGCACCGACACGAGACACGAAATACTGACACGACTCGACACTCCAACACGTTAATTCTAAAAAATCTAAATTTCGACACGTTAGGACACGTTTTGATATTAAATATATATATTATAATTTAAATTCAAGTTCAATATTTTGTAAAATCCTCGACCTCCAAACTTTTAGCTCATCGTAGATTCGGCCCATCATAAAAGTCGTGCCTCCTTTAAAAAAAATACAAAAAGAAAATTCATCATCAATTTAGTAATATTCAAAGCCACGCATATTTTTAAAAAATAGGAGTGTCAGACGGTGCCAGAGTGTCAAACGGTATCGGAGTGTCCGACACACATATTTTTTAAAAATAGGAGTGTCGGTGCTTTATAGGCCGCAGATGTTGGATACACACCCCTTGTCTCAGGGCTAGCAGGGGATACCGACAGGGAAGCCCTCTAGGAAGCCTTTGCTCCGTTTGGCGAGATCAAATTCGAAGGTCCATTTGTGGCAGGGATCGGATCTGACACGATGTGGAATGAATCCCATCTGATCTGTGTTCTCTGTCCATTTTGAGTTAATACTCTAATACTTTATCTCTAATCTTTGTGTTACTCTCATCTAGATCACCGATTCTTTTCCTAGATGTGGTTTGGTGTTCTCTATGCTCACGATGCCGAATGGATCCAATCTGATATGTGTTATCTTTTATGTTTGCGTTAATACTCTAATACTTTATCTCTCATCTAGATCACCGATTCTTTTGCTAGTTGATCGGGGGTGTAGTCTATGCATGCATAGACATATTCAATACCCCAACCATATTCAATAACGGTTCTTAAAATGCACTATCTAGAACCTGACTCTGATGCCAGCTTTGATATAAAGTGCATTATTAAATTATTATTATTTTTCCTTTATCTTGTATGTTATTGGATGACCATTGACATAAACAAGCATATCTGATGACAGAAATTTTAAGGCCTGGTATATAATGCTATATATACGGGGTTTCAGTTTTCAATTCGGAGGACGAGTATGTATAGTTTTTTTGTGGAGCCATTCATGTAAAACTCACTTGTATGATTTACAGATGGATAAAGTTATAGGGGAAGTCTTTAAGATGATAGATACAGATGATGGGAAGATGGTTAAGGATGAGGAATTCAAGAATATGTTAACCGAGATACTGGCAAGTATCATGTTGCAATTAGAGAGGGCAATCCCATATCAATTTCTTCAAATTTAGTTGTGCATGAGCCATTAGGTCCTTCCACGCTTTTGCTGCCATCCTCTGGTGAAACAGCCTAACTATAGATCCGCCCTAGTTTAAGTATTATTATGACGTGTACAAGAAACTTAATATGTATAATAATCTTCATTTTTATGTAAATTATGGCGGCCATAATTTGTGTTTTGGGATATAGATTTGTAAGATGATTGGCTGCTTTAAGCTGAAAATACATAATGCCTTTTAGATTTTTTATTTTTTGGCCGGAAACTGGAATACACTCATATAACAAGGATAATTACATCAAACAAAACAAAAATGGCTAAGAGCTATCTTTCATCAACCTCCTCCTCCTGCATGTAAGAAGGAGGTTGGTCAAAGATGCAAAAATTACCATCTAATCGATCTCAGTATTTTTCTGAACTATTTGTGAAGGTTATGGTTGTCCTAGGTGGTCAATTTCCTTGATGGCAAGTGAACCAGTCGAACAAGTAATAAAGTGTAAGTAGAGTATCGTCCCCTGCAATTTGAGATACCAAGGAATGACGCACCAATGCTATGACAGTTGTGAAAGCAAAAAGTAAATATAATTGGGTTGAGAGGTTTCGTAACTATGCTACTAGCAAAGGTAAACAAAGATCTATAAACGAGAGAAGATATCAGTGAGAAGTCAGGCTGGACTTAGAATCATCCTTAAGTGCTTCAATCCCCCAGTTGCTCTACCCCGATGCTATAGCATCTATATCGTACAGCCTTCCGCAATTGCTACAAAGATAGACACCAACTGCAAAGCTATTTGGTTAACCCACCACTATAATCTACCGAAGCTTCCGCGTCCGATACATTTGATACTAACTATACTCTTTCCTTATTCCTATGGCAACTTTCTAGTCAGACCTGCGTTACGCTCAGGGTGTAATAGTTATGAGAGGTAGACCCATTCCTGAAGCCTACAATAATAGGTCTCGCCGTGCACGGGCGGCCTAGCAAACACCAAGTTTCTCAGGTCTAACCCCAACTCCTTGCCCGAGCCGAGGCCACGATCTAGCCCTTAACTTCCGTTAACCGACTAGTAATAAGCACACCGATACGCAAACCAAATTTATTGAATTAAGAAACTGCAACTGGGTCCATTCAACACTTAAAGACTCATCCTCGTCCAGCCATATAGAGTTTAGTTCATGACTGATGAGGGACACACAGAACAGACACTAGCAGAATGACCCATGATCAATAAAACAAAAGATAAAAAGAATAGAAAACAAAAAGTTTGATGGAGTTTCTGACGGCGTGGTTGAGGTCCTGTCACGTCACCACTCCACGTCCTCTTCGTTCCGTCTCACTGCAAGAAGGGATATTGGGCGGTCCTGGAAGTCTCGTGCTCTTGTGAAATCTCTCACAGACTCTTGAGTCTGCCGAGAGTTAGAATATTGCTCTAGGGCTCTCCAACTCTCCTAGGGTTGGCTCTGCTGTTTCCTTTTATAATCAGTCTTTTCTTGCGGCGTAAGTTCCAGCGAGTTAGGCCTTTCCTAATCTGTCGGAATCTATCATATCTTTGGATCCGAGTAGATTGCTTCTATTGATTCTACGGGATTCTTCAAATCTTTCAATTCTGATCCTCCGCATCTTCTCTTCTGTTACGTCAGCAACCTATCTGTAAATATCGCCCTTTATTTTATTCCTGAAATCATCTGGGTAAAAAGGTTAGAAAACATATCGCATAGCATTGCTTCCTCTACTTTGCTATAGCATCCAAGATGCCTTGTATTGCACTTCGACTAACTGTCAGAATGCTATAGCATCGTATCAACTCTGCTATTCGATTTTCCCTTAAAAACAACGCAGTTTGTTCCATTCCCAGTACATGCAATTGATTTCTACTCTTCAGTCCCTATATCATGAATATATGCCTTTTTGCTTAGATTATCTATAGTTAAGCTCGGATTTAACATTCAATTCAGCCAACTAGTATAGGGAAAACATGGTATTATTTGTGCTCATCAGTTACCAAAACTTGTCAATCCCTGTTCAAAATATATCTATCTTCACCAAACACATCCTTAAAAGGGAGATCCTGATCACACCCTTTAAGCGAATAGTTAATGGCAAGTTGATGGGCACGACATAATACAAAAGAGATGCCAAGAAGGGCCCAACCCAGAAAATCCAATGCCCATTCCACAGTGGGCCCCCTTGAAGCAATGCTGGGCCCAAACATCTTTCTGGATTCAGGCCCAAACTTGCATACCCAGCCTGCCCAGTCACAGTAATAGACACAAACAGGGGCCATGGCCACTACCACCACCACATACACCAGGTCAGAAGGCCTGATACGCTCATCTTCTGATGCAACTGGAGAGTTAAGCGATTCTGAATCCATGAAACCCTTGACCTCAAAGTCAAGAAAAAAGATGAACCATTTTGTTCCAACCCATAGGGATATTTATATAGCTCTCTCTCTCTCTCTCTCTCTCTCTCTCTCTCTCTCTCTCTCTCTCTCTCTCACATATTTCATCGTGCTTCTTTTTATATCGTTTTTGATAATGTATGAGTATGGTTTCTAGATTAATAACTCCAAAACGTTTGATTTTACAACGTCATAAGTTTTATGTTTTTTTTTTTTCTTGAAAGCTCTTCATAAATAGTAAAACAATTCTGATTACTCTATAGTTCTTCTCCCAGTGTTACCTATGAACAAAGTCATATCTAGAACTATATATACGGAGAATGTATCATTTTATGTATTTGAGAGTAACACTGAGAGACTCGTGTAAAACAAAACGTCACATTTCATACACAAAGCGAATTCGCCGCTATAAAAGATAAATAATCTTATTTTAAAATGAAGACAAATATTTAGTGATTATGGTTATTATCCTATGCGTTTGTAAGTATAAATAAGTCTCATTATCGGCTAATATAAGTGCAGCTCTGCGTAGTTTTTTAAAAATAGGAATAAATGGATTATTGCATTGACTGTCAATGGCATCCTTAAGGTATAAAGGCATATGCTTCACTAAGTCATGGCATTATTAATTATCTTTTGTTGAAGATGAACGGTGTTTGCCTCTGCAGAAAAGAACAAGATGTATGCTTAAAAGATAGGGCTTGCCATTATCACGAAGAAAGGTGATTAAAAATTTTCTTTTCATATACCTCGTGAGGTATGTGTATGTTTTTTTAAAAAAAAATTGTTTTAATTGTGTTTTTTTTTTTAAAAAAAAAATTCCCGATGCCTCGCGAGGACCATTATTATTTTGGAATTTTTTTTAAGAATTTTCTTTTACTTAAATGGCTTTATTTTTTTTAGATACTTCGCACTGATTTTTTTTTCATTTTAGTTCCGCATTTTTTTGATTTTTTTGATTTTATTTTTTCCTTTATTTTTTTTAAAATTTTTCCCAGATACCTCGCTAGGTATCATGAGTACCTAGCGAGGTCATATGATTTTTTCTTTAGATTTTACTTTTTGAATTTTATTTACCTTTTTTTTTCTTTTCATATACCTCGTGAGGAATGTGTATTTTTTTTAATTTTTTTTTTTTTTTTTTAATTTTGTTTTTTTCTATTTTTCTTTTTAATTTTTTCCATTACCTCGCAAGGTGTGAGGTCCATTATTCTTTTGGAATTTTTTTTGGAATTTTATTTTATGTAAATTTATTTTTCCAGTTACCTCACGAGGTACGCTGATATTTTTTATTTTAGTTTCGCATTTTATTTATTTTTTTAATTTTCTTTTGTTAAATTTTTTTTTAAATACCTCGTGTGGTATCCGATTTACCTCACGAGGTAATGTAATTTTTTTTTATTTTGCTTTCTGAATTTTCTTTATTTATTGAATTTTCTTTATTTTAATTTTTTTTTTCATATACCTCGCTAGGAATCTTTAGTACCTCATGGGGTTTTTTTTCTTAATTATTTTTTTGAATTGTTTTCTTTTTAATTTTCTATTTTTTAGTTTTTTTCATTTAATTTTTTCTAGATATCTCGCGAGGTATACTTAGTACCTCCCAAGTCCAATATTTTTTTTTGAATTTTATTTTATAATTTTATTTATTTAAATTTATTTTTTCAAATACCTCGTGAGGTAAGCTAATTTTTTATTTTTATTTTTTTTAGATACCTCGCAAGGTCCTATAATTTTTTTTAACATTTTTTTTTTTTCAAATACCTGGCGAGGTAAGTTGATTTTTTCTGAATTTTATTGTTCAAATCTTAGTTATTTAAATTTATTTTTTCAGATACCTCGCAAGGTATGCTTATTTTTGAATTTATTTTTTTAAATTTTTTCTTTGATTTTTTTTTAATTTTTTTGCCCGCTACTTCGGGAGGTTTTAAATTACTTTTTTTTTTAAAAAAAATTCTTTTTTTCAAATACCTTACGTGGTGAGCTGATTTTTTTAAATTTTATTTTCACATTTATTTATTTATTCTTTTTCCAATTTTCTTTTCTTTTTCTTATTTTTTTCCCAAAAACCTCGTGAGGTGTGAGGTCTATTATTCTTTCGAATTTTTTTTAGAATTTTATTTTATTTAAATTTATTTTTCCAGTTACCTCGCGCGAGGTACGCTGATTTTTTTATTGGCCAAAGTACCGGTTTGGTCCTTTATGTTTGCTTCGGTATCCATTTAGTTCCTTAAGTTTGTAAAAGTGCTCGTTTGGTCCTTTAAAGTTAACACTTAGTTAGCCGGACTTAACGAGAAAATAGTAACTTAGTAATTTTAAATGATGGTTTGTACACTTAAATCTTGACAAAGCAAGCTTACATGTTACTTTTTTAATAAATTAATATTTTAAATCCTGTAAATTAAAATTTATTAAAGCAAACTATGGGTATATGTTCTTTGTCTGAGGTATTTAAGTGCACAGTCATCGTTTAAAATTTCAATTTACAAGATTTAAAATATTAATTTATTAAAAATGTAACATGTAAGCTTACTTTATCAGCATTTATGTGCACAGTCATCATTTAAAATTACTGAGTTACTATTTTTCGTTAAGTCTGCTTAACGGTGTTAACTTTAAAGGATTAAACGAGCACTTTACAAACTTAAGGGACTAAATGGATACTTGAAGCAAACATAAAGAACCAAACGGGTACTTTAGCCTTTTTTATTTTAGTTCCGCAATTTTTTTTAATTTTCTTTTGCTAAATCTTTTTTAGATACCTCGTGAGGTATCCAATTTACCTCGCGAGGTAATGTAATTTGTTTTTTTTTTTTCTTTCTGAATTTTATTTTTTTATTGAATTTTTTTTATTTTAGTTTTTTTCATATACCTCGCTAGGAATCTTTAGTACCTCACGAGGTATATTTTTTTTATTATTTTTTTGAATTTTTTTCTTTTGAATTTTCTATTTTTTAGTTTTTTTCATTTAATTTTATTATTTTATTTATTTTTTCAAATACCTCGTGAGATAAGCTGATTTTTTTAAAAAAAAAAATTAGATACCTCGCATGGTCCTATAATTTGTTTTAACATTTTTTTTTTTCTAATACCTGGTGAGGTAAGTTGATTTTTTTCTGAATTTTTTTTTTTGATACGAAGAAGGAAAAAAAAAACGAACAAATAAAGTCAAAAAGACAATGGAAAAACAGAAAAAGGGGACTAAGGTCCCAAACCCCTCCTAGTATGAGCTACTCCTATCACATCACCCAGAAGTAGAAGATGAAGTCCAGAAGGAGGGTCAGAAAAGTGAGCTTCATCAGGGAGCTCCACACGAGAGAGGACCTCGTTAGCCAACCAGTCCGCACATTGATTCCCTTCCCTAAGGACATGACTGAACCGTATATTCCATTGACGACGAGTAAGTGCTCGTATCTTAGTCACCAAATGGGACTCACGAGCTGCACTACCTTGTTTAGAGAGTAATGCAATGACTGTCTGACAGTCACTTTCCACCACTACATGTCTCCAACCTGCCTCCCATGCCATCTCTAGTCCCCTGAGAACTCCCCACAACTCAGCTGATAGAGCTGAGCACCTTCCAAGACGTGCAGAAAACCCCACAAGCCAGTTACCAGAACAATCCCGCAGCAACCCTCCACATCCTGCCACCTGTAATGGACCTTTTGAGGCCCCATCAGAATTGAGTTTCACAAACGGGGCTTCAGGGAACGCCCAGCGAAGAGTAGTAGGATAGTGTCCTGCTCTGCTACTTACTACTTTAATAGTTGCCATTTTAATACCTTCTAGAAATTCAAAGACACTCCTCGCTTGATATCTGCCTCTCTCATCTAGGGGATTATAAATGGAAGTATTCCTCCATTTCCAGATGAACCAGCAGGAAACAATAAATATAGCATGGCAACGATATCCACCAAACCCTACATCATCACACAACCAATTTTCCCTAACCCATTCACTCCAATCACTATGATCAAATGATTGAAGTCGATCAGTGGGTAACACTTCATACCAGAAAGCACTAACAACAAGGCAATCACGAAATGCATGAAAGCTAGTCTCTTCTGTTTGATGACACACGGGACAGAGACCATCAATGCCTGTCCAAGCACGGATCCATGACCGTAAAGGGAGCCTCTGGTGGATTAATTTCCATCCAAAAACTTGTACTCTATGGGGTCCCTCCCACTTCCATAACTTACTCCATACGTCTGACTTATATCGGAATGTTGAAAGCCGATTCGGCTAAAAACATGTAGCAACTTTTAACACTAATACCAGTTGAATCTCCAACCAGCCAAAAAGATTGATCCGGACCATCATCAGCGGAGGGAGGGAGCATACCTCTAATTCGTCCAACCACATCCTGGGGGAGGAGACTATGTAATAGTGACAGGTCCCACCGGCCATCCTGGCCAACAAATCTAGCAACCATGCATTCCCGCATATCATCAAGGATGGGATTCAATGCATAATCTTTCAGGCAAATAGCAGAGGAAACCCATTTATCTTTCTAAAAAGATATAGAAGTACCATCTCCAATCTCTCATAGTACCCCATCCCTCATGTTATTGAAAAGGTTACATAAAGCACTCCAGAAAGGTGAACAGCCAGCTTTAAACAAAGGTAAGTGACCATTTTGAACCTTGTATTTCCCCCTTAGAAAGCGAACCCAAAGAGCATCTGTCTCATTTTGAAATCTCCAACCATACTTCATGAGAAATGCATCATTCATAGTCGGTGACTTCAAACCAAGTCCACCCATAAGTTTAGGAGAAATCAATACATTCCATCCTATAGCATGGTGTGCTTTCCTTAGATGAGAGTCACCCCAGATGAAATTTCTTTGAATTCTATCAATCTCATTGCATATATTTAAAGGGAGGCTCTGCAAGGGTTACGTTCCTGCCAGTCGGTGGATGGCGGTTGATGAAGAGGCTTCGCAGGGACGCTCTTATGTATGGCCATTGAATTTTTTCTGAATTTTATTGTTCAAATCTTAGTTATTTAAATTTATTTTTTCAGATACCTCGCAAGGTATGCTTATTTTTGAATTTTTTTAGAACATTTTTCTTTGATTTTTTATTTTTTTTTTTTGCCCGCTACCTCGGGATGTTTTAAATTACTTTTTTTTGAAAAAAAAATTCTTTTGTCAAATACCTCGCGTGGTGAGCTGATTTTTCTTAATTTTATTTTCACATTTATTTATTTACTCTTTTTCCAATTTTCTTTTCTTTTCCTTATTTTTTTCCAAATACCTCGTGAGGTGTGAGGTCCATTATTCTTTTGGAATTTTTTTTAGAATTTTTTTTATTTAAATTTATTTTTCCGTTACCTTGCGAGGTATGTTGATTTTTTTTTATTTTAGTTCCGCATTTTTCTTAATTTTCTTTTGTTAAATTTTTTTTTTTTTGGATACCTCGTGACGTATCCGATTTACCTCGCGAGGTAATATAATTTTTTTTTTTTTTTTTTTTTTACTTTCTGAATTTTATTTATTTATTGAATTTTATTTATTTTAGTTTTTTTCATATACCTCTCGCTAGGAATCTTTAGTATCTCACGAGGTATATTTTTTTATTATTATTTTGAATTTTTTTCTTTTTAATTTTCTATTTTTTAGTTTTTTATTTAATTTTTTGTAGATATCTCGCGAGCTATCCTTAGTACCTCGTGAGGTCCAATATTTTTTTTTAATTTTTTATTTATTTAAATTTATTTTTTCAAATACCTTGTGAGGTAAGCTGTTTTTTTTTTTTAAACTTTTTTTAGATACCTCGCAAGGTCCTATAATTTTTTTTTACATTTTTTTTCAAATACCTGGCGTGGTAAGTTGATTTTTTCTGAATTTTATTGTTCAAATCTGTGTTATTTAAATTTATTTTTTCAGATACCTCGCAAGGTATGCTTATTTTTTAATTCATTTTTTTTAATTTTTTGCCCCCTACTTCGGGAGGTTTTAAATTACTTTTTTTTTTTTTAAAAAAAATCTTTTTTCAAATACCTCGCTTGGTGAGCTGATTTTTTTTTTTTTTACTTTTATTTTCACATTTATTTATTTACTCTTTTTCTAATTTTCTTTTCTTTTTTCTTATTTTTTTTTTCCAAAAACCTCGTGAGGTGTGAGGTCCATTATTCTTTTCGAATTTTTTTGGAATTTTATTTTATTTAAATTTATTTTTCCAGTTACCTCGTGAGGTACGCTATTTTTTTTATTGGCTAAAGTACAGTTTGTCCTTTATGTTTTTTCAAAAGTAACCATTTAGTCCTTAAGTTTGTAAAGTCTTTCGTTTGGTCCCTAAAGTTAACAATCGTTATGCACTTAACGGGAAAATAGTAACTCAAGTAATTTTAAATGATGGTCACAACACTTAAATGCCGACAAAGCAAGCTTACATGTTACTTTTTTAATAAATTAATATTTTAAACCAGAAATTGAAATTTATTAAAGCAAACTATGGGTATATGTTCTTTGTCGAGGTATTTAAGTCAAGACATCATCGTTTAAAATATCAATTTACAAGATTTAAAATATTAATTTATTAAAAAAGTAACATGTAAGCTTACTTTATCAAGATTTATGTGCACAAGTCATCATTTAAAATTACCGAGTTAGTATTTTTCGTTAATTCGCTTAACGTGTTAACTTAAAAGGACTAAACGAGCACTTTACAAACTTAAGGGACTAAATGGATACTTGAAGCAAACATAAAGGACCAAACGGGTACTTTAGCATTTTTTATTTTAGTTCGGCATTTTTTTTTAATTTTCTTTTGCTAATTTTTTTTTTTTAGATACCTCGTGAGGTATCCAATTTACCTCACGAGGTAATGTAATTTGTTTTTTTTGGGATTTTTCTTTCTGAATTTTATTTTTTTATTGAATTTTCTTTATTTTAGTTTTTTTTTATATACCTCGCGTGAGCTATATTTTTTATTATTATTTTGAATTGTTTTCTTTTGAATTTTCTATTTTTTAGTTTTTTTCATTTAATTTTTTCTAGATACCTCGAGAGGTATCCTTAGTACCTCTCGAGGCCCAATATTTTTTTTGAATTTTATTTTATAATTTTATTTATTTAAGTTATTTTTTCAAATACCTTGTGAGGTAAGCTGATTTTTTTTAAAAAAAAAAATTTTAGATACCTCACAAGGTCCTATAATTTGTTTTAACATTTTTTTTTCAAATACTTGGCGAGGTAAGTTGATTTTTTCTGAATTTTATTGTTCAAATCATAGATATTTCAATTTATTTTTTCAGATACCTCACAAGGTATGCTTATTTTTGAATTTTTTTAGAAAATTTTTCTTTGATTTTTTTTTCATTTTTTGCCCGCTACCTCGGGATGTTTTAAATTACTTTTTTTTTGAAAAAAAAAATTCTTTTGTCAAATACCTCGCGTGCTGAGCTGATTTTTTTTTAATTTTATTTTCACATTTATTTATTTATTCTTTTTCCAATTTTCTTTTCTTTTTCTTATTTTTTCCAAATACCTCGTGAGGTGTTAGGTCCATTATTCTTTTGGAATTTTATTTAGAATTTATTTTATTTAAATTTATTTTTCCAGTTACCTCGCGAGGTACGCTGATTTTTTTATTTTAGTTCCACATTTTTCTTAATTTTCTTTTGTTAAATTTTTTTTGGATACCTCGTGAGGTATCCGGTTTACCTCGCGAGGTAATATATATATATATTTTTTTTTACATTCTGAATTTTATTTATTTTAGTTTTTTTCATATACCTCTCGCTAGGAATCTTTAGTATCTCACGAGGTGTATTTTTTATTATTTTTTTGAATTGTTTTCTTTTTAATTTTCTATTTTTTAGTTAATTTTTTGTAGATATCTCGCGAGCTATCCTTAGTAACTCGTGAGGTCCAAATTTTTTTTTTAATTTTTTATTTATTTAAATTTATTTTTTCAAATACCTTGTGAGGTAAGATTTTTTTTTTTTTTTTTTTTTTAACTTTTTTTTAGATACCTCGCAAGGTCCTATAATTTTTTTTACATTTTTTTTCAAATACCTAGCATGGTAAGTTGATTTTTTCTGAATTTTATTGTTCAAATCTTTGTTATTTAAATTTATTTTTTCAGATACCTCGCAAGGTATGCTTATTTTTGAATTTATTTTTTTTAAACAAATTCTTTCATTTTTTTTTTAATTTTTTGCCCACTACTTCGGGAGGTTTTAAATTACTTTTTTTTAAAAAAAATTCGTTTTTCAAACACCTCGGTGAGCTGATTTTTTTTACTTTTATTTTCACATTTATTTATTTACTCTTTTTCCAATTTTCTTTTCTTTTTCTTATTTTTTCCAAATACCTCGGGAGGTGTGAGGTCCATTATTCTTTTGGAATTTTTTTAGAATTTTATTTTATTAAAATTTATTTTTCCAGTTACCTTGCGAGGTACACTGATTTTTTTTATTTTAGTTCCGCTTTTTTTTTTTTTAATTTTCTTTTGTTAAATTTTTTTTAGATACCTCGTGAGGTATCCGATTTACCTCGAGAGGTGATATTTTTTTTTTTTTGGATTTTGCTTTCTGAATTTTATTTATTTTAATTTTTTTTCATATACCTCGCTAGGAATCTTTAATACCTACGAGGTATTATTATTATTATTTTTTTTGAATTGTTTTCTTTTTAATTTTCTACATTTTAGTTTTTTTCATTTAATTTTTTCTAGATACCTCGCGAGATATCCTTAGTACCTCTCGAGGTCCAATTTTTTTTTTTTTGAATTTTATTTTATAATTTTATTTATTTAAATTTATTTTTTCAAATACCTTGTGAGGTAAAATGATTTTTTTTAAAGAAAAAAATTTAGATACCTCGCAAGGTCCTATAATTCTTTTTAACATGTTTTTTTCAAATACCTAGCTACGTAAGTTGATTTTTTTAATTTTATTGTTAAAATCTTAGTTATTTATATTTATTTTTTCAGATACCTCACAAGGTATGCTTATTTTTTATTTTTTTAAAAAAAAATTCTTTGATTTTTTTAATTTTTTTCCCGCTACCTCGGGAGGTTTTAAATTACTTTATTTTTAAAAAAAAAAAATTCAAATACCTTGCGTGGTGAGCTGATTTTTTTTTAAAATTTTATTTTCACATTTATTTATTTATTCTTTTTCCACTTTTCTTTTCTTTTTCTTATTTTTTTCCAAATACCTCGTGAGGTAATATGTTCTTTTTCTAATTTTTTTGTATAAGTTTTTGTTAGATACCTCACGAGTTATGCTGAGTACCTTGTGGGGTGAGCTGTTTATTATTTTTTTCTGAATTTTTTTTTTGAATTTTTTTTATTTATTTTTTTCAAATTTTCAAATTTTCATTTTCTTTTTAAGATACCTCGCGAAGTATCTTGAGTACCTGGCGAGGTATGCTTATGTGACCGATATAGACGTTCTAGATGGAAAAATTTTGGATGAATAGAAAACTAGATCTTAGAAGAGAGATAGTGACTTCAAAAGTTCACAGTGATCCCAAAAAATAACAAAAATCTTTTTTGAATTGTATCTGCTATAAATTGCCTATTTTCTCAAGTAAAGTAGGCCGTATATTGTTTTAGACCCCAATTTGTATGTTTCTTTACAAATTATAGATAGCGTGCTTATTTTTATTTTTTATGCCAACAAATGTGTAATTACTTTTCAAATTTTGTAAAATAACTAAAAATGTCTAATGACCCGTATTCAGTATGAACTATAGAAAATTAGACATTTTATAAGACTTAAATAATATAATCTGGCTTGCTGGGGAAAAAACCAGCTTATTTTACACTAGCTTATTTCTTTTTTGATTTTCAATTCAAATAATTCAGCTTTCACGCTGGTGATGCTGGAGACGTCAGATTGGCGCTCGGCATGGCAACTGACCTGAGACGAGCAATAAAGTGTGAGGCCTTGTTTGCATAACACCAACTCAGATCAACAGATCCTATGCCTCCTCTCCTTATTAGTTTGACTCACTTTGGATTAATTTTTAGAGAATAATTTCTATAGAAAAAGTGGTAAAAGTTTAAAATAGATTCTAAGAAAAAAAGCATCTCGATAAAATAATATTTCCTTCAATCCTAATTATAGGAACACTTTTGTATAATTAAGACCGGAGGTAATAGTATGTTTGTATATTATTGTTGGAATGTCTTTTTCATATTCAAATTATTAAGAGTGACATTAGTTTTTATGATAATTACATATAAAAATAAGATTTAATTTTTAATATTAAATTTTAAAATAAATACCAAAAATTAAATAAATTGCAATTTCTTAAAAATAACCAAACACACACTTTAGTTAATGGTTACGCATGCCCCACTAAGCCAATATATGACTATATGAGTAGGGACTGGCTCCCATCCACTTTCTCTTATCATCCTCTTCTTTATCTCAACCATTTGATTCAAATCTCAACGGTTCGTATTTAATCTTTTATAAAAATATTATCTCTAAATATTTTTATTAATTTAATTTTTTATTAATATATAAAAGATTAAATCGAACCATTGAGATTTAAATCCAACGGTTGAGGTAAAGAAGAGGATGAGAAAAAAGGATAGTAAGGAAATGGATGAGAGCCAAGTCCATATGACTATATGAGTAGGCACATTCTTCCCCAAAATAGCTTGGCTGAAAAATCTTTTTTAAAAAAAAAAAAAATTTCATGTGTTTTTATTTATTTACATTAAATTTTATATTGCACATTGGAATATTTTTGGCACCTAAAATCTCAAATTAATTAATGTCTAATATAAACCTGCATCAACAAAATTTTTTCTTCCATATGAAATTAATTAATTTTTAGTGCGCCAAAAGCCCGAAATATTTTTTTCAATAATATTTAGTATCCAAAATTAATTAATTTTTAGTATAATAAGTATTGTAAAATATTCTTCCAATACCAACCAGGATCCTAAAATATTTTTTCAGTAGCCACTAATATCTTGTAATATTTTTCAATAGCACTCATTATTTCAAATTAATTAATTTTTAGTGTAGCAAGTAACTTAACTCAAACAAATAAAAAAATTAATGATTTTTTTTTTAAAAAAAAAAAAAACTCTCATTTTAGGGATAAGCTTCCTTAACCTCTAAAAAATTAACTGGGTCTTATATTAAGCATATAAGGTGTAAGGTAGTTTTTTTTTTTTTTTGTACAAAGTAAACAAATTCTTACCAATTTCAATTTTCTTGGACAAATAGATGGGCTGAAGGCCCAAAAAGAAACCTTGATTTCAACTTGGTAATTTAAGTTTTGCTCAAGTCACCGGTGGAAGTTGACCTGAGTGGAAGGGGTTCTGGTCACTTAAGTAAGAGGTCTCGGTTTCGAGCTCTTGTGAATGTAAAAAACTTTCCTGGAAGAGGTCCCCGCCGCGCACCGACGAGTAACTTGAGTGGTTGCACACTTTGCCACTATTTATATATATATATATATATAAAAGAGTTTTGCTCGAGTCATGATCTCGACCACACGTGTGTATCAAACTCGCTTATAAGAGTTGAAACCTTGTGGATGGATTTGCTGAGAAAAAAAAATATACGCCCATGATCTTGTTATAAAATTTGTCTGGGCATCCGATCGCCGATGGCAATTATTTTTCTATAAATTTCTTAGATATAAGATATGAATTTGATATAAGCCATATTATTTATAGAAGAAAACTTGGTGATCGTTTTTAAATTTTTTTTGTTTTTTTTTTTATTTTATAATTATTATTATTAATAATTTCATTTTTAAAAAAAATTATATTTAGAAGTACCTCGGGTATTGTCGCTTTTTTTAATTTTTTTTTAATTTTATAATAATAATAAGGGAAAAGTATTTTCTCGTCATGGAGATAGAGTTATCTCTAGTGACCCTAAAACTACGTCATTTTGAATTAATGAAGGGTGTGTTTGTAATTTTAGGTGAATTAATGAAGGGTGTTTCCGTAATTTTGCACCCTTCATTAATTCATCTGAAATTACAAACACACCCTTCATTAATTCAAACGACGTAGTTTTAGGTTGGAGATAACTCTATCTCTAGTGACAGTGAGAAATCTTTTACCCTAATAATAATTATTAATTTCTTTTTTTTTTAATTATAGTTACAGAAGTACCTCGCGAGGTAACACAAACATTGTACCTCGCGAGGTCCTCTTGGTTTTTAAAATTTTATTTATTTATTTTATAATAATTATTATTATTAATTTTGTTCGTATAGAACACGGATGTCCGGCCCTAAGGGCCGGTATTTTGATCTTGGATAGCTAGGCTCGGCCGAATATCTATGGAGGAGATATTCGGGAGAGCGTGGGATCACCGTACACGACAAAGGGGTGGTGGTGTGCACGGTGAGGAGACCGTAGGTAAATAGGCTGAGTTAGAATGTGTGCACCTGGTTACCTGACCTCTGTATTTATAGAGGTGTCCGGGGCGGATATCTCGGCCTGGTGCAATATCCAGGGCGCGCAATATCCGGCCGCGCTATTACTGGGGCGAGTATCTCGAAAGGCCGTTACGATTTGGGTAGATCGTGCCTTAGCCAAGATTCCGGATCTCCCCATATGATTAGTGGATCAAACCTCCTGGCTCCATTTGGGCCGCGCCATGGACTTAGGCTTTTGGGCCCGTAGCCAGCTTGCCCTGACTTGGTTGTTCAGCTTCTGGGTGGCCGAGGTGATCAGTGCCCCCAGCCCTTGTTGAGGTCCGGGGCCTATGCTTCATCCGGACCGGCTTCTAACGCCGTGGCTTATTCCTGTCGTGACAGTTTGGGTGGTGTCCCAGGTCGCGCCTGACCGGGGCGTCTCAAACGGCCTCGGATTACGTAATTAGCCCCTGTTCGTGGGTGTGTCGCTTGGCATTCTTTCCGTAGGCGCCATCATTGTTGCTTTACACCTGGCTTGCCCTGATTGGAAAGAGTCTGCAGCCGTCGTGCCCCTCCGTGTGCCAATTTGCGTGCACATTTAATGCTCCTACGTCATTACGTGCATTTCCCATCATGTCTAGGTTCAAAGACCGAATTACCCCCGGCGTTCCTTTCCATGTCACATTTATGAAGTAATTCTTTTGCGTTTGACTCCTCACTTTTTCCCGCTACAACCTCTCTGTGGTTTTGCTCTGGGTTTGTAGAATCATCTCCCGCCAAAACTCCACTGTTCTCCATTTCTATCGTTCGAGTTTCCCTCTTCTTACTCATACGGGTATTTTCCTTATTCTTTTTTACTTTTTACGGCATAACGTACTTCTTACCGATTATATATCCTTTGGTCCCTTATCGCGTTCCTACTCCTCCTCCTATCGGTTTTCGAGTAAGCTTTTGAGATTATTTTTCGGGTTTTGCTCGCTTTTGACACATCCGCGTACGTACTTGCCTCTCTTTCGACATAAGACCTTTAGTTCTTAGGTTCTAGTTCCTTCCTTATGGACAGAGATAGGCATTTTCCTTAACCTGAGATCAATGCTAACCCCGAGGAAGAGGAGTTTCTTCGCACTCGCTTCCCGGGCTTCTTATTGGGTTCTTGGAACCGAGCTTCCAGAAGCGGAGAGATCAGCCCCTTTACTTCGAGGCAGGGTCGGTCACTCAGGACGAATCGGGCCCCAACCTATTGCTGCTAGAGCTCTATCTCCTTCTCCTGTTCGAACTTCTGCACACAACGTTCCTATCTTATTGCCAGCACAGGCCGGGGTCGGTTCCTTCGCCGGCTCCAGGTCTCCGGCCTTATTGCCCCAACCGCTCAACTTCTGTGAGGGTCCACCTTCTGTGAGCTCGGATCCTTATCCCGACGATTACCTCGGCCCCTGCTGGGACTACTTGGCCGAGGGTGCCTTCCACATTGCGCACGGCGGAGACTCCAGAGCCTCCTCGATTCTTGGTTCTTGCCGGCATCGGCAACCTTCGGGCCTTTCTTCCGGCATACCCTTTCGTCCGAGTCCGCCATCTGTTTTGCCTTCTAACATGCTTTTACCAGGTATTTCTAACTCTTCTAATTTCATTTTATGTTGCATATAGGTTAATGGCTCTGAAATCTCTACCCTCCAAGCAAAGGACCGAGGCTGAGGAATCGGACTCTTTTAGTCCTCCCGAGGCTCTGTGTCGTAGATTCCCCTGGGTTTCCCATGAGGTCTTGAAGACCCGGTCATCGATGTCGGATACCGACATTGCACGTTTGGATCTACCCGTCATGGAGGGGTGTGTTATACACCGCCCGGAGGCCGACGAGCCTATTTTTGCGGAACGGGAAGTAGGCAGTCCCAATTTCTTTTTCTTTTACCGGGATTACCTTACTCGGGTCGGTGTTTGCTTCCCTTTCACCCATTTCCAGATACTGGCCTTGCTGCACCTGAGACTTGCCCCATCTCAACTTCATCCGAACGGGTGGGTTTATCTTGTTGCGTTCAAGCAACTGTGTCGCTCCTTCCCGGTTCTGATTCCCTGCTCAACCAATCTCTTCTTCTATTACTTTGGCCCCTTTACCCCCGGTTCTCCCAAAGAAAGCGACAAGCTAAAAGGGTTGGTATCTCTCCGCGTCAATCCAGATCGGAAACTCATGAAGCCCTTCTCCGATTCGTTTAAAGCGGTTCAAAAATGCGTTCTTCAAGGTTGTCGCCGTGCACGGTAAACAAACCTGGTTTTTGAAGGGGTTGAGGCCGCCGACGTAGAGTGGCGTTTCCTCTATATTGGATGGAGAGTCATCATAAAGTCTGCTCCCTCATCCTTCCAAATTTTGAAAGATGACCTCTGAAAGAACCCCTTATGTGCCTAGGTTGGACGCCTACGTGGAGGAGTATGGCGTCCGGAGTGCAGCCTTTTTCATTTTCGGGAGGGATCTAGGCCAATCCCCTCTACTTGTAGGAGTCCTCCTTTGCAATGTTGTTTGTCTTTCCGTAAAATTTGGTATCTTGTTGCAAGTAATTTGTGTTTATTTCGACTTCCTTTACTTGTCCTTTCAGCTCAAGACATGAGGGCTCTTCCGGGTTACTTGACGAAGGTGAATTCGGCCGCGGCATCGCCGAGTTGTCGGGCTCGAAAACGCCATCCGTCGTAGCCTCTTTGCGCCGAGGCCGCTACCTCTCCGTTGTTACAAAGAAGACTAAGGTCTCGGGCGGCGAAGGGTCGGCTCCGTCCATCCCCTCCGGGCCTTCTCAGGAAGTTGTTTCCCAAGCTCCGAAGGGTAAACAAGTCGTTGTCTCTGTGGTCGAACCTATGTCTGCGGTTATTGCATCTACTCCTTCGGTTTCGATGCTCCCGACACCTTCGCCTCCTCCACCTCCTTCTACCGGGTCGTCGCGTCCTTCTTTAGTGCTTCCTCGTGGCTTCATATGGGATAAGGGGGTGACCAATGAACTGGAAGTTGCGTTCCTTCCTCCCCGGGAATTTATGGAGAGCCGGCCCCTGTCTCCGCCTAACGTTGATGAGGTGTATGCAGCGCAACGGTATTTATGTAAATCTGTTGGGCTGCTTCAAGCCTATATTCTCATGAGGGAGAAGTATTCCATGGCTGATGCAGAGAATAAATGCCTGAGGGCATCTCAAGAAGAGGTGGCAGCCAAGCAAAAGGCTCTAGAGGAGGCCGTGTCAACGAAAAAGGCCTTGGCTGAGTCTGAGGCCAGGGTGCATATTTTGGAAGAGGAGCGGGATGCCGCCCGCACCGAGCGGGATGCTTCTAAGGCCGCGGTCGTGAAGATGGATAAGGAACTTCTACTGGCGCGGGAGGGGGTGAAGAAGTCGGCCTCCGAGTGTTCCCGGGTCCAGAAAGCGCTGGGTGATAGTCTTGAGGCGGTGAAAGCCCTTCAGAAATAGCATGATCTGCTGTCTTCTAAGCTTAAAACAACTGAGGAGGCCCTCACCGTGGCACACGGCGCGCTTGGAGTCCGATGAGCTCTTAAAGTGATCGCCCAAGATTGCTTTGACAATACCCGGAGCGAGATCCAGTTCTTGAATCCGACGGCTAAGCTTAACGGACGGCTATGATTTTCGCGCCTTTGTCGAGGACGGAGTCTTAGTTCCGTACCAATCTCCTACCGCCAATGAGTCCCGATCTGAGAAGAGGGAGGATAGTCGGATGTGGAGAGGGAGGCAACAAAGGGAGCTCCGAGGCCTTTGTCTAGTTAATTTTTACTTCGTTCTTCGTAGGCGTGTGCCCCTCTAGTTTGAACATTTCCGGCTTTTGTGCCGTTTTGTACAAATTTTTATGACTATGGATGAATTATTTCTTCACCCTTCTGCCATTTTGTAAATTCCATAATTGAAATTTATTGACTGTAATAGATACGAGTCTTTACTCGACCAACACTGAGGTGTGGGAGGGTGGGGCAGGGTCGTATGTTTCAACCTCTGGGGGTGTTAAATTAACCGCACTACCTCGTTCCGGCTTGACTTAGTCAGAAAAGTTGATAGTAACCGAATTAAGGGCGAGGCCGTCACATGTCAACCGAGGTGTCTATACCTCTAATCTAACATTTTGACTTGATCAGGGCCGGAATGACAGCCCGCTTTCTTAAATCAGGCGAGCGTTGACGCGTCAATTTCGTGAAGGCCACGTATGGCATTTTCACCGAGCTCTTACCAATGCACGTCAGAGTACAACGGCCGGTGTCTTACATCTAGATGTTTTTATGTTAATGACCGGGTGTAAGTACCTCGGTGTCAGGTTTTGGGCCGGGCTTAAATGGCCTCGGCTTCACGCTTAAGCAAGTAATGGTGCACATTGATGAATTTCCTTGATGGAATCCTTCATTAAATAGAACAGCTCTAAAGAGCTTACAAATGGTCATGAATTATTCAGATGAAAAATAAAGAACAATTGGAGAAACATAAGGAAAAGTAAGAAATAATCGAACGGTAGCCTGTGTCTACGGGGCCGAGCCTAGACCTATTTGTAATAGATCTTTAGCTTGTCGGCGTTCCATGTTCTCTTAAGGCTTCCTTGCCGGGGTTTCGAGAACATATGCCCAAAGATCGAGTTTTTCTTTAACCCGATAGGGGCCTTCCCAATTTGCCGCCGGTTTTACGTCTCGGGCATTCTTGTTTCCCGATGTCGGCCCGCCGAAGTACAAGGTTCCCTCGGTTAAAGGATCGTGGTCGAACCTTCCGATTATACTTTGCGCGAGTTGCTTGGCGGCAAGTTCCGCAATCTTGTTGTGACTTGGATCTCATCAATTAGGTCCATATACGTCTTCGGCGCCGTTATCGACGCCTTTGCCCATCTGTTTGGCTCGATCTTTCTCCATGATGGCTGCCCGATTTCGTAGGGATCATTGCTTCACAACCGTAGGTCGGCCGGAATGGGGTTTCTGGGTCGAGGGATCGCACACTCGTCTGTAGCCCCATAGAACGCTTTGGAGCTGTTCGGTCCGGTGGTGTCGGCCTTTAACATGTGTTTCTTCAATCCGTCAAGAATGATTTTATTAACTGACTCAGCCTGGTCGTTAGATTGCAGGTGTTCGACGGAGGAGAAGTGTTGCTGGATGTCCAAGTTGGACAGTAAGGCCTGGAATCTATGGTCCGTGAATTAGGTCCTATTATTAGTGACGACTTCGGCGAGGTAACCCGAATCGAGCAAAGATGTTATGATGAACGAATCTCATAATTCGAGACAAGGTGATCGTAGTTAATGCCTCCGCTTCAATCCACTTGGTGAAATAGTCTACGGTGACAATGAGCCATTTAAGCTGCCCAGGTGCCGGCTTGAATGGTCCGAGGATGTCTATTCCCCATTTATAGAAGGGCCAGGGGGCCGACATACCTTTTAACTCCGTTGGTGGTGGCCATAGGATCCCGGCGTGTTTCTGGCAACTGTCGCACCTCTTGGCGGCTTCCATGGTGTCATGCTTCATGGTGAGCCAATAATAGCCAGCGCGTAACGCCTTCCTTGCCAAAGCCTTGCCTCCCATGTGTTGGCCGTTGCATCCCTCATGTATCTCGGTCAACACGTACCTTGCTTCGGACTCACCCAGGCATCGCATCATCGGGCGGTGCACTCCTTTTACGTATAGGCTGATCATCGACCATGGTGTAGATGGCGGCTTCTCGATCAGCTTCTTTGCTTCCGTGGAATTGGTTGGGATGATCCCCCTTTTGAGGTAATCTTCAATTGGCTTTCTCCAGTCTGTGGCGGACGAGATAGTCATGATGCAAGTGGGCTTGGCCAGATTCTGTTGGATCACAGTTCTATGACTCCCCGGACCTTTGGTACTTACTAGCTTGGAGAGAATATCGGCCCTGGTATTCTCTTCTCTCGGGATATGAGAGACAATTACTTCTTCGAACTCGGTCATTAATTCTTTTGCTCTGTTCAAGTATTTAGCCAACAGGGGGCCTTTCGCTTGATAGCTGCCATCGATCTGTGCGGCGACAAGTTATGAGTCGGTGAACACCTTAACTCGCCGCGCTCCGTTCTCTTTTGCTTGAAACAAGCCGGCTAGGAGGGCCTCATATTCGGCCTGGTTATTGGAGGTCGGGAATTCCAATTGGAGGGAATGCTCAGTAGCGACCCCCTCGGGGCTCTTAACGATGACTCCTGTTCCACTGCCTTTTGGATTGGAAGATCCATCTACAAATACCTTCCAGAATTCCTCGCTAGCCATAATCGGAGTCAACTCTCGATGAAATCGGCCAATGCTTGTGATTTGATCGCATGCGGGCTTCAAAAGTGATGTCGAACTCGAGACAGTTCAATCGCCCGGCTTGTCATTCGCCCCCCAGTCGGGTTTGTGCAATATCGCCGGATTGTTTGGCTGGTTCGGACTACTATCCGGTGTCCACGAAAGTATGGCCGAAGCCGTCTCGCAGTCGTCCGTAATGCGAACGCCATCTTTTCCCGGCCCGATATCCGAGTTCAGCGTTTTGTAACGCTTTGCTCACAAAGTAGATGGGTGTCTGTCCGGCCTCGGTGTCTCTTACCAAGGCGGCACTTACGCCTCGTCTCCCGCGAGACGGGTACAAGAACAAGGTCTCCCCTTGCTCGGCTTCGTTAGTAGGAGGGGTTGCCAAACATCGCTTAATTTCTTCAAATCTTTGCTTCACAATCCGAATTCCATCCTCCATGAGTTTCTTTCTTCAATAATTTAAAGAAAGGTAACGCCTTCTCGGCCGATCTGGGTAAGAATCTTGTCGGGCGGCCAAGCGACTTTGTTAATTGCTGAACTTCCTTCTTAGAGTTCGGGGCTTGCATGTCTAGGATGGCCTTGCATTTGTCGGGTTAGCCTCAATCCCACGATTGGTCAGCATAAAACCTAGGAATTTCCGGCGGGAACTCGAAAGCACATTTGGCCGGGTTCAACTTTGATTCGATGTCGTCTTAATTTTCAAACGTCTATTCTAGGTCCGGATATGCTCCTCTGGTTGTTTTGACTTCACGATCATGTCGTCTATATAGACCTCACATTTCACCCGATTTGGTCCTCAAAGACCTGGTTCATCATTCGCTAGTATGTAGCTCCGGCATTCTTCCATCCAAATGGCATGACGTTGTAGCCATAGTTAGCCTTGTCGGTCATGAAGGCGGTCTTCTCTTGGTCATCTGGGTGCATGGCAATCGATTGTAGCGGAGTAAGCGTCCATGAAGGAAAGCAAGCGGTACCAGTAGTGTTATCAACGAGTTGATCAATGTTAGGCATAGGGTTGGAGTCCTTTGGGCACGCTTTATTCAGATTGGTGTAGTCAGTGCACACCCTTCATTTGCCGGTTGGTTTTAACACCATGACCACATTCGAGAGCCAAGTTGTATATTGTACTTCTCTGATGAATCCAGCGGCAATGAGCTCTTCAATGTGACTTTCAAGGGCTTTCTGCCTGTTGTCGAGATATTCCTCTTCTTCCGGGCCCGGCCGACCACAGCCATATGGCGAGTTTGTGGCGGCAAAAGTGTGGGTCGATCCGGGTATTTCGGGCGACGTCCGGCGAAGACGTCTAGATTTTCTCTTAAAAACTTGATCGTCACGCTTTTAAGTCTCGCATTCATATCTCTGTGACTTTAGTTGTCTTGGAGGGATCCGTCCCGGGGGTCGGTCGTCCGGCTCCCCTTCCGGCTCTGGGCGTGGATTTTCTAGTTCACGGAGATCCAGCTCTACCATATTAACCGGACACCGGGGCCGCCTATCATTTCCGACTTCGGCCATAACCTCGTTGATTCGGAGCCGTGGCAGGGATGACGGTCCTTCCTCCTCAACTCGGAGAGTTTCGAAGTAGCATTGTCGTGACTCCTTCTGGTCCCGGACACTTTGACCACCTAATTTTTACCGTTGATCATCTTCAGTTTCTGGTTCTTAGTGGATGCTAGCATGTCCCAATTGTGTATGTTGGGTCGGCCCAATATAATATTGTAGGGAGAGCGGAAGTCGGCCACTACAAATCTTACACGTTCTGACTTGAAAGCTTCCTTGGTTCCTAGCGTCAGTCTGAGGTCTATATATCCTTTTGGGAAGGAATGCTCTCCATTGAACCCGATAAGGGTTGACTTGCACGACTTTAAGTCTTCAACATCGAGGTGCATCCTCTGGTATGCGTCCCAGCTTATGATGTCGGCCGAACTCCCTGCATCCACGAAGATCCATTTGACTCGGCAATTTACTACGATTCTGGTGATAACCAGTCCGTCCTGGTGGCTGGGAATAACATCCTTTAGCTCTTCATCTGTGAAGACTAATGGTGGTGGTTTCGGTTTCGATGAACCGCCTTTAAACTTTAGTATATCTTTTATTGTCGGCACCTCCGCGAGGTATTTCTTACGCGGCTTATCGTATCTCCACCTCCTCGAAATCGCCCGATGCCATTGCATTGGAGATCGGTCTGCAGGAAACCGTCGACAAGGCCGGTTTTTCGTTTCTTCTACAGTTCCCAAGTGTCCGTAGCCGGACTCCTGTGCGGCCATTATTCCGCTGCTTGTTTTCCCTTGAGTTTTGACGACGTATTGGCGAAGTTTCCCTTCTCTCACGAACTTTTCAATAGCATCCCGAGTTCATAACACTCATCGGTTGTATGGCCGGGATGATCGTGGAAAGTGCAAAATTTTCCCGATCTGTAGTGGACGATTACGATAGGCCTCGGCAGCAACCCTTTTCATCTCAATCGAGCTACCTCCTTCCATAAGCGTGATCGCGAAACATTTAGGGGGTGTAGTTGCCGTACTTCGCCTTATTATCCGTCCTCTCTTGTCGGGGTCGGCTCTCTCTGCCGCGTCTACGGGGTTCCGCCTTCTGCTTGTTCATCGGATCCCTTTTTTCGGGCAATGAATTCCTGGCCTTCTCAGGTTCGTCTGCATTGGCGATTTCCATCTGCTCAACATCCAGGTACTTCTTCTCTTCGGTGTAGAATTCAATCAGTGAATAGACTCGATTCTTGCACAGATGTCTGGCCAGGCGTGTTGTTGGGTCCAGACCGTTGACGAGACAATGTGCGTGGACCTCTTCGGATAATAAGCGTACTGCATTGCCTTGTCTACGAACCGATCCAGGTACTTCGCGGCGTTTCACCCTTCTTTTGTTTTACCTTACTCAAAGTGAGCCCGAGATTTTGGTTGTTTCTTCTTTGGTGGCAAAGTGCAATTCAAACTTACGCACGAGGTCTTCGAAGTTCGAATGGAATTATTGGGTAATGAACTCAACCATTTGTTGGCGGTCCGGTTAACGTGGCCGAGAAGAGCCGTAAGATAGTGGGCCCTCTATGGGCGACCCACATCAACTTTTTGAATATCTCAAGGTGGTGACGTGGATCCTGGGTCCCATCGTACTTGGGGAGATCGGCTAGGTCAAAATTCTTTGGGTAGGGGGCCGTGGCCGTTACTCGGGAGAATGGCGTCCCACCAGAGCCTGCCATGTACTTCATCTTATATTGCCGCGGTGACCCACGTGTCCGAGGCGCCGTGTTTACCTCTCGAAGCTCATTCGAGTCCTGATCCACATCGAGGTCTCGGTCTTCACAACTATCATGGCTTCGGTTTTTATAACCGTCATGGCGATCTTCTCGGCCTCGGTCTTCAGCATCCTGGATCCGCAATTGCCTCTCCTTTTTCCGTGTGGGGGTCGGCTGGCGTTCTCGCTCCTTTCTCGCTTCCCCCTTTTTCCTGTCGCAGGTCCGTCGATTTGACTCTGGGCTGCTATGCGGACGACTGCTATCCGGGCGTACAACCTCCTTTCCCTTCCGAGAACTTCTCTGAGTTCCGCGTTGGAACATGTATTTGAGCTTTTCCTCGATCATTAACTCCAGAGCATGAAAATCCTCTTGCCGTTGGAGGTGATCTCCTTTTTCCTTGTTTACGAACCTCTGAAGCATCGACTCTGCGTTCTCCTCAAAATGCGGACGTCGGTGTCTAGTACTGGCGTACGGAGCCGGGGCTTTCGGAGCTTGGACTCTTCGCGGCTCCTCTTGTGAAGGTTCGTCGGTTGAAGGAGATGTGCTAGCCGTGTCGGTAATGTGACCCTCGGAGTCTTTTCGTGGAGGTTGATCATGAGTCACGCAATTGACTCGGTCGGCTGAGGTTGATTCGGTGGTAAATTGCTTTCATCATGCGGCCGGTCCTAGCTGCTGGCTTTGCTGTGGCTTCCGGTGTTTGCCATTAGTGGTCACGGGGATAGAAATTTAAAGTTCCCCCGGTCGGCGCCAATGTTCGGTATAGAACACGAGATATCGAGCCTAAGATTTGGTATTTTGATCTTGGATAGCTAGACTCGGCTGAATATCTATGGAGGAGATATTCGGGAGAGCGTGGGATCCTTGTACACGACAAAGGGGTGGTGTGTGTGCACGGTGAGGCTGCGGGTAAATAGGGTGAGTTAGAATGTGTGTCTTGGTTACGACCTCGTATTTATAGAGGTGTCGGGGCGGATATCTCGGCACAGTGCGATATCGGGCGCCCCATTGCTTGGGGGCGAGTATCTCGGAAGGCCGTTACGATATGGGTAGATCGTGCCTTAGCTAAGATTTCGGATCTCCCCATATGATTAGCGGATCAAACCTCCTGGCTCCGTTTGGGCCGCGCCATGGACTTAGGCTTTGGCGTCAGTAACAAATTTCTAGTAATTTCTTATTTTCTTTAATTATAGTTACTTTTTTAATTATAGTTACGCCAGTACCTCAAAGGTAGCACACTTACCTCACGAGGTCTGTCATTTTACTTTTTTTTTTAATTTTTAATTATTATTATTATTATTAGTTTCTTATTTTTTTAATTATATTTAGAGAAGTACCTCGCGAGTACTATGTACATTGGCCTTTTTAATTTTTTTGATTTTTTTAAATTTTTAAATTATTACTATTATTAATTTCTATTGTTTTTAATTATATTTAGAGAAGAACCTCACGGGTAGAACACTGCATGTACATCGTGAGGTCCTCTCACTTTTTTTGATTTTTAATTTTTTAATTGTTATCATTATTAATTTCTTATTTTTTTAATTATAGTTACGAAGTACCTCGCGAGGTAGCACACTTAACTCACGCCCAGTCATTTTTTTTAAAAAAATGTTTTTTTTGGTTTTTTTAATTATTATTATTATTAATTTCTTATTTTTTTAATTATAGTTACGGTAGTACCTCGCAGGAAATTCACAAAAATAAGAATTTTTTTTAAAAAATTGTACCAGATTAGAACAGTTGGGAAAATATTTATCAGAGTAATGCAGTCAAACATGGCGTTTGACTAACGCCACTAACGATGACGTCGGAAGGTATGACGCCCGGCGACGCCTTTTAAGCGTCAATTATAAAATATATATATATATATATATAATTTAAAATTATAAATAATAATTCTAATTAATTATAAATAATAAAAAGAATAAATAATAATTTTAATTAATAACTAAGGGAATTAAAATATTTAAAATGTATTATAAACTGTGAGGCTCGCCTTACCCCGTGAGATTTGGGTGATAGACATCTTCCAAAGATCTCATGAGGCTCGCCACGCCTGAAAAGACTTATAATCTCGTGTTCCACACAACTTGTGATTGGTGTGGCTCTTTTGCACCATCTCTATTCCCTTGAAGTTTGACTTCACATTTCAAAGTTTAAACTTTTAAATGATATATTATATAATATTTATTAAAAACAAAGTACAATCTTTTATTACATTGCCACGTTGCTTTCTTTCTTCTTCTCTCCTTGTCGCTATATAAGTATATATTATATAAGACCATATGGAGAAGGCTGAGAGGCGAGCTATGGATGAAGGAGGAAAAATCTAACCTAGGAAATTGTTTTTAATAAATATTATATAATATATCATTTAAAAGTTTAAACTTTGAAATGTGAAACCAAATTTCGAGGGGAAAACACCAATAGAGAAGGTGCAACTGTCACACTGATGACAAGTTGTGTAGAATACAGGAGATTATAAGTTTTTGAGGGTGAGGCGAGTCTCACAGAGATCTTTAGGAGATATCCATCACCTAAATCTCACCAGTGGTGAGGCCTGGGTTTATAATACATTTTAAATATTTTAATTCACTTAATTATTAATTAAATTATTATTTATTCTTTTTATAATTTTAAATATAATTATTGTTGGCTCTCAGAGTTTTGATGATAACAAGACTTAATTAATTAAAGCTTTTTGTTGAAAAGAACTTGTGTTTTTGAATCAGTAAAATGCTGAATTAATGCAAGGTTTTCGAAAGTCTGTTGGAAACTATTTGTTATTACTTTCAAATGTTACTCAAGTAATGAGCTTTCCGTTCGCAAGTAATTTGATTACTTTCAAAGTCTACTCGAGTAAGGTTTCTTAGTTTTGCGAGTAATTTTCAAATGGTTGATTCTTTCAAAGATAATTAATATTACTTTTGAAGATTACTCGAGTAAGGTTCTTTAGTTTCGCAAGTAATCAACATTACTTTCCAAATTACTCGAGTAATGAAGTTTTTCTTCGCAAGTAATTCCTTTATTTGACATTACTTTAAAGCTACTCGAGTAACACTTTTTGGTTTTGCAAGTAATATGTATACGGTTGCTTTTCATCAAAATTACTCTCAAATTACTCGAGTAAGACTTTTCCATTTGGCAAGTAACATTATTTTTTCTCGTAGAACTTTATTATCTTTGATGTTACTCTCGAAAGCTACTCGAGTAATATTTTCAAACTTCGCAAGTAACGTTACTCTTCTCGCAGAATCTTATTACTTTCGAAATTACTTGAGTAAGCTTCGCAAGTAATTTCGTGAGAATGATTTTAATGCTTTGTTTACTTGATATTACTTTCAATCACTCTTAAACTTATGTATATTATATCTAAACATCTTTCGAGTGAATTTCGGTTGATTAACCCGAGATTAGCCGAAAAGGATTTCAACGTGTCGAAGCATTGATTCTTATTTGAAAAAGCTGACTCAACTTCTGTATCTTCTGCACAAGTAGGCGAAAGCATTTAATAAAGCAACGGTTGAATTATTTACAAACTGAATGCACCTGTGCCTAACGGAAAATACGAAGAGTCTCAACGGCTAGCTTGCAAAACTTCTCAACAGCATTAATGGCGAACGCTCGCCACATTTAATTCCGCCAACTACCCAACTAAGCGGACAGGATAGCAGAGGCCGCGGATGTTCAAATCTCAAAGGACATATTCAAATATTCAAATTCAAATCCTTCAACGGTCTACAATCTTCAAACTATAAATACTCGAAGGATTGAATTCATCAGACAGAGAAGACATACACAGAAAGCTTACACGATTTACATCAGTTTCTCTCTGTTTTATCATTTGATTGTATCTTTGATACATTGAGCTTCAGTGCTTATCATATCTACTCTTAGAGAGAGTTTCTTTCCCTGTAAATCATTCATTGTAATAATCTCAAGTCAGGTGACTTAGAGATTGGGAAAATCGAGTACAACTTGTAAGGGGGAGTGTGTCCTAGGTTGAGGAGCATCCTTCGTTTACTGAGTGGGTATCGATTCTGAGTACAACTTGTAAGGGGGAGTGTGTCCGGGTTGGGAGCATCCTTCGTTTACGAGTGTGTATCTGTTGTAAGCAATTACAGCTTGTAAGGGGGAGTGAGTCTAGAGTGAGGAGCATCCTTCGTTTACGAGTGTGTAATTGTTCTTGAGTGATAGTGGAAAATCCCGAGTGATTTGGGATTTGGACGTAGGTCAAGGAGTTAGGCAGAACCAAAGTATAAATCTTCGTGTCAAGCTCTTCTTCTCTATCTCCACTTTGCCTTGATATTATGTTGTGTGGGTGATCCGAAAGAATTTTAAAATCCCCAATTCACCCCCCTCTTGGTGATTTCCTTTCACTTTCAATTATAAAATATTATATATATATATATATATATATATAATATTGACGCCTAAAAGGCGTCAGAAGGTTGCGTCGTACCTTCTAACGCCACTGCTTAGTGACGTCATAGTAGTGACGCCACTAGTGGCGCTAGCGTCAATCAAACGCCATGTTTGACTTCATTACTCGGTAAATATTTTCTCAAGCTGCTCTAATTTAGTAAAAAAGAATTTTTAAAATTCTTATTTCGGTGAATTTCCTAGTACCTCGCACACTCACCTCACGAGGTCCGTTGTTTTTCTTAATTTTTTAATTATTATTATTCTTAATTTCTGATTTTTTTAATTATATTTAGAGAAGTACCTCGTGAGGTAGAACATTGAACCTCGTGAGGTCCTCTCGCTTTTTTTAAAATTTTTTTTCTTTTCTTTTTAATTTTATAATTCTTATTATTATTAATTTCTTTTTTTTTTTTTTTTAATTATAG
This sequence comes from Acacia acuminata, assembly GCA_019022655.1. NCBI lineage: Eukaryota > Viridiplantae > Streptophyta > Magnoliopsida > Fabales > Fabaceae > Acacia > Acacia acuminata. The sequence continues at coordinate 2,637,504 of JAFJYI010000061.1, forward strand.
TTCCAGCAGTACCTCACGAGGTAGCACACTTACCACATCCTGTCGTTTTTCTTTTAATTTTTTTGGTTTTTTTTTTAATTTTTTAATTATTATTATTATTATTAATTTATTATTTTGTTAATTATATTTACATTCTCTTTTTAAATTTTTTTAATTATTATTATTATTAATTTCTTTTGTTTTTAATTATATTTAGAGAAGTACCTCGCAAGGTAGAACACTGTACCTCGCGAACTCCTCTTGCTTTTTTTTTTTTTAATTTTATAATAATTATTATTATTAATTCCTTGTTTTTTTAATTATAGTTACAGAAGTGCCTCGCGAGGTAACACACTTACCTCACGAGGTCCTGTCGTTCTTTTTAATTTATTTTTGGTTTTTTTTAATTATTGTTATTATTGTTAATTTCTTATTTTTTTAATTATATTTAGAGAAGTGGCCCACAAGGTAGAACATTGTACCTTGTGAGGTCCTGTCGGTTTTTTTTTGTTTGTTTTAATTTCTTAATTATTATTATTATTAATTTCTTTGTTTTTAATTATATTTAGAGAAGTCCATCAGAGGTAGAACAACACTGTACGTCTGTACCTCCCGAGGTTCCGTCGTTTTTTATTTTTTTTAATTTTTAATTTTATAATTATTGTTATGATTAATTTCTTTTTTTTAATTATAGTTACAGCAGTACCTCGCATGGTAGCACACTGTACCTTGGAGGTCCTGTGGCTTTTTTAATTTTGATAATTATTGTTATTATTGATTTCTCTTTTTTTTTTCTTAAATTATATTTAGAGAAGGACCTCACGAGGGACTACTTTATTCCTCGTGAGGTAAATTCGCTTTTTTTTTTGACTTTTTTTTAATTTTATAATTATAATTATTTTCTTTTTTTTTTTTAATTATAGTTACAGAAGTATCTCGTGAGATACTACTTTGTACCTCGCTAGGTATATTTGCTTTTTATTTTTATTTTTTGTTTATTTTTATTGGGAAAATTCTAAATAAATAACGTTTGAATTTGCAAAACCCCAGAAATTTGTTGAATTTGTAAAAAAGATGAGAGACACCAAGGACTTATGAGGGATATACAAATTCGGGTGAAATTACCCTTTTGCCCTTAGTTTTAAATAAATTATTAAAAAAACATAAAATGCCCTCATCACTGCCGGGCATTGGTGACCACCACGTGGGGCCTTCTTGGCCGTTAGTCGGAGGTGGCCGGCGGCCGATGGTGGTCGCCACTTGGAACGCAGTGGTTGGCCATGATGGTGAGAGCATTTTTTTTAATTTATTTAAAACTAAAGGCAAAAGGGTCATTTCACCCGAATTTGTATATCCCTCATAGGTCCTTGGTGTCTCGTCTTTTTACAAATTCAACGGATTTGGGGATTTTGAAAATTTAAACTGTATTTATTTGGAATTTTCCCTTTTTTATTTTATAATAATAATAATTATTAATTCCTTTTTTTAAATATGTTTAGAGAAGTACCTCGAGGTAGTAGAGGCACATTCGCTTTTTTATTTTTTATTTTATAATAATAATAATTATTAATTTCTTTTTTTTTTTTTTTTAATTATAGTTGCAGAAGAGGTACATTCGCTTTTTTTATTTTTTTTTTTTTCTTGTTTATTATTTATTTTATAACTACTATTATTATTAATTTCCTTTTTTTAAAATTATAGTTACAAAGTACCTCGCGATGATGTTGTTTGTTGTTGTTTCTTCTACTTTCTAACTTTGAATTTTGACCCCTTTTTTTCATAAACGTTTCTATTAAATGACTAATTGTAAGGCGAAAAACATCATCGTCGTCAATTTTCTACACGACAAAGAATGTGAATCTTCCATATATAGATTACAGTTGTTTAAACATATACCTTTTATTATAAAGAAAAATTAAGGCCATCACGTTGACAAACAAGGGTTATAATTCTCTCATTTATCCTTCTCATTTGCTCACATCCTTTACCTCAAAAACTATATAGTTTTGAGTAAAAACAAGCCAATAATTATTATTATTATTTGAAAAAATGCCATCCATCATTATGTAATACTTTTTCAGTGTCCCAAATTAATTTTTAGTACATTCAGCACCATAAAATATTTTTTTGGCGGCATCCATTATGTAACACCCATCACTCAGACGTATTTTCTTAGTAGTACCGAGTATCCTGAAGAAATTTTTAGTGCATTTTTTTAGCACTCAGGATACTGGGTGCTACTAAGAAGATACTCCCTCAAGTCCTAATTATAAGAATTATTTACCAGAATTTGGAGAGATTAAGGAGAGAAGTTAAATTAGTCAATTATAATTATTTTCCGAAAATACCCCTACTTAAAATTTAGAAGGACATCAAAGGAGAGATTTTTCGAAAAGTGACGTTCGGGAGATTTTTATTTTTATTTGTGTAGGTCGAGGAGTTGCTTAGTAGGTGTTACAAAAAGTGAATATGTGCATTTTCCTTAACGACCGTTGGAATGTAACGCCTTCAATGCTTGTGTTTATTATTGCAAAATCCTTGCGGAAAAAAATAGTTATACCTTGTTTCAAAACACTTTTAGGAAAACTTGGACCTGGATCTGATACCAGCTTTGATACTGGTCTCTAAAACCCAACATCATATAGTGCCAAATGTAACATCATGTAATATCTGAACCTAGTTCAGAACCTTGCTGTTGTAACAGTTCTTAAAATGCACTATCCAGAACTTGGCTCTGATACCAGCTTTGATACACATCATATAGTGTCAAATCTAACATCATGCAATACTTGAATCTAGTTCAGAACCTTGCTGTGTAACAATTCTTAAAATGCACTATCCAGAACCTGGATCTGATACCAGCTTTGATACTGGTCTCTAAAATCCAACATCGTATAGTGCCGAATGCAAGATCATGCAATACCTGAACCTAGTTCAAAACCCTGCTGTGATAATGGTTCTTAAAATGCATTATCCAGAACCTGGCTCTGATACCAGGTTTGATACTGGTCTCTAAAACTCAACATCATATAGTGCCAAATCTAACATCATGCAATACCTGAACCTAGTTTAGAACCTGGCTGTGATAACGGTTCTTAAAATGCACTATCCAGAACCTGGCTCTGATACCAGCTTTGATACGAGTCTCTAAAACCCAACTAAATAACGATGGCTTGGGATTCAGCAAGAGTGCCAGGGGATTAAGAGTTAAGACCGCCTTTCATAAATCCATATACTATGATGCTTTCAACTTATTGTGGAAGTAAAACATCATTCAAATCCCCGTAATTATGCATGTCCATGCATAGAAAGTACATTATTCATACTATCACGTGGCAACTCATGGCTAGAAGACAATTGCATAAGGTTGGGCCCACGGATTACCTCTTCCTTTTGTTGTTCACTATTCAATTCGATTTCTCCACTGATTTCATTGAAAGAATCCAATCCCCTCAATTTTTCAAGATTTTTCCTATCCGTCATAAAGCCTTGCACGATCCCAGGCCTCCCTCTCTTGTTGCCAAGCTTTGAATTCCTTTCCGTAAGTCCCGCCGTAAAAAAAGTTCTTCTTATAGTAATATGTAAATACTAACTCATACAGGGCTTGTGCTGTATTATGATTATGAAACTGATTTGTATCTAAAGTTATATATTAGCATATTGATCCGGCCGTTAACCTTACGTGAGCCGAATATGACTGGGCCTCCGTTTTCCTTTTAAGAGTCACAAAATCCCTAGCTATAACAAGGAGGAGAATTGCGGTTCTAAACTATTTTTACTATCCTCTTCTCTATAAGGTAGACTACTTCATTTTCCCCTATTCCCTTCTCTCGTCATTTTCAAATGGTTCCCAACTCTATCATCTGTTCGTCCATGTTGCTCTGATACCAGCTTTGACACTGGTCTCTAAAACCCAACATATAGTACCAAATCTAACATCATGCAATACCCGAACCTAGTTCAGAACCTGGCTCTGATACCAACTTTGATACTGGTCTCTAAACCCGAACATCATATAGTGTCAAATGTAACATCATGCAATACCTGAACCTAGTTCAGAACCTTGTTGTGACAACGGTTCTTAAAATGCACTATTCAGAACCTGGCTCTGATACCAGCTTTGATGCTGACCTCTAAAATCCAACATTATATAGTGCCAAATGTAACCCCTCCGTACCTCGCGAGGTGCTAGACGTATCTCGTGAGATACGCCCAAAAAAATAATTAAAAATTCGTCGATTTTTTTCTTTAAAAAAAACCCTCTTTTCCTCGAGAGTGACGCCTCAAAAAAATTAAGAAATAAAAATTAAAAAAAAAACCCTGTGTAACTCGTGAGGTATTGAACTACCTCTTGAGTTACGCCAAAATTTTTTTTAAAAAAATGCACTATCCAGAAAATATTGTAGACAGCTTAATTACCTTGGCGAGCTGCATGTTTATTAGGATAATATGAAAGAGGTCTTGCGTCAAGTATGGTAGCGATTTCCATGGCACACTCAGAAGCCCTTTAGAACTGAGTGTATGACGTGTACAAGAAACTTAATATGTATAATAATCTTCGTTTTATGTAAATTATTGCAGCCATAATTTGTGTTTTGGGATGTAGATTTGTAAGATGATTGGTTGCTTTTAAGCGAAAATACATAATGCCTTTTAGATTTTTTTTTTTTTTTTTTTTTTTTTTTTTTTTTTGGTTGGAAACCTGGAATACACTCATATAACAAAAATAATTACATCAAACAAAACAAAAATGGATCTAAGAGCTATCTTTCATCAACCTCCTCCTCCTACATGTAAGAAGGAGGTTGGTCAAAGATGCAAAAATTACCATCTAATCTATCTCAGTATTTTTCTAAACTATTTGTCAGGGTTATGGTTGTCTTAGGAGTGTGGATTACCCAAACTTGTCAATCCCTGTTCAAAATATATCTATCTTCACCAAAACACATCCTTAAAAGGGAGATCCTGATCACACCCTCTAAGCGAATAGTTTTTTCTTTTTTTTGGTATAAAAAATTTTAGGAAAGGGGTTGGGTTCACCCACGATCCAAAGGCAGGACGAAATCTCATTTCCCCTTAGGTCATACCGATGTTGGGCAGGGCGAGCTATCTATTACCCTGAAGCGTTTACCTAGGCACCTAAGAGCTAAGATGCCTCCCCCAGCGCCTTGACCAACTCCAGGATCGAACCCCCTCCCTTTGATGAGAGTGTCCGACCCCTTTGCCAGTTGAGCCCAAGGACGAGGGGTCTCTAAGAGAATAGTTAATGGCAAGTTGATGGGCAAGACATAATACAAAAGACATGCCAAGAAGGGCCCAACCCAGAAAATCCAATGCCCATTCCATAGTGGGCCTCCTTGAAGTAACGCTGGGCCCAAACATCTTGCTGGATTCAAGCCCACATCTCGCATAACCACCGCCTGATCCACGTAATAGACACAAACCCTACCATAGCCATGGCCGCTCCAGACACACCCAGATCGAAGGCCTCTGCGCTCATCTTCGATGCAACCGGAGTGGAGAGTTCACCGATTCATCGTGCTTCTTTTTATATCGTTTTTGAAAAAAGATGAACCATTTTGTCCCAATCCCAAAGATATTTATATAGCTCTCTCTCTCTCTCTTATTTCATCGTGCTTCTTTTTATATCGTTTTTGATAATGTATGAGTATGGTTTCCAGATTAATAACTCCAAAACGTTTGATTTTACAACGTCAGAAGTTTTATGTTTTTTTTTTCCTTGAAAGCTCTTCATAAATAGTAAAACAATTCTGATTCCCCTATAGTTCTTCTCTCAATGTTACCTATGAACAAAGTCATATCTACAACTATATATACAGAGAATGTATCATTTTATGTATTCGACAGTAACACTGAGAGACTCGTGTAAAACAAAACGTTACGTTTCATACACAAAGCGAATTCGCCACTATAAAAGATAAATAATCTTATTTTAAAATGAAGACAAATATTTAGTGATTATGGTTATTATCCTATGCGTTTGTAAGTATAAATAAGTCTCATTATCGGCTAATATAAGTGCAGCTCTGCGTAGTTTTTTAAAAATAGGAATAAATGGATTATTGCATTGACTGTCAATGGCATCCTTAAGGTATAAAGGCATGTGCTTCACTAAGTCATGGCATTATTAATTATCTTTTGTTGAAGATGAACGGTGTTTGTCTCTGCAGAAAAGAACAAGATTTATGCTTAAAAGATAGGGCTCGCCATTATCACGAATAAAAGGTGATTAAATAATACTCCTCTTATCTGCACCATAAACTATATCTTATATTTAAAACCGGAGCTACATAATCTAGCTTGTTGGTGGAAAAAAAAAACTTTAAAAGCTCTCCATACATTATGGGGTACTTTTTAAGAATTATAAATAAGTGTACTTTCCGATATTCAAACTTATGTTATTCTCTTTATGGGGTAAGGTCATCTCAACTAATAGTTTGTCCGTTGTTTTAATTTTAAATTCTACTTGTTGAATTGATACTCAGTTCAAAGTAACTATATTTAGGAACATGCAATTCAATTGAAATATGAAAGTAATCAATATTGCAAATTCAAATTTATAATTAAAAAATAAAAAATAGACACACTTACATCATTGGGTTTAAGGAAAAAAGAGCATAAGAAACATTCAGAATTTTATACGAATTTGATAATTAAAAACAAAAATTAAGATGAATTGAAGAATTGCTTATGCCTATGGAGAGATTCAAATTCCATTTGGAGTAAACAAATGCATCTTCAACTTTCAGGGAAAAAAATCAAAACTTTTTTTCCCTATCGTAAAAATCAAAACTTTCATGACATATATAGTGTGTTTTTAATGGTCTTGCACGTGTCTTAGGCCTCACTTCATCACGTGTGTATAAATTACACACAATGATCGTATAAAAAAAAAAATTACACACAATGACACATACTGATTTGATTTAGTGGTTATTTTCACAATAGTTAGCCATCGACCGGGGTTTCGTGCGTACTGATTTCAGTTTCCTCAAACTCAAAAGGCTACAAGTAAAATAGAAGGGAAAGTGAGATAACGCAACAACAATAGCATAGGGCTTTATCAAGGCCTTAGGACTCTGGAAACAGCTGTGGCTCTTCGTGGCGACCAATCAGAAGCTGGGAAGGAAGCCATGGCTGATCAATCTCAGAAGCGACCTGTTTCCAACATCGTCTTCATCATTGGTAATCTCTAATCACCGAAAACCTCCTCCTTGTTCTGTGTGTTCTCTGTTCTATCCCTGTCTCATTTTTTTTTTTTGGCGATTTTGTTTTGGTTGTTGACTACGTTAATTTGGATCAACAGCTATGCAGACTGAGGCGCTTCCTGTTGTGAATAGGTTTCAGCTCACCGAGGACACTAACTCTTTGTAGGTGTTTATCTTATTGATCATTGCTTTAGCCTCTCATAATTCAGATGGTGTTCATAGATCCCTTTCTTTGTTTTATTCAAGTCCAGACACGCAAGTTTTTTGACCTTTTGTTGTTGAGTCAGGGTCCACGCAGAAAGAGAAAATCTTTAGCGTATTGTGTTCCTTTGATAGCTAGTTGGGAAATTTTTAAAGACTAAATAAACGACTAGTCTTGAATGATCATTTTCCCTTAATTGGGTCTTTCAAAATTATTTTTTCTAGTACTTTCATTCATTAAAGGTAAAGCCTCTATTTAATTCTCTGAACATGTTCTCAATGAAAATATCCCATCATTAGGCAAAGAGTGGATTGGCATGCTCTTGCTCAGACATGTTAAGCTTTAAAATGACGTTTTGTATAACTAGTTTTTGGTATATCAAGGAGCTCCAATCTCCAATTACTTTTCATAAGGTCCATTATGAAAGGGAAAAAGTGTTTGGGGAACAAAATTAAGGGAATTTTGGAGGATCAAGTTCCAAGAATTGGATCTTCCAGGGACTGAATTGAGAGGTTTTGTCTTTTGAGGGTCAATTGGGGAGAAGAATGATCTTTCAACAACTAAATCATTTTTTTGCTTAAGCAAAGGACTAGGTAAAGTTAATTACCTATGGATGAATTTGTTTAGAAGCAGTGCTGAATCGTAGAAAGCATTTGTTTTTCATGGTTCATTGCAGAACTTGATGGTAAACACTTCAAAATCGTATCCAAAGTTTGTCCTTTTGTTAGAATAACATATGGATGTGCAAAGCTGACATGCTAAATTTAGTTCTTTTTCCCTCTTTTTCTAGTGGACAGAAGTAAGATAGACTCTTGCTGTGGATTTTGATGCTTTTCATATATTAATATCTATATGTCTCTCCACAATGGTGCAGGTTTCCACAGGGCGTCCCTTGGGTTCGCTATTGTGGTTCATACAAAGATCTCAATATAAATGTAATATGGCCTGGAAAAGATCCAACTCTGGGTAAGTTTTTGTGTTTTTATTTCCTACTTCTTCTGGACTAGCCTGTCAAAGGATCTGGATACCCCCAGGATAGGCACCCATTTCTTTCAGGATTTTAATTTCAGAATTATGTGCTGAGTCCTGCACCCATTTCTTTCAGGCGTTGATAGTATAGGCACGGTATCATCTTCTCTTGTAACATATGCTGCTATTCAAGCATTAAAGCCAGACTTGATCATAAATGCAGGTACTGCTGGTGGCTTCAAGGTAGGAAGTTTTGTCCCCTCAACAAATTCGATATGATTTTTCTTTAATTATTATTTATGACATGTTAGGAACTAACAATTAAGCACCCCCAAATACCACTAAATCAGATATATATTGCTGATTAAGAGGTTACAATAATCTGCTAGAGACACAAATCATCCCTTCACAGCCAAAATAGTCTCAGGTTCTGCGTAAACCTGATACTCCACTCTCATACAACTCACCAAAATATTCCTTCCCTCCCTCTCCATCTAACGCTATATATAATCAAAATAAAGGTACTGTCCAGCCCCTGCATAAGCCACCCTAAACAAAGCTAATAATCCTACTCTTACTAAAAAAGGGATATAAACCAAAAGAGTCAACTCTGCAACCTTAAAAGGCAGATGACCCTTTCCTGTATCTGCCTTGGAGACCGTGCGCAGACCATGCCAATCGTAGGGAAGGGTTCTTTCATGACATCAAGTTGCATATTATGTCGTTTTATTTCTTTGAATCTTTCTGATTTATTAGTTTTGGATCTGTTTGATACTGAATCTTGTTTCTTTGTTTCTCATAAGTCAACTCTTGGTAATATTTGCTATAATCAATTTTCGCTCTACTTGAGCTTTTAATTTTGCTTTTGCTTGTGAAGGAAAGAGCTGCTAACTATTTCTATAATACACCAAATACCTTATAGAATCATTCATGTTGCTGGAAAGATTCTGATGTGAATATGTGCACTTGTATGAGCGCACCCAGAAACTCGGTTTTTCTGATGTGCAGTTCATGTATATTTTCAGGCAAAAGGAGCAAGTATTGGTGATGTTTTCATCATATCAGATTGTGCTTTTCATGACAGAAGAATACCCATACCTGTGAGTCTTATGTTACTCTTTAAATGTGGTCAGTGGTGATGGTTTGTCTATTGCTCTTCTATGTTACTTATTCATTGCATGTATGTGAGTGCCTTCGTCACACAGCATTCTGCTCCTGTCTTGGTATGGTTTCCTCAAGGGTCATAGTATAAGCTCAGCACCTGTACTAGGGGAGTGACTGGTGGCACTCCGCTGGACTTTCTATCCCTCAAAGTGCAGAATCAATTGAGCACCCATGATTTGGCTTCTTTTTCTAAATAAAACTTGGGGTGTTATATTAGGGACTAGTATGCTTTCTTGAACTTGCTCTTTGATCTCATTTCAAAATTTTAAAGGCATTGTAGCGTTCATAGTCTATTAAATTATATTTACACCTGGGCTGGTAAATAAATCTAGGTATCATATGTCATCCATCTGTTTGATGCTTGTAATGGGGCTTTTTGGCTAGCTGCTAAAAGTGACTCTGGGGATTTAGTTTCTTTACATGGTTTCAAGGCTTTTTCTTAATTCAGTTTGATGCTTTTATTGTGAATCTCGAAATATAAAAATTAATGTGGTAATTTCATTTAGAAATGTATGCTTGCTCATAACTTTTGATGTCCTCAAAAGCTTGGATATTATGATTAACATATGCCATGTCAGGTTTACCCCCAACCTTGATTTTCATGCATACCACATAATATGAATGTGCTTATGCAGTTATGTAGGCAATTTAAGCTTTGCTATCAACAAACAATCATTAACTTTCTTTTGCAGGTTTATGATTTGTTTGGAGTTGGTTCACGTAAAGCTTTTGAAACACCCAATCTTGTAAAGGAACTTAATCTGAAGGTACATTGTGCTAAACTGCATATATTCCAAGTTTGTATATATAATATATATGGTCTAGATAAATAACTTGAGTCAACATACACAGCTTTGTGCTGCATCATAATTCTATATTGCTATTCATGGAGTCTGTTGAGTGAATATGATAGCTCATTTGAATGAGATCTGGATCCTAGTTTCATGTAAATGATTGAAGTTATCTAGTGAACAAGATATATATTCTCTGTGAAGTTCATGATAAAAATCTGGCCAAACACTCTATATCCTCTGATTTACTTATTTTCTCTTTGGCTATTTTAACTAAGCTTCACATCAATGCTTCATACCACTACAACCCACCTAACTCTTTGAAAATCCTAATCAAGCCCTTACATGACTTCAGGCTATTATTTAACCTTTTACAATGGTTGTGAATATTTCAGGTTGGTAAGTTGTCTACTGGTGACTCTCTAGATATGACACAACAGGATGAAGCATCTATCATTGCAAACGATGCCACAGTTAAAGATATGGAGGTAAACTATTTTGTTCTATCTCTTATAAAACAAGCGTTTGAAAGGATTTCTGCTCCCCTATTAGCAATTTGTGAAATCCAAAGATTCCTTTTTTTTCCTGTTATTTCTTTTCTTTTTGGTCAGAAGAAATCTACGTATTCATAGATTGAAGACTTTTCAAATTTGCGCTATAATTTCATAGTAGGCTATGCTGTATACAGAAGTTTGAAGATGCTGATGATTGGTGGCATCACCTGATTCTATATTGCACTTTGATTTATCAAAACATTCTCTCCTAATTGAAGGCAAAGTCTATAAACCCTAAACCCTAGTCCTAATACTAACCATTCATTCTCTCAATTTCCCAACTGAGGAGGTAAATAAGTTACAAAATTGATGAAACTCTGGCCCAAGTTTTGGTCTCTTATGGTTCCAATATTATGGAAACTTATCTGCATTTTACTTCCTCCATTCCCTTTATTCGCATCTCACGTTGCCCTGCACTAAACACTATATTGTTTTGAATTCCTTGATTTGTGTTTCTGTATTCTGTTTTCCTGCCCCATGCCTTTGTCTGCTTTGTCCTCTGCCATATATCAGACCTCTTTTTTTTAGTTAAGCCTAAATCACTTCTATTGATTAGCTAATGCGCCAGAAAAATGGGCAATGTGAAAAGTTAAATTAGTGCCTCTCTTTCTTATGTAACTAAATCCATCTTTATGTCCGTTTTGCTTTGTTGAATCAAGCATTTATTCTCCATCTGAACTCTGTATCTCCAGGGAGCCGCAATTGCCTATGTTGCTGATATGTTGAAGGTCCCAGCTATTTTTGTAAAAGCTGTAACTGATATTGTTGATGGTGACAAGCCAACTGCAGAAGAATTCCTTCAGAATTTGGCTGCTGTAACTGCTGCACTTGATGAGGCAGTGGAGAAAGTCATTTATTTTATCAGTGGAAAGTGCCTATCTGAACTTTGACGATCTAATTATGCCTTGCACCTGATTTTTAATATTATAAGGTTGCATTGTTGTATTACACTACATTTGTTTGGGATTTTATGCTTTTTTATGCAAAATAGCAACAATTTGTAGGTTGATAATGATGGATATTGCAGTGGTGCCCGTGCAAGTGAGCTAGCTAAAGTGCTGGTGAGACCCTCCAGATGTCCATTGACATGTTTTGGTGAATTGCATGAAGCCTAATGGTTCATTGTTTCTGCTAAGAATTATTTATGGTGAAGAAATGATGGTTTGAGGAGCTAAATTTCTTAGTGGATGTTCCTCATTAAGGTTAAAAGTTGCTGGATGTTCCTTGTTATGGTCATGGTGTGGTTTATTTGTTACAATCTCCGGTCCTTAATATAAAATTCATTTTTGTGATTCAACTTTTTCATTAAAGTTGATCTTATATTAAGGATTGAGGTAATATATTACATTGATCCAAACACCACACGTTTATTGGACCAAAAAGTTAAATGTTAGCTGGTAAGTATGGTCAATTTAGTACCACCAGTAATTTTTAGTTTTTACTCTTATTTATCAGTTATGTTAGCTGGTAACCATGGTCAATTTAGTAGCACCAGTAATTTTTAGTTTTTACTCTTATGTATCAGTTCGTACCATGAGCATTACCAGCATTCTCGTTCAGTGAATGTAAACTGTGAAACTTGCGATGAGGATATGATATCTAACGTGATCAAGTGGCTCGTTATTAACATCATTAATGTTTAATTGTCTCTATATAGGTTGTTGTTACATGTTACCAGTGGATTTTCTGCAGTTTCTCCAAAAAATTTACGAACAAAAGTTACACCATTAGAGCGTCATGAAAACACTGAATAGTTGCAAACAACGAGGTTGAATTTCATAAAAATGATATGTTTATATCAATTACGTTACACTTCACCTAACAGGCTAAAACTAAAACTAAACACCTACCCGTTAACTAATAGCGTACTCACCCTTCATGAATTTCTTGCTTCCCATCTAATTCACATTTTATAAAACAGTTGCTGACTTCATGTCTCACCCAATACATTTTTGTCATGCCTGAGATCCAAACCATGCACATGCTTGTCGGATTATATAAGCCAAGAGTCCTGCTTTTTGTGCGTCACTTCTGTGGAAAACATTCACTGCAGGTGAATTAAAAGTAGAAATATGGGAGAAAAGGGTACAGTTCAGAAAAGTGTAACAAGGCAGGCTAACCCTGGGAAGGCTACGATTTTAGCTCTTGGCAAAGCTTTTCCTCATCAGCTTGTGATGCAGGAATATTTAGTTGACGGGTATTTCAGAGACACCAATTGTGATAATCCTGACCTCAAGCAAAAGCTCACTAGACTTTGTAAGTTTCTACCTCCAAAGACTCAGCTTTCGAGGCTTGTTAACCATGGCATTTTGTGAAACTTGCTTGGCTTATTCACTGATTATTATGGTGTGAACAAACAGGTAAGACAACTACAGTTAAAACAAGGTACGTGGTGATGTGTGAGGAGATACTGAAGAAGTTTCCAGAACTGGCGGTTGAAGGGCTTCCAACTGTAAAGCAAAGGCTAGAAATATGCAACGAGGCAGTGACACAAATGGCAATTGAAGCGTCCCAGGTTTGTATCAGGAACTGGGGCAGGCCTTTATCAGACATAACCCACTTGGTCTATGTCTCTTCAAGCGAAGCCAGACTTCCCGGCGGTGACCTTTACCTTGCCTCAGGTGATGTAGAAATCAATATCATAATAAGAAATGCTCAAACTCCTCACCAATCTCTCGCATAATGAATCAAGTTAGGATCCTATAATATTATTTCACAGTACCCAGACAACTTTTTAGAAAGATTGAAGAAGCTAATTAAATTATTTTAAGTATGTTTTACTTTTATTTTTTTCTCCAAACTAATTTAAGTGACTCATGAAATGATATATAATCTAATGAAATATAACATATGATATGATTAAATAACTTATTTAGCTTGTTTAATTTCTCCAAAAAAAAGTTAAATAATCTTATATTTAGGATCAAAGAGAATATTTCAGTTGAACTTCATAATTCCAATCTTACTTTAGTTTAGTCACCGAAGATTTTCCTTGAAGTTTTGTTGTAAAAATTTATTTCGTGCGTAGAAGAGGATAAATTAAACAGATGATTAATATGTTTCATTTTCTTATATTGCATTTAGGCCTAGGACTCAACTCTCAGACCCAAAGAACAATGCTTTATTTTATGGGATGCTCTGGAGGTGTCTCTGGCCTACGTGTTGCAAAAGACATAGCAGAGAACAACCCAGGAAGCAGAGTCCTTCTAGCTACTTCCGAAACTACAATTATTGGCTACAAACCACCAAGTGCAGATAGACCCTATGATCTTGTTGGGGTGGCACTATTTGGGGATGGAGCTGGAGCCATGATAATCGGGTCGGATCCTATGGTGGGAATTGAAAGGCCTCTCTTTGAGCTTCATATAGCAGCACAGAAGTTTCTGCCAGAGACACACAAGATAATTGATGGGAGGTTAACAGAGGAAGGGATAAGCTTCAAGCTGGCAAGAGAGCTTCCTCAGATAATTGAAGACAACGTTGAAGGGTTCTGTGACATGTTAATAGCCGATGCTTTTGGGTTCAATGAGGACAAGGACTATAACAAGCTGTTTTGGGCTGTTCATCCAGGTGGTCCTGCAATTCTGAATCGGATAGAGAAAAGGCTTGATTTGACGCCAGAAAAGCTGAATGCAAGTAGAAGGGCTTTAATGGATTATGGAAATGCAAGCAGCAACACTATAGTGTATGTGCTTGAGTATATGATGGAGGAGGGTCTCAAAACTGAGGGGGATGGCAGAGAGTTAGCTGAATGGGGATTGATTCTGGCTTTTGGACCTGGTATTACTTTTGAGGGAATTATTGCCAGGAATTTGACTGCCTAATAATTGCTAACTTAAAATAATGCAAGTTCTGAACTTTAAAATAATCATTTGACAGCCAAAAGTTTATATCAATAACTTTTTTAAGCGTCTTTGTTTTAGATCCAACTTGTCCTTAATTATTCTATATTGTGCCTCAACTGTATAAGAAACAGTAACATGGGAATTGTATAGCAGATTTACACTTGCTGCTAAAGGTTATTAAAGCTTGAGTATGTCACGTTGAAAAAGGAGAAGAAGAAAGGAAAAGAAAAAGAAACTGAATGCTGACAGTCTAAGCAATTAGAAATCTTGTGTATAAAGTATGTTGGACTACAGAATACAAATAAAGTGCTGTTAAGTGTAAACGGAAACATTCAGTTAACTCTTTCCATCAAAAGCAAGAATCATCTTTTGCATCAGACACCTAAAAGTGCATCAACACAGAATGCTTCAAGCGAGAATGACCAAAACGGGTTGGCAGATTAAGTTAAATCCAAGTGAGAATGAGCTCATCGCAGAAGATCTTCAAATCACACCACTCCAGAGGGAAGACGGAGAACAAGCTGTCCCCCAAGCACGCTGCAATGGATCAAACAGGGTTAAAATCATGTCTAAGAATGTTATTTAGTGAATTAACAATCAAATCAAACAGGGTTAATTGTTCGTTTTGTCAAGGGATCCAGAGATGCTGAGAACACCAACTTGCAAACATTTGGTATTTTCAAAGACGAACTCGGGTACTCATTAATTTTTTCAGGACAGTCTAAATAGGGCCTTAGAACTCATGGACCAGCTAGAGAAAGGTGGGAAGATGACAAAAAAAAACTGTAAAATTCAACCAACCTTTTAACGTAGTAGTAGCAAAAATCTGCCAAGATAAAAGTCTGGACAATTTCTGAGATGAGAACCATAGATGGCCATAAACCATATCCCAGGGCAACCAACAAATGCCCACGGCTATCTAACACCTGTCACAAGAAAGTAATATCTTCTTAGTATCTTCGCCATTAAGACTTCACATGAATCCTTAACAACTCAAAACTCCAAAGACGCAACATTGAAAAGGTAATTAGATGCAAATGCAAAGGAGTACTCTCCTACTATACCATAAAAACTATGCCAAACCCAAGTAGAACATATGAATCAAAGGTGACTAAAGCATATAAATCAAACAGGCAAGTAGAACATCTAAATTAACCCGCAAAATTGTACCTGAAGAACCCAATGAGCACAGCTTAGGAATCTTGCTACACCCAATGCAAATACATAATGAGCTGTGAATGGCTCGACAATCTGAAAGTATCAGGTGAAATGAGCGATATAGAAAGGTTAACAAAGTAGATCCTATGATTGTAGGAACAGTGTTTTTAAGTAAAAGAATGTACTTTGGTGTTCTGCATGACCCGCAGTTGGGGTAACACTGAAACCGCTTCTAGGTATACACAGAATGCCCAAAAGATCCTGTTCAATATATGATGAGAGGTAGACGGATGAATTAACAAGGCTATCACAGCACAGGGTATCACCTGCAATCAATATTCAAGAAAAGAGTACGTCAAACTAATGATATAGAAGCATATTGTAAATTAAAATCATCCTCAAGAAAGGAAAATAATATCGAAGAAGCTTCTGATGTTTACCACATAGTATATTGCAAAGTTGTCCTTCTCCTCCATGTAACTAGACTTGAGCTTAAACCGTATCATAAAAATGACCCACAGGGTTGTCGCTAAAGTAGCTAAATCAAGTAGAGTGTGTATATCAAATTCCATGACAAAACTGCAGTAAAGCCTAACAGCCAAAAATATAGCTGTTAATTCCTGGGATTTGAGTGACAGTCCTGTACGTCATTCCAGAGAATTAAGTGTTGTGATGAAACAAAAATCGGAAGAAGAAAAAAGTCCGGCATTCACATAGGAAGATGACATTATCAAGAAAATATCACCATGCCCATAATATCAGCAAGATGGAAATACCAACCCATCAACAAAATAAAACAATAACACATATCAGTCTCCTATCTATTCAATAACAATTATCAAGAAATTGAGCAAAGAAATAAAAAAATCCAAAAGTTCCAAACAAACTCACACACACACATACGATAAAGTATCCTCCAGGCACTTAACATTTATGGAATCCGTAAGTTTGATTAGCCCTACAGAGCTTTAAAAGGGGGGAAAAAAAAGGTCTTAAAGTTACATATATCAACAAAGTAACGATCTTTACAATATTTGAGTATCCAAATATTTATGAAGGACATTCTCGACGAATTAGATATATCAAGAGAAACTCGGAATAAAGAATTCGCCACGATATATCTGATCTATGCATAATATCACATAATTGTCAGGATAAAGATGAGATGAAAAACATGCTCGCTGTTGTTTGCGTAAAGAAAAGAATGAGTAGCCTCTAAAAAGAGAGGAAATGGATAATTATTAGCCAGGCTCAATCATGTATAAAGCATTTTCAAACGTAGCTACAACAAATGAAAATTTCAGTCCAAAAAGATTAATCTTTTTACTCATCTAGACTACTTTTGAGCGTCAAACTAAACATCAGGCGACTTCAAATGACCAAAACAATTGCCAATTATATGTTTACCGCAGAAATAGAGGGGGAACGAACCAAACCCATGAGCAGGAAAATTGGGCCAACCCCATTCAATAAAGCCAAAACCCAAGAAAGGGGAAAAGAAAGGAAGGAAATTTCTTGTTTGAAGCAAAACCAAATGCCGGTTTATAATCAAAACCTTTCACCACGAAAATATTTGCATTCTCACTGCAGTCTCAAAAATCCTAACATTACCAAGAATCAATCAAGAAATGAAATTATCCCAGTTGAAGGGCAAAGCTGTTTACCAGCACACGTCTTCTCTTTCATAAGCTTATAAATGAGAACAGAAATTCCTAAAGAGTGAACGGCCTCCGCTGCTACGAAAAGGTTATCATGATCGTGAACAATGACTCGAAGCAACACAAGAGCCGCCATACCGGTAACGACGGCCAGAAAAGCCTTCACCTTCGGCGGTTGTCGCCTGACCCATGTTGAGACGGTGTGGATCGGATTCTTCTGAGGCCTCATGACGACGTCCTTTTGTGACTTTTCACTTGTCTTCCCCCTCTGGATTTGCCTGCAGATCTTTTACTTTATGGTGGCACAAATCACAGCTAATCGAAGAAAATCGATTTTGCTTGATCAATGAAACCGGAGATTGAGAGTGAGTCGATTGGGGCGTCAGAAAAATTTTCACTTCTAGCCCCCAATTTCTGAAATAGGGTTGAGTTTTGAGCCTCTGCTAAATTCGAGCGAAACTGCAGTTGCACGGCGATGGACAAGGGAAAAACCACAGAGAAGGATCAAGGATGGTTCTATTTTTCTTAAAAAATATATTCTTTTGTACTAGTTCATTAATATATCACCTTATTAAGTTTTGGTAATTTCGTTTCCACCAAAACAAAACAAGCTCATTTATAGCCTGGTTTGTTTAGAATATCTTTTCTCCCCCATTGTGTTGAATTGAATTAATTTAAGTTAATAATCAAATCTTGACTAGTTAAAATGGACTTGTCAATTTAAAACCTAAAAAAAATCAAAATGAGTTATGAAAATTAGACCAAAAAAAATAAAAACAATTGAACACAAATATTCTTTTTTTTAATAAGAAACCTAGACTCAAACTGAATCCATGACTACTCAGTTCTTCCAAAGGCGATAAACCAAAATATTAATTTACTTGCAGGTCCCTGCACTTGTTTTGAAAAAATGTGAAGGGATCTAAAATTTGGTAATCAACTTTAGTACGAAAGTCAAAGATAGAGAGAAAGTCACACGATATCGTGAAAAAGAAAGAAGACAGATGGAATTAGTTGGCGAGGTTACGAGATTTCATGTTTTTTTTTTTTTTTTTTTTTTTTTTTTTTGGGTCAAACGAGATTTCATAGTTCAACTACCTCGAGAGACATTTAGCTTTCCGAGCTCCCAATTTACTTCTAACTCGATCAATAATGATTTTTTTTTTTTTTTTTTTGGGTAAAAAAAGTTTTGGAGGGTTCAACATCGGTCCTACGAGGCTTTTAAGCACGGCCGGGCTATGAACACTTAGGACTTACGAGATCGCTTACCAAAGGTCAAATGACGGTAGAGGATCGAACCCATGACCCCACTGGCCGGCCAGTCCGGATCCCTTCCCATCTACGCCAACTCTCATGGGCCAATAATGAATCTTTTGAATTTAAAGAATTCCATAATTTGAGGTGAGGCATTTAAGCTAGACACTGATTTTGGGCCTTTGGTGTAGTAAGCCCACAAGAGTCTTGTTGTGCTATTTTAGGTCCAAATTCTGATCTCCCTTTTGATTTTAAAATGGTTTTCTATTACAATTAAATATGTCTTGTTTATTAAAAAAAAAAATTGTATCAAATGAATTTCATTTTTATTTTTAGAATATAAATAAAAAAAATTTCATGATAATACAAGGTAATCAAATAATGTTGATAAAATGTTGGTATGATATAATGTAAATTTTTAAAACATCATTATGTTTATCAGCTTAATGCATTTGGCAAGAAATCATATATCATGCAGCTTTTGTAGTTTCAAACTTTCAATAAAGCCTGTGGGAGAGCATAACTCCTTCAGTAGTTAAAAGGATGCACGCACTATTTTAATTGAAAAATACTTATTTAAATTAACGTGTGTAATAACTCCAGGGCAGATTTTAAGAATAATAATTTAATTTGAGTGTGTAACATTGAATCAATCACGCATCCATGGGCGAATGTGTATTTAGGGCCAAGTCATGTATACAATAAAAAATACTGTCTGTGTCATAGGCATATAGAAAAAGTCAAACAAGTGATTGGTTTAAGATAGTGTTAATTAGTCACACATTTCGGGATTTAGCTACCATCCTTCTCTTCATTTCGGTTGTTGGATTGAAATTTGAACGGTTCAGATTTTATCTTTTTAAAAAATATTAATAAAATATTAAATTATTGATAAATATTTAAAATAATATTTTTATAAAAAAATTAAATTTGAACTGTTCAGATTTCAATCCAACGATTGAGATAAAGAAGCGGATAGAAAGTGGACGGGAGCCAATCCCCATATTTCGTACTATACTTACTCAGTGCTATAAATATAAGACATACTTAATTTTTTTTAAGATTAAGGAGGCTAAATAAGTTATTTAATCATATTATATGTTGTTCATACTACCTCTCTGCTAGGGTTTCTTCTTTTTAGGGTTTTCTTCAATTTCTACCATATTGTTGTCTTTTGCAGATCTGAATTACCTATTCGATTTCAATATTTCAATTTCTGCCATATTGTTTGCTTTTGCTTTTGCAGATCTGAATTAGCTATTCCAATTTAATTAGCTATACGATTTCTATGACCATGTGTTGTATTTATCTGTGTAAATTTGTAAGTGTTGAACGAATTTCTTTAAGTCTGATACCCATGGTGGTGTACTTGACCAGGTTAGTCGATTAACTGTGCTTCGGTTCCTCTTTTCCAATTTGGATAACCTTATAATGTCTATCTGGCTTATGGGTGTTAAAAAAATGAGATGAACTTCAAAAATAAAGAAAAAGAAAAGAAGTTGAAGAAGAAAAAGGTCGGGTAAAAGCACAAATGCGCATCTGAGGCTCTGTATTTTAATTTGAGCCTCAAAATACAAGGCACTTCCTTTTATTAGGAAAGTGATGGTCCCAGAGTGATGATAAACTCAATGTATTTACAGATCCATAGTCTAACTTGCTGTCTGATGATTGGGGAGAAGGTGATGTTGTGGTTTAGTAAATTACATACTCTTGTACAAACTGACAGATGTTATAGAAGAATTTACTGTCCTGAGTCTTTTTGTTGAGTGATAAATTTCTTGTTAGAGTTTTGTCCTTTTAAAAGGATTGTTGAGTAGAGAAACCTAAAGAGGTCCGTTGTGTTAACTGTTTTGCTTAACTGGATTCTCTATGGAACCTTCCTGAAGATGGCTTGTTCTTAATTCAACATCAAGTATCATACATCAAAACTTCATATTTGTCTCAGGTAACGCAGCTTGTTCCATATCGACGGAATTTGCAAGATCTGCTATGCGATTCAGGTTTCTTATTATTTTTTATTTTTTATTTGGTTCTTGTATCTGTCCTTTATATGAATATACTTTGCAGTATATTATCTTTGTTTCTTTCACCTCTCACTTTCACATGTGTTTGTTCGCTGCTGTCAAATTTTCAGCAATGATACCATACCTTGAACCCTATCAAAGTGAATATCAACGAAGACGCATTGAGTGGCGCCGTTCATCACTAAGGCTTGCTGTTGGTCCTGACTTTAGTCTTGACCCAGAATTTCATATGCTTCCATTGGCGGACTTGGACATGCTAGGGGAACCACTGCCTGAATTTATAGATGCCATGGATTGGGAACCAGAAAATGAAGTGCATAGTGATGATACGGATTCAGAGTATAATGTCACTGAAGACTACTCATTTACTTTAATTTTTTTTTTTTTTTTTTGGGGGGGGGGGGGGGGGAACCATTATGCTGCTAAGGTGTAATATATTGGAATTTAAAGTCAAACATTTCAAGTATGCATCCAATATTGAATTTATTAATCATTTGTTATGATTTATTAACAGTCTCATTTACACTCTTTGCCTAAATTGTAAGCTGATAGTAGAGGACAGGGCCTTAGGCAACCACTCTAATATTCCTCCTCTTTCTAAATGCTAACCACGAGCATAAACTTAATTATCAAGTCTGGTTTTCGAATTCCCCAATAATTAATGGGAGAGTGCACATTAGATTTTAAAAAGGTAAATAATAACTACACGTATTGTTTTAAATCGCTTCGATCTGTTTAATTCCTACTAGTAAGGTGCTTTCCCCCATTCTTGCTCTATCTTTGTCCGTTATCTTGCTTTTCTCTCTGCTTTCTTTGATGTCTCATTTCACACAATACCTACTCAAAAAAGTCTCAGAGAGCATTGGTTTATGGTATTTCGATATGTAGGTGCAGATGTTATTTCTTATGCTTTTAGTATGTTTTGAATGTAAACCTTATCAATTTTTTGCCTAGAATAATTAGGCAAAACATGATATAAATGAATATCTCATGATCATAATTTGAGTCAAGTTAGAAATAATAAACTAAATAATAATCATTTAACAAATGTCATGTAACCCAAAATACTAAAAAACATAATTTGAGTCAATGTAAAATTTTCTCTGTACATGTACGTTTATTATGTCCTCGTTTCTTGCAATTACCACAAATATTAGTATTCTTTGATGCCTCTTCAATCCCACTATGAATTCTATGTCCTTGTGACATATTGTGCGACTCCCCTTTTTCGACCTTTCGTCTCGTGAAATATTGGGATCCTTCAAACTCATCATAGATGACACTTCGGTTTGAGAATTCGAGTCGTAAATCAAAATCCTCAAGACCAATACTATCATCAAGGCTTGGAAATTTTTCTAAAGATTCAGTGAGAGAATCAAGACCATCACAAGCGAATTTAGCTGCTTCATTGGACCTATCTGCAATATCAATAAGTTTGGAAAATCTAGAGCGTATATCAAAGCCGCGAAGGAGTCCTTCTCCATCAAAATGACAAATGTCATTATTTGTACAAATTATATCATTTCCTTCCTTCCTCCATCTTTTCAAAATCATATGTTCGGGGATCGCTCAACATTTTCAACCAAAAAAATAGCAAGAATATGCTCACATGGGATTCCCATGAACTCAAAATACTGACAAGAACATCTAGCTTCTTTATTTTCCAACTTCATCTTTATAGTTGCAGAATGATCCGTCTCTTCCTATTAAAAACTCGATAGGTAACCCACTCACCATCATTCTCAAGTTTCTCCTTAGAGAGAGGAAAACTATGAGAAAACACATCACTAAACTTTGTGAAAAATGCACGTGTATAGACCTTAGCTGCATGCTCTTCCAATGGCATATTCAATGTTAAACGCATTTCTTTGTGCCTAGATTCAAAGTCTTGTTTTTTGAATGACTCATAACGAGCATCTACTGCTTGATTATATTTTTCTACAAACTCCTTTAAGGTTGTGCCAAATGTAACAAAACCATCAAAGAATGAATTAATGCTTTCACTACACTGAGTGGTGTTCATACCAGTAAAGAAAATGGATCTGTTAAAGATTGGTATCCAAGAGGACTTAATAGAATAAAGTGACTGCAACCACTCATTCTCATGAAGACCATATTTATCAAGAATACGTTGCCATTTGTCTTCAAAATCTTGAGTACTCTTTTTTGTATGGATACAGTTATTGAAATCGCTCTTAAATGTGGCATGCCGCTGATAGACGTGAGACAACTTTTCTGGGAACTTTTTTGTGATGTGCCACATACAAAATCGATGCTTGCTATTTGGGAAAACTTTGGATACTGCTTTGGTAATTCACATATCTTGTAAATTCAATGACATTTGTAAGAATACAATCATTAATATATAAAACAATTGAAAAGATGTACTTAAAATGATTATACCTGATCAGTAATTATGGCACCTAGATGTTTCCCATTCATTCCTCGGAGCCATTCATTAAATAGCCACACAAAAGTATCTTCTGTTTCGTCTTTCAATAAAGCACATCCGAACAAGATTGACTGTAAATGATTATTTACACCAACAAAAGGTCCAAATGGCATTGAATACTTATTAGTTTTGTATGTCGTGTCAAATGTGATGACATCACGAAAAAGCTTATAAGTTTGCTGGACCTCACATCAATCCAAAAAAAGCTTTCCATGCGATCCTCACTGTCATATTTAATGGAATAAAAAAAATTTGGATTCAATTATTGTTGTTTAACACAATAGTGTAACACAGCTTGTGCATCTCCTGTGTTATACATTCTCCTCCTCACACTTTTTAGATGATTATAACAATCTCGACTGTCAAATAATAACTCATCGCCTCTGAAGATGGTAGCCACTTTTCCTGTGGGCAAGCCTAACTGATTAAATTTTTCAACCAATGATCTTGCAGCATCATCCATTTTTCTATATGATTTGAGATAATGAACACTCTTTGGAGTCACAAGAACATGATTATGGTTATTGTCAAAATGTGTAATTCTCCACATTTTTGTTTTTCCACTCTTAGAAGCCTTTACACAAGCTTCACACCCAATGCGAAATGATGATGTCTTTTTTGATTTGGTCTGACAAACTTGAGCAACATCTTTATCTGTTTTTGGTTGTGGATAACCCTCTCTAGTACAAACTAGCTTGAAGTAATTATCCCTCCTTGTTCGTGTTCTGACGCCAAAACCTTTTACCTTGCCATATGCTGTATAAAAGTCCATTACATCCTTTTGTTTAGAAAATTCCATTCCAACCTCAATTAAAATATTATAATTCTTTGTCGATTGTCAAAGGAATGACATTTAGAATGTTATCAATTAAATCATTCGATATGTCATCTCCTAAATTAAGAGGCATCTCTTCTATAATTTCATCATCACTGAAGTTGATGTAATCTATTGGATCATCATCCATATTCAATAAGTCATCTCCCAATTCATCAGGTATGTCATCATTCCTAATTTCATCATTTAAGTCAATGTAGTCCGGATGCTCATCCATAATATACCTAAAAATTTAAAATCAATAAACATATAAATAACATTCAAATACTCTTAATCATGACAAAAGAAAAAAAAAAGGTATGGCGGACTAGACTCAGGACCCGTTTGGTAGACAGAAAGTTTGGGAGGGAAAAGGAAGATGAGGATCTTCCCACACCCAAACCCGTTTGGTGAGCAAAAATCTCACCGCTTACATTCCCCGGAAGAGAAGATCTTCCTTTAAACATGGGAACTTGGGTTCCCTCCAAACCAGCGTCAACCCATGATCCTCCCGGGAAAGAAAATATTTGGGACAACTTTGCCCTCTCTCTTCCAATCAAAGCCCCATCATCATCCGAGAAACGCAGTGGTTGTTGGTCTCTCTCCACCAATTTGTTCGTTCGCGTTTCTTCTCGTTGAACGAAGATGAAGGTGCTGATTTTTGACTCATATGGTTTTTGTTCGATCTGCTCTGTTTTAAGTGAAGGGGAACGAGGAAGATGACGGTAGTGCGATTTGATTTTCTTCGATCCCACCTGTCAAGTTCTTGCTTTTATCGTGATTTTTCATATCCTTGTTTCGCGATTCACATTCGTTCATATACTTTTTTTTCCTGCTTGATATGCTTTTATAGAAAGCAAAACGATGCTTTCCATATTCCAGATCCTTGTTTTGTGATTTAGGTTCCTTCATATGCCTTTTTTTCCTTTTTCTTTTTTCTGGAAACATTCGTATGCTTTTATAAAAGGCAAAACGATGCTTTCTAGATTCCAGATCCCTGTTTCACGATTCAAGTTCGTTTAGGTGCCTATTGCGTTACGTTCTAACGTAACTTTTGTGTTCGAACGTCCGAGTGGCATTTTAGAAATTTCACCTCACCTTCCCACTTAACCAACACCCAATTCTTCATACCAAACAATTCATTTTCCTGCAACTTAAGTTCCTTTCTCATGTCTACCAAATTGACTCAACTTTTTTAGTTCCCCTCTCAATCTTCCCTTCCATTCCTTTCCCTCTTTTTAGTTCCTTTCCCTCCTTAAATCGTCCCCGTAGCAAACGGGCTCTAAGATTTTCAATCCAATCACACCAGATGACAAGAATGTTATATAGGCATGCAAGATTGTTGTTTTGTTTAAATCAAGCACATGACTTAGGCCTTCATATAATGCATTGTAAAAGGGGTTCCTAATATAAAAATCTCCATTAGTAAGAAAGCAAAGATGTAAACATTCATAAACAAACAGGAGAAAAGCAAACTTTTAAAATTTCAATACTCAGAACAAGTCAACTGGATCAACATAAACTTAAATTTAAACTTTAAGCTCTCTTGGAAAGTAAACCAAACAAAAAGGCAAAGATGAGCTCGGATATCACTTCACACAACTCGGAACTTGTCTCCCACATTGTTTGTTTCTTTCTCTATAATCAAACAAAACACAGAAGAGGAGGACAAATGAAGAAAGCCACACAAAGTTAAGTTGTCTCATTCCTGCTGTTGACACCTGATTCCAGTCTGTCTCCACTCACCTCCAATTTTATTCCCTTTTCCACCAATTCAATTCCTGTTTTGCAATTATACACTCTTCCCTATTTCTAAAATTTTACCACCTCTTTCTTTAAAATTTGGTTACTTCCACTTGCTCCCCAAACATCTCCTCACCGCCAAAAATTGAAATGTTGTTTTAATGTGTTAGCACAGCAACTTGTAGCACTGGCCTAGGCTGCTATGGGGAATATAATATACTTCCATTCACAATTAAAAAAAACAAAAGGGACTAATCCCCTTTATGCTAGACGTGTCCCCACCCCATCAATTGATTGAGCACTTATATTTCTTTGACATATAATATATCAAGCTGGTCAGCCATTCTTTTCTTCCCAATTTCACGAAACAGCCCCTTCTTCCCTTAAAGTGGAGAGATAGTTTTTTCCTTTTCATTTCGAGGACCTCATTTCTCTGAGTTTTCCACTTTATCTCGGCGAAGTTGTGTTTAGGCAAACCAAAGGAGCAAAAAAAAAAAAAAAAAAAAAACAGCACTCGATTCTGATTTCAGGTTTGTTAAACTAAATGGATCAGTAAATTGAATCATCTAAACCAATGTACGAGATGACCTTATATAGGCCCAGACCACACACACACTCTTGTACACTTCCTATATGGGCCTAATACACAAAGACACAATACTAATTACTCAGACTAACACTAACACGCCCCCTCAAGTTGAACACTATTTAACACAAGGTGTTCAACTTGAATAACACAAACTAAGGGGAAACTCAATTTCTGAAGATCTATAATGTCGATGGAATAACATCACCAAGAATACAACCATTGATGGAATAACATCACCAAGACAAAACCAGCTAAACCTGTCATCATTGAAGTTGTTCAATATATCGTGGAAACTCCAATCTCAGAGTCACTGAGAACATAGTCACCAAGAACAATCGGGTAACCTGAGATCAAGATCGATCGTCAGAACAGATTTGGAAAGCACTAACCCACAATCAACATAAGAACCACGACAACCGTCGATTCTTGAAACCTCCAAGTTTACCATTGGAGCACCGTTGTGTTCTTGAAACCTCAAATTGAACCGCGTACCTCATCGTGTATCCATTTGTGTTCTTGCTCGATAGGACCTCAATGGAATAACGTCACTGAGACAACCGAGAAGAGATTGACACCGTAATCATAGAAACTCTGAAACCCTCGATGGAATAACATCATCGAGAAACCTTCAATAGAATAACGTCACCGAGAATATAAACCCCTTTTCTTTGTCCCTCTTCTCTTTTAATTTTTTTTATGTTTCTTTTCACTTTGCTGATCCTTTTTCGATTGGTCCACGTCATCTGTTCTTTTCCTCTTTTCATATCCTGCTGGTGGAAATGGAAAGCAACGCGACATTGCACAAAATCCTGATGTAACCAGTGTATGATCCTTCCGAAATTGAGAATGCTTCAATTATTCCGCAGTAGTGCTGTTCCAGTAAGGGAACGAACCAGCAACAAGGCTCGTTTACTTCCCTTTGAATATTTCCGATATTTGATCAAGCTGCACTGCAACCACTCAACCGTACTAATAATGATTTTGTCTCTTCGTGAGAGTCTTCAGAGCTAATTCAAGTTTCAGAACTAATTCATTCATCTCTAGCATGCTGCAGATCAATAATCTCAAGCTGAGATGCCTTAACAACGTTCTCCAAAGCACCAGCCAAAGAGCATATGTCATCCTCCTCTTTTTGTGTTACATTTGCCTTCTTGTTTGAAGCAGCATCCCTTCCATCTCCAAGAAGCTTACTAAATTTGAAGTCTATCCCCGCCTCCCTTAAACCATTTTTCTCGACTTGGAACAACTCATTTTTCTGGAAGATGGATCGATGCTACCCTCTTTGACAAAGCACTTCTAAGTAAAGAACCAATTTGATCTTTCTCCCTAATTAATCGGGTGACAAGTATCTTCCAAAGTCTTGATTTCATTATTCTTATTTTCAAACGCATCTTGCACTTTCTCGCAAAAATTCTAATAAATTCATATATAGATTTCATCCCGATCAATCAATAAAGTCCTCGGTGATTCCATCTTTGTCTCGACTTTCGCAACTTGTCATCGTAATCAATGACGTCTGTTTCAACTCAACTCGCTTCATTTACTTTTTTTATCCTTCTCAAAGCAAGAGTTCTCTCCAAATTCTCAACAACGAAGTTTTCTTTATGACCTCTTCCCTCAATTGACTAATTGTTGCTTCCAGTGAGAAACCTCAATGGCAATCTCATAATTCCTCGCTCCATCTCGCTCTCTTGTCTTATTTCTAGATTTAGCAGTTGAATCAATCTTCGCAGATATTTTGTCCATCCCATTCACTAACATCTAGGTAGAATTTCCAATGTCCGATCGAAGAGCGTCTCTCTCCTTCACCAATTCATCGAATTGCTTGGCAATCTCATCTCTCCGAATTGATAACTCCTTCTTCACTGTTCGACTCGGCTAATTCGGTCAAAAGCTTGTCCTTCGAATTCGAGCCTCTTCTTTTTCCCGCAAAGCATCATCTCTCCTCTCGAACTCATCGCGTTTCTTGATAGCCTCATGAGCAAGCGCCTTCAATCCCACGTGATAGCTGTTGACTTGAGAAACGAGCTAAGAGGTGCACGACAGAACAAGCATGACTGGTAAAAGTACGTGAGGAAAGGAGCAAGAACAATTCACAAAGCAAGCAAATCCCAAAGTGTTGGTTATTGTTTCGAGTTTAAACTTTGATAGTGATTTCACCTTCTTGAAGAAGAAGGGTCTTGACTTGGAAGACTTGACAAGCTTGTGTATGAGATGCATTTGTACTCATTCACGGGACAAAGACAAGACAGTGGACGATTCAACCATTGAACAAGGATCTCAGGCCGACACTATTTAATAGGATTTGAATAGACAACATGATCTCAATCCTACCGTAACCTCGATTGACCAAGAAGAGGGGCAAACCGAGAACGTAAGGAGAATCACGAACCACCTCAATCGAACCGAGAGTCGTAAGAGAATCTCGAAATCGTTCTTGATTCCTTAACCACCGCGAACCACCGCGAATTTCAACCAAGAAACAGGAACCACCGCAAACCAAGAACCGAAATCGAACAATCGAAGGAGTACTCCTACTAGGTGAACTATCGTGGAATCCAACGTTTGAAGCAACCAGGGAACCATGTGGACCAAAGATCTTGAACCACCGAAGATCTTGAACCACCGAGAAGGGAAAATCGAAGCCAACCAGCACCGTTGAACCTGATGCTCCAACCACCGCGAGTCACCTGCGAACTCGACCAAGAACCAGAAACCATCGAACCACCGCGAGCCAGCCACCGTCGATGAAATGGGAGAGAGAACGGAGGTGAGGAAGACGACGGCAAAACAAGAAGCAAGCGAGCAAACCCTATCGGGTTGTGCAAACCGAGGCAGTGCGGTGCTCCAATGCGTTCGGGGCTTGGATCTTGGGCTTCCGGTGGTGTGCGGGCCCTTTGTTGTTTTGGAACTTGGGCTGGTTCTTGAATTTTTTCTTGGTTACTAGGCTGCAGGTTTTGAAAAAAAATATATATATTAACCTAGCTTATGATACCATGTTAAACTAAATGGATCAGTATATTGAATCATCTAAACCAATGTACAGAGACAGCCTTATATAGGCCCAGACCACACACACACTCTTGTACACTTCCTATATGGGCCTAATACACAAAGACACAATACTAATTACTCATATTAACACTAACAAGGTTTTGACCCAAAAAAAATTCTGATTTCAGGGAGTTCAAACATGATGAACACCACTATAACCCTATTCAAAATCTTCAGCCAACAAATTAATGCCATCAAAATTGTGGATCAAAGTGATAAAATAAGAAAGGGTATTGAGAGGTGTTGTTGTTGCTGTTATTTTGAATTTTATGGAAGTTCTCTGACTAAATAGCCTACTCTACCGTATTCTCATATTTGGGCACAAAAATGACAGAAACTGAAGTGGGAACGCAGCAAAAGCATGAACTATGATACCCCAAAGTAGCACGAACGCAGAAAAAGCAAATCGTATACCTAATTAAGAAAAAGTAGCACGAACCCAAGAAGCAGCAAAAGCAGATCGTATCCAATTTGCTACCATATTCAAGCGGAACGCAGGAGAAGAAAATCGCAGAAATGGAAAAATGACAAAAAGAGAAATTAGAGGAAAGAAAAGATACGCAAAG
Source organism: Acacia acuminata (assembly GCA_019022655.1). Lineage (NCBI taxonomy): Eukaryota > Viridiplantae > Streptophyta > Magnoliopsida > Fabales > Fabaceae > Acacia > Acacia acuminata. Next base: position 2,667,549 of record JAFJYI010000061.1, read on the forward strand.
TAGCACGAACTGTGATGCGACAAAATTAGTGAGGAAGATGGGCGCAGAGGAGGGGAGGGACGGTGGATCTTCCCAAGGCGATGCTTTGGATCAAGAGGACGGAAGGTAAAGAGAGAGAAATGTGAGGAAGGAAGAGGGTTTTAAGTAGGGTAAATGCGGGACCGTTGGATCGGATAATAGATCGACGATATGAAAATGGTAGTAAGATGGTAGTAAGATGAAGAGGCTATCTCTTAGAAAAAAAATAAAAAAACAAATACTCTTAAATAATTTAATTAATTTCCTTAATTTCTTTTTTAAAAAAATCAATCACATTATAAAAAGAGCTTCTACCAATGGCCCAAGCCGACACCATAAATGGGAAATGGTTGCGCCACGAGCAATCATAAACGTGGCAAGTCTACATGTCCCACTTCATCTCAATGATTTCCTTTTTCTTTTCCCTTTTTTTTTTATTGACCCAAAATAACTTTTATTTTTTTATAGGACAAATTTACTTTATTCTACATCAACCTCATTCTATTCTGGAGCATTGATAATACTCAGGTACTTTTTAATTTGATAGAAAAAGCTACGTCCAAAAATATTAAATTTGAAAGTAAAGAAGACGCGATCACAATTTCAAAAGATTTATTTGTATTACTCTGACAAAATTATGTCATAACAAGCTATTAATCGTATTTTTTCCCTAACTATAATTATAAATCTCACTTATTATATGAAATTTAAAATAAGTCACATTACTTTAGGGTTATAAATAGTATAGTTATGCTTTAAGTTTATCCTTACTCTGTGGAGCAACTGCTTGGTTTTCAATATTATTGAAAGTGGTGGGGTTGCTTTCAAGCGAGACGTGAGATAAAGACTTGCAGTTTGTCTTTTGTCTTGGTCGACATTACTAATCAGTAATCACCACCAAGTAAAGTTATTTAATCCATTAATTATGTGGTTACCTGTACGATAACCCATATAGCACACAGTTTTTGTATCATATTACAAGCTTTACTTTGGTTCAAGGGATTATTGTTTTCATGAGACTATCACAAATGATCATAAATATAAAAATTAATTGGCTTTCTAAAAGATATTAAAAAAATCATTTAATCATTTTTAAAATGATTTTGTCTAATTTATAAATTGATATATAATTTAATTACCTACAATATATAATATGATTAAGTAACTTATTTAGCTTAATCTTTAAAAAAAAAAGTCAATTGGATCTTACATTTAGAATTGAAATAGGTACTGCTTATTTAACATAACCTCCTAAAAGAAATTCATCAATGACTCTTCAAAAAATTACTACTAAAACTTTGAAAGACTCATGATCATAAGTTATTTTTCAAACTTAAATCTAGTACCAGTGATAAATTATTCTTTCAAAAAAAAATAACTTCAATACGAAATTTATCGGTTTTTTGGTAAATAAGTTTTTGGGATTTGGACCTTAAAATGTGATTTTTCCTTTTATCAAGTTATTTTTCAAACACTAACCCAGTGGAAGAAGCTAAGCAATTTTGTTTCTTTTGGACAATGCTTTTGCTCATTTTTGAGGGACACCTGAAAACGCGTCTTTAACCCTTCATATCACTGCTTTGCCCCTCTCTCATTAGTGGGCTTCTCACTGATATTCAAACCTACCTCCTCAAAATCAAATCTTTATCTTTTTTTCGGTAGCTAGAAAGTTCTTTATCCATCAATGGCCTATGGCAGAAGCTCCTCTGTTTTCGATGGGTTCACTCTGAACCCTCTCCCATACCCTGTTCTGCTAATCTTTGCCGTGTTATTCGTCTTCCTGGGCACCAAATGGTACTTCTCCTACGAGGAAGTTGTTGAAAGCGCAGAAGAACAATTGGGTTGGGTTCTCGTTGTGATACTACTCTTAGCTCGGTGGATATCTTCCATAGATACTTCAAATTGGTTCTTCTTCGGTTCTTCGCCATGGGACAGACAGAGGAGGACTCATCATCTTCCATCAGAGGGAAGCTCGCCATGGGGTGTGGCTGCTATTATTGTCGTCTTGCTCATCATGGTTCAGTACCAATCTTCCTTTCTTGAGAGCTGGTTCTTTTAGTATGATTTTGAGTTCTGCTCTGTTTGTTTGTTTTTAGAGGTTTGATTTTCTAGATAAAGTAATGGGTGGTGGGTAGTTTGGAGAGTTTGATAGTAAATGTTTAGTAAGTGATACTTTGTTTAATTTTGTTTGTTAGAGGCTAGAAAACTTTGGATCTATGTTATAGATCTTGTGATTATCGTAAATATATGATAGAAGATGGTGTTGTATGGATCTGGTTTAACATATGAAATCCAATTTATCAGAAAGGAAGCTCTGAATCCTCCGTTCAGTTTTGAAACTCACAGAAGCACCGAGAGTTTTCTTTTTCTTTCTCTGAAAGTATATTTCTTATTTTTGTTAATATTCCTATTGATAGTCAAAACCTGACCCGCTTGTCCTCGGAAAAGAAGGAAAAGAAACGGAATTGTCTCGCACAAGTTTTGTGCTTCCTTAAAATATTGAAATACGGTTTCACTTTTACTTGAGAATTGAATCATAATCAATCAGGGCAGACAAACTTTCTGTTCACCTTCCTTAAATAAGCAACTAAGCATATTTTTTTAATGACAAATAATACTATAATGCAGCGGTGTGTTACACATTATAGATAAGAACATGAGCAGAAAACAACCTAGGAAAAAGCTAAGAAACAAGGTTCTGAAGTTATCATGATGTACTAGAATTCTATGTATATCTTCCGTCTATGGTAATTAATATGACTGACCTTCAGAAGCCAAACCACTTTGATTGAAATGAAGATTGGTACCATAGCAAAACCAGAAGCAGAAGCACCAAGACGGCTACACTCCAAGAAGAGAAAGACACACCAGCTCGGGGGAGTGAGTCATGCTCAGGTTGGGTCACGCGAAAACAGAGCTTTCTAGAATATGAAATAATGAGGAAAATCAGTAAGATGGGCAATAGTAAGAGGAAAAAGTGAAAGTTAATGGCTGCATAATGAAGCTGAGATTTGTAATCTTTGGATTGGGAGAACCATAACAAGGTAATGACAATGCCAAATATCATAAGGAAATGGAGTGGAGGAGCAGAAATGGAGGACATGGTGTGCCCTGTCTGGCCCTGTTTCCATTTTGCACCCCTCCTCTTTGGATACAACCATTCCATTATCTCTGATCTCTCTTGATTATTCAGACACAGATGGAGACAAACCAAGTTGTGGTGTTTGATTTATACCATGAACTTTGTTTTCTTCAGTACTAGGTTGGCTTTCTTTGGCATATATTCTTTGAGTGTAACTTATGTCCGAGTAGCATTTTTTGTGTTGTACTAATCCTTGGAAGTGTCCGATGCCAAAGTAAAGTCTTCTCTGAGAAGAATGAGAGCATTCAATTATCAATTTTTTTTTTTTTTTTTTTTTTTTTTTTGCTCAAACATTCAATTATCAATTAGGTTAACCTGAAAATTTATTGTGAATGTTTTTTTTTTTTTCTTTCTTTTTTTTTTTTTAAGAGCTAAACTATCTTGGAAGTTTGTCAAGTTGAATTTGCCTTGCAAATTTCAAAATGTAACTTTATATTGTTAAAAAGTTAATGACTGTTAAATTATTGATATTGACTATTAATTTTTTAATGATAAGATATAACGTTGTCCATTTTAATAATTTGGGACGATATTAAATATTGAAAAACTTTCAAATAACCATTTTTTTTCAACAAAAACTTTCAGGACAAATTTACACTTTAACTCTTATCAATCACTTCTATTCCAATTATTAGAGGAGGTTTTTTTCTTCTCTATTTTTAAATTATTTATAGATTTTGTGGAAATAATAAACGTTGCTTTATTATAATTTTCAGTACGACTCAAGTCATATCTCCTAAGATTCTTTAAATTCGTCCTTGTTCGATACTCAAACCACTTTATCAAGATGGCGATAGTTGAACATACCTTCCAAACACCTCGGGATTCATGTTGGCCATATTTCAACGGCTAGTTCTACAGAGCCTACCCAGCAGAATATAAAGATACTGAACATAATTTTGGCAGACAGCCAATGACCATAGACCCAGAACTTTAAGAATCAAACTCTAGTTTAATTTTTTTGACCTGGAAGAATCAAACTCTATTCATACCAGAACACTAGATGCATCCTATCTAATAACTTGTGTGAGCGTGCGTGTGGAATCGACTTGAATGCATGTTGCTCATATATCATATAGGCACGACATTCAGAATTTATGAAACCATATGTATGTAGCAATCAAATAACTAGATATACTGGAATTGAAATGAAGTCTCCATATAACAACTGAACCTGCCGCGCTTCTTTTGATAATTGATTGAAGTTAGGTAGCATTTAAAACTTGGAAACTCTACATCTTATCTTTGAATTAAGGCCTAAAACCTTAATTAGGTCTTGAACTCTTGATTCAAGGGTTCAATATGATCCCTCTTATGACTGCTTGTAACACATTCCCAGACAGTAATAGAGAACCACAGTGACCTAAGTGAAACTTGCTTGCAACCTTTGTAAGAATGAAGGCAGAATGATCAGCTTCAGAGTATATTCAAAAAGTAAAAGCACCTTCTCTAAAATTGAATCTCTTCTCATTTATCAGCTTTTCTGCTCCCAACTACGCTACTTGATGAGCTATCCTGTACACTATGAGAAGAAGAACACCTGCCAGATGAACTCCCTTCTGTGCAGCTGCTTTCCTTCGTGGACAACCTGCTAGATTTTCTATGCCTAGACGACAACTCCTGAAAAACCCAATGTGTCGACAAAAGTTGAATATAGTACCTTTCATAGTTATGCTAAAAGACTTCTTAAAAAACCAAACCTGAGAAACAACTAACCTGATCAGTAGCAGATCCAGGAGTTTTCAACTCCAGGTCTGTGGTGACATCATTAGCACATTCATGATTTTCAACCTTGCTCTCCCTGGGTGATTTGTTTCTGGAATCTTGTGTTCCTAACGCATGGGAATTGCTACCTGGAGGAAGTGGAGGGGTTACATATTGTGTGGACTGATGTTCAGCAAGAGTATTCGGGGCTAGATAAGGAACGAATGTTGAACATGGATTTGGAATGACCCCAGGATTTTGATTTGCAAAGAAGGAGTATGGCTGCATGGCTGGATGCATGGGAATTGGACCAGGAGGGACTGCCACAGGCACTGGCACTGGATATGGATATGAATGAGGAGCCATCATAACTGAGTGATCCATCGCAGTCCAAGGGAACATAGTCCTGAGTCGTTGTTGGTATTGGTTATTCAAGCTCTCAATGTCTGATTTAAGAGATGCCTTCTCTTCCCTAAGATCATTTTTCTCCTGAGTCAACTGGGTTTAACAAGATAAGATGGTTAGCTTTATTGCTTAAGTCACACAGCTAAGTTACAAATAAGTAAGACTACTATTACCTCTTGGGATTCTTCAGTCAGCATAGCATATTCCTCTTTGAGTTCACTAACTTGCGAAGTAAGGTCCTTGAGCAATTGAATTGTGTCACCAAGAATGGTTGCTTTGTCATTTTTGGGCCTATCAGGATCTGCATTTCAAGCATGTTTTTTGGGTTCCTAACATATAATGACTATCATATGCATGCCATATTTTAAAAAGGCTAAACAAATAAAATGATGAACCAGATTACTCCAGGAACCAGATTGTGGATACGAAACTTTGCTATCTAGGCTGACAATTACTCTTTAGAGCCTCATAACATGTTAATGAGGAAACCCATAAACAAGCATTATCAACTTTGCTATCTAGGCTGACAATTACTCTTTAGGCCTCATAACATGTTAATGAGGAAACCCATAAACAAGCATTATCAACGGGGTATAGATATACCCACCAATAACAAAATTTTCAGCATACAACATGCTGTTGTAATCATAACTCATGGAAATATTTGCATGCAAAACGGTCCAGGAGCCAAATTAATCAATGTTAAGAATGCAAATGTTATATCATCAATCGAACTCTACGCCACAAGAAGCACTTTTATATTTCCAAAAAGATTTAATTACCTAAAATGCTACCCAATTCTACAAACTGTTCGTTGAGCCGGTCCCTCCTCAGTTTTTCTCTGTCAGCCTTTTGAGTTTTTCTAGCAGCTGTACAATCCATGGGCCCAACCTCTCAATCCTTCGGCTGCAAATAGCAGTTCGGAAACGATAGCTAAGAAGAGTTATGCCAATGATTTCAGCATTGGATAAGAAAAACAAACAGCTTGCATAGTACCACATTTCAAAATGCAGATTTACCATGTCCGGAAGTCATGATTCTTGCATTTGCTTTTGGGGGGAGGAAGGGGACCCAGAAATAGTTCTTTTTTGGTTCTGCTTGCCTATTAAGTGGGCAAGACTCAATAGGATCATAGGAACATATCAAAAGTCACAAGTCACAACTGTTCAATGGAATGAAAAAAACAAAACGTAATTTTGATATTTGAAAAAAAAATCTTTGTGCACCTTTCAATGTAACAAAAAATATTAGAAATTGGACATCGTCGTTACACTATTTCATTGACAAGATGCAGTATTTTAGTTTTCGAGTAGCATATAGGTATAGATGTAAAAAATTGAAATGCAGTTACTTTAATCCAAGAAATATCAACACATAAGATGAAAGCAAAAGACGCATAGCATCAATACAAAACCCCAGGTCTTTTAACCTATAAAATGATAAATTGAAAGCAAATCATGATAATACAATCATCTTCATACCCGGAATTCTGTCGGACTCGGGTAAAGGGAACGCAATGATAGCGGTGTCGGACGAAGTTTAGGGAGAGATAATAGATTAAATTGAGGAGAGAAAATTTTGTGTTCTAGCTGATAAATGGCAGCACAAGCGCAGCAAAACGAGCATCCCTCACCGACGACCCACGATAAGATTTCTCGTAATCTGAAACACGGCATCCCCAATTGATCGATCGTCGTGTGCTGACGAAGCGAGTATACGACGTTAGAGATGGTGTCGTCGTGGAGTTGGCTCCCATCCACTTGCCTTCCCATCCTTTTCTATCTCTCTTCATCTCAACCGTTAGATTAAAAGATTAGCGGTTTGATTTAATCTTTTTATAAAAATATTAATAAAAAATTAAATTATTAATAAAATATTAATAAAATATTTAAAATAATAGTTTTATAAAAGAATAAATGCGAGCAGTTAAGATTCGATCCAACGGTTGAAATGAAGAAGAGGATGGAAAGAAAGCGAGAAGGAAGAGACCGTAGTAACCCCCGTCGTTGTGTGGAGTTTACTGTTGAGGATGGACAATCAACATTGACATCCAAATTTGCTTAATTACGGACAGGTTTTAAAGAACTTGACATTTTCATATCTTTTATTTGTAACACAAGCAGAAGTAACTAAAATTTGATCAGCTTTATCACTTAAATCCACCTCAAATTTATCTCACAAGCAACAAAGGTCCCCAACTTTTCAACCACAATAACTTTACTTTAAGCTAAATCCTTTTTTTCTGATTGAAAACTAAATTGTTTAATCATCACGAAATATAACGTAACAGAAAGGGAAAAAAATGCAATTTAAAATTTAAAATTTTACTAAAATGAGTTATTAATTGTTGCATAAGTATAATTACTACTTGATTTAAAATTTTAAAGTTTAAGTGGGTTTTTTTTTTTTAAAAAAAAATATTTGTCCTTAAGATAAATGGATGCATGGTGTTATCACAATTTCTCTTTTTGTTAAAAAAAAAGGGCTGAATGACTCTTGAAAAAAAAAAGGGAAAATTACACTCGAGGTCCCAAGGAATAGAGATATTTATAATTAGGTCCCTTGAATTCATGAAATTACTCGAAGTCCCTAGGGACTTCTGTGTAATTATTTGTGGAAGCAAAATTACTTTTTTGCCCAAAGGAGAAAACGCTCGGACCTCATAATTGAAAAAATCTAGGTTTACAACAAAAAATTCTATATTTACTGACAAGAAATTCTTATTTTAACAACAAGTTTTGAAAGCCTGGATTTTTCAATTTCGAGGTCCAAAGGCCATTTGCAACAAGAAATTCTATATTTACTTGATCAATTCCTATTTTAACAACAACTTTTGAAAACCTGGATTTTTTCAATTCTAAGGTCCAGAGGCCATTTGCAACAAGAAATTCTATATTTACAATGACCCAATTCTTATTTTAACAACAACTTTTGAAAACGTGGATTTTTTCAATTGTAAGGTTCATAGGCCATTTGCAACAAGAAATTCTATATTTACAACAACTAATTCATATTTTAACAACAACTTTTGAAAACCTGGATTTTTTCAATTCTGAGGTCTAGAGGCCATTTGCAACAAAAAATTCTATATTTACAATAGCCAATTCCTATTTTAACAACAACTTTTGAAAACCTTTTTTTTTTCAATTAGGTCGAGGCCATTTGCAACAAAAAATTCTATATTTACAAATGCAGACAATTCTTATTTTAACAACAACTTTTGAAAACTTGGATTTTTTAATTCGAGGTCCCGAGGCTATTTCTCCTTTGGGCAAAAAAGTAATTTTGCTTCCACAAATAATTACGAAGTCCCTAGGGACTTCGAGTAATTTCATGAATTCAAGGGACCTAATTGTAAATATCTCTGTTCCTTGGGACCTGAGTGTAATTTTCCCAAAAAAAAATGACAAACAAAATTATTGAATATCCGCCAAAACGACAACAAGGCTCAGCTGAACTTGAACCTGAAGAATCTGTGTTTTGGTTCAAGTTGAACTTTAACTTGAAGTAGCACGTTCCTTAACAAAAGTATTGAATGTACGCCAAAACGACAACAAACAAAAATAAGGAACGTGCTGCTACGGGTCTCTTCCCCTCGATTTTATGTGTTTCCAGAGCCCACGAGTTCTATAACTGTCATCCCAGAAGTCTGAAGCCAACCCTAGACCTTGGCCTTTTCTTGCTCATGGCGTCCCTCAACAAAGTTTGGATTTTTTCTCTCGCTTTCTTCCTTCTTGCATCCCCTCTTGCCCAGGGTATGTTTTTCGGATTATAGATCTAGATCCGATTTGGCATCGGTGTACTTTTATAATTGGTTGGTCAGCTTGGTACTTGCACTCCATACATTCCTTTCGATTTACCAGATTTTGATTTTGTTTCTCATGTGTAGTTTAATTAATATAAGAACGATGCTTGCATGCGTATTAGGATATCGATGTTTTGGATGTTGGAAAGTAGACCTTTTTTAATCATTTCGGTGCCGTTATATGCTAATTTCGGACCCACTTCACTTGGAGCAGGATTTTGTTTTTTCATCTGAGTTTTTCCTCTTAAATTTATTATTTCCGGGGCCTTAACCTTCATTGCACCATCTAATTTGTACATTTAAATAATTATTTTATCAAATAATAATAATAAATAAAAATTTTTATATCCATTAAATAAAGATTGGATATAGATTGAGATTTATATCTTTTCTTATTTTTATAAAAGACCTTCAAAATCTCCCCCAAAAAAGTCCACTATTGACCTTTACTATATTAATACATCTTAATCAAGTTCAACCTCAAACCAATGCATACTTATACCAACCTGAATCAATAAGTTGATAAAAGAATAATAAATATAATCATTTGAATTCGGTAGAACAATCATCTAAATCTCGTAATTTATGGTGAGCCCTAATCAATTCTTTTATATGGGAGTTTCAAATTTTAAATCTCCTAATCAATTCAATATCATTATCAATATAATTATATATTATTATTTATCTATATAATAATAATAATAATAATTTGATATCCCTTTCAGATTGTTGACAGAATGGGCGAGACGATGAAGATAAGACCATGCCGAGGGAAGAGGGAGTATGGCATATATCGGGGAGAGAGATGATGAAGCCGATTTCGCAGGAATTTGAAATTTGAAATCCCCACCCAACTAAACCAATCGAAATCCACTCCTAATAAACCGTTAATCCGTTGCCCGCTTTCTTTTTTTTGCCAAGCCGGGCACCGCCCAACTATACCGACCATTGACCAATGATGATTTGGCAAATCTTGACTCCACGCAATAAATGCATGCGTACATGGGGAAAGGGATGGAAACGTGAAAAATTATACACAGAGATTAAATCATGCAGTTCATGCACATAGATTAAACCAATGTTCATCCTATGGGAGGTCACCCCTTAAGTAGGAATCAGCACCAAATCTAATCACATGGAAGTTGCTCATAATTTAAAGGCTAAATTAACATTTCTAATTGATTTTTTTTTTTTTTTTTTTTTCAAAATAATGTCAGCAACACTTTTTAAATATTTAAGTATTAATTTGAAAATAATACCCATCTCCAAAATGAACTTGTGAACGAAGTCAAAAGTAATTGAAAAAACTTATCCACGCATTCAAGAGAATAAAGACATTAAAATTATCAATATATAATTACATGGAAATCATGCTGGAGAAAAATTAAAACACAATATTCTCTTACACAGTTAAGATATGAAATTAAAATAATTAGTAGTTTTAATATACCTTTCCAATACGTCATTCAATAAATAATAAAATTTTCGAAAACAAATATAACTTGATATTATCAATCTTTGAAGGCCAATTAAAATCGGTATGTTTTTATTGCAACGAGACTTATTGTTAAATCATATTGGTAGGATGTTAGCGCTTAATACGACCATATTAATTAGTAGTAGGTTATTTAATTTTTCGGATTACAACTTCCCATATACATTATAATGAGTTTTTGATTCCCAAGAATCTATGCCTTTCATCTACTTATCCTCCATATTTTGATTTCAAATTCAAATTTCATATTAATCTCACAGTACATCTCTTTTATTTGGATCATTATTTCAATTCCTTCTAATCTTGTAGTGGTATCGTATCATGGAAAGAAAAAGGCGGTTTTTAACTCTTCAAATATCTTGAAAATTTATGACTCTTTTCTCGCATCTGCTTAGACCTGTCACCTACATCACCTTCTTGTTCTACATACAATACAAATTCAAGTGAGAAAGTGAATTGCATCCATCAAATTTCAATAACATAAAAATGATAAGTAGACCTCAGCCAATTTATTTCTAACACTAGCATGATCAATGACAACTCAAAACTTTGGTTTCATACAAAACAACAGCAAACATATCAGCCCAAGAAAGTAATACAAGCTAACATTTATATAAAAAAATCAATGTATATCCCATTTTTCTCTTCATGGAAATATATAAATATATTTCACTGAAATATTCATGGAAATTGACAACATGCATTTCCCTGAATGTCATCCAACATTATGAATTTTCCCTAGCAAGAAGCTTTTGTATAATAGCATCTGCCTAAGAATATAAAGGATGAAAATAGAATATTTCAAGCATTACTTTTAAACCTGTGACGAAGTTATATTTTGCAGAGGATAAAACATTTAAAAAAAAAGCAAGAAGAAGAAACCAAATAACTCATACCTTTGCCTCAGCTAAGGCCATTACCAAGTCTTCAAGTTTTCTCTTCTAATACCTTTCTCATCAATGTCTGCAGTCTAAAATATAAACCAAATAAGTTCTTCAATTGCACATTTCCATTTAGGACATGCAACTTTACTTCAATAAACAACAAAATATACCACAATCGTTTCGATATATTTCTCCTTGCAATTTCTTGTTTTTCACATAAACTAAGGTTTACTTGCCATACCTCAGCAATATCATCAGGAAATTGCTCTGATTTAAACTGAACAAATATTCAAATAAACAGAGATATGTGTTTGTAACGATAATGCAAAGCTGAAGGGAAAATAGGAGAAGGTAAGAAACTATGTCCAAGATGCCCCGTACAAACAGTTGCAGTCTATCTTTTTAAGGCAGTATTTTCAGGCTAATATATATACCATCAGTATTATATCACAAACGATGGTAAAGTTAATAAAGTTCTTATTATAAGTCTAATAATTCTCACAAACTGTAGAAGGATATATTGATGGTAACCGTTGTATTGATACTCCTTTATTAACTTTGCCTTAGTACTCAGTAAGCAGAAAAGAAAAAACAAAAATTGTGTAACTGACATGACATGTGAGGCACATATCTAATTGGTGGATGATGCTAGGGAGTATATCCTGCAACTCTGCAAGATTTTAAATACAAATCTAGCTTTGAATTATTTGTTTTAAAGAATGGATGGCACATTAAATTCCTAATTATTCAAACTGTGCGCTAAAAGTTTACTTGGTACACTCAAAATTACACTAGAGCAGTCAGATAAAAGCACGTCTTTTTATCAAATTAACGAAGATGCTTACTCTTTGTTTGAGGAGCACCACTAACGAAAATGAAAATCACCAGATTGGTAAATGCATATACCTTCTCACGGTTCCCTTCCCACCAGTTCGAACTAAACCAGCCATCTTAATCAACTTTTCCCTATTCATCTGCATAGAAGTATAATGACAGAATATAAGATTCACAATAGGAAACTAAGCTTCGATGCAGACATCCATAATGCCATATATCGATGGAAAAAAACCTTAAGACCTAGAAAAATCATAGTCATCTTTCTCTCATTTCTATGACCATATCTCGTCTGATGCATGTGGATGTATGGAATGTCCCAAAAATGAGACACCACCTTCACAGTAATAGCCCAGTTGTTGCTGCGTCCATCAAGGGAAAGAGACAATACTTTCGAGGTAGCCATTTTTGTCAAATATGGACTTTTCTGTTCAGGTTTTCCGACTCCAGTTTCGCAACTGGCCTGAAAGACAGAGCAACAACGGGTTAAATAGGCATCCAACCTCATTATGTTAAGAACAACAATTTAAAGTGACCGATTAGTTAAACCAATTGTTGAACAGAGGTAATTAAATGACGACGACGGTAAGTCTGCATATGCATGGGGAGAAACGAATGACGAATGAAATGGTTGAACAGGGGCAAATAAATGACGACGACGATAAGTCTTCATATGCATGGGAAAAACCGAAGGACGAATCGTTTGGTAGACTGCATATGCATTGGGAAAAAGCAACCACCGTGGAGTGATATATACATAAATGACTCTTGCAGAATAACCGCGTGTACACTAAAATGAGATGCCAGCGAAAGTCGATTGGTTTGGATATAGTTGAAGAGTCCTTCGAACTGGCCAATGAAATTCAAAGTTTGTTTGAAAGTGCCATTCAATATTAAATGGCACTGCAATTGCGTTGACGTGTATACGTGAGACAAGGTTCCAGGTAAGATCCATTCACTTGTTTAGAAAAGCGACAAGTAGGTCAAACAGGTGGACCAATCAATGAATAGCTAGGAGGTTTAGAAGGATATATTGATTAGTAATTAGTCACACATTTCGGGATTTTGCTACCATCTTCTTCTCTTCCCATATTTCTCCTCATCTCGGTCATTGGATTGAAATTTGAGCGGTTAGATTTTATCTTTTTTAAAAAATATTAATAAAATATTAAATTATTAAAACATATTAAAAAATAATATTTTTATAAAAAATTAAATCAACCGTTGATTTCAATCCAATAATTGAGATAAAGAAAAAGATGAAAAGTGGAAGGGAGCCAATCCCCACATTTCGTACTATACTCACTCAGTGTTGTAAATATAAGATATACTTAATTTTTTTAAAGATTAAGGAGATTAAATAGGTTATTTAATCATATTATATATTATGTATTTTTAAATTATATATCATTTTATTAGTCAAACCAATTAATTTAGAAAAAAAAATTAAAAATAAATACTCTTAAATAATTTAATTACTTTCCTAAATCTCTTAAAAAAAAAAAAAAAAAAAAAAATCAATCACATTATAAAAAGAGCTTCTACCAATGGCCCAAGCCGACACTATAAATGGGAAATGGTTCCGCCACGAGCAATCATAAACGTGGCAAGTATACATGTCCCACTTGGGCTCAATGATTTCCTTTTTCTTTTCCCTTTTTTTTATTGACCTAAAACAACTTTATTTTTTATAGGACAAATTTACTTTATTCTACGTCAACCTCATTCTATTCTGGAGCATTGATAATACTCAGGTACTTTTTAATTTGATAGAAAAAGCTACGTCCAAAAATATTAAATTTGAAATTAAAGAAGACGCGATCACAATTTCAAAAGATTTATTTGTATTACTCTGACAAAATTATGTTATAACAAGCTATTAATCGTATTTTTCCCTAACTATAATTATAAATCTCACTTATTATATGAAATTTAAAATGAGTCACATTACTTTAGGGTTATAAATAGTATAGTTATGCTTTAAGTTTATCGTTACTTAATGGAGCAACTGCATGGTTTTCAATATTATTGAAAGTGGTGGGGTTGCTTTCAAGCAAGACGTGAGATAAAGACTTGCAATTTGTCTTTTGTCTTGGTCGACATTGCTAATCACCACCAAATAAAGTTATTTAATCCATTAATTATGTGGTTACCTGTACGATAACCCATGTAGCACTCAGTTTTTGTATCATATTACAAGCTTTACTTTGGTTCAAGGGATTATTGTTTTCATGAGACTATCACAAATTTTAAAATTACCACATTACACTCTAATTAATTGAATTGGATTGAAAGGGACTGTAACAAAACTCTCCCAATAAATACTTTTGATCATAAATATAAGAATTAATTGACTTTTTTAAAGATATTAAAAAATTAATTAAATTAATTTTAAGTACTTACATTTGTCATTTTTTAAATGATCTTGTCTAATCTATAAATTGATATATAATCTAATTATATACAATATATGATATGATTAAATAACTTATTTAGGCTTCCATCGATTTCTTAAAAAAAATAAACTGGATCTTACATTTAGAATCGAAATAGGTACTACTTATTTAACACAGCCTCCTAAGAGAAATTCATCATTACTCTTCAAAAAATTGCTACTAAACTTTGAAAGACTCATAATCAAAAGTAATTTTTCAAACTTAAATCTAGTACCAGTAATAAATTATTCTTAAAAAAAAAAAAAAAAAAACTTCAATACGAAATTTATAGGTTTTTTGGTAAATAAGTTTTTGGGATTTGGACCTTAAAATGTAATTTTTCCTTTTATCAAGTTATTTTTCAAACACTAACCCAGTGGAAGAAGCTAAGCAATTTTGTTTCTTTTGGACAATGCTTTTGCTCATTTTTGAGGGACACCTGAAAACGCGTCTTTAACCCTTTATATCGCTGCTTTGCCCCTCTCTCATTAGTGGGCTTCTCACTGATATTCAAACCTACCTCCTCAAAATCAAATCTTTATCTTTTTTTCGGTAGCTAGAAGGATCTTTATCCATCAATGGCCTATGGCAGAAGCTCCTCTGTTTTCGATGGGTTCACTCTGAACCCTCTCCCATACCCTGTTCTGCTAATCTTTGCCGTGTTATTCGTCTTCCTCGGCACCAAATGGTACTTCTCCTACGAGGAAGTTGTTGAAAGCGCAGAAGAACAATTGGGTTGGGTTCTATTTGCTACCCCAGTTGTGATACTACTCTTAGCTCGGTGGATATCTTCCATAGATACTTCAAATTGGTTCTTCTTCGGTTCTTCGCCATGGGACAGACAGAGGAGGACTCATCATCTTCCATCAGAGGGAAGCTCGCCATGGGGTGTGGCTGCTCTTATTGTCGTCTTGCTCATCATGGTTCAGTACCAATCTTCCTTTCTTGAGAGTTGGTTCTTTTAGTATGATTTTGAGTTCTGCTCTGTTTTTTTGTTTTTAGAGGTTTGATTTTCTAGATAAAGTAATGGGTGGTGGGTAGTTTGGAGAGTTTGATAGTAAATGTTAAGTAAGTGATACTTTGTTTAATCTTGTTTGTTAGAGGCTAGAAAACTTTGGATCTATGTTATAGATCTTGTGATTATCGTAAATATATGATAGAAGATGGTGTTGTATGGATCTGGTTTAACATATGAAATCCAATTTATCAGAAAGGAAGCTCTGAATCCTCCGTTCAGTTTTGAAACTCACAGAAGCACCGAGAGTTTTCTTTTTCTTTTTCTAAAAGTATATTTCTTATTTTTGTTAATATTCCTATTGATAGTCAAAACCTGACCCGCTTGTCCTCGGAAAAGAAGGAAAAGAAACGGAATTGTCTCGCACAAGTTTTGTGCTTCCTTAAAATATTGAAATACGGTTTCACTTTTACTTGAGAATTGAATCATAATCAATCAGGGCAGACAAACTTTCTGTTCACCTTCCTTAAAGAAGCAACTAAGCATATTTTTTTAATGACAAATAATACTATAATGCAGCGGTGTGTTACACATTATAGATAAGAACATGAGCAGAAAACAACCTAGGAAAAAGCTAAGAAACAAGGTTCTGAAGTTATCACGATGTACTAGAATTCTATGTATATCTTCCGTCTATGGTAATTAATATGACTGACCTTCAGAAGCCAAACCACTTTGATTGAAATGAAGATTGGTACCAAAGCAAAACCAGAAGCAGAAGCACCAAGACGGCTACACTCCAAGAAGAGAAAGACACACCAGCTCGGGGGAGTGAGTCATGCGCAGGTTGGGTCACGCGAAAACAGAGCTTTCTAGAATATGAAATAATGAGGAAAATCAGTAAGATGGGCAATAGTAAGAGGAAAAAGTGAAAGTTAATGGCTGCATAATGAAGCTGAGATTTGTAATCTTTGGATTGGGAGAACCATAACAAGGTAATGACAATGCCAAATATCATAAGGAAATGGAGCGGAGGAGCAGAAATGGAGGACATGGTGTGCCCTGTCTGGCCCTGTTTTCATTTTGCACCCCTCCCATTTGGATACAACCATTCCATTATATCTGATCTCTCTTGATTATTCAGACACAGATGGAAAACCAAGTTGTGGTGTTTGATTTATACCATGAACTTTGTTTGCTTAAGTACTAGGTTGGCTTTCTTTGGCATATATTCTTTGAGTGTAACTTATGTCCGAGTAGCATGTTTTGTGTTGTACTAGTCCTTGGAAGTGTCCGATGCCAAAGTAATGTCTTCTCTGAGAAGAATGAGAGCATTCAATTATCAATTAGGTTAACCTGAAAATTTATCGTGAATGTTTTTTTTTCCCTCTTTAAGAGCTAAACTATCTTGGAAGTTTGTCAAGTTGAATTTGCCTCACAAATTTCAAAATGTAACTATATTGCTTTATACCATTAAAAAGCTAATGACGGTTAAATTATTGATATTGACTATTAATTTTTTAATGGTAAAATATAACATTGTTCACTTTAATACTTTGGGACGATATTAAACATTGAAAAACTTAAATACAGGGGCCGGGGTAGTGTGTCGGTATCAGAGGCTGGGGTAGTGTATCGGTATCAGAGATGTGGTATCAGAGGCCGGGGTAGTGTGTCGGTATCAGAGACTGGGGTAGTGGTCGGTATCAGAGATGTGGTATCAAAATCTGAGGTAGTGGTATCGAATTCCATAATTTGAGGTGAGGCATTTGGGCTAGACCCCGATTTTGTGCCTTTGGTGTAGTAAGCCCACAAGAGTCTTGTGCTATTTTAGGTCCAAATTCTGATCTTCCCTTTGATTTTAAAATAGTTTTATATTAAAATTAAATGTGTCTTATTTATAAAACAAAAAATAAATTGTATCAAATGGATTTTATTTTTTTTATTTTTTTTTATTTTTAGAATATAAAAAAAAAAAATTCATTATCTCGATCTCTTGATTATTCGGACACGAGATGGAGACAAACCAAGTTGTGGTGTTTGATTTATACCATGAACTTTGTTTGCTTAAGTACTAGGTTGGCTTTCTTTGGCATATATTCTTTGAGTGTAACTTATGTCCGAGTAGCATGTTTTGTGTTGTACTAGTCCTTGGAAGTGTCCGATGCCAAAGTAATGTCTTCTCCGAGAAGAATGAGAGCATTCAATTATCAATTAGGTTAACCCGAAAATTTATCGTGAATGTTTTTTTTTTTTTTCCCTCTTTAAGAGCTAAACTATCTTGGAAGTTTGTCAAGTTGAATTTGCCTCACAAATTTCAAAATGTAACTATATTGCTTTATACCATTAAAAAGCTAATGACGGTTAAATTATTGATATTGACTATTAATTTTTTAATGGTAAAATATAACATTGTTCACTTTAATACTTTGGGACGATATTAAACATTGAAAAACTTAAATACGGGGGCGGGGTAGTGTGTCGGTATCGTAGGTCGGGGTAGTGTATCGGTATCGAGATGTGGTATCGAGGCGGGGTAGTGTGTCGGTATCAGAGACTGGGGTAGTGGTCGGTATCAGAGATGTGGTATCAAAATATGAGGTGGGGTATCAGAATTCCATAATTTGAGGTGAGGCATTTGGGCTAGACCCGATTTTGTGCCTTTGGTGTAGTAAGCCCACAAGAGTCTTGTGCTATTTTAGGTCCAAATTCTCGATCTTCCCTTTGATTTTAAAATAGTTTTATATTAAAATTAAATGTGTCTTATTTATAAAACAAAAAATAAATTGTATCAAATGGATTTTATTTTTTTTTTATTTTTTTATTTTTAGAATATAAATAAAAAAATCCATTATCTCGATCTCTCTTGATTATTTAGACACGAGATGGAGACAAACCAAGTTGTGGTTTTTGATTTATACCATGAACTTTGTTTGCTTCAGTACTAGGTTTGCTTTCTTTGGCATATAATCTTTGAGTGTAACTTATGTCCGAGTAGCATGTTTTGTGTTGTACTACTCCTTGGAAGTGTCCGATGCCAGAGTAATGTCTTCTCACGAGAAGAATGCGAATATTCAATTATCAATTAGGTTAACCTGAAAATTTATCGTGAATGTTTTTTTTTCCTCTTTAAGAGCTAAACTATCTTGGAAGTTTGTCAAGTTGAATTTGACTCACAAATTTCAAAATGTAACTATATTGCTTTATACCACTAAAAAGCTAATGACGGTTAAATTATTGATATTGACTATTAATTTTTTAATGGTAAAATATAACATTGTTCACTTTAATACTTTGGGAAGATATTAAACATTGAAAAACTTAAATACAGGGGCCGGGGTAGTGTGTCGGTACGTAGAAGTGGTATCGAGTAGGGATAGTGTGTGTCGATATCGGGTCGGGGTAGTAGTGTGTCGGTATCAAAGATGTGGTATCAAAATCCGAGGTAGTGGTATCGTAGTCCGAGATAGGGTGCACACTAAGTTCTTTCCTACACTTAAATACATTCAGTGCCATATACTCGTTATCTGAAACACGGCGTCCCAATTGATCGATCGTCGTGTGCTGACGAAGCGAGTATACGACGTTAGAGATGGTGTCGTTGTTGGAGTTTACTGTTGAGGATGGACAATCGACATTGACATCAAAATTTGCTTAATTACGTACAGGTTTTAAAGAACTTGACATTTTCATATCTTTTATTTCTAACACAAGCGAAGTAACTAAAATTTGATCACTTTATCACTTAAATCCACCTCAAATTTATCTCACAAGCAACAAAGGTCCCCAACTTTTCAACCACAATAACTTTACTTTAAGCTAAATCCTTTTTTTTTCTGATTGAAAACTAAATTGTTTAAGTATCACGAAATATAACGTAACAGAAAGGGAAAAAATGCAATTTAGAATTTAAAATTCTACTAAAATGAGTTATTAATTGTTGCATAAGTATAATTACTACTTGATTTAAAATTTTAAAGTTTAAGTGGGTTTTTTTTTTTAAATATTTGTCCTTAAGATAAATGGATGCATGGTGTTATCACAATTTCTCTTTTTGTTAAAAAAAAGGCTGAATAACTCTTGAAAAAAAAAAATGACAAACAAAATTATTGAATATCCGCCAAAACGACAACAGGCTCAGCTGAACTTGATTAAAAAGCTAATGACGGTTAAATTATTGATATTGACTATTAATTTTTTAATGGTAAAATATAACATTGTTCACTTTAATACTTTGGGACGATATTAAACATTGAAAAACTTAAATACAGGGGCCGGGGTAGTGTGTCGGTATCAGAGAAGTGGTATCAGAGGCCGGGATAGTGTGTCGGTATCAGAGGCCGGGGGCCGGGTAGTGTGTCGGTATCAAAGATGTGGTATCAAAATCCGAGGTAGTGGTATCAGAGTCTGAGATAGGGTGCACACTAAGTTCTTTCCCTACACTTAAATACATTCAGTGCCATATACTCGTTATCTGAAACACGGCGTCCCAATTGATCGATCGTCGTGTCTTGAAGCGAGTATACGACGTTAGAGATGGTGTCGTTGTTGGAGTTTACCGTTGAGGATGGACAATCGACATTGACATCAAAATTTGCTTAATTAAATACATGGTTTTAAAGAACTTGACATTTTCATATCTTTTATTTCTAACACAAGCGAAGTAACTAAAATTTGATCAGCTTTATCACTTAAATCCACCTCAAATTTATCTCACAAGCAACAAAGGTCCCCAACTTTTCAACCACAATAACTTTACTTTAAGCTAAATCCTTTTTTTTTCTGATTGAAAACTAAATTGTTTAAGTATCACGAAATATAACGTAATGTAAAGGGAAAAAATGCAATTTAGAATTTAAAATTCTACTAAAATGAGTTATTAATTGTTGCATAAGTATAATTACTACTTGATTTAAAATTTTAAAGTTTAAGTGGGTTTTTTTTTTTAAATATTTGTCCTTAAGATAAATGGATGCATGGTGTTATCACAATTTCTCTTTTTGTTAAAAAAAAAGGCTGAATAACTCTTGAAAAAAAAAAAATGACAAACAAAATTATTGAATATCCGCCAAAACGACAACAGCTCAAATTTGAACTTGATTAAAAAGCTAATGACGGTTAAATTATTGATATTGACTATTAATTTTTTAATGGTAAAATATAACATTGTTCACTTTAATACTTTGGGACGATATTAAACATTGAAAAACTTAAATACAAAGGGGCGGGGTAGTGTGTCGGTATCGAGAGGTGGTATCGAGGCCGGGATAGTGTGTGGTATCGGACGAGGCCGTGGGCCGGGTAGTGTGTCGGTATCAGAGATGTGGTATCAAAATCCGAGGTAGTGGTATCAGATTCTGAGATAGGGTGCACACTAAGTTCTTTCCCTACACTTAAATACATTCAGTGCCATATACTCGTTATCTGAAACATGGCGTCCCAATTGATCGATCGTCGTGTGCTGACGAAGTGAGTATACGACGTTAGAGATGGTGTCGTTGTTGGAGTTTACTGTTGAGGATGGACAATCGGCATTGACATCCAAATTTGCTTAATTACGTACAGGTTTTAAAGAACTTGACATTTTCATATCTTTTATTTCTAACACAAGCGAAGTAACTAAAATTTGATCAGCTTTATCACTTAAATCCACCTCAAATTTATCTCACAAGCAACAAAGGTCCCCAACTTTTCAACCACAATAATTTTAATTTAAGCTAAATCCTTCTTCTTTTTTTCTGATTGAAAACTAAATTGTTTAACTAAAATATAACATAACAAAAAGGAAAAAAAATGCAATTTAGAATTTAAAATTCTACTAAAATGAGTTATTAATTGTTGCATAAGTATAATTACTACTTGATTTAAAATTTTAAAGTTTAAGTGTTTTTTTTTTTTTTTAAATATTTGTCCTTAAGATAAATGGATGCATGGTGTTATCACAATTTCTCTTTTTGTTAAAAAAAGGGCTGAATAACTCTTGAAAAAAAAAATGACAAACAAAATTATTGAATATCCGCCAAAACGACAACAAGGCTCAGCTGAACTTGAACCTGAAGAATCTGTGTTTTGGTTCAAGTTAAACTTGAACTTGAAGTAGCACGTTCCTTAACAAAAGTATTGAATGTACGCCAAAACGACAACAAACAAAAATAAGGAACGTGCTGCTACGGGTCTCTTCCCCTCGATTTTATGTGTTTCCAGAGCTATAACTGTCATCCCAGAAGTCTGAAGCCAACCCTAGACCTTGGCCTTTTCTTGCTCATGGCGTCCCTCAACAAAGTTTGGATTTTTTCTCTCGCTTTCTTCCTTCTTGCATCCCCTCTTGCCCAGGGTATGTTTTTCGGATTATAGATCTAGATCCGATTTGGCATCGGTGTACTTTTATAATTGGTTGGTCAGCGTGGTACTTGCACTCCATACATTCCTTTCGATTTACCAGATTTTGATTTTGTTTCTCGTGTAGTTTAATTAATATAAGAACGATGCTTGCATGCGTATTAGGATATCGATGTTTTGGATGTTGGAAAGTAGACCTTTTTTAATCATTTCGGTGCCGTTATATACTAATTTCGGACCCACTTCACTTGGAGCAGGATTTTGTTTTTTCATCTGAGTTTTTCCTCTTAAATTTATTATTTCCGGGGCCTTAACCTTCATTGCACCATAAGATTTTCTTCGCTTTTATGCCTTATTGGACATTCGTCTTTAGCATCACTAAAGTACAAGTTATAGATAGGATCACTTAAGTACAAGTTATAGATAGGAGTTTTCTTTGCTAATATTGGCCATCGTATTAGCATGCACTTGCATTATACGTTTGTTTGTTTGTTTGTTTTTTTTTTGTCAGTCTGTGACGGTTAGTTGATGATGCCTATAATCGGAATCAATAGTTAAACCTAAAAGCATTCAATTGCATTTAATTAAATTCAACCTAGGTGTATCTTTATTACAAATAAAATTCAAATCGAATTGTTGTTTTCATACGGTTCTGATTCAAGAATCAGTTAAAATGTTAGTCAACTGCATGCCAGTGGATGCTATTTGTATTTGATTTGGTTTATTTCATTTTAAATTTGATGTTAAAACTGCATCTATTCTAAGGTAGCATCTTTTTAAAGCTGGGAACTCAGTGCAGCTTACATATTATGATTATTATCCTCTTTGAGACCCTACCTCTCATTCCAGAAATATGTTGCTAAACCTGCTTTGATTAATATTATGAACTTATGATGCATTCTGTGTATGGCCATCATAAATGCACTTTGTACATGATGATAGTAAAATGTAGTTCTTCTATTTCCTAGTTGTTAGGTGCCAGTCAGACACGAATGATGCTGCAGAGACAACTGAAGATGTGAGTGATCTCGGCATTGTTGGTGATGATGTCCAAGATTTTGGCGATGGGAGCTTTCCCTCTGCTCCTGGAATTGATGCAATTTGTCTGTTCCCAAAAAATAGCGTAAAATGTAAGAATCTTCTTTTGTAGCTCACAAAAGTATGGTTTGCCTGTTTTATATTTATAATGTGTTATTTCTTCAAAGAAAAAATTGTGATGTTTACCTTTCCTTGGTCATTTGATGCAGTGGTAACAGCTGGAGAAGAGTCTGAGCTACTTGTTGGCATTAAAAATGATGGTAATTGAATCTAATTTGATGCTCATTATAAAATTTTGTTATTGAGCTTCATCCTCTGTTTCTTATCTGTTTTGGTGGTGGCAGTTATTCAGCCCTTGTGTCTTTGGTTTTTGTTGCATTACTCTATCTGAATGTAATATCTCCTTAAAAGATTGTTTTGCAATGTTTTCTTTCCAGTCCATGGTTCCCCTATGTTTGGAGCCATTGGGGGTGTAAGAAAAAGAGAAAAGAAAATACAAGTTATCACAATTCAGTTTATTCACTTCATTTTTTGAACTATAAACAGGGGAGTCAAGCTTAAACGTGATAGCAATTAAGGCCAGTGTTCATGTTCCATATAACCATCAACTTCTTATCCAAAACCTTACTGCTCAGGTAATGCTTTTTTACTGGATTTCCTACCTATTATGCGAAGGAGTTGTGATGTTCATATTTTACGCGTGTCTTCTAGTGCTGGTTCAGAAAATTATACTATTTGAATTATTTAAGTAGCAGCTTGTTATTTGATGGCAGGTTTTTAACAATGGTTCGGTGCCAGCTTCATCACAGGCTACTTTCCCTTACCTATTCACTCTCAGCAAATTATTCCAAGTAACTTTCTTAGTTTGGAAGCTTAACCCAGATTCTCTGTAAGTACACTCAGAAAGTGATTCACTATTCAACATACCTAACCTGTTCATTCTGTTGTGCAGCCTGGAAACTTTGATCTCGTGGGTACCATTGTGTATGAGATTGAATCACATCCATACCAGAGCACTTTCTATAATGGAACTATTGAAGTTGTTGAACCTAGTGGTTTCCTTACCATGGAATCTGTTTTCCTTGTGACCCTTGGAGTCACACTCATTGTTCTCTTTGGGCTATGGGTCCATGGTCGTGTACAGAGCCTATCTAAGGTACTGCAGTTCTTACTCTTCTAGTTTTCATGTTCCACGTGACCTTTGTTGATTCCTGTTTAAGGAGTGTCATGATGCTTCATAATTCAAAGGTTCATCCAAAAGTGAGGCTGAGCACTATTTTCACTAACACTGATTTGATGCATAAGTGGCACATTATTAAGAGTATTTGTGTACATGTTGCTAATTTTCTCTACACTATATCCAATATTCCCTCCTTCCTTGTATACGAGAGCCTTTCAACTGAGTCATGAGATTCTAAAAATCAGTCAAAAGTAGTTAAATACTTAAATGTAATAATTATGAAGGAAATTAAATTTTTTTCCCAAAATGCCCATATTTAAGAATTAGTTAGATAGCAAGAGTAATAATGAGAAAATTTATGTAGTATAATAATTCATTGAGGGCAAAATGGGAAAAAGTGCATTTATTATAGAGACAAACTTCAAAAGAAATCTTACATTTAGGGACAAGCCCATTAAAAAAAAGGGCTCTTATATATAGGGTGTTGCGACGGACAGAGTATCAATTAGGACAATAAGCAATTGCTGAGAAAATATGATTTGGAGAGAGATTCTTAGATGACCCAGAAAATAAGAGAACCCGCCTGGACAGATCTGGAGCTGTGAAGGAATAAAATATGTGTGGGGCTTTAAACTGGTATATGTGGTAATTATTGAACTTTCCTTTGTCACCTTGAACGATGCATTGAATTCATTTGCTTCTAGAGTATATAAGAATTTCTCTGTGGATTCCTCTTCAATAACTTTGCACTTGTAGCGGACTTATTATCTAGCCTTATGCATTTTAAATGTCAAGAAAAGAAGCTGATTTTGAATATATTTTTGTTAAAATAACTCATTGGTTATTTTTTCCCCACTAAACCCACTTGTATCATTTATTCTTGCTCATTCAGTGATTCTCATGTGTCATTTGGATTTTGATATTTGCTTAGAAAAAGAGATCTCCAGCTGTTGAAGTTGGGACAAAGACCACAGATGCTTCGATGGATGAATGGCTTGAGGTGTGTATTTGTACTTCTTTTTAACACTTTTTTCTGTTCCATGTCATCATGATCTCTAGCCTTCTGTTTTTTAAGACTGTGCATACAAAAGGGAAAAAATGAAAGGGGGAAAAACGGCATTCTAAGGCCATTTCTTTTTACAAGAAACAATTATATCCTTTTACTGGTTTAACCTTTAAGGTCCCTGGGCTTCTGATATCTCTCTCTTTCTCCTGCCTTTTGACATCCAGGGAACTGCATACGCTCAATCACAGTCAAGCAAGTCAAAAAAGAAGAAGTAGATAAATAATTCTTGTGCAAATTCAGCTGTACAAGACTCCAGCTTGAGGTGCAGATTCTTGTAACAGACTAGGTTGGCGAGTTAGATAGAGCACGAGGATGTAGTTCTATAGAAGTATAGGCTGGAGAAAAGTGCCTTTCTGTTGTAGCCTATAGCAAAATTTTTGCACTTTCTTTTCCACTTGGGTGGACTGATGGATATTTTTTATTTATAGTGTAAAAAAACTAAAGAGGATGAGCTAGCACGGAAACAAAAAACTTTTTCGGACCAACAAGATTTCAGTTAGGTCATGTTTATTCCATCTAAATTATGTTCTGCTCCTTGGGGAATTTGGTATTTTTGTTTCTAATTAATGTGTTGTTGCACTTGATTTATTTGGAGAATGGGACCGTCGTCCTGATGGTTTGGCTCATTGATTTGCTTATCTAAGAACCATTGGACATGCACTGAAAGGTGTGGCTAGAAGGAAACAGATCCTTTCATGATCCATTTTTTTCATTATCTCTCATAAGTTTATCTGGGTCGTTGATTAGGAAGAGAAGAAAAAAGTCAAAGTAGTATTGTGATCTTTCAAATTGATTGGACGAACATGATTTAAAAATAATGAGGGATTATGAGAAAAAGATAATGAGAGAAACATGTCCCATGACTGGAATGAAGAGAAGCCCTAGTAGGGGAGAACATTGAAGAGAAGTCCTAACAAGGGATGACATTACAAGTAAGGTTTTAGCTGCCTGTTGAACTGCTAATTTTTGAACTTTGGCATCACCATTCCCTATGGATTGGTCATTGTCTTTGGAAAGTAGGGTGGAGCAAGTGGCCTGCCTAAAAAAAAAAAAACAATGGAAAAATAGAAGTTCAGTGTTTTTGGAAGGAGAGAAGAATGTCTCCATCGAATTTCTTCTATATTTTCTCCACTTAGTTAAACAGGGTTGTTTTGTCTATAAAAGAATATTTGGGCAGTTTTTATGTAGTCTTCCCTTAGGCAGAGTGGGAAATTCATACAGTTCATCTTACAAAAGCCCAACCCCATCTTCCTCTTCATTCTCACCACACCATAAATGTTATTCATCTGGTCATAATTATAAGATAAAATTTGTTTTATCCTCTATTTAGGATCGAAGGTAGTACAACATTAAACTGAGTTCAAACAACAAATCTTATCTCATTAGGGTGTGGTCGGCTACATAGATCATTCGATGCCATTAACAACAAATTATTTAATTAAATTGCTAGCCAAGAGTTTCAAACACTTATTTGAAATTATATAAAATATTCGCTTAAAGTCATCTGCTTGAAGTCAAAGAGGAAAGGATATGGGCTAATGAGCTCCCACTGTCAGACATTTAATTTAATTTCGAGGAGATGAATGAATGATAGAAAGCTTGACAATGCTCGTGTTGAATTTCCCTCTCTGTTGAGGGGAGACTGAAATTTACACTGCCTAAATCATTTTTAATAAGCAAAACGACCCCGCTTTTACTAAATGGAGAGAGAGGAAGTGAAGATTCAAGGGAAACAGTCCCCAAGCATGATTTGAAATCTCTGGAGGCATATACTTGGCACTAAGTCCTATCTCATTTTCTCCGTTTACCACTGATCATCTGTTGTTCTTTTTCTCTATTATTCTTAGTGCTCCACTGAACTGAAGTATCCAAATCATTATACTGTTACCACTCTGCTATTGATCTTCTTTGACACTTGTTACTGATGAAAAATACTAAATAATCACGACATTCAAGGAGTTCTTCACATGGATTACATCACTTGTCAAAAGACTCGATACTAAATTGCTATGCTCCAGTGATGAAAGGTTTATATCATCGAATATTCAATGTGTTAAGAGTCTCTCTCTCTCTCACTCACTCAGTATATATATATATATATAAAGAAGAGGAGAGTGTGGAGGACAAAGTGAGGACATAGTGAGCGAATAGAATGAAATCTTTTATCAAGTAATGTGAAGCTAGGGATATGGGTCACCAGTTGATGTAGTGTATGCGATTATTGTGGCCACTCCTTTTTGTGATTCTGTGAGGTATTCATCAGAATCTTTGCAAAAGGAGAGAAAAAGATGATCACAGTTATGGGGTGGGGGCGATTATGTATGGGTAGTGCGTTGCATGATTGTCAGTGTCAGAGACTTCCTCGGTTGCAAATTAATGGAATTCCTTCACTGGTATGGCCCTCCTCCTTTGCTAGGCATATTGTAAGATATGTGCAAGATTAGTCAAAATAATCATGGCCGGACAATGCTGATTCTTATCTCAATATTATTTCCTCTCAATCTGATCAAATATTCTCTATCTCTAGTTAACAATATATACACACACACACACACATATTCTTTATGTTCACAATAATAATGGGTATATATTTTTTATGTGCATCATAAATGAGTAAAGATTGTTACTTGACTCGTACGTTTAATAAGTTCACAACGTGGTTTCAACTTATAAGATAAGTGTAAAGTTCGGGTGTATACTTTCTCATTATCCCTTATAATCTTGAAATCATGTCCGTCCAATTAAATCTGAAATGTAAAAAATGAGTCATGTCATCAAGTTATCACTCATTTGACTTTTGTCTCATATTTTCAATCAACGGTCCAGGTTAAATCATCTTCTCATTTAACGATCTTTATAGGTTTATGAGAGATTATAAGAAATTAAGATAATGAAAAGATCTCCACCCATAAAGTTCGCTATTAATGTCCATAACTTATATTGTTTGTCAAAATACAATTTGTAAGAATCTTTTCATTATAAAGGTATCCCTCAAAAACAAGAAACTAAATCACACTGAAATTTCATAAAAGTTTGTATGTGTTGTGTATATTCACATTTCTAATTTCATATCAACTATCAAGGTTAGTGATTTAACCCAATTTTCCATCATCTATCAACCTCGATCGGTAATACTTTAAGGTTCAGATAATACTCATAATATTTAATCAATTGACAAATCAAAATACTTAGCCTGGAATGGTACTTCAACTACAAATTCATACTTTCATATCACTAACTATAAAAAATACACATATTTCAAAGAGAAAGTTCTAAAAGATAAAGAAAATGTTAAAAAAAACCCCTTTAAAGTTCTAAAAGATGAAAAAGAAAATGTTAGGAAGAAAAAAAAGTGGTCTTATAGAAATGTCCATTTTACCCTCAAAAGAAATTAATTCAAAATAATAATAAAATATTTTTTTTGCTAAAATATTTTTTTAAAAATATATTCTTGTTAAGTTTGAACTCGTGAAAAAAAAAAATTCGCCAAATTCAAACTTTCCGCCAAAATTTGAACTTTCCCGCCAAGTTTGAACTTCCCGCCAAATTTGAATTTCGTGGGTAAATCATCTGTCAAGTTCGAACTTTCCGGGAAGATTGAGCTTTCCTTCCATTTTCGGATGGAAAGCATCTTCCCTCAAATAAGGGAAGATTGGACCTCACTGGAAGATGCTGACTGGACTTTCTCTATAACAAACACCCCAAATCCATGGGAAGATTGAGATCTTCCCTTTCCTTCCCCCTACTTTCTTCATAACAAACGGGGCCTTATAGAAAATTCTGATGTCAAAAATCTTAAAAAATTGTCAAAACCCGCAGATGAAATTGTTAATAATCTATTAAAGGAGTTGTTAATAAAACTTTTTTGACATCGAATTTTATGTGGAACTTTTTTGACATTTTTTTAATCCTTTAAAACCTTAAAGAGATTTCCCCTAGTTTAGGATTTTGTACTTGCTCGAAAATTTTGCATTCCTTGTTGTATAAAGCATAAAACGGTAACATCATTTTTTTTTTTTTTTTTTTTTGAATTTTCACAAGTACTGCGTAAAATAGATAAATCTCTTTCATATAAAACAAGATATAACATTGTTTAATTTCTATGAGCAATCCCTTGTTTTAACAAGTAGTCTATAAAGGTATCTAATAGGAACATTTGTCTATTCTAAACTTTTCAAGTAGGACTTCAAAACTGCCTTTGGTATAAAAATTTTGAAATACAAAAGAAAATTGCCGCTCACTAAATAAGTTGTACTGTTAACGCAATTTTATGTCATTTATAAGTCAAAAAGGATTTTTCAACACACAAGTATTTTAAACTTGAATACATACAGGTATATATATACAAACCTTGTGTAAAACAATCCCATTCATTCAAACTTCATCATTTCATATAGTGCTCTAAACTCAATCATTACAAAATGTTTTAACTATCCAAGTCATGTTTAAATCAAATAACTTATCATCAAAACATAGTTTAGAAGTCAATCTCAAGTTCCACTTATAATATTTTCCTCTAATTTAAACAATGCACTTACTTAATAGTCATTTTCAGATTAAGTTCAATCAAATCATAATTATTATCAACTTGAAATCCTAAAAATTCTCATTTTTAATTCTAATTACCATCACACAATTTTTAAATCTCTTCCTTTATAGCAAGAAAATATTTGATAATGTAATTTATTAATTCTATAATGACTTAATTGACTCAATATCAATATATCATTTTCATTCTCATAATCATTTCACAAAATACTCACAAACAACACACCAACACACTTAACGAGGGTGAAAAGTGATTACCTACTCGCCTAAGTTAAGTTTACTACAAGAATTCAAGCTCCAAGTTCAACAATAAATCACAAATCAATTTATAATAATCAATTATAATCACAACTTAGTATTCAAATTAATTGAGTGGTTAAGAAAAACAATTTAGAGACTTAAAGTATCAATAGAAGTCCCAACTCTTATATTTAGCCATTCACAATCAAGCATGTAACAAAATTCTTGCCACAATAGCTCCAACCACACAACCAACCCAATTACGTCATTTTCCATAATCATATTATCAATGTCAACTCAAAATTTCACTAAAAAAATCATATTTTATTTCAAATCTTCATGTAACCTCAAATTGTTCACTTTAATACAAATCCTCAAAATTCTCAATTTATTACCTTAACCCAATTTCTTTAATTCAATAATACCATAATTCAATTTCTCTATTTCAATTATATTTTTATCATCCAATAACTTTACTTCACTCATTAATATTATTGACCATACTAATTTCCTGCATTCATCCTTATATCCCCAAGAATTCATTCACTTTAAATCCTTAAGAAAAATCATATAAATAGCTATTTCTCAAAATCATCATTCCAATTTCATTTCTTCCCTCCATCGATAATCACCATACTATATCTATCTCCTCAATTTCTTCAACACACCCAATTATCAACGCTTAAAGTTTCAACCAAAATTTCCAATTATTCACTTATCATCATCAACCTCAAAGTCAATCCATTCAATTATCAATATAAGTTTAATAAACTAAAATAGATTATACAATTTGAATTTAAGATTCCCATCATCATAAATTATAATTTTCCCAACCATACCCTAACGTTACCTTAATTACCTCAAATCAACCATTCAATAAAAAATGTAAACCATAAAACTCTTATTTTAACCTCTTTAGCTCCGTTAAGAACTAAATTGTTAGTTGGAACACCTGAAAATTCAAAATGTGAAACTCTAGATTTTTCCTCAATCAAAACTAAAAATTTGAGAGAAGAAACTAAATATTTATTGCCTTTATAATTTCTTTGCTTTTTTTAAAAAGTTAATTGGATTTTTCCATTTATCCTTATTTGGATTTTCCCCTTCAATTTCAAATAATAAATTTATTGAATTTACTTTAACAAGTTAATTTATGAATCACAACTTAATGTTGTTTACATTTGAAAAGTAAAATATAGGATTTTTTTTTTTTTGTCAAAGAAATATAGGATGTTGCATATAAAGGAAATTGTTCTTCTTAACCAACCAACTTGACATCTGAACATTGACATTGGATCCCATTTCTAAATTAGGATGGTGAGTGCCTTTCCTTCTAAATTAAAAAAAGAATGTTACAATAGTACTTCACCATCGAGTCATATCACATGGTTTCCTACATTCAATTGAGACTTGGGACCATCTATACATTTCTCTCAAAAGTAGTACTTATATATTATACCAACATCTATTGAATGTAACTAGAAAGGGACTTCTTATTTCTTAACTAAATCTTTTGTTTGAGACGTGCGAATGAAGAAAATGACATTGTAAGTTTTTTCTCCACGATTGTGGGTGTGACTCAAGATGAATCCGAATTATTCAGAAGTTGGAACTTTAAAAGAAAAAAGTACGTATAGATTATGCTACCAGAGAAGCGGCGTCGTTTACTTGGCTTCGTCAAAGTCCGCGTCTTGAGTCACCCACCCAACCCATAAAAGACAAGTCACAAGGGGATTGGCTTATGTCCGCTGCAAGTTATATCCACTGCTGTCCTTTGCAATTCAACTACGTCGTTTTGTCTTTTATCTGCAGAGTTGCTTTTAGAATTTGCCTTTGTGTCCACACAATCCTGACCAATATGCATTCTCTCATTGTTAATACTTAATAGTGATAATTGTATATTTTGAATTTATGCTTTTATATTTCAATTTAATGATAGAGTCAAACATGTCAGCTACTAATATTTTCAACTTTGTTTGCTTCTTGATAAATTTACATACTTATTTACTTAAACAAATAAAATTAGATATAATATTTTTCAGAAAAGTCTCTAGAAAACCAATATGTATTTTTTAACTGAAATTGAAAAAAAAATTATTACTTTTAATAAGTAAATCAATTTGGCTTCATGAAATCATGTAAGCATTTTATTTTAAGTAAATTGACAATATATTAAAGGAGGAAAATTTTTAGTTCATTTTAAAATTTTAAAACTAACAATAATTTAATAAAATAGATTATTAAATTGTAATTTAGTGTAAAATGAGAAAAAAATAAAGGGTTAAGGTCCAACCAAGATCATAAAGTATTTTTTTTTCATGTGCATCCAGTGCCATAAAGTTTTTTGTGGTACATCCGAGACCCTCAACTATTTTTTTGGTGGATCGAACACCCTGAAGTATTCTTTCAATTGCGTAGAATACCATAAACTATTTTTTTGGTATATCTAATACCCTAAAGTATTTTTCAAGTGTATCTATAACCCTAAATTATCTAAATTAAGTGTAAAATGGAACAAAAAAAGTATTTTAGGGTGATGGACACTCCTAAAAAATACTTCATCGTAATGGGTGTACTACAAATTACTTTATTATGACACTGAATGCACTTGAAAAAATAAAGCCTTTATTTTTTTTTTCTTATTTTACACTAAATTACAATTTAATAATCTATTTTATTAAATTATTGTTCGTTTTAAAATTTTAAAATGAACTAAAAATTTTCCTCCTTTAATATATTGCCAATTTACTTAAAATAAAATGCTTACATGATTTCATGAAGCCGAATTGATTTACTTATTAAAAGTAATATTTCTTTTTTCAATTTCAGTTAAACAATACATATTGGTATTCTAGAGAATTTTCTGAAAAATATTATATCTAATTTATTTGTTTAAGTAAATAAGTATGTAAATTTATTAAAGAAGCATAAAAAATTGAAAATGGTAGAAGCAGATGACATATTTTACTCTATCATTAAATTGAAATATAAAAACATAAATTGAAAATATTCAATTATTACTATTAACTATTGAGAGAATGGATATTGGTTAGGACTGTGGGGACACGAAGACTGTGGGGACACGAAGGCAAATTCTAAAAGCAACTCTGCACATAAAAGAGAAAACGACGTCGTTGAATTGCAAAGGACAGCAGTGGATATAACTTGCGGTGGACATAAGCCCGTCCCAGTCACAAGAGCATATCCTTCTGGTAGGATGCCCCTCTAACCCTGCTCAGTTCCAAACTTAACTACGGTTAATATGCATCTGTTACATTTCTGCCACGTGTTTCAATCCAACGGTCAGTTCCAAAGATGTCATGCGCATAGAGTCCTATATATACCTGTTCTCGCACCTGGGCCAGTGCAGTCTTTTTCTGCATGGTGCAAAGCCCTTGAAATCAGTACCCAGCAGGAGAAAAAATGTCAAATCCTAGGGTCTACTTTGACATGACCATTGGTGGCCAGCCCGCCGGTCGCGTGGTGATGGAGCTCTTCGCGGATACCACCCCAAGGACCGCCGAGAATTTCCGTGCCCTCTGCACCGGCGAGAAGGGAGTTGGCCGCAGCGGCAAGCCCCTTCACTTCAAGGGCTCCACCTTCCACCGTGTGATCCCCAACTTCATGTGCCAGGGCGGCGACTTCACCGCCGGGAACGGCACCGGTGGCGAGTCGATTTACGGTGCCAAGTTCGAGGACGAGAACTTCGTGAAGAAGCACACCGGTCCCGGAGTGCTGTCCATGGCCAATTCCGGACCCGGAACCAACGGGTCGCAATTCTTCATCTGCACGACCGAAACGTCGTGGCTGGACGGCAAGCATGTGGTGTTCGGTCAGGTGGTGGAAGGCATGGACGTGGTGAGGGAGATCGAGAAGGTCGGGTCAGGGTCCGGGAAGACCTCGAAGCCAGTGGTGATTGCCGACTGCGGTCAACTCTCTAGAGAAGCGCACGACTCTGACTCTTATGGTGGCCCTAATCTAGACGATCGTGTCTTCCATTCGGCGTCGATTTTCGATTTTGATAAATAAAAAATGACAATAAAGCCCTAATTAATTAAGAAATAACTTAACTTTTCAATGTAGCTCCATCCTTCACCTGTTACAAGTTACAACCATAACTGGGACTCTGTGTGATTTTCCCTCTTATAAACTATGGGTTTTACTAGTTGTTTTGATCCCATGTTAATTTTCTTCTTCTCCATGCATGTCAGTATGTGGTACACCGAGGGGAGTCTTGTAATGGTAAATCTGAACCATCATAAATAAAGTTATGAGATTATTGACAGTAATTATGCGTTTGATCTCTAATTTAATTTTGTTGTTTTGAAATCCAAGTGTGGAAGTTGGGGTTGGTTAACGATTCGGGAGATATTCCCAATATAAATTTTTGTAGATATTCCAAGTGGGAATAAAGGTAGATGTTCATATTATAAGGGAATGATTTGATGTTATTGGAAGGAAATGGAAGGTAAGGTTGGTCAGGTAGTAGTAAATGAGAAAGACGTAATTTCAAGCTAATGGGTGGTGTTAGCTATACAGAAGGCGTAGTTTGTTGAAATGGGGGTAGTAAAATATATGTAAGGTCGCTTTCCAATTGTTGAAGGAACCGGATAAACTCTGGGTACAAGTTCAATACAATTGGGGACCGGAGGCAGATTACACTTTCAAACCTAAAATAGCTTCCCATGCATGGCGCAACATAGCTCAAGTTTGGCCATCAACAATCATCAATGTTGAATGGGAATATGGGAATGGTCAGACCATCCGATTCTTGAATAGTCACTGGGTTGGGGATTTAGGGTCACTTCTGTTTCTCTCCTTTGCTGATGTTTCTGAAGCTGACTTTGATAACGCCTCTATGCTTATGTATGTGGACAGCTCAGGGCAGTGGGACTGGTCAAAATTCCAACATCTCCTCCCAGAGACCCTAAACTTGCAAATAGCAGCTCTCACCCCACCGAATTTGTCAGAGCCCAATGACTCGTGCTTTTGGGACCTCACGCCTAATGGGATGTTTAGTGTGTCTTCGGCATACAAAGCAAGTCAGGAGTAGCTATGGAGGGATAAAATTGCACAATGGAGTTTAATCTGGAAGTTGCCTAGCATTCAGAGAGTGTGTACCTTCCTTTGGCTAACGTTTAAGAACCGTCTTCTTACCAATTCGGAACGAGCCCTTCGGGGGATGTAACTGATGAATCTTGCGAACTATGCCATTCCGGGGTGGAAGACGTCGATCACGTCCTCCGCCGTTGTTTGATTGCTCAATCTTGCTGGTGGAAGGTGTTTCCACAGAATATCCAATCGTTTTTCTTTGGGAAACCTCTCAAAGTGTGGTTACTTTGGAACCTTAATTAACACTCGGTGCATCAGCACTCACGGAAGGCTTTTCTTTGGGACTTTGTGTTGGCGGCTGAGATAACAGGAATAAGAGCATTTTTGCCAACGAACCCAAAACGGCAGAGAGCATCATCTTGTCTGTCTGATCTTTTGTGAATCACTCAGTTAATGAGGCAGAACTCTTAAGTTCTTTTGGGCAACTTGACTTTCATTGATGTAGCTAATTTCCAGTCTGTAATCTAATTTCCTGTAGCATGCAACTCTTGTACATATGATTTTAGTTAATACATTTATCTTTCACCCAAAAGAAAAGAGAACATGTTTTTGGTGTTGAGAAAAGAGGGAGGTGCTGTTTGCTTGGGGTCCCCTACTTCTAGATAAGGTTCGCACGACGATATGATGTCGTTGATAAGCACATTGTCGGCCATTTGATTTGCTTCAAAAACACTTGGAGACTGGTTATTGCTTCTTGGAAGAAGTAATGAAGCTAAAATTATGTTATATCTTGTATATCATTAGATCATATATTAGTTTATTATGAATCAGACAATTTAGATTGGAGAAAATGTTTTATAAAATAATTTATTTAAATTTTTTAATCTCTCTAAAAAAGACATAATTGGGTCTTATATTTAGAACTAGACAAAATCTTCAAATAAGAAAACTATATACGTTGAATTTTTTTTTGGGTCAAAAAGATATATACATAAAGAGAAGCTACAATACGGAATGGATACTAGGACAAGAAATTGCCATGAACCAGATTAATTATCTTCCCCATCTTTATGAATAGCTGAAGTAAAGTAGATTTAATCCAATGGCCGAAATCGTCAAAGCTGGATACAAAGAGTTTAAAGAAAACATTTTGTAAGGATTCCTCTTGCTGACATCCAAAAGAACATAGCTTCGAAACAAGGAGATAATTCATAGGGAAGATATTCCACTAACTGTTAGATTAGCTAAATACCCTCACAGGTTATTGGAAAATTGTCGTGTCTTTGATCATCCGGGGAGAATGATGAAGGATAGTAGGTTGGTTAGTTTTTTAGGCTTTTTGTTTCAGTAGCTTCTTGTTGCTTTGTACAGTAATGTATTCCAGTTTTCATTTAAAAACAAAAAAACAAGGAGACAATTCTTCCTAAAAATATCATTAGATGGAATTGTTCGATTGAAGAGTTTCCACATGAAAAGAAGGTGCTTGGAAGGAAGTAAAATGGATCAGTGGTTAGAGGCCAACTAATATGATTTTGCAAGCAATTTGATGAAGAATTGCCACTCCATATGAGTTGATCTGAGTGCTTCTGAAAATGCTAGTTTTTTAGGTAAATCCTTTGCACACAGCACGCTTGTGTGCGTGTGTGTGTGTGTGAATTCAGACCAATTTTGGCATCCGAATAATGTTTGGCCATAAATATATTCGATTCCATTACTACTCGCACCTTTGACCACACGGGGGCCCGGGAAAAGCATATTCTCCACTCCAGCCTCACAATACAGGCATCAAATCAATTTTTAAATCCTATTAAATCGGTTTTGTATTAGAGAAAATTCATCTCAGGCGCCATTTAAGTAAAAAAAAAAAAATTTAAAAAGGCCCAAACATTGTTTAAATGCCAGGGACCTTTTCTGGTATTATTTCATAAAACGCTAACAACTAAATCAGTCTCATTAACAACTAAATCAGTAGCATTAACAATAATATCCTAACAACTTAATCAGTCTCATTAACAACTAAATCGGTACCAGTTAACAACTATATCAGTCTCATTAACAACTAATGTTTTTTGAAATAATGCCAGAAGGCTTTTTCTGACATTTGAACAATGTTTGGGTCTTTTTTTTTTTTTACTTTTTTTTGCCAATATGGCCCTGAGATGAATTTTCCCTGTATATTATTGTTAAAATAAAATATACTTATCTATGTAATCATCAATAACAAGCCAATAACAAGCGCAAGTAAAAAAAAAATACTTTATCTATGCAACCCCTTTCCTAAAATTTTATTAGAAAAAAAATAATAATAACAAGCCAATAAAATCTAATGTCACTGGAGATTAACTGTAAACTACTACTCCAAAAATTACAGGCATGGGAATATATACTGCTAGTTCCATTCCCCTTTTTTCCTAACTCCTCGAGTGATAAAATATAGAGGACAAACTAATACTTCTATTATCCTCCCTGGATAAAAAAAGGAAAGGAAAACGAGTATAAACGAAATGTTTATTTGAGTTCGTAAGTAAGTTGAGATAAAACTCTTATTATACACTTATCTCATAAACCGTAAATCATGTTTAAAAAACACTTTCTACGGCTAACTCAAACTTGACACTAAATGAATAAGCTCGATTTTCTTTACGGACCAAGAACACTATTTCTTCTTTCTCTATGTCCGTCACTCACCTTTTCTTTTCTTTTTTCCCTAGCTGGAGGATTCTTGTTGTGATGTGGAAACTGGGTAATCATTTAATTAGAGGAGTATTATAGTCTTTTAACACTAGTTAGGGATTTGTTAAAAGCTCATGCCTAAATTTAAATTTCAGTATTTTCAGTTAGATTTAATCGAAATTTTCTTATATTTATTCTAAAAATAAAAATCACAGACATAAGATCACTGTAAAATTCCTATTAATCTTGCAAAGCATATACTCCTACTTGTTTTTTTTTTTAAAAAAAAAAAAAAAAAAAATCTGCCTTCTTCCCGCTTTTAATATATTAAAGAAAAATATAATATAGTCTAGTATGAATTATGTACGCAAACAAAACTATTTATTGACTATATATTTGGGAAAATGCATTTTCATGGGTTGCCAGTGGAATTTAAATTTAAAGGAGACGTTTTCTTTTTGTTTTTTTGGGGGGACTTTTCAAAGGGGCCTAAACCGAAATGATAACCATATGGGGGATTCCAGGGGTATTTTCGTAATTGGAGATTAACCTGACGTGGCAAAGACTTGATGAATTCCAGGCTGGCCCAGAGGCACGTGAAAATATAATACATTCCGATACGAATAACACTGGTCAGGACGGGAGTGGCGCTCAGCTGGACGTATTGCGAAGCGGAGATCGCTGACGCGATTAACGAGAAACTTCCGACTAGACGACGACGGCGGCTTAATAATCAGATATACGTCTCCAAGGGTTTTAATTCACAATCATAAGCATGTCTGTCTGCGGCTTAATAATATCCTTATAACTAGCAGTCAACTGCGGTCTAGTTCCCGTGATTCGAGGGCTTCCATGCAGGACACCTGGGCAATCTTCTTTCCTCTTTGATTGAATTTCCCTGGTTTCAATTCGATTCGGATCCCTTCTTTGGCGGGAAAGCTGAGCAAGACGACGTCCTTGTCGTCGTCTTCCACAATTCAATTGAAGTTGACGGACCGACAGATAGATATGGGAGTTTCCGAGAATTCCACGGGTTTGATACTGGCAGTTACATCTAGTGTATTCATAGGGGCAAGCTTTATCTTGAAGAAGAAGGGTCTTAAGCGTGCTGGTGTCCACGGGACTCGCGCAGGTCAACCTCATGGAAATTCTAGTTTATTTATTTATTTTTGATATCTTCCAAATGGTCAGGGGCATCTTCATGTATTGGTTCTTTTCTGTTTCTTGATCATTGGGTGGTGAATCATGAAGTTATCTGCGAAGCAATCTCGTGTTTTATAAATTGTCTGGTGATAGGAGAATTTATGTTTTTATGTTGTGGATTTTTATTTCGGTGAGAATGAGTGTCCCTTCTTCTCTTCTGCTATTCTAGAAACTCTTCTTTGTCAAACCAGCGTTATTATGGATTTATGGGATGAATGTCTTTTTAACTTTGTTAATCACATAGGCGTTTTGCATAATTGGGCTTGAGGAGCTGCTTTCTTACCTGTTTTTTTTTTTTTTTTTTTTTTTTTAATCCAATCAACTCTGTAGTTTAAACCTCTGGTTGAGACGCTCGTCAATCTAAATTTGATGTTTCTTAATTTTTAGGAACCGAAATAAGAGTAAAAAAATTGCATCCTCTTGTTGACTGGAATCTTAGCATTTAGTGTCGTCAAGCTTGACTGGCAAGTAGGGTTTGATGCAGAATTCCCCTAGGATCTGTTTGGTCACGATGAATTCCTGACTTTTGTTCTAAATGAATGATGAATTATTGCCAGTCTTGTACTTAAAAGCAGATTCTAACCTGTTAAGCATGCTGGTCAGGTTATCATGCGAGAATGCTTTTAACATGAAAGCAGTAGTGTCAATATACCTGTTAGTATTTATCTTGGTGATGTGCAACTTTTTTTCAACTTCAGTGATCCTTTAGGCTTCATACTTTGCCGCTATTACTTGAGGCTTTTGAGCTTGTCATTCAATTTTGTTTTGAAATTTGCAGGAGGTGGTGGATATACTTACCTACTAGAGCCACTATGGTGGGCTGGCATGGTGACTAGTATGTATAGGATTTTTTCCCCTCCATCTGGTTTTAGTATGCTTGAAAGATGAAACAAGATGGTAATGAATCTTGAAAATACTTGGTTTACAGTGATTATTGGGGAGGTTGCGAATTTTGTGGCCTATATCTATGCTCCAGCAGTTATGGTTACCCCCCTTGGAGCTCTGAGCATCATTGTCAGGTAAATATTCTAGTGCTCAATCAATTTGAATACTTCATGGCTCTGATTTTGTGTTGGAACTAACATTCAGTATTTATTGCAAGTGCTGTTTTGGCTCACTTCTTATTAAAGGAACAGCTTCAGAAGATGGGGATATTGGGATGTATATCCTGTATTGTAGGATCAGTCGTTATTGTTATTCATGCACCTCAAGAACAAACTCCAAATTCAGTGCAAGAAATATGGGATCTGGCCACTCAACCAGGTTTAATTTGATCCTTTTTTTCCTGGCACAAAGTCACAAACTAGATTTTCCCTATCTGCTACCTGACCCTCTTCTTTTCTTTTGACAGCATTTCTAGTTTATGTTGTGGCAACAATTTCAGTAGTTTTAGCTTTGATTTTGCACTTTGAACCTCGCTATGGACAGACTAATATGCTGGTTTATTTGGGAATTTGTTCTCTGGTGGGCTCACTTACGGTAAGTATGTTCTTACCACGCATCTGGATGGAAGTTTAATATTAATGTTGCCATACATGATCTAACTACCTATGTTTTGGCTCAATGTTAAACTCATGCAACTATTCAGGTTGTGAGCATAAAGGCCATTGGAATTGCAATAAAGCTCACGCTTGAGGGAATTAATCAAATAACTTATCCGCAGACTTGGTTTTTTCTCACAGTAGCAATAATATGTGTCATTGCCCAGCTGAATTACCTGAACAAGGTGCGTGCCAAGATACTAGGGTCTGATGCAACTTATAACCAGAACTGTAAATTATCGATATTATGATGATGAATTTCATGAACTAGGTCCTGTGAGGCATGATTGTTTTTTTGGTCTCATATCTCCTCATGCTGTAGGACCGAAACTGCTACAGAGACCTTGCCAAGTTGCCATAAACCCCTAAGTTAAGTCCAAGATCAAGTTAACAGAAAAGACACCGAAGTACATTAAAATTAAACAAAATAGTTGTACTCAATTACTGGGGATATATGCAAAGCTTGCTCTGCAGCAATGTAAACATCGGATAGTACCTTATGCTATTTTTGTTTAGTGTTGGAAATTTGTTAAGGGAATTACCTGTTTAGTCTTGATAGCTTTTTCTTTTATATACTTGGTCCATCATTTGCTGACTTGTGAATCGATGAGCACAACTGAAGTAATGTGCTATCTAATGAACTGCATGTTGGAATTCTCACTATTATGACACTAATTATCAGACATCAATGGCCTATCTCTAACTCTCTGGGACTGCATAACTAATTTTGAGTGTACTTTGCACCATTCAATGATATTTTAGGCACTAGACACGTTCAACGCGGCAATTGTTTCTCCTGTATATTATGTCATGTTCACAACTCTGACTATTATTGCCAGTGCAATAATGTTTAAGGTACAATTTCAGATTCATATTCTTGGATTCAGTTAGTTATATGCCAAAGTTTTCCTTGTGGCAAATTATCTTGACTTTATGCTTTCTTCTATTTTTGTTGTAGGATTGGTCAGGTCAGAATGCAAACAGCATAGCATCTGAGGTATGTGGCTTCATCACCATTCTTTCAGGAACAATAATATTGCATGCAACAAGAGACCAGGAACAATCTAACATGCAAGGTATAGTTTTAGCAACACCTTGAGAACAGACGCATTTCTGTTATCCATTCATTTGCTGATAGTTCATAGGCTGATATACAGCCTTGAATCTTTTCAGTTTTCACCATGTTTGTCCTTCAATAAAATTTTCTTTTTATAAAGCAGGGACCTTGAAGTGGTACATTGGTGAGGATTCGGTGAAGGGCCTTGAGGATGAACACCTGATCTTTATACATGGTTCAGAATATGTTGAACATTGAATTTTCCTGAGGTTGGTGACTTGGTGTAAGAGAACATGTTTTGACGGCAATCATGCAACAGATTGATCCCATCCAATTTCGCGGTTTGGAGTGCTTGGCTTGTCACTGATTGCGGGACGTAGATCTGTGCATTTCGGATTCCTGTAAATTTCTGACCATTTCTCAGCTGTTTGCTGCTGCGGCTGCACAGGCATGCGATGCAGATTGTGCAAGGGATGTGTGACGAACCACCCAAGATTCAAGAGCGCGAAATCCAATTGAAACTGTAATGGCACTTGAAGATGTTTGTGGGTGATTTCACTTTGTTTAAATCCTTGTATTTTGCTTGCCCATCGGGGTAGTAACGCTAGGCATTGTTTATGTACAAAATTTACCGTTATGATTTTTTATTCAACTTACCCGATTCTATTAAAATTTTGAAAGATATACTTAGATTCTCTTGAAAATCTTTAGTATTTTTTCGGTGAAAATCTTATTCTTTTTCTTTATGCATAACTTCAATAATAAAATATTTAAATCGCAGTGGAATCGAACTTTGATTGTATCATATCAATAGTTTCCAGGTATAATCTGCATTTTCCTTATATTTATCTTATCCCATAAACTAATATTGATGTAATTCTATGTCTAATAGATACCATGCTTATATCAGTTATATGGTTTAGGCCCAATTAAATGTAGCATAAATTGTTGAACATCTATTTTTAAATTTTAATAATTGTATAATTGTTATTTATGTAATAAGTTCATGCTTTACACAATTTAAATGATCAAAGTGATGCTTTTTTCCTTATACTACCTCCCTTTTAAATATATATCTTATTTTATAGTGTAATTTATAGAGGAGTAAGATTTATGGAGGGAAATATAGTTCTTACTTTTTTGAGATGTATAGGAGATTTTAACGTCAACTGAAATAAAAAATTCAAAATATAACAAAAATATATAAATGTACATGATTCTAAATTAGTTTATTTTAGCCAAGAAAAATATAGTCCGACAGATTTGCATGGGTGTCACAAATCAGGCAAGATTTGTTTTTAAAACAAAAAAGATAAAATCATATCTTACCCAAAAAAAAGTGTTAAATAACAGATTTGCCCTGAAAATTTTGCTGCATTGCTTTCTGGAAATTTTTCTTATATCAGTGTTGTCCATCTCTAACAAAAATTTCTCTGTTTTGAAATTTTTGGAGCAATATTAAGAAAAAAAAAAATTTAAGATAGCATTGCTCCTCAATCTATATTTTCAGGTAGATTTACTATTTAACAAAAAAAAAAAAAAAGATAAATTCATAGAAGGCAACCTTGACCGTCCGATCGAAAGTCATGGCAGAATCACGTGATCAGGCCTTCAACCGTCCGATCCAAAGTAATATCCCCACATACACATAATATCCCCCACGTATATATTTATTCATCGCGCCCTTGTTTTCGCTGAGAACTAACGCGACCTCGACGAGAGAAAGAGAACGAAGGGTTCACAGAGAGAGAACACAAGCATAGCAATGGCGGCTCCTGTATCTGCCTGGGCTAAACCGGGAGCATGGGCGCTTGATTCCGAAGAACATGAAGCCGAGCTCCTTCAACAGAAAGACAAGGATGATACTTCCCAATTTCCTTCTCTTTCTGTCGCCGCTGCCACCAAGCCAAAGAAGAAGAAAGCCCAGCCTATATCTTTGGCCGATTTCACCACTTACGGTGGCCCTAAACCATCCAGACCTCTCGTTCCGATGCCTTGACGCATGAAGATATCATGATGCTGCCAACCGCTCCTCGCGAGCGAACTGCCGAGGAACTTGAACGCGACCGGAGTCGACTTGGCGGTGGTTTTAGGTCTTATGGTTCCTACGACCGGTCCAATAGGAATTCTGGGGGGGACGAGTCGTCCAATTCTCGATGGGGTTCTTCTAGGGTTTCTGATGAGCCCAGGAGGAATGGTTCCTTCGGTCGGGATTCGAATCGCGAAATGGCGCCTTCACGAGCTGACGAAATAGATAATTGGGCTGCTGCGAAGAAATCGATCGTTGGGAATGGTTTTGAGAGGAGGGACAGTTTTGAGAGGAGGGACAGGGATAGAGGAGGCTTTTTTGATTCACAATCGAGAGCTGATGATTCAGACAATTGGATATCTAATAAGAATTATGTGCCATCGGAGGGGCGTAGATTTGGTTCGAATGGTGGTGGGTTTGAGAGAGAGAGGAAGGTTGGATTTGGTTCGAGCGGTGGTGCAGAGTCGGATAATTGGAACAGTAAGAAAGGGGAATCTAACGTTGGAGGTGGCATTGACAGAACCGAGACCCCGAGTGGAAGACCGAGACTTAATTTGCAGCCTCGATCACTGCCTCTGAGTAATGGAAACCAAGAAGGTTCTGGGAATGTGGAAAAACCCAAGGGTCCAAACCCATTTGGAGACGCAAGGCCAAGGGAGGAGGTTTTGGCGGAGAAAGGGCAGGATTGGAAGAAGATTGACGAGCAGCTGGACGCAGTGAAGACTAACGAAACAGTCGAGAAGAAGGAAGGATTTGGGAGGAGGGGCTTCGGGTCTGGTAATGGACGCTCTAATTTGCCTGGAGAAAGAGCTGAAAGGAGTTGGAGGAAGGCGGTATCCGATGACAGTCGTCCAACAAGGTTTGTCAGTAAACAGAATAGGAAACAAACTTTGTAGTTTCATGCGTTAAGTGTTCTTGATTGGCTCTATTAGTTGGTTTAGACATGGTATGCATTTATGCTTCTCTTAAAAATTTTACATCGGTTAGAGGTTTGAGATGATTTCAGGTAGAATTATATTCTGTAGACTTCTTTTGATATTGAGAGGAGTCTCTTTGTTCGTAGCATTTTTTTAAAAAAGGAAAAACATAGAAGAAAGAGAGCTAAGACGTGAAAGTCACGAACTTTTAAGTGGCTGCTTGTGCTGTACTGTGCAATGTTGCTTTTCTCGTTCTAATTTGTTAGCTTTCTGCTAGATCCTTCTTTCGGAAGTTCTGTGTTCTCTATATGTAAATTGGAC
Organism: Acacia acuminata; assembly: GCA_019022655.1. Lineage (NCBI taxonomy): Eukaryota > Viridiplantae > Streptophyta > Magnoliopsida > Fabales > Fabaceae > Acacia > Acacia acuminata. The sequence continues at coordinate 2,712,430 of JAFJYI010000061.1, forward strand.
ATACTACAGGTCGTTATCGTACATTAAGGGGTGCTAGAAATTTTATGTGAAGTCGTCATTGGCATTCTTGTAGTTTCTGTGATTAGTGGGAGGATCCGTTAAAAATCTATTCCAAGTTTCCAACTACTTAGCGACGTCTACTTTTTAAGGCTTAGTCACTTATTCACAAATATCTGATTATTTGAACCTGACCAGCTATGAATCATAATCGTTGTCTTGGAGCCACTGGGTTGAAACGTCTTTGATTAATAATGCATCAGTCGTGTCCTTAATTCACATGCCAATCAGGATTTTGAGCAGAAAATGGCATATTTTTTTCTGAAGCACCAGAATGTAAATGGGCTTTGAGTCCCTCAGATAGTTTCTTATATTTGATTTTTGCCACATCACTACCCGATCGATTTAATAGTTGTTGCTTCTATTGATATGGTGTCTCTCGAGATCTTATTTTGATTCTGTTAATTTGTGTACTCTCTGATGCAGCGCTGAGAAATCCGAGGATGGACACGTTGAAAAAAACTGAAGGATTGTGAATTAATTTTGTCCCTGCGAAATAGACGTGTTGAAGAAATTGGGAAATTGAATGCTGAGCTTCTTCTTTTTTCGTGTTATTTAGTTTGTCATAACTTATCAAAACGCTTCTATTCAGAGACACTACACTGAAATGGTTACGGACAATTTTGGTAGGTCTGCTTGTAGCTTTAGATAGTCTGAGCTGTTATATTTTTGTTTATAGCCCATTGTGGCGTAATTTTCGCCATTTGAAAGTCTGTATTAAAAATCAATTGGGTTGTGAACTTGCGATTTTGGTATTTATTTCCAACTCAATAATATCTGTACGTGCATTGGACAGATCTGATTCCTCACCGTTGTTGATTACTTGTATTTTATTCTGATTTGATCCGATTCGGTGGAATGACGCTTGTGTTCTTATTGTCTCACACACACACACACACAAAGACAAACTTCATTAAAACATAGGATGAAATGATAACATTATAATTGGGCTGCCTGTGTTCTTATTGTCGGTTAATGAATGAGCACGGCCAAAGCTGGCTTGACATCTTTCTAAGAAAAGAAAGATGTTGCATACAAATGTCGTTAAGATGAAAATAACAGTTTAAATTGTGTGGCTTGGTTTCTCAGTCTTGGTTTTGCCACCAGCTAAGTGCTTGTTTGAATTTACTTGTTTCAAGTGATTGTGAGAGGAATTGTCTTCTAAAATGTAGAAGTATTTTATTTTTCTAATAGAACACTGGATATCGTTTCCTTTTTATAAAAGAGATAACAAGAGTTTAATCACCCTCATCAAGATCCATCCTGGAATGGTTAAGTGGAAATTGATGAAGGATACAAAAAGGTCATATGCTATGTGAAGGTTTCGCGAAAAAATCAGGTGTGACTAATGTTTGTCTAGAGATACATTTAAGTAGCACCTACTAATCTCTATGTAAAACTGACCTAACATCATCAATATGTCTTTGAAGGGATTATTAATATCAATACCCCTAATACAAAAGTCAGTGGCATCTATATGGTCTGAATAAACCACAATGTTCCTTAGACCCTTAGTCCAACACAAACTTAGCCTACTGATAATCCCCAACAATTCAGCACATTTATTAATGTAGGCTGTTTTATTAAATTATGTAAATAACACATAAATTCAGCACATTTATGTTACAAAATATTCTTGGCTGAGCAGAATGTTACCTCCACTTGGTCTTAATCATAGGGGAAAATGTCACTTCATAGCCTTACTTGGTACTAAATATGGGGCAAAGTTTTGGAAGTTAATTTTTTTTAATCTTGCCCTTTTTTAATTGTAACAAATTATTCACAAATTTTTAATTCTAAACAACAATTTATTGTGGTTATTAATTTTAATCAAGAGACAACTGAAAAGGTTACAAACCGTATTTTTTTTAAAGCTTAATAATATTAACTACTATCTCTTTAAAACCTCAAGAAAAGTCGTTGGGGAAAAAAAAAAAAAAAAAAAGGTTCAAGAATATCAACTACCCCTGCTATATCTTGAAAATCATAAATTTTTTTTTTTTTTTTTTTTTTTAAATTTCCTCTCACTGAAGAGAGACAGCAATAACAACAAAAGCCAGCATTGGCATGTGGTGTGAGGTTGACACGGGAATGATATAAAGGGAATGCATGACTTTGAAGTAAATTGGGTTCCTCCTTTGATGTTGGGTTCACACTCAAACCTTATTTTTCCTTTCAAACATGGTACTTTGCCACTACTGTTTCATTAATGTTCATCTCTACCTTGACGGCCAACTAATACCTATCATCAACATGGCAATATCAGCTCAAAATACAGCAGATATTAAACCACCCCCACGTCTCCAAATTTTAGATCAGAATCTTAACAGTTACTTTCTTTGATCCCATAAGTTTTAAATTTCATGGCGACACTCTTTCTGCCGTATTAATTCATCCCTCATATTTCATAATCATTCGTTACTGTTTTGCACTTGCACTGATGCCTATTCCCATGACAAAAATTCCCATGTCTCATGTGATTCGCTCCTAAATTTCTACTAATAGGCATTTCATTAGACATTTAGAGCTAATACTAATCAGACTCATTTATGGGCTGCCATTTCTGTTGCCCTACGTTTCCTGCTTCGGTGACATCTAGTGAACTGTGAAAAAGGGTTGAGTTTCTACTTTATAGTCATAATCCATTGGTTTATTTTAGCAGAAGACACTACGGTTTCACTGATTCGATTATCATCTCTTGTATAAAAGATCTAATATATGAAAGTTCAAAGATGCAACTAACGACAAATTCCCATATTAATTCAATGAAGACTATTAGAATTCTTCATAATGTTCTAAAATAATGGTCTATGAAACTTTTTCTTTGCCAGCACTGATTAATGAAAACCGTACACTCATTCCTTTTTCAAAAATTTATTTTCTACATACCTCATTAATTCTGGCAGTTGGACGTTGGATGTATGTACTATTCACTGCTCATTTACTGGTTCTCACTTGCATTTAAGTGTTCATCCCACTCTCAACATTACCAACACATGCCTTTGTGATATTGCTTTTGCCTCAGTGGTGTCCTTTAACAGCGTCCAAGATTCATGGACTTTCAGGCGAAGCTTCTCTTTGCAACATTACTCATTTTTGCTGTGATCCATGGAACTCAGGCAGATGCTATGGTCACCGGCACCGTGTTCTGTGACCAATGCAAAGATGGCCAAAGATCGCTTTTTGATTTTCCTGTTAATGGTGAGGTCCATTGTCCTTCAATCACTTTGTTTCTCTTTTGAATCCTTATGTCTTTCTTCTGCTTGTTGAAAGTACCAAGTAAAAATGTCCCGAGCCAAAGTAGTTGATACTTTAGGCCATTATTTAAGGAACAAAGTCTTAGATGAATGCACCTTTAAGATTATATACCTGGTAGAAAGTCTAGTTTTGGTCATGTTGCCAACAATATTATTAGCAATGCATAGAGCAACTAATCTTCATGACCCTTTTGGATTTTCCAGTAAAATTGCAGAAAACTGTCTAGCCGGTTGAGATGTGAGAAGAGAAAGAGTTTTAATCCACGGTCACCAAGATGTTCAAAGCTGTTTCTCCACCCATCACTGATCACTGTACTAAAGAGATCCGTGTTTAATTTGAAAAGTTTGAACTGTACTGATGGTTTTTTTCCCACTCTTGTTTCTTACAGGTGCTAAAGTGACTATGACCTGTGCTGATAGCAATGGACAAATAAGTATGTCAAGAGAAGAGACAACAAATTGGTTCGGAAGCTATGCGATGAGGTTTGATGGCACACCGGACTTGAATGGCTGTTCTGCTCGCGTGTCAGGAAGTGGAGAGGGATCAATGGGTTGTGGTGAAGCTTCTGGTCCTGCCCAGACGCTTAGACTTATGTTTAGGATGTTTGATATGGAAATGTACACAGTGGATCCTCTTTTGGCTCAGCCTGCCAAGCCAATGCAACAATGCTCTTCATCTTCAAATCCTGTGCCTTCACCCCCAACACAAGAAAGGTCCCCACCACCTTTCAGGCTCCCTCCAATTGCTGGAATTCCTCCCTTGCCACCTCAAACACCTGTTATCTCTCCAAAAGCTTCAGCTTGTCCTTACAAGTAAGTTCACAATCCTTGCTTCATTCTCAGATTTAGTAAAGCTTGTTATGTTAGATTTTGTAAGGTGTCTATAAGATCTCTGTATATGATGTATTGATATCTAGGCTAAGATGTCTGGTGCCATTTGAGATAATCAGATGGTATAATTCAGGATATCTTATACAAACCAAGATTTATGTTGATTTTTATTTGTTGATGTTTGAAAAAATACCAATTGTATTCAACCCGTATACTAGAGGGTGAGTCTTGGCATAAATAACAAGGTTGTTGCCATGTAACTCAAAAGTCACCGGTTTAAATCTTGTAAACAGTTTTTCAGTCTTTGAGGGTGAGACTGTGTACATCTATTATTTCTAAACCTCACACAAGAGGATCCTCATAAATTGGACAGCCCTTTTTTTTTTTCAATTTCCATTATAAGCATGAAAATGGAGTGAAAATGCCTCAAATACCTCCTAAGTTTGTTAAACCAATGGATCGGCAGCGTATTTAATTGTAAAAGAAGGTTTAACTTTAAGGGGCTTGGAGGGAGGCGAAATTTTTATGACTTAGATTTTAAAAAATTAGAAAAATGGGGTTGAAAGTTTGTAATTAATATTTTTAACTGTTTTATTTTACAAGTCTTCTGCTTTTCCTTTTGCTTTTTAGGAAGTGGACAACGCCAGAATACAAATGCTATTGGAGGTGGGTGAACCCAGAAACAAAGGTGGCAGTGGTTTTTGGAATGGCTGCAGCCAGGAGATATGGAACTGATTTGACACTGTGGAATGGTTTACATGGAAGAGGAGACCCTTATAGGACTCTCCTTAGAGAAGGAATCACTGCACTTTTGAATTCCTACAACAGCTTTCACTTCTCTTACCATCCACTTGGTGTGGTTCAGCACATGAATTGGGCCTTGATGGGTTCAACCAGGACTGTCCTAATCACTGCTCTACACTTCATTAGGGCCAATGCTGGTTCTGGAAATGTTACCTGCAACTTCACCCCTTGCAAATGACTTAAATATGCCTTCCCTGTTTCTTGCACTATTCCTACACTATATTTATCATTTTATCTTTATCCTATATTTGTCATTCTACGTTTTCATATTTATACCTACAACACCTCATTGTAAAGCAGAGTATTTTCGATTATGACATCTCTGCTGTTCTTTATGATACATGATGCAAGTAAACATTATATTTATATCGAATAATATACTACGAGTTCTCTCTCTCTCTCTATCTACTCCCTCCAACCTTTAATATAAATATATTTGAGGAGTTGATCTTGATTCTAAATATAAAACATAGTTCATTTCAATTTTTTCCTAAATTTCCTTCATTGATACCCTTTTAACAATAATCAAGGAAGGGGGAGAATGAGGAAATTAAAGAAAATGACTAGGTTATTTTAAAAAATACTTGTCATGTTAACTAACTCAACAAAATACCTTGATCTAATAAGATTAGATAAATATATCTTATATCAAGAATACGTAAAATATCAACATGGTTGCAAATAAGGAGTTAGGCCACTGTGTTTCGGAAATAGTTTTTGTGTGTGTCCAAAAACTTGCTGTTTCCCAAACCACATAACTTATGCAGTTTGCCAAACCACATCACTAATTATTTGGAGTTACTGTCAAGTAAGCTCAACATAATTTGACTAAGAGAATTCACAACCACCTGAATATTATTTGCTAGAACCTTATTTAATGTTCTGATTAAAATATAGTCAGACCTGATATAATAACAATCACACCAACTCCTTAGGCAATCTGACATAAATAAATAAATAGAGTTGAATCTCCTAAAGACAACAAAGCGTGACTTGAACTGATAAAAAAAAAGAAGAAGAAGAAGAAAAACAATACTCTTTAGGTTTTAAATATAAAATAAAGTTGACTTTTTTAGCGAGATTAAAGAAGCTAATTAAATTATTTTAAAATATTTTTATTTTTTTCTCCAAACTAATTAGTTTAACTAATAAACTGATATATAATATAAAAATATATAATATATGATATGATTAAGTAACTTATTTAGTTTCTTTAATTTCCCTAAAAAAAGTCAACTATGTTATATATTTAGAATTGAAGGAATACTTACATGTATGTATCCCTTATAATATGCTCCATTACTTACACTTGTACCAATACACTGATCTAATCAATTTATATGAAAAGCAGATAGAAGGTTATATGGCTTTACTCACTGAATGTATGAAGGAGACACATTGTTTATCACTTTATATATTTTTAAAAAAAAAAAAAAAAAAAAAAAAAAAAAATCATTTGTGTAGCTTTTGATATATTTGGACTTTTCTATTTTTTGTGCATGTTATGTATTTACGATCAAGTCATTGAATACGGTCTTATTTATATTTTTTTTTCTACATTTATTCTTAAATCAGTTGGAAATAAATATGATGATAACATAAGTAGGAAGCCAAATTTAGTTCTTTAAGTTGTTTACTCCACTTTTATCCTCAATTATATTCCTGTAATTGGGCTCAAATATCTCTGATGTACCTTATTGCGCGATAAATAAGTATGTGCCCTTGCAAACAGTTTAAAATTAACTAGTACCCTATGGAAGAATATTAAAGTAGAAAATATTAAATTATATGATATAAATGTCAACAATTACGATGGTTTAAAAATTGGATTTAGGAGCAAAAATGTACTTTATGTGGTTATATTTTAGGAAAAATACATATGTGGTTAAAGTCACACCACCGTTAAAAATCTAAATGGCCATATTTTAAATTTTGTTATAAATATGACTTTTTTCATTTGTAAATGGCCATATTTTAAATTTTATTGTAAATATAAAGATTTTAAATTTTGTTGTAAATATGGTCTTTTTTTCGTTGTAAATATAGTCTTTTTTTGTTAAAAATCTATGTTTAAAATCGAGGTGTTTAAATGTTGTTGTAAATATAGCATTTTACATTTTGTACAAAAGCACCGTTAAGTTAGATTTTAATGGTGGTGTGATTTTTGCTCCTAAAATGTAACGACATGTGTATTTTTGCTCCCGAATAAAATATATGATGATAGGCGCTCCCGAAAGTAAAATACATGTGTATTTTTGCTCCTTTACCCTTAAAAATTTATGGAGCCAAATCTTGGGTGTTGAATTAAATGTGAATATGATGATACTTGCGTAGTTAGCTTAGTTTGAAAAGTACCCAACCTAATTTAATCGGTATGGGTCCCCATGTTTTGTTTGTTTCAAAACACTCTCTTTTTTTTTTTTTCACGAGCAAAAAAGTCTACTTTTTTTTGTTAAAATAGATTAAGAAAATTTAAATAAGTTATTTAATTATATTATATTTTATGTATCCTTAGATTATATATTAGTTTATTAGTCAAACTAATTAATGTGAAAGGAAAAAAAAAATTAAAAGTAATTTAATTAGCTTCTTTAATCTCTCTTAAAAAAATTAGTTTTATCATATATTTAGGACAAGAGAGAGTATACAACAACAAAACAGAGAGGTCAACTGAACAGGGGATAGCTCAATCTAATCCTAATTACATAAAGAACTTGAGTAGTTCAAATAGAAGAAAAGAAACAAAGTATTTCAGTAAACTAATTTAGTTTGTGGCGGACTTGGTTATGAGCATTTGTATTTATGTCCTCTTCGCATCTTCTTTTTCTTCACTACTCATCTCAACCATTAGATTAGGATGTAAGTAGTTCAGATTCAATGTTTTATAAAAATATCTTTTGTTGTAGTTTTTAATAAAGCATAACTAAAATTTAGCAAGTTTTGAATTTATTTATTTTCTTTGTAATAATTTAGTATTTTATTAATATTGTTAGTGTTATCAAACATTATATCTGAACCACTCAAATTTCAATCTAATTATTAAAATAAAAAGAGAAGGAGAAGAGAACAGTAAGAACAAAGGTTAGTCAAGTCATTACAAATGCATATGGTTTGTTTTTGGCTAATAGTACAACAAATGGGATTGGAAAATATTAAAAATAAAAAGAGGGAGAAAACAAAAGAAAGAAAAGTCCACCGAATAGCTTCACCAACTTTTTCCCTCGTATGGTTAAAGAAAACATAAGAAAAGGTCATACATATACAACTCGATAGAGAGGCCTGCAAGGGAAAAAGTGAGTTTGTTTTGAAAATGGATCTTGTGATCAAAGTGATGCACACATGATTTCAATCAAAGTGACACATACAAGAGGATTTTGTGTGTGTTTTTAATCATGTGGCGATTAAGTGCATTAATTAATCCCACCGACTGTAGAGTGATTTAGCCGAAATTCTTGAGCTTTTCTATAAAACGGGGATTAAATTTCACACCAAACCCTCTGGATCTTGGTTGAGCATGCTTTGCTTCGATACAGCTAAACGACCACCGTCACATGGCAACCACAAATAACCATTTGGTCAATTGTTGTTGAACGCTCTTTGAATCTCATGCATCCATGGAACAAAGCCTTCATGGCCTTCATATAGATAAATATACACACAGACACACAAACAAGTTGGCATTTCGTAAGGACTCTGAATCTCTGTGTGCTGCGTTTTCTCTGTGACCCAAAAAGAGAAAAAAGATGTCAAAGCTGGCATTTCAGAGTACGGTGCTTGTTTTGTTAATGGTGGCATTAAGAGCTACTGCTGCTGAACCGGAGACGAAGGAGACCGTCACTAACCTCCATTTCTACTTCCATGACATTGTCAGTGGAAACAACCCGACTGCTATTCGGGTTGTTCAACCCGCGGATTCATACAAATTAACCACCCTCTTCGGAGCCGTCGTGATGGTCGACGACCCCCTAACGGAGACACCCGACCCGAACTCGAAACTCGTGGGCCGGGCTCAGGGTCTTTATACATCGGCGTGTCAGCAGGAGCTGGGGTTGCTCATGTCCATGAGCTTCTCCTTTACAGATGGCAGCTCCATCAGCATTTTGGGTAAGAACTCCGCCTTAAACCCCGTCCGAGAGATGGCCGTCGTGGGTGGCACCGGCAAATACCGAATGGCGCGTGGCTATGCACTCGCCCAGACTCATTCGTTCAACGCCGCCGGAGACGCCATTGTTGCCTATAACGTCACAGTCGTCCATTAATTTTGCGTCTCATTTGCTTTGATATGTGTTTTCATCTTAACTGCACTTTTTTCTGCACTCAGTTATACGTACGTACGTCTTAAATTGGCACCGCATGTAATAGTTATTATATTTTATATTCATGTAATTGATTATGTATTGATAGTGATTCTATATAAATGCAATAGTTATTCTATAGTACTCTTGTGTTAATACATTTGGACACTTGTCACGGAAGCGAAACGACTTGGGGTCAAGTTAAAGCAGAATGCACGTCACGAGCATTTTGGATCCCAAACTGAACAGAACGTACGAGTGCTTCACCAAGGGACAATTTATTGAGTGCATAATGTTTAGTTGGGTAGACGGCTTGATGCAAAGTTCAGCGAAAACTGACTATTCGTATCGTTGCTAAACTTAAAACCACACAAAAAAAGCCTGCTCTAAAGTTATAGCAAAAGATGTCTTTAAATTGCCCTGCGTATCATTTGTTCGACTCAGACACGAAAACACAAAACAATCTTTTATCACTTAAAGATAAATGTTGATGGAGCTGTGGCTCTTCATTCATCTAAGGCAGGGTGTGGAGGTATCATTAGGGGTAGCAATGGTGAATGGGTGGCTGGTTTTACTAAGATGATAGGTACTTGTCAAGCCCATCTTTCGGAAGAATGGGCTGTTCTTGAGGGATTAATTTTAGCTTGGGATCTTGGCTGCAAAAATCTCATTTTGGAATCTGATGCACAGGCTGTTATTTCCTCCATTTCGAATCTGAATATTCTGTCTGGGAGTCTGCAGGTTCTGAGGATTAGAGAGTATCTTTTGAAGGATTGGCAGGTGACCTTGAGGTGTATCCCCCGTGAAGCAAATTCAATAGCTGACGCGCTGGCCAAGCTTGGCTTATCTCAGTCTAATATTTTAGTTTATTGTCCCTGTTCCTTAAGAATGTGGGTTCAACAAGAGTCTTTGGGATTTAATTCCCTTTCAGTGTAATTTTCGTTTTAGTAATGCAGCCTTCTAGTTCTAGGCATCTCTTCTATATCCAAAAAAAAAACAAAACAATCTTTTATATATTTATATAGAACCATAAAAGTATATACTATTTATATGTTTTAAACAATATTTCTCATGGTTTTGTCTACAAGTCATTTATAACATTTTTTCTGAAATTAAGTGAGTTAACTATTTTAAATAAAAAAAAAAAAACTCTTGTGTCGCCTTTATTAATGTGTTTAATATAAATGACTATAACCATCCTCTATGTGCCTTGTAAGATAAAATTGGAAAAGGAGTAACACGACGTGTTCAAAATGGATGATCAGACTCCCTGGTTAAAATAAAAATCCAGGCGAAGCAGAACTTGACTATCATTTTATTCCTTTGGATTGTGACATGTGAGCCAGCTTGTTTCAAGGAGTCAATCCGTCAACAATCTAGTATAAATTTACCATTAAAAAATGAGCCTAACCATATTTCCATTGAAAAAGGTCATCAAATATCCCAAACGACATGACTGGGCGTTTGGTAACAGCAAAACAGACAAGTGCAGGGTAATAACATAAAAAAGTACATTGACGATCCAGTGGGCATCCAACGTTTATTATCCTTCCCAGTCTCTTTGTCCGTCGATTCAGCAACAGCATGCCTCGGGCATTCGCCATGGCCGAAGAGTAGCCACACTATGTCGAATACATGGTGACAAGAATAGCTGGGATATATATTATTAATCCAGGGGCCATAAAATAACAACAAACGAGAGAGAATGATTCCTGGGGGGATGAAAAATTATGGAACTGCGTATCAAAGCCAAGTGACAACACCACAAGATAAAACCAAAAAATTCACACAACAATAGGTAACTAAAATAGACATTGATCAAAAGATGCATTACTTGGAATCCAATAGCTTAAGGTAACAAAAATACCATAGGTGAATATCTAAGAAGGGAAGCTATAGATACTAAGATCAAAGAAGAGATACTTGTGGGCATAAAGCACATGAAGCAACTCAGCATCACTCATTTCATGGTGACCAGCAAGACATGCTATCTTGAAAGTTATTCCTAATAGTATTACCCTGCAAGTGTTGCAGCAGAGAAAAGCTAACTTTATCATTGTCGTCATTGTCCGAACTGCAGCTGTTGAGCATAACCAGTAAGCTTCTTGAGCAGAGGGACAAGCCCAACCAAAACAATTTGAAGTTGTTCTGAGCTATTTAATCTAATACTGATTTGTCCCGCTCCTCTGTTGTTCAGATTGGCACGGGCAATAACATTTGTATGCCTTCCAACAGGGATCTGTGATTGTACATTACAGCCAACCGCAAGGTCCCCATGCCAATCCATAACAGATAGACCAAGAGTTGACAAAGAGCGTCCAAGAGGATAATCTTTATCTCTCAATTGAGCCTCCAAACTGCCACCATAAGCAACATCACCACGACTTGTCATTGCACCCCCGGTTAAAACCACCTTGAACCGTTTATTCGCAACCAATTTATCTTCAACTTTGACTCCACCTGAAAATGAATCACCCAGGAAAGTAAAGGAGAGCCCAGCAGTTGCCTTATTTCTCCAAAAATTACAAAGTCTTGTCTCACTACGTAAGGTATAAGCTAAGTCCTTCCCAACAGTCTGCATGTCAAAACCCAATGAAGTTGCTTTCCCTTCCCCATGCTTTATGGAACTGGCTACTTCCATCTGGACGTTAGCATCCTTTTTATCCTTTGAAACCTGACCAGAGAAAGACAATGGTATCTTCTCTCTAAGAACAAACAACCTTTCTACATTTATTCCTTCATAACCCACATCATGATCCCATCCGTGAGTTTCAAGGACAGGCCTCACAAGCCACTGGTTGGATGAATCAAGATACCGATAGCGGTGAGTGGGATTATCAGAATCAAAAGAAGCAGGCAAAGCTAAATCTGGCATAGGAACAGGTACAGAAGCAGCACTGCTACTTTCTTCTTCTGCAATTTCACTATAGTCACTAGGCAAATCTTTTGCAGATTCTGCCAGTTTCTTCATCATCTTCCGCTGCTTTTTTTCTTCCTTCAATTGTTTCTTCATAAAAAGCTTCTCTCTGTATTCTAATTCATCAAAATATGCTTTCTTCTGAACTTTAGACAGTTTTTCAAGTTGGGCCTTTGACAAAGGTTTAAATGGCGGCAAGTCATTAAGATCTGGCTCATCGTCAGAATCAGATGACTCATCCAGTTCATCATCAATGCCATCCTCATCACCAAACTGCTCATCTGGTGTCTTTAACTGTGGCCTTGACTGAAGAAGAGATGAGAGTAGAAAGGGTAATGGCGGAGCTCTAGCACGAGCTGTGTAAGGCTTTCCGGGTGGACTATCTTGCAACTTAAGAAGAGCATTTGCTTCGGCAAGAATTTTTGATGCAAAAGACAGAAGCAACAAGTGAGGTTTCCAAACCTGGCCATTTGGCAAAACTCTCTGGCCAGCCCTATTTGTTCTGCATGCGGAGTGGTTCTCTACCAATGATACAGGATTCATGAGTCGCATATCTCCAGCAGCTTGGCGAATGGCTTGTTGCACAACATGAGAACGTTGGGTGACAAACATGTCATAGCTAGAGGCTGTACCGTTAGGTCCATCAGGAGGAGCAGATGCCGCATGAGTCAAAACCACAATAGCATTGAACCATATTGATGGCCCAAAGATCTCGGTAATTGTGCGTAGCAGGGGCATGTCACTAAAATCCCTGCTCTGCATGTCTAATCTATCAAGATACAACACAATATCTGGTGGTGTTTTCTTGATAAAACGTTTGACAGAGTGAAGGATCCTCTCATTATGGCGCTGATCTGACAAGGGAGGTAGAAGTCCTGGTGTATCAATGACTCGTACCTTTATGCCCTGCACAGTTCCCACAATATCCTGAACTTTCTTCGTTCCCATGTGAAAAGCATCAGTATTGAACTTAACCTCATCAAAAATAGAATTGATTGTAGCACTTTTACCAACTCCAGTTTTTCCAAGAACCATTATTGTGCAAGAGAAATCAAGAGGCTCCTGACCTGCTGCTTCAAGTTGCTCAGCCATAGCACTAGCACGATCAAAACTAAAAGCACCAACACGGCCTCCATTTCTTCCTCTGATCTGCTCTGCCAATCCTAATCTATACAAAACTTGTGCTACAACAACATTATGTGGAGTCTGTCCAAGCCTGTGAGCCAGCCGTAAAAACTTCACCCTGATCATCTGAAGTTTCTCACGGGTTTCATCGTTCTCCTCAGCCTCAACATTTGAGGAGTCCTCACTTTGCTGAGACTGCATACCAGATACAGCACCATTTGCTCGAGGCTGTGGCACCACCCTAGGTGCAGGTTCCAATAATGGTGCTGCACGCCCAAGGCCAGCTGGACGAACAGGGGAGGGATTAGTAACAGCTGGTTTTGAAGAAACAGGCTCCACAGCATGCTGCGCATTCTGTTCTTGAGTGATCTGAGGGGCATGCTTCTCTTTGACATTATCCTCCTGTAATTTTTCAGGCTCCTCCACAACAGGGGAGCTGTCACATCCTCCACCAAATTCTCTGTCATCCTTTTGAGATGGACAACCTTTGCCAATTCCTTCAGTAAACTCAGCAGCCGCAGCTTGAACACTTTTCTTATCACTAGAAGAGTTTTGTAAAGATGAGCTTCCATCATCCAGATTCATTGCCCTTTCCCCCACAGATTCAAGTAGATTGGGAGAAGCTTCTCCAAGTTCAGTTATTTCTTCCTTATGCTCTAAGTCTGATCCAGCAGTAGTCTCCTTTGTATTCACATTGCAATGATCCTCACATTCAGCACTCTTATCTCCAGATATACACAAACCTTCGGTATTGTTATTCTTGAGGCTTATATCAGTGTCATGGACTTCATTCTCTACACCCCCAGTTATTCCAACCTGATGTTCTGCATTTATATGAGCTGAGTTGCCATGTACTTCACCACTATTTGCTTCAATTTCATGATGAGGATTACCTGAAGCATTGGACTGCTCCTCGGTCCTGCCATCCCCAAACGTAATATCCTCAGTACTTTCCTCCAAAACTTCAGCCTTAGACCCAGCACCTTCATCCAGAATCTTCTCACTGGGTTCAGATTCTGTATGAGATTCAGAAAGAACATTATCCACCCTGCCTCCACATTCATTTTCCAAGACCAGATCACCGTTTGCTCTCGGACTTGAAAACTCCTCATTTTCAGTCTTTTCGCTCACCAAACCAGAGTTAATATTTGCGATGCCAGCATTCTGCCTAACAACATCATCTGTGTTTAACTCAGATAACTCCTGCCCAGCATTATCATTACTATCCTCCGACTCATCCTTCCCTATACTGTATGAATCATTACACAGGACTCCATCCCTGGTCCCTCCAGAATCAATTCCATCCAAACGAATGCTGTCAGGTCCCTCCCCATCCTTGTCTACTCTCTGATTAACAATTACGTCTGCCTCCCCCTCCATGGATTCGCCAAACTCACAAGTAACCGCCTCCTCAAAGTTCTCTACCTCTTGAGGAGCATCAGAATTTTCATGCAACAGACTAGAAACTGAAGCACTAACCTTGTCAGAAGGATCCTCATCCCCAGCAATATCTTGCTCGGGATGGCTGTTTACTCCCCGATCATGGGAATGCTCTCGAGCTTCTGTTGCCTCCTCTGGCGTCTCTTCTGCTTTCAAATCCTTCAATTCGTCAGACCCTGCACTAGTCTCCGTAGGAACCCCATCCTCCACGCTATTCCTCTCTATCTCATGATATCCATTCGAAGACTCAGCACCATAATCCATGACAAATGTTCAATGATGCTTACAAACCTAGATTCACCGAAAAAGAATCAGAAACCTAGTTATCAATAAGTCTGTAATAGAAGTGGGGGACGGAAAGGAAGCGCGACAATCATTCAGACGATTCACAATCAGAGGCCTCAAAAATGAATTGAAATAGACAACCTATATCAAAAATGCTAAAATTCTGATGAGATAAGCCACAGTACCAGAAAGAAATGGATCTGCACCGTTGAGACAAGTCAATTAATGGAACGGCGCATGAATACCAGATCCTGAGCGCGGGGAGAGAGGGGTTAGTTTCTATTAGGGTTTTTCCATAATCCAGAAAAAAGCAAAAACGAAAAGAAGCATCAATTACAGTGAGCAAACCTGATGATAGGCGGGCGAGAAAGAAATGCAAGAGAAAATACGACAGACTCAGTGTGGGATAGATGGAGGAGTCAAAAGACAGGATCTCCCTTCTCAGCTCTTATCTGCTTCTCCCGTGTTTCCACTTTCCAGCAAATTGATCGACGGCCGAAGATGAGTTGGGGAATTTGAAAGATCCGACGGTGTAGATGCGATGATCGGGAAGGACACCGAATATGGCGACGTGGACTAATGGAATCTATATCTATAATGAATACAAATAAGAGAATGAGGTGAAAAATGGTAAGAATGATGGGTATCAAATGGGGCCTAACGTGCTGTGCTTGTGTCTGGATCCAATCTGGCTATCAGTTTCATGCAGCCTAAAGACCCTTATGGTTCATTACTATAAAAGTTGGGTTCAAATTAAGACGATTATCCATGATTTTTTCATACCAAGGATTGAGACAAGAGCACTGAAATCTTCTATCCCAAGTTATTGAATATGAGTTTTGTTAGGGATGACATGATAATGTTTGAGGGGAGAAACTTATTATGATTTACAGGCTGTTGATTGTGTACTAATTTTACAAACCATCTTTGGTGAGCCAAAATCTTGGAAAATAATTATTGTTTTAGGAAAATGTTCCCCTTGATGAGCATGTTCATTGTATACGGCACTCCAATCCGTTTGGGCAAATGGATACCAATACATTTCACATCATACAACCTTCTCGGCCAGGCAAACATCATCAAGATCATGGAATCCCACTACAAAAAATAGAATGGGTATAATCAAGGTTCTAAAATCGGACCGGCCACTAAATCAACGGGGGTGGTGGGTCAAGGGTCAATAGGTTAGATTAGAATTAAACCAAAGCTAACCGAGACTAAACCGGTAAGAAGTTGAAAATTTTAGAGTAATTAATATGAAATTGTTTGTAAAGAATTTTTTTAAAAAAAAAATCACTTTTTTTTTTTAATTAACAAAAAAATCCGAACTAGCTTGATGTCCGGACCGGACCAATTTACTAGTTTCTAGTTTGGTTCTCGGGTCGATCCAGGTTTCAAAATAATGGTTATAATGGAGTTGTTGCATAGAGATTGAAAGAAAATTGCCCAAGGAACCTCCGTTGAGAATAAAAACTTTAGAACCAAAAAAAAAAAAAGGGAAAGCCTTTACCTAGATTAGGCATGAAAATAGGCTAGGTTAGGCTTTGGCTAAATAGGCTTGAGCCTGCAATGAGTATAGAAGGCATGAGCTTCAATTCGGGCCCTTTTCTAGGTTCAAGCCGAGCCTTCATAAAGGCTTGGTCGAGCCTAAAAGCCTTTTTAAAGATCTATTTACAATGTAGGCCTTTAAAAAGCGTCTCATATTACGAGTTTTGAAGGCCATAAATAGGCTTTTTATACTTTAAGCCTATAAAAAAAAACTTATATAAATATATCTTAAAATTATAATATAAGAATAAAAAAACAATAAATATTATCTTATTTATATGATATAAATATAATTATGTTTATTGAATATTTAAATAGGTCAGTGAAGGCCTACAGTCGACCTTAACAAAATAGGTCTGGTCTATTTACATATTTACTTTATTTAGGCTTAGCCTAACCTTTAAATAAAGTCCCCCAAACCTTTTTAACTTGATCGAGCATATTCCCACCCTTAACCTAGATTTTATGTTCAATGAAAACTTGTTCAATTCTTCCTTCAAAAGTTCAAATAAGAGAATCAACTTTCTTCGTTAGACTCACCAGTCCCAATAACCCAAAATGTATAGGGAAAATGACACTAAAATACCAAATGAATTTGACATATTCCCACCCTTAACCTAGATTTTATGTTCAATGAAAACTTGTTCAATTCTTCCTTCAAAAGTTCAAATAAGAGAATCAACTTTCTTCGTTAGACTCACCAGTCCCAATAACCCAAAATGTATAACCACTTTTTCCTTGAGCCGTGATGTTGATAAATTCGTCCCCAATTCAAAGTCTCTCGGAACACCCATTTTTCAAGACTTCAATGCACTTTGAGCGTGATGTTGATAAATTCGTCCCCAATTCAAAAAAAAAAAAAGACTTCAATGCGCTAAAAACTTTATTTTATTCGGTGACAAACTTTTTCTTAAGAAAATATATTCTTGAAAAGAACACCTGATCCGATAATTTATTTTATTAGGAAAGAGGATCTTTTAATTAAGAGAGTGTGTGTGTGTTTCCACAGCATGATATTCAATTATGCATACTCTCTCTCTCTCTCTCTCATAGTTTATACAATTATGCAGAATATTTATACAATTTGGGGGATTCTAATAAAAAGTTAAAATTAGTTAAAAGTAATAAATATGTAAGAAATATAATTTATTTAAAAAAGTCAATATTTATAAATGAGTAAGGGAGAGTATAATAATTAGAAAAGAATATATGAGGAATAAATGATGAGCAACTAATTGAAAAAAAAAGGTAAAAATACATTTATTATTGAGATAAACTCAAAAAAAAAATCTTATCAAAAGGGATAAATTAATTATAAAAAAAAAAAAAAGATCTTATGTATAAGGGCGGAGAGAGTAATATGCTTTTTTTTTTTTTTTTTTTTTTTTTTTTGCCATACCGTATGTATAATAATAGCCCCATAAAAATGCTACAATCCTCTTAAATTATGAACCGGGAACTGAACTAGGGCCGTGTTCTTGTCTCCTCTGTAAAAAATCAAGTTACAGAGCCAAAAAGATATAACTAGAATCATTTCGCCAATGACCTTATCCATCAGCACATATATGTCATAACAGCCGTCGACATATGGATATTTATCTTTAGTCTTTAATAACAGTAGTCGCCGCTGCATCTACAGGTATATGTGTTTGTTGTGATCAATAGGGTGACTTTTTCTAAAGATGAAATTGCAGATTGACCAATGAAATATTACACTAGGAGTATCAGGTAGAAAAATGTTTTGAAGGAAACAAAAATACCAATGAAAAATTCAAAACTTCGGTGAATAAACTAAAACGGGGATTGTACTATTTTCACAAGTTTTAAATTATTCATTGTTATTTTTGCTCCATTCAAAACATTTATATGTCTGGTGGTCCTAACGTTATATTTTGTTGGCCAATTTGTATTTGGACTCTTTTTTTAATCCAACCTAAAAAGTTTGCAAACTAGAGGTCACCAACTACATCAATAAAGAGCTATGACGCTACCACCAAACGCTTAGGTCAACTGGTAAGGGGTTGTCCTAGCTTAACCACGGGTCTTGAGTTCGAGACGTGGGAATGCAGCGTGCGTTGGTGGTAGAGGCTTCCCCCCGAAAGGGGCCACCGGTCTCGGTTCTCGGTTCGGATTAGTCTGGGGCCGTTGATGTGCTCGAAAGATGGCTCGCAGGACACCTAATGCTCTAAGCAAAAAAAAAAAAAAAAAAAAGAGCTATGACGCTTGGATGGATCCTTAAAAGTATCGACAGGAGTTTAAGGAGTACCTGTGTGAAGACCTTAAATAGTACGGATGATAGCTAAACTGCTAAAATGATGAGAAAGGGTGAGGAGACCCGAGGAACCAGTTTCCCTATCCAAGATAGGTAGGGAGAGCTTTTTCAAATGACCGGGCCCGTCATTTGATTTGACGATCTAGGTTTAATATTTTTTAAACTGTTAATTTTTAAATGAAAAAATCATTTTTAAAAAAAATGTTAGTTGAAAAATTATCTCTATTTTAGATTCTCTACCCATTAAAATAATTATTTTTTAAAAAATAAAAATTAAAAAAAAAAATAAATGCGGACCATCTAAACCCCCTCTAGACGGTTCAGATGTGAAAAGCTCTCTCTACCCAGGATGGGTAGGAAAACTGGATCTGAAGATCCGAAGGTGGCGAATTGAAGGATGTTGAACTTGTGGCATTGGCCTCACTGTTGACGTACATATAAGAAAGATTCACGTGACAATAATAGTCTTAAATATCCCACCACTTGGCCCTGTTAGATTACTGATGGACGCAAGTGACCTATAATTAAAAAGCAACTTGTTCATTCATGCCAAAACAATTACTACTGTTAAGGCTTTCAAATCGCGACGTACATATAGAGCCGTTGTATGTCATCGTCTATGCTTGTTGGGAACATTACATCCAACAATTTTGGACTGCTTGAAAAGATTGTGGATCCGGAACTTAATGCCAACAGCCTTCCCCATGACTCGTTGTGATAATTAAAAAGTTGCTGCTTTCATTCACATTTGAGTTGAGACTCGACACCACATTGAGTGTTTTTGTCTAAATCTGGATGGATGGATTGAGCAGGGGTAAAAGTGTCAAGATATTTCATAACAGAGGATATTTTAGTCCGAAAATTATGGCCTCCATGAAACCCATGGATCTCATTTCCATGGGTCTTGGTATGGAATTCAAATCAGCCCATGTTAATGAAATTCACCTCAACATGGAGGCCCAATTCATGCAAACAAAACAAACACTCACTATGGATTTTAATTGCAATTCCATTCCCACCACACCAATTCCAGCATACCAAACGGGCACTAAGGGCCAGTTTAGTACAAAGATTTCATGGGAAAGAAAAGGAAAATTAGAATTTTCTCTCGTTTGGTACGCATTTTGGACCAATCTTTTCAGAAAATTATCTTCCTGGGCCCACCCCGGGCCCACCAATCTTCCTACATATGTGGGAAGATCAAATCCCTCCAAATTTGGAAGGATTTCATCTTTCCCATGTCACTATTCACCCTTTTGACAAATTTGCCCTCAGGCCCAACTTCTTTTTTATTTTAAATTATTACTTCGGGGTAAAATAGCATTTCTTTAATTCTTTACCAACTACCACCCATTCATTTTCTTCCTACCAAACAACTCATCTTTCCTCATTTTTCAAAATCTTCCCTTCCCTTCCTCTAAATTCCTTTCCCTCCTTAAATTTTCCACGTACCAAACGGTGAGCGGTGGATGAGAATGATAGGGGTAAGGATCGGACGGTGTAAATGGGGGACATGGATGATTGGAAGGTGAGCCGATTTTTGGTGACGTGGACGAAAAGTGAAAAAAAAAACACGTTGCCTCGTTTTCTGGCGCCTCCTTTCACGTGTGGCCAAAAGGTGAAGGACCACCAGGGAGATCTCAACCGTCATTGCCATTATGATGGGGTCCATTCATGCAATGTTGCAATCCACTCCTACCACTACCACCTCTCATACCGTGTTTGATTTAACCGAGGGATTTTTTTTTTTTTTTTTTTTTTAATTCTTTGAATTAGTGCAGAAATTCATGACCTCAACAAAAACACACCAACTACTCCAAACGCCTTAACTATGAAAATGAAATTTACAGGATTCAGATTTAATTATTTTTAGATGAAAAATAATTTTTGATTATTTTTATGTTGGATTATTTACCTATTAAAATAAATTTTTTTTTTAAAAAAAAAAGTAAAAAAAAAAAAAAAAAAAAAATCTAAACTGTATAAATCGTCCAAATCTCACCTGAAGAACCCTCCCTGCTCATCTGAAGCGCCTTCCCTAACTATCCTCGTCAATCTCTAACTTTTTAGGCGGAGGTTAATTAAAAATACAAAAATTTGACCAACTAATCAGCAAAATAGAGGTTTTATTCAACAGAATGCATGGCTAAGCAAAACAGAGTAAAGAAACAAAAGGTAAATTTTTTAATAATCCCTTCAGATCTTTGACTAGAAAATATGAAATATTTTAATAATCCTACAACCAAATCGGGTTTTAGGATTATGTTTATTTCTTGGTGCATTCAATACGCTTGATATTATTTTTTTACTTACATCTAACACCCTAGACGCATAATGTAATAAATGTGTTATGAATAAGATTAGAATACTGACATAAAAATAATATCATATGCTAAATGCATTATAAATAAGATTAGAATGTAGATGCGACTATAAAATTATTTTAGGGTGTTACATGGTAAAATCTGAAGAAAAAAAAATTGCGGATGTTGTTATGTTACTTTTTCATCCCTGAAAATTCAATTATTGGTGAACTGAAGATTCGGTTATAATTTTAGGGGAAATATAAATATTCTGTTTGATTAAGGGGTGGAGGGCCTATCAAGTTAAACGGAGTGAAAACAACGCTATAAAATATTTTTATATTTAAAAAAACGATGAAGATATGCAGTCCACGCACAATCTCAACAATATCTCCTGATTTAAAATAATTATTTAATTATGGATTTCAACTTATGGAGAGTTGGATACTATAAAATATTTGGAGAATACGTAAAGAATAAAGAATTCAATATCGTGAATTGCGTATCTACCACTAGTATTATTTAAATACGACACTCATCGAGGCACGAGGCCTTTAAGTGACAATGCACACTTACCATTATATCATCAAACACATGAAGATTAAAACATAAGTAAATAAAAAGATTTGACAAACACCTATTGGGATTGAGTGGTTAGATATTCACTCTCACTTAAGTAAGTCTTCAATTTGAGGCTGTGAATGAAATATATAGCATTAGTAGTTTTTCGCTCTCACCAACGAGACTACCCAAGACAAATCTAGATTGATTTGACCCCAGTAAATTTCCTTCTTAAAAAGAGACGATACGTAAAAAAAAAAAAAAAAAAAAAAAAAGATTAGCCTGTAAAACTGGACGTACTTAGGTACTCCCATTACCTTCATTATTATTATTATTATTATTTCAATTGACATGTTACCACTTACCCCTCTAATTAAATTTACTCTCTAATTATTGCTCTGGATTGTTCTTTTCAACTCAACATTTTAAGATTCTCTATTGTTCTAGGGCAAATAAGGTGGTGATCACTACTCACTCAAATTTGAGTGTCTCCTTTTAATATTCGATATATATATATATATATATAAAACAGTAGTTGATTGATATTATTGTGATTTATCTTAAGGTTGCAAGCAAATAATCGATGATGAACACGTAGGAATAGCAATGGCAGCTAGGCTGAGTGGGAAAAAAAATTAATGTTCGTAAAATGAGATCTCCAATTTAAGTTTTATGAAAGGAGAAAATTATGTTGGAAAATGCTTTCCCTTCACCTAAAAAGAGGAATAACTGTTCTTGGCAAAAACAAGCAAAGGAGGAATCATGGTTTGTGGCAAGTAGTCAAATACACAAGAAAGGGAGAAATAATTAGGTACTATATCAGTATATCAGCTCATTTATGCTCTGCCAATGACCATATGCAGAGAGAATTTGTGGATATGCCAGGCTCTTCATTGCTCGGTGCTTCTCCGAGGGGTGTGGTGATAGGCTTCAGATATTTTCCACGGATTTCATAGACCAAGATTTTGTTGATGCATGTGTTGGTCTCACTCACGCCAGAATTCAAGGGACAGCCTGAAACTTGTGTATATTCATAGTTCAATTCTTGCATATAGTCACATACCTTCTTCTATCTTTCCTCTAGCTATATGTGCTCGATCAATGTCATTGAACAGAAATGCGACGGAATTAGAAATGGCATGTTGAGCCAAAGGAGACGAACATCTCTAAGAACACGTAGAATATCTTAACAAGGATGATTACACCATTCACAACATTCCCAAGCATGAAAGTCCAGGCTCTTCCTTAGATTTACTGGTGAGGATCAATTATAAAGGGTGAGCCAAAGAAAGGTCTTACACCTCTGAGGAATTTTAAGTTTCCATATCCTCACCACATTGGATTTACTATTCAAGGGAGAATAAGCAGACGTCACAGTAGACTAACCTCTCTGCTTCTCCATGAGGCAGTGGAGAGGGTTCGTTCCACATATTTAATCATCCTCATGAAGATTTGAGTCCACTCCAATCGCGAGAGCCATTGCGTTTTGTGTCAATGGTGGGCATTGCCACATCTATATTTCCCACTTACCATTATATAGCTAGCCCCACAACTCATCATGATCTTGTATAGATGAGTATCCACCCCCTTTCCATCATCCTCTCATAATGCAAAGGAAAGCCCAAATATTTCCCGAAGTCCAGGGTACAATGAACATATCTTTTACTACCTCCGATCTACTACAAAAATATTTTTATAATTAAGACTAGAAGGAGTACCTTATAGAAAAGGCGCATCCCTTCAAGTCTTTAACAAGTTCTTTAACTGTTGAGCATAACTTTACTTTTGTTGCAATGCCAACAGAGAGTTCCAGCTTCAAAGTTTCAATAGGTGCATAAAATGACCCGTGTATCCATGATCATCAATCAGATTACAACTTGAGAAGCCAGAATGTCGACCAGTGCTGTTAATCTGCAATATGGTGTACCGTATCTATGTACGCAAGCACGCCTGTTTTCTGTCACGTAATGAAAGACAAGAGCCCTCAGATATGAGATCCATACATGTGTGTGGTTGATACTTGATAGGGATAAGGTTTGGGGAGAATTACAATCAAAGGCTTAGTTAAAACATCAAAAATATTCCGGAAAGATGAATTATTGGAGTATAGGCACATGAGGGTCGCTTTAGAGATGTGAACTTTTTAAGTGAGGAGTCTTGTCAACAATCTCTTCATTTCTAATCATTCTTTTTTCCTATCACAATTTGAGTTCTTTTCTAGTTTTCTTTCTCTGGATCGATTACCTATTTGCCTTCTCAAATGAGGCTGTCTTGTGGATTCCACAGCAAGATTTAGGTTTGTATGCTGGCACTATTCAGTGTCACTTCTATCAGATAAGAATAGGATTACTCTGCTTTCCAATATTTATCCTCAAGCTTCGTGTCTGGGTGATAATGAGATTCCCGATTCAACGCAACAATCATCACACACACTAAAAAAGGGGCAAAAAGAACTTGGAGTAAAAATTTGGTCTTGTGAAATCATGTTATTTCTTTTTTGGAAAAATCATGCTATTTGCAGATCAACTACCAATCATCGAAATTTTTAGTAATGAGGGTTATAAATTTTTCTGCAACTATTTTCTAATGAGTATTTTTCCCTAAAATGCATGTGAAAAATTCAAACTCCTAATCCCATTTGAAGCTTGAAATTGATCACTTTTCTTTGCTCTCAAGAAAGGAACATCCGTCCATTGTGGTTTCCCATTAAAATGCACTGAAGAAAGGGCAAAAGCGCATCCATTCTGACGGGTTCCTAAAGTCAATATTACACTTATGACAAAAATAATCTTATATTTTAAAAGTAAATTTAAGTTTTTGCATCCTCAAAATTCGATAGATATATACAAGTATATTAGAAAACAGAAGAATAGTCAGTATATAGTTAGATGGAATGTCAGTATTTAATATAGTTGTTTTCTTTTGGCAACAATTGAATAGAGTTATAGTATTATTTTAGATCTTTGTTATTTAATTATTCAACAAACTATTGTAAAGTAAATAGAAAATTTCTTTAGAAGATGCAATATTTAGAAAAAAGTGATTTTGATTAAAGTCCAGGCTCTATCTATATAAACTCGCACTTCACTGAAGCGTGGACACCCAAAAAGTTTATATCTCAAGCCTGCTCTGTTTCCTTTATCAAAACCGTGTTGCTCTGCTACTAGGGAGATGGCCTCTGTTGCTTCCTTTTATGAGGTGCTAGGGATTTCAACGGGGGCGAGCTGCCAAGAAATAAAGAGTGCCTACAGAAAACTTGCAAGAACATGTCACCCTGACGTGGTGGCCATGAAGCACAAGGCGGAGTCGGGCAGCGAGTTCATGAAGATCCACTCGGCCTACTCAACCTTGTCAGACCCTCAGAAGCGTGCTCAATATGACAGACAGCTTTATAGGTACACAAGATCTCCAAACTACTCATCTCTCCCCTGCCAAAATATGGAATCCAGATCTGGCCATAAATGGGAGACAGATCAGTGTTGGTAACAGAACCAGAATCTATGTGTGGTATGTATAGTAACTACAGTATTGTATTACTTTTACAGATCAGTGTAATCTATGCGGTGAACTAATTATGTAATGTTGCAGCCTGTAACCGAGAAAAGGTGAAAAATAATATATCTCATGTTCCTGTGGCTTGCAGTGTAGCGGGCATATAAACAGGGTTTTTGCTGCATAATTAACCTTAGTTAAATTTGATGCATATGTTGAATCACCTGGCACAACTTTATTATTAACGGATCATCCATTTTCCTTTATCTGGGTTCTCTGACTTCCAAATTCCAAGGGTTTAAGGCTTGCTGGGTGTTGAATAAAATCTTTAGATCCTAATAATCTTGTAAATCTGAGATATCTTCCGGTTGTACAAGTAAACACCAAACATCACTGTCTTATCCATTCCTTTAAATCCAAGAAATTCATCAAACAAGCCTCAGTTTGTCCTTGTTTGGGCTCCTAGGCCCAAAATGCCATTTCGTGAAGGCCCAACAACATCGCAGCAAACATTGCAAATAATCCTTAACGTGGGAGGAAGGTTTCAGGAAGGTTCTGATAGAATCAGATTCGAAATTGCTGACTGAGAAACCGCTGCATAGTCAGGACGATGATACTGGTAGTTTAGTCTTCTTGCAGATTCGACATTTCCTCTCTAGGAATTGGGAGGTGAAACTAAAGTATATTCTTAGAACCCATAATGGGTTGGCAGACGCACTAGCAAAAGAGAGGCTCTTGAATTCCTCTATTTTGAATTTTTGCTCCAATAACTTGTATGGGACTTGTTCCCTTTTTTGATTTAATTAATATATAAGACGAGAGCCTCTCCTTTATCAGAAAAAAAAAAAAAAAATCCTCAACGTGAAGGAATACTCTATGTATGTTTGGATTAGCGGTAAAAACTATTTTTTCAATGTAATTTACAGTATATAGGTAAGTTTGTTAGAAGATTTTTATTTTAACTTACGTAAACGTATTTTTCTGTCAATAAATCGAACCAATGACACCACCAACACCTCTTCCACGGTTTCAAAACGCTTCACCAATTCGCGTAATTACTACAGCTAAGACGCTCTCGTTTCAATTCTAATAATAAATATTTATAATTATATTTATTCCGTTTTATATTCTGATTTCTAAGCTTCATTTAATTCTGTCATCATTAACTTTTTACGACGTAATTACTTAACATTAATATTTCTGTTATTTTATTTTATTTTTCCAACTGACTAATTTTATTTAGGGCATCATCATAACTAAGCTCCTAATCAAATTGTTAAGGATTGGGAAAAATGCGTTGACGGTTCCTCTGCCCATCAGCATCTCGCGCTGCGAGTAACGATCCGACGCTCAATATTCAACAATATAAGATTTCTGGCCGTTGGATCATCGCTGTGGCGCATCTGAAATGGTCGCTGTCACAAGGATCACCGCACGTCCTAAAATGGACGGCCCACAAAAGGCACAGGGATGTTTATCGGCCATTTAATATTTAATATGTTGATATTTGATGATCGCGGGCCTCTGCTGATGGGTCGAACCCTATTTCTTGTTATAAGTACCGCCGCGCTGCTATTGTGGTCCAAGCGCTAAAGCGAGAGAGAAAGAAGGAGATCGGAACCAAGATGGCTGAACGGGTGACTGGGAAGGTGAAGTGGTTCAACGACCAGAAGGGTTTTGGCTTCATAACCCCTGACGATGGCGGCGAGGACCTCTTTGTTCACCAGTCTGCGATCCGTGCTGAGGGATTTCGCAGTCTCGGCGATGGAGAGTCGGTCGAGTTTCTGATCGAATCCGACTCCGATGGCCGTTCCAAGGCTGTCGATGTCACTGGTCCCGCTGAGGTCAATGTTCAAGGGAGCCGACGCGGCGGAGGGGGACCTGGGGGCAACAGATCTTACGGTGGTGGCGGCCGTGGCGGTGGTTTCGGGGGTGGCTACGGGTCTGGCGGCGGTTTTGGTGGTAGTCGTGGTGGAAGAGGCGGAGGTGGCGGTGGTTATGGTGGTGGGGGTGGCGGTTATGGTGGTGGGGGCAGCGGCGGTGGAGGCTGTTATAACTGTGGTGAGGTTGGTCACCTGGCCAGGGATTGCTACCAGGGAGGAGGCGGCAGCGGCGGCGGCGGAGGAAGGTACGGAGGAGGTGGTGGCGGCAGCGGTGGCGGTGGCGGCTGTTACTCCTGTGGGGAGTCTGGGCATTTTGCCAGGGACTGCCCAACCGGCGCTCGCTGAGCCTGTTGTTTGCTCTGAAGTGTCTTTACCTATCTTTTTGTGGTGCCGTGATGGGTGGATTATGCTTTTTGCTATGGGTTTCGCTTTCTGCTATAATTTTAAACTTATGTTTGGAGTAGGGTAGGGATTTTGGGGTTGAATCTCTTTAGTTGTGGTTTCATTTTCAAGTTAATAGGATAAGCAGTTAAGACTTGGGATTTTGTGTTTCTGGCATAGTGAAACGGAGGGATTATGGTAAAGATCTGATATCAGTAGATGTATACTCTCTGTTTCGAAGTGTTAATACACATTATGAACGAAATCTATCCTGGCTTATTCTCTTTATCTTATAAATATGATCTCTTGTATGTTCCGGTGGTATTATATTGTTGGCAAAAAAGGTTTTGATCTTTTAATATTTGGTGATTGCTACGGATGTTAATATGGTCTCTGTTAGGTGTGTGATATCTAAGAGAGACCCATAAAGATTCTGGACATGAGGTTGTAATCTCTCAAGGCTGGCTTGTATCAATTCCATTGTCTAGAGAGTGAAATAAACATAGCTGTCTCTAGTTGTTCTTATCTTAGCTTCAATCCCCATATTTATGCATCTCTGGAAGGGTAGCGTTGCTTTACAATGCCGGTAAGTAAAGTCTGTCGTGCTAGTCCTTACAGGAAGCTGTAGTTTTTGGAGGCACTTGCTTCTTGTTTGATTGCACTGAAAGCAAAGGAATGTTCGGGCCAAAAAATAGAAGAGCGATGGTGTGAGCTGTATTTTTGGTTGGTAAAAATGCTGAATGATAGTAGCAGCCTTAGCTGTTGTGGTTCTCAGCAATTTTATGGGGTAAAAGAAGGGGTGAGGAAGATAGTAGAGACAGGGCTATTTGCCGAAGTTTAGCCTTGTTGGCATCAGCCAATAGGGAATGTAATATAATCCTGTGGAACTATGATGGAGTGGTTCTCGTGGAAATGGAAACATGCGAAGAGTCGCAGTCTCCATGGGTCGCAACTGGGGAGGGTTTCAATCCCATCGTCTGGCCTGGCCTTGCAACAATAGCTTTGCATTTTAAACAAATTGTTTACTTTCCAAAAGCTGAGGCAATCAAACAAAATTTTAATCAATATGTCATTTGATAATCTTACGGTCTGTTGCCTATGTACAAAACATTCTTTGTCATCTGGGTACAAGAAGAAATCTTATTTGACGCAATTTCTCCATCTGAACAATAGGTCTGATGAAGCGACCATTTTATGGCTACTAAGGTACTTTTTTTTTTAAATGAAAAGACAGTCATATTCACTAAGCATGAGGTTATAGTGCATAAGCGCAGGGAAATCAATAAGATACACTAAGCTCATAATAAGTAGAAAATCCGGCAAAACAGTATTCTTTCTTATAGAAAGGGTCAGTCCGCCAGAGAGAAATAAACTGCTTGGGAATGCAAATGATCAGTGGCCTGTGAGATTAAAGCGATCCCTGAACGGAAGTCCGGCTCAATCGGAGATGTTGCAGTGGGCAGCCATCGAAAGGGTAATTGCCTTACTCTCTGCTCGGAATACCAAATCTGCAACATCAAGTGTGAGGGAAGTAGAAGAATGTGTAGAGAAAGCTAAGCACGAGAAGGATAGTAAACCAGTAATTTCCTTTATGACCGATGCAGGATGCCAGAGCCTTCCTTTATTAAATGGCAATGTTGTGTTTGAGGCTTTCAGCCACACCATGTTTAATAAGATGATAATGCCACGAATGGGCAGGAGATAAAGAGATGTTCAAGTGATTGTTCCTGCTAAACTGCGGGCTTAATCATAATGGACCAAGTCCTTCGGGCTCAAGCCGTAAAGCTTTGTTCCCCTTAAATCAACCAATTTGAAAGGCTTGATCCTCCTAATCAGGGCTTATAGAGCTTAGCTCCAAAGTGTTTCAGATTTGATTATTAAACTTTCTCATGCTGTGTCTATCCACAAGTATGCGATCTGTGTTGAGATGATGATGGGTTATTATATGCGGTGGAATGCTCATGTAGTTGTCAAAACCACATTGTTTAATGAGGGAACGCTGGGCTGAAAAGTGTGCCTATTGAATAGTCTACTTTTACTGCAAATCATTGGTGCTATGGAGGTTCTTGCTATCTATGTAACCATGTGGTTGAAGGCTTCAAAGAAGCTAGTGTCAGCAATCGATCAAGCTGCTGCCACCACTGGACATATTGATGGTTAACGAGAAGAAGGACTGAGGATCGTTGGCAATTAAGGCCATACACCATCAACATGGTAAACAACAGTTGGAGTCTCTAGAAGTTGTGAAGATGAGCGTCCGTTGTCTCTTGTGTCATTGTGAACAGTTTTAATCACTTCACTCCACCCTATTGGTTGTATTGGCAAAGTTGAAGCTTTTGTGAATATAAGAAGTGTCAACTTGAGGGGTGTGTTAGAAAGGGAAAAAGTGTCATTAACTAGTCGAAATAGGTTCTATGTAAAGGGGCCTAAGGTGATATGTTAAAGATATATGGGATGTGGAATCTCATCAAAGAGTGGGAGTTAACTTAAGTCTCTTTTCTAGATTCAAATAATTTTGGATTGTTGGTTATTCTTCAAAGAAAAATTAGTTGTAAAACACGATGAAGTCATTCGAGAAAGGGAATAGAAATGGAGCCCAAAATACTCCATGAGATTGAATACTGAAAGCGTATGGAGCATTGGTCTCCCCCAAAAAACAAAATCTAAAACTAAAGGAATAGAGATATTATAATTTAACAGACAATTTCCTGTTCATTCAAGATTTTTTAAATTCTGTCACTTTTTAAATCATATATATATATATATCTCTATGTGTGTGTGTTTGATGTAAGCTTAAATTTTGTCACTTTTTAAAAGGACTTTAATTCCACAGATGTTGTAGTTATATAATTGTTTTCGATAAAATCAGTGATCACAAATGAAGTCCTTAACTCAACTAACAAAAAGGGCTATATTAGAGACACCAAAAAAAAAAAAAAAAAAAAAAAAATGCATTATATTTTGTTGAGCTTAGCAGACGGCCAAATTATCAACGGGGAGGTTGATGAGGAGCCGGCGAGGGAGCAGTGCCGTTGAAAGTTTGCAGTGGTGGCGGAGACACTGGCGGCATTGCCGGAGGGATGGGGCACTGATAGCACTTGGTGAAGAGGCCGAAGGTGTCAATCTGGTGTATGAAATTAAGCATGCTGGCCCACCCACCAAATCCAAACCCTACCACCATCACCCACACGACCACTATCACGTTGATGGTGAACGTTCCCACCCACCTTCCCACGTACTTTGGTGGCTGCTCCACCGCATTCTGCAATTCAACACAAACCATTACCCATTAAGCTCCCTGTACTGTATAAATGGTGGAACAGAGTCAATGAATTTAGATGTCAGCTGCCCTCAGGCTAATTGGGAGCTGGTGTACCTGTCGGGATGAAGGTGAGAGGAAGGTGAAGATGTGGGCCAGAGCAGGGATGATGTAGACGGTGAAGCTGACGAGGAGGGAGCCGACGGTGGAGTTGATGGGGCCGAAGAAAGGGAAGACGATGGCCAGGAACCAGATGGGGATGACGACCGGCAAACGGACAGCGGCTCGCTTACAGAGGCTGGTGGAGGAGTGCATGCCGATGGCCTTCTCCCACACCAAGTAGAGAGGTGTACTGGCGAAGCCGAAAGTTATGAACTGGTGAATCAGCATCAGGATGACAGCGCCGTCTCGGAAGGGCGACCTGGGAAGCAGAGAGAAGGCGTTTGAGTGATCCAGCAGCAGGTCGCCGAAGGCCCAGTACACAGCCGCCGCCGATGGAAGCGTCAACGTCATCACATAGGCCGTAGCCAATAAGTATATGCTCTTGAACTTCTCTGGCTTCCACATTGCGTGCATTATCTCCCTGTCCAATTTTCCCCATCAATTGCTACTTCATCACAAAATCAGATGCATGCTGTATGTTCACTGTTCTAATTACAACCTCGTCCAGTTGACTTTTTGTTATTTAATTATAACACTTACCATCTATTTGATAATATACCACTTTATAATTTTTCGAAAATCCAATATATATAGACATTAGTGGAGACACAATTGCTGGCATGAAAGGAACGTGGGCAGAGGGTAAAAGGGAAAGAGCAAAAGGAGAAAGCTTTTGGGATGACATGATAAAACAGAATGATCGAGATAAAGGGAAAAGCTTTGACAGGAAAAATGGGAGTTTCTTTTGCTTTTAGACCTCCCACGCCGGACAAGGGCATTTTAGGTACAGATCGCATATAGAAATACAGATCCCTTATTGGCGTTCTTGGGAAGGAGTTATAATAAAAGTGAGGTTCGGCCAGAAAGAGGCGTAGGGCCCCAAATGCAAAGCTAGAATACGAACACATATATATATATATACAGAAAGGTCTTACACAGTAACAGCATGTCCGCCGAATGTGTAGAGGATATTGGTGGCCCCAGTGAAGTAGAGCACCAACTTGGTTGGACCTGAGTGTGTTACTCCTTCCACCTACTCAAATCAATTCATTCAAATAACTAATTAATATTATGATCAATGATTTATATATATACTCCGTCATTATCAAAAGTGAATGAATAGGATGATAAGAACCTGGCCGTGAAGAAGAGAGGCGACGGTGAGGTACCAAGCAGTGTAAGTGGTCATGAGAAGACCCAAGAAGGACCAGATTCTGTAATTGTGGAAGGAAGGAATGAACACGCTGGTGGCACAGCATGCTCCGAATATATAAGTCCACGTCCTCTTGTCCAACTTGTCGTTTATGTAATATATGTTGCTGCACATTTAACCCCAAACCCCTCATCCATCACTCATCACACATATACTAATCTGCTTCACTATTAAAAGAAACATAACTGATGTGGAACAGTTAAATGGTTAAAGATGGATGTATGAAGGGACCTTGCGCAGGCGATGAGTTGGATGACAGAGCCAAACAGCAGAAAAGTACAGTTAAATGCCAAACCGACGTTCCTCCAATGCTTTCCCAGCAGTCCATCCAGAACTTCGAACCACTGATTGCCATAACAAACATGCTTAGATGTCTCAGTTTAAAAAGCCAAAAAACATATTTCTAGATGGATGGGATTGAAACCTGGATGACATGGTTTCTGAAATCCACTTTCTCTCTCTCTTTTCTGGTTCTGTATTCAATGTAGAGAGTGCTGATGAGGTAGGCAGTCCAGCTGCCCAGCAAGCCGTATAACAGTTGAAAAAGCACTCCAGACAACATTCCCAGCTGCGAAAATGAGTAAGGCAACGTCAGCAACACTTGAGCCACCTGCATAACCAAACCAGATTATCATGAGTATTATACACATGACACAGATAGATACATTAATTAGTAAGAGGAACAGAAAAAACAAGAGAACCTGGTTGGAAGCACAGCTGAACCAAGCGTCATAAACAGAACCGCCATGCCACAAGAACTTGGACAGCCTGGATTTCATGCTCTTGTCCTTTCCTTCGCTTTCCATCTCCACATAGTTGCCGACTATCACGGTTTCCACTGCCTTCTCCGATTCCATTTTCTCTATTAATGGTCACTCGCTTGTGAGCTAGTAAGCCTAAGAGGATGAATATATAGTAATCTATAGAGGCACCACTCTGAAGGAAATGTATCCGTGTGCTTTGTTTTGAGGGTGGCTCAGCTTTTTTTTTTTTTTTTTTTGTTTGGACAAAGTTAAAACCTGCCCTGGCGCTTCATAATAAATTCACTGATTCTCGAGC
Source organism: Acacia acuminata (assembly GCA_019022655.1). Lineage (NCBI taxonomy): Eukaryota > Viridiplantae > Streptophyta > Magnoliopsida > Fabales > Fabaceae > Acacia > Acacia acuminata. The sequence continues at coordinate 2,745,574 of JAFJYI010000061.1, forward strand.
CCTCTTTTTGAAATTAACACAACTTTTGTTATTTTGCTAACCCCATCTCCCAAACATATCTGGTCTCTCTGCTTCTTTTTTCCCCCCTTAAAAAAATCTTTTTGATTAGAGTCCTGTATTATAAATTTAACCAAAAAGGCAAAAACATTGTATAAGACCAGATATTTTAGTAGTCAGAGAGCGTGGTGGCTTGTCCGCACGAGCGGCTGTGAGGTATGAAATGAACCTCCTCACTTTGGTATTTCCCGGCTAGCGTTTGCCTTTCTAGCTATAGTTTCTGCCATGCATGGCACTGCTTTTAGCTTTTATGTGTTCACTTTTGGACATTTCTGTAACCTTAACTTTTGGCCTCTGTCACTCCTTACGTCATAAACTTCCCTCCATTAATTAAATTAATACTACACCTTTACAGACTTCCTGTCACATATTAACTCTGACTGCTATTTACCAACCAGATAGATTGCCCATGCGTATGTGCTTTGTAATTTGTATTGCATCTAAAGTAAGTTCTACTACATATGACTTGTGAATAGTTTGGCCACGTATGAGTTTTATGTTATACACAGAATAGATTTTGCTGTAACATTTCCTTATGTTTTTGTATTCGAAATTCAAGGATTTTACAACTTTCAATGGCATTCATTGCATTTGACGAGGTTGATTAGAAATATTGTTGCCGGTTAACAGCTATAATCCACAACAGTGTTTGACGTTTAAAGCATTGAATTGTCTTCCCCCTTTTTCTTTTTTGCTTTGTGAAGTGGGAAACAGAAGAAACATTGATGTTTTATAGGAGGACGAGGTAAACTTATAGGAGAAGAGGAAAAGCAATTAAAAAAAGAGAGAAAAGAGGAGAGAAATAATAATAACAAAATAAACCACATGATTGCCTCCAAACGGGCGTGGTCTCTTGGGGACTCCATGAACCTTGCTTTTATCACATGCACCAACTCCAGAATCCCCTCTTCATTCTTCATTATACTTTTCATGCTTTTCTTGGTACCCTAATACTCTATTGTCTCCTTGAAATTCCAAACCATTAAAATACTATCTTGTTTATTTTTTCTCCACTGTATATAATAATCATATCCATCCAATGTCTTTCCCCTTCTTAAAGAAAACTGCTGTCTCAAAGATTCTCTTTAACAAGCCTCTTTCTAGCTCTGCTTTGTTTTTGTTATCAGATGAATCATAAATCCCGCTATAATTATTCTTCATCACCTACCAAACTTGTTGTTTTTAGATCTTGAATCACCAAATATGTATGAATTTTTCCCAAAGAACACTGCATACTGCATCATTGGGTAAAGAAACGAATATTTCTTTAATCCTCTAGATTTATTTTTTCCCCAATATCTAGAAATTCTCTGACAATGTTGAGGAAAAATACAAATTACTACATCAAATTTGTCTGGCAAATCCTGAAGAGTGTTTTTCCCCCAGAAAAAATAAAGAAGATGAAGCTTGAGTAGGAAGTCCTGAAAGTGTAGGGTTTGTTCAAAACATATTGATGAAGAATGTTGATTGCTCAAGTTCCACTCCTTGTCAAGTGTATGGAAGGAAACATTCTCTGTGATTCATGTCTCCTAGAGCATGTTCAATCTGCTGTGAAGCTTGTAAATTTTTCAAATTTCTTCTAAGCATAATGAATATCATATACTCACACTGATAAATATCTGCTCTTTCTGAGGCCAGGAATACTAATAGTCATCTTTTCCACCGTTTTTGAATCAAGTAAAATTTATTGTCAGGTGAAAGTGGAGGTTAATGTGGGTGTCTGCATAATTACCACGTTCAGTTTTGTTGTGCACGTTTAGAAGCAATTTCGAAGCAAAATGATGTTTAAGGCAAATTCCATGTTCCGTTTCAATCATGAAACTTTTGGTTTGCGTGATTAGTATTATTTTTGTATGACAGTTTCGCTTCATTCTCACGCCAAAAGCCTACAGTTTAGTGGTATAATTTGACCATTTGGAGACCACAACCCTATAGGGACCATATAGTCATTTTGCTTGAAGTTGCTTTTGAATATAGATTTCTCAAGTGAAGAATGAAGACAAAACTTGATTGTGAATTGTCATTTACACAGATGATTGGTGTCTATTGCAACTAATACATATCAAGAAAGAAAAAAAGACAAGGAATGTTGGTTAATAAATGCCTTGTCTCTTGAATCATATCATTGAGTGTATAAGGTAGGAGACCATAGATAAAAAGTTGAAGCATTGGAATTTATTGGTAACTTTGCATGCTTGTAATTGTCGCAATCAACACACCCCTAGCAATCCAGTATTGTTCTTAAAGGATTGAAAGAACTACAGGACATAGCTTGTTTAAGTTCATCATTCCAATAATCATCTGTGTCCATTATAAGCAGAAATATCTAAATTTGAAGTTTCATAGAAGGCTCTGAAGTGAATTCTGTAACTATATATAGACTATAGCTTATGTTAATTTTATGGTCATGGAAGCTAAAACTTGAGGCTATGGCAAAAAAAAGGCGTATGCATGGGCCAGAAAATGAAGCTGCAATGAATTGTGTATAGATTTCACAAATGTTGGTCCATAGAGCTCTGTTTGCATAATTTATGGGAGCTCGTTTGATAAACGAAAAACATCATAAGTGCTCATCTTCAAGGCCTTCATGCTGGGACCTCCCCTGTATCATCAATCTCTAACTGTGCTTCACTTTAATGCCTTCTTTTCCCCTGTCAAGATCCGACAAAATATTTTAGTGCATGATATGGCACGTTTCAAGAGAAGTGTAAAATCATATGCAATATATTCAGGAATTAATGTGGATTGCATACAAGTCCTGACGAATCACTTTCTGTATATACTTGGTATTCCAAGTTTTTAAGGGCTACATATATTGCCACGTTATTTTGGAAACAGACACAGGAGTGAATATGTATGAGAAACATAGTTGCCATTGTGCTTGCTCACATGACACGTGGACAAACAGGAGGTGGACATGTGTGATATAGGCGCATTGCGAAGGCTTTGTTGTCTGTCTGTCTTCAAATGTACAGTCTGGCCTAGTGTCAGCAATGCCACTCTCATATTTGAAACTTAATTATTGCAGCAGAATCCCCTCCACTTATACTTCACTGGCTCTTAGCTTTCGGAGAATTTGAAAGGTATTCCTCATTTGTCTCTTTCTTTCTTCAAATCCACATTTGCACTCTTTGATTGCTGGAAAGCGTAGTAAGCAAAAGGAACTCATAATCTTCTCGACTGTGAATCTTCCCATTCATAAATATAAAGTTGTACTTAAAAGATTAATGATTCCTTCCGTTAGCGATTCATTTTCTTATTTCTGACAGTTCCTAGTTGAGTGGATTAACCTCGTTTCTTTTGTTATATCGTTATGTAAAAGAGTGCATTTATATGTTTTTGTTCTTCGGCACCGGTTCTCCATCAAAGATTGTGGCAGAATGTTGTCCATTGTTGTGTAATCCTTGTTTTGGCCTGGCAAAATTAGTTTCCAAGTTTGATATATTGTGATGAAATATATAAATCTATGTAAAGAACGCCAAGCAGACTCCATGAAGTAAAATGCGCAAATAATTTCATAGGCCACTTGATGAGGATACTGGTTTGGTGCTATCTTTAATAATTACTTGATATGCCAAAATGGAGGTCACAATCCTCCTCTCTAAATGTGGCCAGACAAGAATGCACCTCCGCTCGCGATGCATGCTCCGTTAAACTTCTGGTGAGGCAAGGCGCATGTAGAAGAACAGATTAAAGTAAAAAAGATTAAGTTATCAAATCTGTCACCTGAGATTTCAATAGAAAGTTGAGCGTCAACTCAGAGGAGGATCTGTATATTATGATGAAGAAAGACGATGGAGTTGGCAAAACTGAAGGGTTTTGGCTGGGACGAAAGGCATGACATTGACACACATTATGAGGCCCCTCATAAGCTGCACTGTTTACTCATTTCGTGCACACATTATGAGGCCAAAGGCAAACTCATGGTTTTAAGCCATACCCTATTTATGAGACATTCATGGTTGCCGAGTCCAAAGGCAAGCGTAGAAGGCAGCTACAGCTCTCAGGGAGGGGATGACAATTGACAATAACGCTATTGCTTCTTGTAAGACGACAAAAGGGACTAGGCATAGACGTTTGACGCCTGCTTGAGCAGTCACAGGCAATGAAAGTAACATTTTGGCACACCTCAGGGAAACTTATTTTTTTTTTAACAGTATATAGTACTATCTCTGTTCTTAATATAAGAACTTGTTTGCAGTACAGTTTAAACTATGAAGGAGAATCATGAATGTGTGATTAGAACAAAACAGAACTGAATGCCATGTGTGATGCATCTGTGAATGGGAGTATTGGTGGCATTATTTTGTGAGGTGGGGCCTCCAAAACGTGGGTTTTCTTAAGAAAAGGCCAACAGACATAAACATGTGAGAATGGGCTCATAGAATTGGGCCACAAGGGGCTTTACAATTACTCTGGACTCACCCACCAACCACCCTCCACTTCATACTTGCATCCAAGTTTAAAAGGGCGGCTCCTTTTATTAAAACTAAAAGGAAAGGAAAGGGGAATTTTAAAAAGAGAGCAGAATTACCACTTTGTGAAAATTATTCCTGCTAGGGGACCACACATTCATGATGCCATATCCTCAAAAGTAGGTTGAACTGGTCTTCCTCATTATTCCATGTTCCTTCCCATGCAAATAATTCCTTTGGGTTCTAAATATACCACAAATTGTAATTTATATTTAAGATCGGAGAAGTATCATAATATAACGGGCAAATACAAGGACGATAACAAGAAGATATTTTAGAAAGACGGAAGCTTTGGACCCCCCAAGTCCCAAGGGCCAAAGCCTAAAACAAAGAGAACGTTACCACAAATTGTAATTTATATTTAAGATCGGAGAAGTATCATAATGTAACTGGCAAATACAAGGACGATAACAAGAAGAAGATATTTTAGAAAGACGGAAGCTTTGGACCCCCCAAGTCCCAAGGGCCAAAGCCTAACTAAAACACAGAGAACGTTACTATTCATGTAGGGATACTAACAATCTGGGGGGATGTGTTCATTAGGATAATAATGAGGTGAAAAACGTTTGTTGCTGTTTTTGTGAGCGAAAACCGAAAAGTCAGACATTGAAGGCCACAATGAGGGAGAGAAGAGCATGAAAAGAAGAGACTCGTACGTACCGTCGTGGAATCCTATGCCCCTCCATTTTCATGACCACACTGTCCGCCTCATTTGGTTTCTTCGCCCAACACAAATTATTTGTATAATTCAATCACAACCTATATTTGTTAACATCATCATGGAGTTGGCCATTATAACTTTGTTTGGTTTTACGTCTATAAAACGGTTTATATATATAAATTAAGGGGAAATCATTTCTTCATTTATTGCAGAAAAACTTTTCTGCAGCAGGACATAAACGACGCAGTTTCGACAAAGGGTGGGGCAACGCAGTTTCATATGGTGGAAAGACGGTGGGCGACAACCACGGTCGTTCGTCCTACCATAAGCCGGTCAAATGCTTCTTGCACGATACTTTCAGAACCTGCATCACGAGCACTAGTTGTTTCATCTAAAAGAAGAATCTTTGGATTCTTCAACATTGCTCTGGCTATTGCAATCCTCTGTTTTTTACCACCTGACAATTGAACTCCTCTCTCTCCCACGTGAGTGTTATAGCCATTTGGAAGCAAGGTGATGAAGCTATGAGCATTTGCAGCAGAAGCAGCAGCTTCTACTTCAGCCATGGTTGCATCACTGGCATCAGGTTTTCCATAAAGTATATTCTCAAGAATGCTGGTTGCGAACAGTGCAAGTTCTTGATTCACCAGCCCAATTTGACTACGTAACCATTTCAACTCTAGGGTCTTAATGTCTACATTATCCAGTAAAACCAGCCCTTCATTAGGATCATAGAACCTCTCTATCAGTGAAACCACGGTACTCTTTCCCGACCCACTTCCGCCAACAACGGCCACTGTTTTCCCAGCAGGAAAAAAGATTGAGAATTTGTTTAAGACAATAACATCAGGCCTAGACGGATAGCTGAAAGTGACATCTTTAAATTCAATATTGCCATGAACCTCAGGCAAGAACTTTCCATGTGAGAGTATAAGCGTACAAGCCGATAAAAGGGTATGGAGGAGCCATGAACGATAGCTCCCAAGCTTCTAGAGATCATGAGCAACCAGTCATACACTCATACTTATCTGCAAAAGAGTAGCTAATAAAAGGGGGTAAACTTTGCTCCCTCTTCTTCTCTGCCTCAGCCACTGCTTTGGGCTCTGCAACTTCCGCCACTATGACCACACCACAAAAAACACAGTCCTCCAAAGTAAGAAAGGCTGGGTTAGTGATTTAGACTCAAAAGAGATTTCAGACTAATTCATAGGACAATGCCACGAGGAAGAAGATCTGGGCAAGTAAATCTGTTCTCTCTAGTGAAGAAGTGTCGCAGTCATTTGGGGTTCAATCAAACGAACACAACTCTATCGATCAATTCCTTTCCGTTGCCACAGAGAGAGACAGAAAGAGACCATGGTCAAAGGAAGTGGAGAGAAGAAGAATGAGCAGGCCCCTTGTCTCTTGTTTGCTCCACCCTTCGTCGTTCTTTGGTTCATTTAGGTTTCTTTTTCCTTTGCTTATATGTAGATGAAACTGCATTGCTCCACCCTTTGTCGAAACTGCGTTGTTTATGTCTTACTGCAGAAAAGTTTTTCTACAGTAAATGTAGAAATGATTTCCCCTTTCTTTTTATCCTATTTTGCTAGAGATCAGCGTACGGGAAGGAGAGATTTGGGAACGTAAGTTCCACGAGAAGATCGTCGGAAGCTGCCTTCATCATCAGGTGACCTTTATCATCGACAGAGAGGAGGCTGCTGTCGATTTGGGAGGTTGTTACGCTCTGTTCAATTTCCTTCTTCACTGTGAACCAGAAGGGAGGCTGATAAGGAGAGCTTGAGCTTGAAGGTATATTGTATCAGCGCTCTGTTCCTTGACATTCTTCTTTCCTTTCTGAATCTGAACTATGAAATGGTTTATTGCTACTGCTGTGATTTAATTTTGAATTTGACGATAAACATGACTAGCTAGCTAGATTTCTTATTCTAGAATTGCTTTGAAGTATTGGATGGATTAAGACTTTTTTATTTCTCCCTTTTATTGATTAATGAAATTTATGTGTTGATTTAATCTCATGCTTAATGTGTCTGGGTGATTTGCCACCAGTGAGATTGTTAGGTTCGAGTGATGCTTGAGAGAGCTAATTCAATTGTAGAATTTAGATAAAATCGTGCTAGACTTAGAGTTTAAGAGTTAAGCAAATGTTTGTTAATAGAATAGAGATATGTCTGTTAGTCTAGCATTGATTGCACATGTTAATTGAGAATATTAAAATTGGTCTTGACTTGCGAAAGCTTAATCAATTAATTTTGAACCTGTGACGAGCACATGTTTTCATTAATAATTTAAGAAGGATTTAAATTAGTCTTATAAAGTACAATAGGGATAAGTAATCTTAGGTTCCCCTGATCTAAAGAAAAATCTTAACTTTAAAATTTCTCAAATATAATTTTCCTTAAATAAATTAAATCTTAAAACATTCTCAATCAACCTAATTGAGAACTTAATTGAGATAATTAACTCATTTTTGTCTTAGTCCCTATGGGAACGATATTATTACACTACTTGTGAGTGCTTACGTTTAAGCTAGGTGGCTAACAAAAACTCAAAATAAAAACAAATAGATCTTTAACAATTTTTTGTATTCCAAGTATTATGGAGCAAGAAAGCCAGGCTAGGGCTACTGAAGAAGCAAAAGGGAATCTTAAAACAACGAGGGGGTGAGTTCGATGATATACTGTTTACAGGAAAATTTCACTATATCCCTTATGTAGCTATTTTATGTCAAACAGTCACCAATTTTTTGAAATTTCAGTGCCTTCTTAGGACTATATTGAAATTAAAATTTGTGAGTGAAAAGACAATTGTGCCTTTATTTAACAAGTCAAATATGATTATTTACTAGACATATGTAGGAATTTACAAATCAAATATACTTATTTATAAGAAAAATAAGTGAAATTATAGTATCATCTCAGCCATATACAAGACAATGAGCACATATTTTTGACCAAAAAAAAGAGAGCATATTCACAAGAATACATGCTATTTACAAGACATATGTGAGACTTTAAAAGATAATCTTGGCCATGTACAAGACAAGGGCATAAATGTCTTTTCAGCCAAAAAACTTAATTTCAGTTTAATCTTAAGGGGTGCAGTGAAGATTTATAAAGTTGTGAGGCTCTTTGATATTAAATATCTATTATAGTAGGTGCAGTGATTTTTTCCCAATTTTTAATTTGCCACCTACTCCTTGAAAAGTTCAATGATGTAATTTATTATAGCCCATTTTGATTAGCGGTGGTAGAAGTAACTTTTTTTTAATATGACTTTTGTAAAATTAAGATAAATTAAATGTGAGATTGTAAATATGATTTAGATTGGCGGTAGTAGAAGTGATTTTTTTTTCCAAATTAAAACTTGTTTGGATAAGACCTCTAGTCCTAGATATAGGATAAAATTTGTAGTGCAGTTTGCATTACAAACTTTGTCTTATATTTAGGGCGGATTGAGTAATTTGAAAAAGCAATTTTAGATAGAAAATGACGGAAAATAACATAAATTTTATTAAATAATACTCATATATTATAGGTATATATTATGATAATTTAAGAGAATAAGTAAAATTAAGCTAGCGTAGAAATTATATACTATAATATGATTTATGTTTGAACCGACGGTATCGAAGTGATTTTTTTTTAATTAAAACTTATTTGGATGATAATTTGAATAGTAAGTTTAGATGAAAAATGGTAGTAGACATAAAATTATTATTGAATTTTTTTTTTTAAACAAAGAAATTTTGAATTAAATATATTTAAAAACCATGAAAGTGGGGGGAAAAATTGGCACCTGTTCATTCAACCCTCTTACCATCATTTTTTGACCCAGACAACTCTCTCACCTTCGTAAGTATATGTGTCGGGAAAAAAAAATTATTAAATAGGATAATATAAAAAAAAAAAAAAAGCCACTTCAGGAGTACCGTAGCTTTTGAGGCAAAAGCACATTTTCATTACCGTCATCTCAAACACAACTCAAAACTAGAGAGTAGTTTTTTCTTCTAACAACGCATGTTTTGTGCTTCTTACCGTTATCCCAAATATGCTCGATTTGGCATTCACTTCTGATACAAACCCTGGGAAAAGTTCAATGCTATAATTTTTAAATCAGCGTTCACTCTTGCCACCAACCCCCCAGGGAAAAACCACTCCATCCCACTTGTTGCTTAATCATATATGATATGGTGGTTTATGCTGCTTCATAGCATTTTTGTCATGTAGGATGACCCAATAATGCCTTAGGGTGAGTTATAGATGACTAGAGCAGAAATATAAATGATAAAAAAAAAATTAGTAATTAAGTTTTAATCGTGTAAATAATACAGACATTGAATTGTGTTTGTCATATTTGGAGGATCCAGTTTTAAATTAATTAAAATTTTAAAGACCAGAACTTTAATTTTTTCTGCCATAAAATGATCACTGTCATCCATTATGTTACGAGAATTGAAGCGATATGCAGTGGCCAAACATTCACATCAGTCTGACACAAGTCCCAAGATCATACATATGATATAAAATTCACAAGCTTAAAAAATTTGCATTAAAATGTCAATTGCAACACAAACCCATTTACCAATAAATAAATTTCAGTCTGTAACATCTCATTTTTAAAAGTGGAATAATTTTTTTTTTATCGAGTAGAACATCGGAGCGATTGAGTAACGATATTTATATTTAAAATGCCGTAAGTCCGATTGACATGAAGCGGCATGTTATATCGAGTGTTTTCAAAAGTGAATAACAAAAGAAGAAAGTCTTGGTGAGTCCCTATGCGTGCCGCTTGCCTTTCTCCTCGATCCTCGGTCCTCCTGACCCTAACGCTATGTTAAGAGCTGAGGTTCAATGCTCATTGAACCTCAGGTAACCGTTAACCTCATGCTCGGGTAATACAAAAGTATATGGATGACGAGATATTCATGACATTACGCGAGTAATCAATACATAAGCACACAATGAGATGCAAGATTAACATATCAACGTACATAAAGACACAAAGCACATGTAAAGTCATCCCTGTTTGCACTAGCCCGGTGCCACGATGGCCCTCGTGTCCTCCCGCTAGAAAAACTCAACGGCATTATCAAGACTATAACCCGTATAAAGTTGAATGTATAAATAGGTGATCTAAGCCCCATAAACTTAGTCACGGTTCGCCCAAGACCTAGTCTTGTCCATCACTTCATATATCATTCTATCACATATATACATACAAGACACATCAGAGTTAAAAAAGAAAAAAAAACATGCTCATGACATATAAATTAAAGTTCAAAGCTTAAGTTAAGTTACTCATGTTCATTATGTCATGTTCTCCAAACAGCACTTGTTATTTTGTTATTATTAGTTATTAAAATGGGTATATGCACTTGTAAATTTTTGTACAAGCTCATATAATATAAATTAGGGTTGGTAAATTTTCATATGGACACTAATTATTATTACTTGTTAAAATGCGTTTATGCAAATGTAAATTCAAGTATGAACTTCACCAAAGTTTTGTTTCTAATCATCTTTGTTACGTTCAATAGCTATAAGTCCGCGTCAACCTCGTTTTCGTTATCTGTTTCCCTGGCCCTAGGCCATTAATGCTGCCATCTCACAGGCTTCATAACCACGACATAAACTTGCTTACTTTTTCAAAGTTTTAATTGATGCAAGATTTCGGCCAATGAAAAATAATAATGATTGATGCAAGATATTTTTCCCATCAACAAAATTTCTGACATTTTTACATTTTAATTTCAATAATTCAATCGTGAAAAAGTTGATGACTTTTACTCGAAAAGATTTAATTATAGGTTTAAAGATATTGTAATATAAAACGAGATTTAATTATAGATTTAGTTAGTTGTACGCAATGAAAGGAAGAAAGTGCGCAATTCGGTTTGATTTCGCACCACATGAATGCCTTAAACGGACAATCGGGATTTTTTTTTTTTTTTTTTTTTTATATCAAAAGATTTTGTTCGACATCGCAATTCGGTTTGATTTCGGGACCACATCCCAATGACGGAAGAGAGAATGCCATTTAAACGGCCAACTCTCAATGGACGGGATTTGGCCACGTCAATTTTTTTTTTTGAAAGTTGGACTAGAGACTTTAATATGGTCCATCCGTCCATGTAATACATTAGGCTCAATGTGAAGACATGCACTTAGTTTTTGACATGTTCATGGTCCTATTTATAAAGACTTAATGGATATCTGAAATTTCAATTAAGGTTGTTTATTTTTGTCCTTGTTAATTATGTTATTTCCTCCGGTCCTAATTATAGGAATATTTTTATAGTACAAATTACATTACAAAAGTGTTTCTATAATTAGGACCAGAGGTAGTATATGATTATTGTACTATTAGTTACCTGACACACACTTCTTGTTCATATTCATTATCTCTCCATCTCCACACACACATATATAAAAGGATATTTTCAAAACACATAATATATTATTTTACACATTTACTGCGTTATATCAATTTTAAGGAACGTTTTCATCCACAGAATTCAGGTTTGTCTGTGTGTGTGACCAAAAGTACGTAGCATTATACAATAAGTCCATGGCTTCATCAAAACGTCCAACCATTTGAGACATAAAAATTAATTAATGTACTCCCCTTCCTATCTTTTTTATAAGATGTTTTTAGCCAATTTACATATATCATTAAAAGCATTAAATTTATCATAAAACTCAATTGATTTCCATATCATATTAATTTCTACTTTCTCTCACCATCCTTATTAATTTGGTACCCATTATATTCTTTGATCATGCCAGCAAAACTTGCGTAATACAAAAAGCAAAGACGACTATATGTTTCAAAGCCGACTTACATAATACATATACCAAATGATGATAGCGGCCTACTTACATGACACAAATCGCAAGAACGACTTCACATTATACAAAATCACATATTCAACGGCAGATACTAAAGACAAGAAAAGTATGGAAAAAGGTTAAGCTCGCATGAGCTGTCCAAGTGTGATGTAGTCAAATTAGGTCACTGAATACGGTTTAGGCCTCAAAAGTTCCAAAGGTACTTGTCCCTGGTTGATCGGCATTGAGGATTTTCATTCAAGCAAGCAAGTGATGCAATTCTTGTAATCAGCATGATTTCCTAACAACTAAGTTTGAGAGTGGAGGAAGTCGTTGATCTAACACATCCTTAAGTAGAAAATTATGGGATGTTAGAATCTCTATAGAAGAACAAATAAATCCTCCCGGATGTCTTCCAATTAGAATTTCTAATGTGAGAACACTAAAACGATAAACATCACATTTCTCATTTGCTTGCATTGTAGAATCAATCTTTGCATCAAGCATATTGAACTATGAGAATAGTTATATTGCATTACATAGAATAAAAAGAATGATTTTTTTGCTACAAATAAATGAGGTCTCACCAGCAGCAGCATACCAATAGGTGCCAGCAAATGAGGCATGTTATTGGAATCAAGATTTAGAACCTTGGCTATAACAAAGTCAGATATATGAGCTTCTTGAGATAGTTTGGATCTAATAGGATGTTATTGCTTGATATGTCATGATGAACTACGGGACATGAGAAACCATGGTGCATATGGGAATAATGTGGCCTAAAAGAAACAGAAAATCTGGTGTACAGCCCCCCAATAAAATATCTCATACGCTTTGTCACGTCTCTTAGAAGTGAGCAAGCTGAACTGAATATAATCTTGACCGAGTTAGAAGTTTGGATTTAAGTATAGGTTTTCAAAAAAGATAGGAGGTGGTCCATGTAGTTTAGGAAAAATATAAGGGATGTTATGGTATTTTACTCAAAAAATCAACATGGGGGTTCAGATATTTTGGCCATCTTTGAACCATATGTTAGAGTTCAATACTACTATTGAATTACCAAAAAACAAAGCATTCGTGAAAATGTCATAAATGATGCAATAGCTTAGCTGCTTAGTCATGTACGATTCCTGAAATGAAAAATCTATTGATGTCAAAAGATCAGATTGATATCTCGATGAACAATACGATATTCCAAAAATTGAACCGCTTTACACCAAGGTTCCAAAAAAAAAAAAAGAAAAAAAAAAAAAAAAAGAACTTCATCGATGAAATCATGAACTAAATATTTTGCTATAACCTATAATTTCATCAGTTTAATTTCAAAGTAAGTGCTCATATTTTGACGATGGTCTGTGGTACCGCTGCTCTCTTTGGCGCTGTGCCAGATCATAGATTTTATCCTGCATAATACCTCTCATAACAAAAAAAGAAAAGTGGTGTTCATTTTTGGTCAAATAGTCCGTGTATACATTATTGACGTAATATCTACTTTATGCTTTACGGATTTAATGAATCATTATTACCTTTTTTACTTCGCTGGTTTATTCATTGCCGAGTTATTGTGTATATATAGAGATATATTGTATGTATATACATGACAAAAAATGAATGGTATAATATTTTATGTATTTCATCATTTATTCCAAATTCTAAGTTCATCTATTACATAAAGAAGTTTTTATTTCACCAAAGCAGCTTTCAATACGTAGGAACAAGCCTACCAAACTTCTACTTAATCAAACGCTAACACATAATTAATGATGAGTTCTTTAGATGGAACCCTTAATGGCGTCACTATATTTGTTTTGGAGATCGTGGAATCTGTCCCAGATCATGACTCCACCGTACTTAGCAGACCCTTGATGTTCGGAAGAACCTGAGCAGTCATCACGTCGGCCGGAATAAACCCTCCATTCGGGCTACCGCGTCAGATGCTGGAACCCCTAAGAACACCTTTACGGCTTGCACATTGTTCCATTGGTTCCATGAACCCAAAAGATCTTTAGTGTTCCCATTGCTATACATGCAATCATGGTTGTTATAGAACTGAACCCAAACGTAGTCAAACAAGCCGGTGGTGATCGCATTACTCAAGGGACCAGAGTCTAGAGATGGACATTGTGGCGCGGCGGAGAGGATCAGCTGCTGGTTGAACCCCTTCAGAGCTCCGGCTAGGTCGCCCCAGTGTTGTGTATTATCACCGCTCTCGATGTCGAAGTCAATGCCATCCAAAATGGCGTCACCTAGGGGCCGTGAGCTGGAACTTCCTCCAAGGAAGTTGTTCCAGAGATAATCAGCAAGCTGCTTGGCCTCGTCCGCGGAGTTAAGAGAGTAGGATCCGGCGCCACCGCCAAGGGAGAGAAGCACTTTGATGCCATTGGAGTGGCAGGTTTTGATGTCATCACTTGTGCCGGCACAGGTGCTGGCAGTGCCGTCACAGTGGCCGGCAAGGTTCAGTTGTGGTGTTTGGCCTTTGCCAAAGACGTTCAAGAAACCTATGTTAACAAATTGGTAGTTTCCGGTGTTGCAGGCGTCAGCAAGGGAGCCTTCGTCTCTATTTTGGCCCCAGTAAACGGCGATTCCGGCAGCGGAGGACCTCTCAACAAAGGAGGAAATGAGCAAGAAAGGTAGTAAAAACAAGAGAGAAGATTGGTTAAGCAAAGCCATTGTAAGTTACTCTTTGCGATAATCTTTGTTGTATGTATTAAAAGATGGCTTTGCTTGGTGGTTTGAGAGAAGAGGTGAAGGGCGGTATTTATAGAGTTTGCGGTGTGGAAAAGTTAGAGAACGTATGTTATGGGAAGTGATTGTTTAAGAGGTAGTATTTAAGTGAACTATTGAATAATGAGAACATGAGAGAGTCAAGTCTTAGGTCTCCTCGGAGAGAAACACCGATTAATTCCATGGTTGGTCTTCAAATTTTGTTTATATTCAGAGCAAATCCGTTGAATGTATCAAAAAGAAAGAGGGGAAGCTTTTCTAGACACAATTATTCCATGGGGTCAAGCTTTTCTAATGGACACAATTATTCCATGGGGTTCTCGCTTTTTCTCAACCGGTTCCTATATAGTTTTTGAGCGTTAATTAATAAAAGAAAAAAGACAAACACGACGTGGTTTGGGCTAGATGCAGATAAGTTTTCTGCATCTGATGCAGAAATGATTTACCTATAAATTAAAATAAAATTTTTATATCTACGTATATTATAAATTATGATTATAAAATCATTTTTAAAAACTTCAATGGGTATTCTAAACAAACAGTAGTACGGTTCACTGTCACGCTCTACACTTTAGGGAGTGGTGGATTCTGATAAACAAAAAAGATGGACCTATAAGGCTATAATGTCTAATCCCCAGTACGTAGGCTCTGCTTCCCATTTTCTAAGAAAACAATTTTCAATGTGCAGAGAGTGCAGAAACGCAAAGTTCAGAAAGCACAGATACAATAGTCATAAATTTTTCACTTTCTTCCTCTTACTATGAAGCGTGTTTCTTCCTGCTCCTCCTTCTCCGGTGACCCGATTTCTTCTTCATTCATCGTCTTTTTTTTCCCCTCACAAAAAGGGCCTTATATTTGGATCCGGTTTTCCGACCAAACTGTCGTATATAGAGATGGGCCTTATAAAATATTCAGAATTCCTTTTTTGTCACATGGTGTCAAGGACCAATCAAGGTTAATGTGTCTATTTTATTTTGAGGCAGGAACATAATTACGAGTAACTCATGTTTTTTTATTAAGAAATAGGCCAATTTAGTGGGAATTAAAAGAAAAGCTAATATAGAATCGTTATAAAAAACATTTGAGATTAATAATGTTCGGGTTAAAAGACTAAATATTAACTTTAAGGAATAAGCTAATATTTTTTTATTATAAAACTAGGGGACTGAAAAAGTATAACTGTATACTGTTATCCTTATTGGTATAAATTATGAGGCTGTGTTTTACTATTTCTATGTATAAGTGATGTGGATATTTTATTTTTCCAATTGGTTGTGTATTTTTCAGGAGGCTTATCTCTATGAATTACTCATTAAACCTTCTTGTTTACACTTTTACCAATTATGACAAGCAACACAAGCATAACAATCATTGTTGCTGTATAATTATTTATATAAATTACTAGCTAGCTAATTAAACTATCAGAAATAATACATGAGTATGTGTTTTGATTATTAAACTAGGGAGTGGTGGATTCTGAAGCCTCCTCAGATTGCATGCGCGCCTAATAAAATGGAAGTGCCCTCATCCATCTTAATGGCCCCATTCATGTTTGCATCATTGCAACACCCTCAATAACACTATTGCCTTTGACTCGTTGTGGGGGTGTAATCTCACTCATAATTTCAAATTGTCAGGTACTGAAGTGTCTATTTCTCTGTTTTTTAAAAATAGTCTCAGTAACAAATTTAATCCCAACCTAGGTTTATCTTAATATCTTATTAGCATTCAAAGAGAATTTACCCCTGATTAGCCTGTTAGCTGGGGCCTCTACTTTCTAACTATTTACAAAGGTAATGGAAAAAGGTTTGGGAAAGGGGTATCTATGTAAAATTAGGAACCCCCCCACAAATGCATTCACAGACTCTAATCAATTGGTTTTATTATTCCAAGTCTCACTGGTATTACTGGAAATTTAATAAAAATAATTAAAAAGCAAGCCCGTAATTAAGGAACGCCGTTACGGGGTTTCCCTCCCTGATAGACTGGTAGTACATGCTCACCTGCCTCCAACTTATTCACTTTTGTCGTTTCTATCAGTCACTGGTCACTACTTGAACCAGCTTTCACTGAGAAGCCATTACCAGAGCTCCTTCCCCATTCCTCAACCTTCCCATGGATTCCATTCCTCCCTCCCATTTCACTCTCTTCCTCACTTGCCTTCTCCCACTCCTCTTTCCCTCAGGTATTTACACTCGATGCTTCTCTTTTTGCATGCCTTAACAAACAACACACTTTTTTTTATTTTTAATCTCACCCTTTGCCTTTGCAGGTGTTCTGGCCACTTCGTTTACATTTGTAAACAGATGCGAGTACACTGTTTGGCCGGGTATTCTTGCAAATGCGGGAAGTCCCAGGCTTGACACCACCGGATTCGAGCTCCCCAAAGACACAACCCGTTCCTTCCAAGCTCCGACCGGCTGGTCCGGCCGATTCTGGGGTCGAACCGGCTGCATTTTCGACGGATCCGGATCCGGGTCTTGTCTCACCGGAGACTGCGGCTCCGGTAAGGTCGAATGCGGCGGTTTCGGGGCGGCTCCTCCGGCCACGCTCGCTGAGTTCACTCTCGGAACCACGGGTGGTCAAGACTTTTACGATGTTAGCCTGGTGGACGGCTACAACCTCCCGATGATCGTGGAAGGAACGGGCGGGTCGGGTGTCTGTGCTTCGACCGGGTGTACTTCCGATCTCAACGTGCAGTGCCCGGCGGAGTTGAGAGTCGAAGATGGAAGCGCGTGTAAGAGCGCGTGCGAGGCTTTTGGTAGTCCGGAATACTGCTGTAGCGGCGCGTATAGCTCACCGGCGACCTGTAAACCATCTATTTACTCCCAGATGTTCAAAGCCGCTTGCCCGAGGTCGTATAGTTACGCCTACGATGATGCTACGAGTACGTTTACTTGTGCCGGTGCAGATTATACGATCACCTTCTGTCCATCCTCTCCGAGGTAAACTAATCTTTTTTCCCACCTCTAAACGACCAAAGATTGAAACTTTGACGCTTACGATCATAAATATGTTGTTCATTTGTTAGTTGGAATGAGTGGGTCTTTGTTAAGGTTGGTGCTTTTGCCGTTGGTGATTATGACACTAGCTCTTTACACAACAACCCATTAAGAGGAACTTAAGTTTAGTTTTGATCGTTCTTTGTGAAACAAAAATTGATGATTGTCTATTAATGTGATTGTGCAGCCAGAAATCTTCAAGAGACATGACTCCTATGAACCCAACCATGACACAAGGGTCAGGGGTTGTAGCAACTGGTACCGGGTCCGGGTATGGGTACACTGACCCGGGTTCTATGTCGAGTACGGGATCCGGAGAGGCCGTTCTAGGAGACGGGTCCTATTTAGCTGGTTTGGCCATGGGAAACTCTGCTAGGACACTCCCCTATTCTGCACTTATCTTCATTTCTAGCTGCTTTTTACCTTTTTTGTGTTTGCTTTAGCTTTGTGAAGCTTCATTTTCTTGGCTTCTTTGCGTATCAAATGTAAATGAGTCGTAGGATTTTCGGGGTAAACGGGTTCTTGGATTTTGGCTTGCCAGGAAATCGACATTATTCCTGATTGTAAACCCCCATTCTCCAGAAAAAATATTCCATGTTCCACATTACTTTGTAGCTTATTTTAGTGTTCCCTGTTCAGTTTTATATTCCATGTTCCACATTACTAAGTTCGATGTTTGTGGCGTTCATGGAGCGAACATATTCCCGTGATTTTAAGCTGGCTTTGTCGGGTTTCACATGGATGGACAATCTCAAATACATGTACAATGATTTCTATTATTGCTTGTCTTATAAAGAAGAGAGACAAATGTTTCGCGAAAGATTCTCAGTGTGAATGTTTTGCCAAGCATGTTTTCTTATCTCGTGGTTGAGGACTTGAGGTTAGAGGTAGGACTATTGTTTTTTTTTCCCGGGCTTTTACTTTTTGTCTGCTGTGGAAGAAGGATGTGATGTGCTCATTTGCGTGTGATTAACTTGTTATCAAGTTGAAGAAAATTTCCTCGGAAAAAACTTGTTATCAAGTTGAATAAAATTTCCTCAAGTGTGTCATGGTGAAGATCTGTAGAGCACTAAAGTCGATTAGAAAGGTTATATCATGTCAAAAGTTGAAAATACTCTCGAGTGTCATGCTTCTAATTCGCAATGTTTTTAAATAAAGGGTGTAAACCTTTTCAGCAAATTTCAAAAAAGTAAAGATTAGTGGCCCCAATCCAGTGCATAAGTCAAGAGGGCCGAACGCTTTGGTATGCGTGGATGTGGACTTTTCCTTTGAAACTGCCAACACCTTCAATTGTTATAAAAAATGTAAAAATAATCGTAAACAATTTTTTAGAACAAAAATAATCATAGATTTTTAAAATTGAGATAAAATCTTTAAATCTAACTAACTTTCATCTATGACAAGAGGAAAAATTAATCTTCTGGTTTTTTAAAGTTTTGACTCACTTATAATTTAGTCTTTAGAGTTTAACTTAGTATCATTCAATTCCTGAATTTTTGACATGCTTGCAACTTAATCTTTGATGTTTCTAAATCTCATATGTGGCAAAAATATATTAAAAAATGTTTAATTGATTTTACATAAATTAAAAAAAAAAAATAACGAGTATCCTTGTTCCCACCCAACTCGAATCATCCTCAACCTCTATTTTCTACAAATCTCGTTGGACATCCGTAGTCTCCTTGACAGATCCTTCAGAAGCTCTTTTCAAGCATTTGTGAGATTGATTTTCTTATATATTAAGGGGCCTTTGAAATTATGAGCATCATGTAAATATTTGTTATTAAAATGAGAGATTATACACAAAGTATGTCTTGAAGTAGGTGTGCTTCGACGTTTTCTAATCTCATCCTCTTTCAAGCGCTATTCATCATTTTATCATTCAAAGTTTTTTTTGGAGGACAGAGGCTGAGGGAAATGTGAGTTGGTTGGGGGATGCTATTTTTTATTTTTTAATTTATGTAAAATCCACCTAAATAATTTATACTATTTTAACATTTTTTGCCCTATATGATGACTCATAAATATTAGAGATTGAGTTGCAAACAAATCAAAAATTTAAGTGAGTCAAAATTTTAACAGTCAAAAAATTATTTTTCTCTGCTGTAATAAAAGGAAGTTAGTTGGATTTAATGATTTTATCCTAATTTAAAAAATTTATGGCTACTTTTACTCTAAAAAAATAATTTATAGTTATTTTTTCCATTTTAATAAAAAGTTAAAGTGCCCTTTTTAAAAAAACGCATTTGAAGACTTTTTCAGTACTATTTGATTACTTGGTGCGAGCACGCACTGCTAACTCTTCTTTAACAACTAACCTCAGGCTTAACATTTTGAAACCAGAAAAAGCAAAAGGAACTCTGTTTCTGGCATTATAAAAGCACACAGTTAGGAGATTTAATCAGACAGATTAATGCAGCTACAAAGGTAATAAATAAAAATAAAACTATTATACGTCATGCAAGATTAAGATTAAGATGCGGCTGCTGCAGGATTAATCAAAAGAACATTGAGGCGAGTCACAGTGTAACCGTTACATGTCTAGTTTCTTGACCTTGAGAAAGGGAGAAAGTTGAATTTGCAGTCTTGTTGCCATATTGGACACTGATTCTATATTCTCCTAAGAACCCAAAAAAGCTGAAGGAACCGTGTTGATCTGTCACTCCCTTTACACTGCAAGTTTTCCATTCTTGAAGAAGTTTATCCACCACATCTCCTGCTGGAAGATTCCTGAAGCCATTGTCGGTGAGGCACATCTGATAACACCCTTGAGGATGAAATGCTGTCCATAGCATTATCCCATTCACACTAGGGTGAGAGAATCCTTCCCTCAACACGTCTTCCAAATAGCTAGCCTGCATGCACAGAATCCATGGGTCAATTATATATAGTTTTCATGCAACTAGTATAATCAAATCAGAGAAATTAAGAGGAATTAAACAACATTCAGTCAAGGGAATGGAAGATGAATCAGCTTGTACTTGATGACCTGTGTATATTTATCAAGAGTTTTGCTGACGTCAACTTCAGTAAACCAAATGGGAATTCCAAGTGTTGCCAACTTGTCTAGGATAGCTCTAATGAGAGGAGGATTTGGTATTGTGAAGTGACCTTCTAAGCCAATCCCATCCATAAAGATACCATTTTTCCTCAATTCTTGCAGCCTTGAGATGTAGGAATCAACAGTGGAATTCACATCACAGCAAGTCTCAACAACATTAAAGTCATTCATGAACAAGGTTGCTAGTGGGTCAAATGTATGTGCTGTCTCGAAAAAATGCAAGGTGGCATCAGGACCAAGTCGTCGTTCATAGAAATTGAAGTGAAGCATCTCGTTGCTGACATCCCAGTGTATGAACTCCTCTTTGTATTTGCCCATTAAACTTTGAATACGAGAACTCACAGCAGATTGTAATTGGGGACCAGTAAGGTTGTGAACCCAAGATGGTGTGTATTTAGGATCTTCCCAGAATATGTTGTGGCCTCTTGCTATGAGCTTGTTTTCTCTCACAAATTGCATCATCTGATCAGGAATGGTGTAATCGACCTTGCCTTGGTCAGGCTCTGTTGCGTACCATTTGAGCTCATTTTCAAATACTACAGCATTGAACCGCTTCACAAACCAGTTCTGCATGCACAAAAGGAAAGATTCCCCTTTTTTGTTTTTCATTTCTATGTTTGACAAAAATGTTAAGTATTTGAGCCATTTATTAACATATGGGCTATGACATTTCTAATAAGGCCCAACCCATGTAAAGACCAAGTAATAATGGCCCTTCGGTTCTATTTTTGTCATGGAGCTCCTAGGAATGGACTAGGAAACTAGTGGATATAAACGAATGTAGGAGGAAGAAACCTGGTATGGCAAATTGCCAAGAATGGTCTTTGCTATAGCAGATCCGAAAGGGAAGTCTTTAGAGACCTGATCTACAGTGATGGAAGCTCCTGGCAATCTGCCTCCATTTGAATCCGACACATGAATAGTTACGGCTCGCTTTCTTTTCTGTGAATTCTCAAGGTCGGAACAAATTTAAATTCTGTTGATACATGAATCAAATATATGCAGAAGAAAAACGCTGAACTTAAATGCACTTACAGTGTTGATGATATACTGTTGATTAAGTCTCCACTGCTGTTTGGTAAATGGCTGCAAAGAAGGACTAGCCAGGGCTATTTTGATGTCACTACCATCAGCTTTCTGCAGCATTAGAATTTAGAACAATCAAGTATGTTAAAAGGATTGAAGCAGTTTAGGAAGCTGCAAAATTTCAACAAATTTTGGGGAAGGTACCTGAAAGAAGAGGATTGATAATTTTGATGAGGAATCCAGAACAAATCCACCTTTAAGAAAAGACCAGCACCCAAGCTTGGCCAAAACTGTGCCAATGCAATCGTATACCACACTTTCCGTTTGGAGGGTTGCCTTTATTAGACCTGAACTTCCATTAAGAACTCTTACCCAAACTGTAAAATATCATAGGCATCAGCTTCATCACAGTGCAATACCAGTATACAACACCTAATCTAACCCTTCTATCTCATTACAAAAATATAGTCAGAGAAACAGAGTAAAGAAGCAAAAATTTCTATATGTTGGGCACATTACAAAAATGAAGTAGGAGAAAGAGAGTAAAGAACGCCACCCAACTGGAGAAACAGTAGATTGTCCCTTGAGTGAGGTTGCGCAAGACCAAAGAAGGCATAATATAACCATGGCTTTCCTCAACACTTGGATTATGAGAGGAAAACTGAGGGACATGAGTGCTCAAAATTCCTCCCCTGTAAAGTGGCTCTTCCGGCTCCCTTTTACACTGTCAAGAAAACACGTACACTGGAAACAAACACAACCTTAATCTTTCCAAATCCCACTATGAAAATGTCTTACCTCTGTATACGCAGTGGAGTCATAAATGGGTCCATCTGCAATGCAGAAGACAAAATAACATCACACACTGAGATTCCCAGTCAACTTAATACTTAACACTCGAATTAGGGGGGAAAAAGAAATAACCGTATGAAGTGGAAACCGAGGAAGCAGAGACGAAGAGAAGAAAGCCAACGAATGGAATAATATTTCCCATGTGTAGAACTTTGGAAGTTGAAGGGGGTGACTTTCCTTCAGGAACAGTAAAAGCGATTGAATTAAGAAGTCCAGACTGTGGTGAAAGGGAATGGTTTAGCACATACACACACAAAGGCCCCTGTCAGTGTCCTGTATCTGACCCATTCTTTCTGGTTAAGACAAGTGTACTTTTTAGTTTTTAGAAGTTAATGGCAATGAGAGGTGATATGGTATCACAAGGGAACAGGACAATCCTGAGCACAGACCCGTGCTAGGGTAGATGATCACATTTTTTTGCTCAGACCTGATAGGATACCAAGTCGTTGAGACAAATTAAGGGTAGTCAGGAAGTTATATTCTATATGTATTTATTTAGGAAAGTTTGTATCAGTTTGGTTTGTCAGTTATGTATCCTTATATATAGTCCTTTAGGTTGTAAACAGAGGATTATGCAGAAATATATATTGAAAGTATTGTCTTATTTGGTCAAGAATTCCGCATTCTGTTAAGTGACTCTACGTGAAACATAAAGCTCCATATGACTGGGACCAATTATTGTGCTATGGGAAGCAATCATAAGAAACAAATAATGGATCAACCCAAGATAAGCCTGGATGTCAATCATCAAAGGAAAAGGAAAACTCTTCCACCATTTGATAACTTGGCTCAGCAAATGGCGTTTTTGGTCACCAAAATCCAAAGCATTGACGCGGAGATGAGGGAAATCAAGCAACAAAAGAAAACAGATTATCATGAAGAACAAGAATATAGAAAATTGAGAAGTCGACAGGGAAGAATATGAAGATTTTGAAGGAGATAACCTCCGTGGAATAAGCAATCGCATTTAAGACCTTATACTAAGGTGGAATTTCCAAAGTTTGAAGGAGGAGACACAAGAGGATGGATTATGAAGGTCGAAAAATATTTCCAGTGATTATCAAACACCAAGAATTTGGAAGGCGATGCTTTGGATGTTTTTACCTGGGTTTCTTCAAGCCGACAATTCGTTTTTGGGACGAGTTAATTCAAGTGTTCCAAGATAACCGGTCCAACAGAAGTTCTAGAATCTTGATATATTTTTAGCGATATTTTACAACTGGAACAGTAAGAGAATATAGGAAGGAATTTATTCGAAGGTCTTCAGACATTAGTCGGTCTTCCAGCATTGCCTATTAGCAATATTTATTCATGGGCTCAAAGACGCGTGAAAAAAGCCGACGTGAAAATTCGACCTCGCACGGTGTCACAAATGGCGGTGTTTAGCACCGGAATTTGAATCAAAATTCAAAGCCAAGATGCATCCATCTCGGCCCACCCAGTAGTTCCTCAGGATATCGTGGAATTGATTGCGGAAATAATTATAAAGAAAATATATTACCAGCCTGTGTCTCTTTAATTACACAAGGCTATCGGGATATTGGCAAATTTTACCACTTTGGCTTAACTTTTCATTCATTCAATTTACCCGTCGCACATGATCTTTTCTTCATTTGGCATTATCGATCCTAACCTATTCTACAGTCTTGCCCTCTTTCGTGCATTTTCATTATTTATACGTTTGGACTAGTTTTTTTCCATTAAGAAGCTGGGTTTAGTGGTTAATAATGGCGGTGGGTGTAAACTAGGATCCTAGTGATCTAGCAGCAACACCCAATTAATTCGTGTCTAACTCATTCAAAGCTAGTCATCCTTCCAATCTTAGTTTGAAGTGGTTGGATCAATAATAGAGAGGTGACATTAAAACTCAAGGCCCATATTTTTTGGAGACTTGAAAAGTAGAAACTGTTGCAACGAAGCTTCCATGAAGCATCAATTACTCAGTCACGTATATAAAAAAAAATTACTCAGTCGCGTGCGAGCTCCTTCAGGGGACAGATAGATATGGAAAATTGAAATCTCTTCATGAATAGTGAAAAAAACGTAACAGTCCCTAATATGTAAAGGTATCAATACCATTTGGGTAAAGTTTTGAAATGGTATTTGTAGAAAAATGGAGAATGCATGGTAGATCTTCATCTTTTTGGCTTAACAATTGGTCTAATATGAACAGGTCTCTTATTGATTTGATTCAGAGTAATGAACATCTCATTGATTGGAATAAGAATGTGGTTGAGTATGTGATGGAAGAGGGTGAGTGGAATAGAAAGAAGATGGAGTACTGGTTTCATTCTCATATAATTGATGATCGAATTGTCTGTGTGTACCCTTTGTGTGAAAAGGAATAAAAGGATTAAATATACTGGAAACCATTCACTGATGATTGGTTCTCTATCAAATCGGTATATCATTTTCTTTTTTCAAGTACTCGATGGGTTGAGGATAACATATGAAGATCATTTGGAGATGGTTTGTTCCTCAAAAGATTAAAGCCTTTATGTGATTAGCTACTCATGGAAGAATTCATACATTGAAGCTGAGAATGCAAAGAGGATTGGAGACATCTACTGCTTGCCCTTCTAGATGCGAGATGGATGAAGACTTGATCCATTTGTTGCAGGACTGCTAGAAATCAGTGGTCAAATAGAAAAAATGGAATATATTCTTTTCTTTACAAGGAAATGATTAGATCAAATGGAATTTGACTTATGAGATTGGCAACAAATATACAAAAGAAAGTTCCATGACCAACCTTGTTTGAGTATCTTTGTTAGAATGCATGGGTATCAAGTTGTAAAAAGTTATTTGATTGTGAGGAGACTAATATGGGACTGAATGCACTATATAGTTCCTTCAAAACATGTTCGGACAAAGATATTCTTATAATAAATGATTTAGAAAAGAGGATTAATAGTTCTCATACAAATTGGAATCAACATGAAGCAAACTGCATCAAAGTAGCAATCGATGGCTCAAGATGAGGATCGTCAAAATCGGCCCAAAACGGGCCGTGATAGGGCCTCAAAAATAGAAGAGAGAGGTGAAGTCAGGCCCTGCAGGGCCACGGGCTTTTACGGGCCGGTCCGTTTGGCCCGTCAGCTTTTTTTTTAATTATTATTATTATATGAGCATGGAAATTTTATTATTGAAAAGAGGATGTAAATCAATTTATGTTTGAAATTTAATGCTTAAATATATGCAATCATATGTAGACGTGCGATAGTGCTTGAATATGTAGCATAGATTCCTTACAATTTTTTTTTTTTTTGCTCAGGATTCCTTACAATTAATGTTAACATATTATAATTATATTGTTTTTTTGGCTTAGAATCATAATTATATGCAAATCATATGTAGACGTGCAACTCTGATAGTGCTTGAATATGTAGCATAGGATTCCTTACAATTAATGTTAACAAATCATAATAATATGCAATCATAGCATGTTGAAATTAAAAAATGAGAGTCTTAAAAATTTCTTGAAAAAAATTTCTTTGATATATTTTCCTAACAAAATCCCGAACCGAGTTGGAATATAATGTTCATGTCTTATAACAATGTAGAGTCTTAAAAATTTTAAACTAATATATTAATATTGTTATTGACTACTCCTCCTTACACTATAAACTATGTTCATGTCCCTCCACTCCGTCTCGTCCCTCCACTCCTCGTCTCCTCCTCGATCGCAACTCTTCTCGCCTTTCACGTCTCACCGACCATAATTTATGTATATTAGTGGTATGCTTTTTATATTTTATGTAAGTTATTTGAGAATATAATTTGTTTTTTATTATGAATTTGTGAATACTTATTTTTTGGATGATTGTGTTTTTTGGATATAAATGTTGACAACATTTATTTGATAAATTAGATGATTTATGTTGTAATTTAGAGCTTTAATTTTTGTAATTTACTAATTATATTTCTTTGAAAAACATGGAGGAAAAATAATTAAAATTTGGAATAATAATTTCCGGGCCCTGCGGGCCGGCCCTGGCGCTCTCGGGCCGGGCTTTAAAAAATTGGTGTTTTTCTTACTCCGAGCCCTGTTAGGCCCTGGCCCTTCACGGGCCGGCCATGATTGACAGCTCTAGTGAGGATGGAAGGAGTGGGTGTTGAGGGTATCTTCTAGACCAAATGACATATGGCTTGTAGGCTTTAGCTGCAAACTAGCTAATGTTCCTCTGGTTTTTGCAGAAATAATTGGTTTCATTCAAGACCTACAATTGTGTTAGTTCAAAAGGTATAGGAACATTAATTTAGCTATTGATTGTATAAAGGCCATGAATTATATGTTAAGAGAATATGATCAACATAATCTTTTCAAGGACATTCCGAATTATATTAGGATGTTTCTTTATAAAGATTGACAAGTTGTGATCACCCATAAATATAGAGAGATCATAACAATTGTTGATGAATTAGCCCGATACTCTCATAACTAAGATGGAATTTTTTGTCTTTTAGATCAACCTCCTCATTTTTATTCAAGAGGTAGACATTAATAAAGATTAGGAATATTAATTGAAGTTGATGTAATGTCTCTATTAAGTTTCTTGATTCCAGTATTATTCTAGAAATAAAGGAACAGGCATGAAGAGGACGATTACTGTTCATCACAAATATTCTTTTTTTTTTTTTTTTTGTTCAATCATCACAAATATTCTTCATTTCACCTTAAAGGGAGAATGATACACATATGAGGCTTTTTCTCTATTTTTGGCGCTTTTTAATAATTAATTACCATTTTGCCATTTGTTTTCAAAATATTTCCCATGTCCACCATTTAGTCGACTAAACCAAGGTTTAGTCGACTAAATCTCGACGGTTTTTTTAAAAAAAAAACCCGACATTTAGTCGACTAACCCAAGTGAGTTAGTCGACTAAATATCGGGACATTTTAAAAAAATCAGCCACCCGCAAGGTTTTTACATTAAAAAGACGTTGGGAAATATTTTAAAAACGATGGCAAAAATGGTAATTAATTATTAAAAATGTGTCAAATAGGGAAAAAAGCCAGAACAATGAGCTCACAATCTGACTAATGCGTCTTAATGATATTAGGAAATCTCTACAGACACAGGAAAATTCCCGGATTACAGTGCTACATAAGTAAATATAAGCACACTTTCAATCTTGTCTCGAACACACAACTGCAATTTGCCTTAATCTTACTGAGAAATATCAGGATATCACCAATTCTGGCTAAAATTTTTACCAAGAATCAGGGATATCATCGAGCAAAAAGCCCATCAATCCTAAGATCCTCGAGCCTTCTTGGTAAGTCATGGGCTATCTTATATTTTTGCTGGCTGAAATCTTTTTGTAGATATTCTTGGTTCTGACGGATAATAAAATGTCCAACAAGAAGCCTACGATGCAGGTGGCGGCCATGACGATGAAGACTAGCCGGTAACAGTGAGCTCCGACACAGGTGTTGCCGCCTCCTGCAATGGCGGTGGCCTCCATATCATACAAAAGGCCGGCAAGGAGGCCGGAGAAGAGAAATGAACCGAGGGGAAGATTGAGGATGAGGATGTTGTAGATGAGCCCATAGTATTTGAGGCCAAATAGTTCAGAAGCTGTGGGAACGGTAATGGCGAGACGCACGCCGTAGCAAATACCGACCACCACGGAGCCAATATAGAGAGAACCAGGCAAGGCCATGGCCATGAGTATGTATCCTACGCCCATCACAATCTGAGACGCTGCGTTCCATAGAGGCCTTGGGGTTGCAGCTTTCCTGTCAACATATCCATGAGCGTCAAATATGTTCACTATGTTAACTCTATTCGATTTTTCAATTATTTCAGTTTTTAAGTAAAAACTGAAATGAAAAACCGAATAGTCACCTCTAAATTGTTTACAATTAGTCAATGCTACAAGAATGTAAGTTCAGACATCTGACCAAACAAGTTGGGTTAGATTCCCTTGTCATTTTCTACTTGATTTCCTACGTTTCACCTAACAATCTAACATTCACCGTCCACTTGATTTTCAACTTTTATTATAGGAACTTTAATAGCCCTACCTTTAGTCCTACAGCTTACAATTCAACACAACTTAAATCCCCAAATTTCAGACCTTTTTCTTTATATTTTCGCATGAGAATTGATTTTTTTCTTCAAAAAAAAAACCTGATTTAGCATTAGCTTTTTTATGAGGTTTGTAAGTACCATTCTCCCAAAAAGCGTATATGAGGCTATATAAATTAAAACGTTACATACGCCCAATACACGCAAAGGATGCCCATTATATCAATATTTGATTGATAGAAATATATATAGAGAGAGAAAGAGAAAAAAATACTGGGTCTGCTTTTCATGTTCATCATAACGATGAACAACTAATTTCTTATCACTATCTTAGCCGTTTAAACTTTGATCTAAATTTAAAAAATTTTATTCTTTATTTTTTGAATGATAATGAGAGGTAATAATTATAAGATTATCTTTATTTTTAGTTTTGCATATGGTAAAAATACAAATTTATTTAAAATATAAAAATTAAATTAAATTAATCTGGACCATTCAAAATTAGACTGGATAAGGTGGGTAACTTACTTGATGAAGTATTCGGAAACCGAACCCGATACGATCCGCCCGAAGAAACCCCAAATACTTGTAAGAGACACAAAGAGGGAGACGTCGGAGTATCCGAGTGCCAAGCCGATTTGACCCATATTGTTCATCACCGCTAAACCCGTTCCAACACCGCACAGAAAGGACACGAACAATATCCAGAATTCAATCGTGCTCAGCGCCTCCACTATCGTGTGTTCCTCTCCAACCACCGGCCTCCTCTTCCTTACAACCCCCGTCGTCTCTTCTCTCACCTTCACCTCATTCTGAAGCAACGGCTCTTTCCCGCTTTCTTCAATATCCAGAACCGGCAAGCCTCTCAAGTATGAGTGCACCGGAATCAGCACCGGCGACGCCAGCAGAACCAGTAAACCACCGGCGAACACTCGAGACGCGACCATGCTGGGGTCGGGCACGAATCCAAAAACCAACAGATAAACGGCGACGATGACTGCAACGCCGTTCAATATGCCGAAATACATGGATTCTTCTTCGTTCTCGGCGGCAGTAGAAGCAGGGGGAGTCTCACGGAGGAAAAAGATTCCAGTGAGACAGACGGCGAAGGGAATTACAGAGAGCATGATGAGGAAGGATGAGGGATCGTCAGAAAACAGAGCAGAACAGAGATAGGTGAATATCCCAGTGCTTAACCCAACAAAGCCTTTCAGAATGCCAGAAACCGGTCCTCTGTTTTTCCGAAAATTTCGTATGCACGTCACTAACACTGCCGTGTTCATCCACGTCGTGCTATTCCCTCCCAAACACAAAAATATGCACATCTATACAGAACCAACAAGAAGTTAATTACATAATTTTTATTCATTTATGCAGATGAAGACATAAAAAAAGATCTTTCCCGGAGATAATGAGGCTCACTTGGCAGTTGCAAAAGTAATTAGATTGAGCGTATTGATTGATTACCTGCCAATAAGGAAGGGGTTGGATCCGTTGACTAACGACAAGCCATTGGACGCCGTAGCCGAGGAGGCCCTCGAGGGAGCCGATGAGGAGGATAGCCCAGGTGGGGAAACGGTCGGAGGCAAGGCCGGCGAGGAGTCCAAAGGCCTTGCCGACATCTTTAGCGACGGAGAGACTGTTGAGCTCGACCTGGGTGAGATGCATGAGGGATTTGAGGGCATGAGAGTAGTTGGAGAAAGTGTAGTTGTTGCCGGAAATGGATTGAATCCAGACGGCAGTGACGAGGCCGAGCCATTTGACGGCGGTGGAACGGGAAACGGAGGATGACTGGAAGAAACCCATAGGAAGGGGGAAAAAGATGAAGAAAAGCAAGACAAGCGGATATTTTGGGTGGGAGTCGGCAGAATGTATATTTATAGCGATAGTTTAAAGACAAGTTTCATTTTTTTTCCCTGGACCAATGTTTAAACTTTTAATACAAGTTGAGTCTGGGTGGGCTGAAGAGAAAGCGACGATGATGCCGATAAATAAATTCAACAAAGGAGGGAGAGTAGGCGGGATGGAGCAACACGACGGCTTTGGATATGGATGGGGCCCATGGGAGGCCGTACCCATTGGACCGTAGTACGCTCCTTAACGCTGATTCGCAAATGGTACCCGCTTCTCAGGATGCCTGAAGGACATTAAGCAACATGATGAGTTGAAGATTGACGCAGTTATGTCTCCAGAGTACCAATATGTAATTAATTAATTAATCGTAACAATTTTTTGAGATGACAATATCCCACAATATAAAACTTAAAAGGCCATAAACATTATATATTATAAAGTGCTTCCTATTTTACGCGTGGTGACAATAGTTTAAAACTTAATTCCCAGTAAAGTGGTGGGGCTACTTACCTTGTAGTTTTAATTAGCCAATACCAGTACGTTGTAAGAAATATGGGAAATAGTCTTAATTAAAGTTAATATTTCATTAATATTGGTACTTTTTTGTTTCCTTGTATTTGTTTGGCGTTCGGTACCTTTAACATAAAGTGCTGATTTCACAACCCTCAGTGAAGCTCTTTCAACGGCGGAAACAAATCCCATGTTACATCAAGGTTGGGTAATATATCACTCTCTCTCCTGCGTCATTCTTTAATTTATTGTAACAATTTCAAATCCAACATGAACATGCATCACATTTGTTTCCTAGTTGCACAAGTTGTTCATCTGACTTTAATTTTAAATCACCTTTGATTATGATCGGTTAAAATAACCCAACTCATATTTAACGCCCACCTAATTGGGTCTGTCCCTCACACAAAGATTATAAAAAGTTAAACAATAACATGCCTTCATTAATATATGATTTTTGGTAATCCATATATATAACCTAGTTAATATGAGCTCCACTATAAAATCTATATCGTGTCATGTAATTCACCAACTATAATTAACATTACCCGTTCCTCAATTTATAAAGTATACGAAAAAATATATTAATTAGTGTTCTGGTGTAGAATACAAGTGTCTAGCCTTAGAGGGTTAGTAAATGATTGACATTGAATCTAAAGGTTCCCAAGGATGTATGAACACCCAAGGGGAGATTACTCAATGCTATCTACGGTCAAGATAACACTAGGTGATCAGTGATCACCGTGCAACATAAGTATGACGTATTGCCAGAGGGGTGAGAGGTGTGCACAGTGAGACTGAATGTAAATAGTCGAATAGAGAATGGAGAGAGTGCACCTAATGAATGTCCTTTTATTTATAGAGGTCACCTAGGGTTTCAGCCTACTGGTTGTGCTGTCCGTTCCCCGCCATCACGTCCCCACGATCTGTGCTGTGTTTACTCCACTACCTGCATTACCTCAAATTACGGGCATGATCATGGGATGATTGGTGTTTTACCTGATTGAAGAAGATCCTGTCATAAAGTGCCCTTACTGGGCCTAGACTCTGCTAGGCCCATTACTTGGATCCATAACAATTAGTTTAGTGGTTCAATTTAATTATATATGAAAATGATATTGGGGGATATATCAAAGAAAAAAAAATTATATATGAAAATGATATTGGAGGATATCAGGAATTGCAAACTATCTAAGCAATGCATTCATCACAAGCATTAAAAAGAATATATGTGCCGTATGAATTATAAAAATGACTATGTTAATACA
Source organism: Acacia acuminata (assembly GCA_019022655.1). Taxonomy (NCBI): domain Eukaryota; kingdom Viridiplantae; phylum Streptophyta; class Magnoliopsida; order Fabales; family Fabaceae; genus Acacia; species Acacia acuminata. Next base: position 2,777,926 of record JAFJYI010000061.1, read on the forward strand.
TATTTTATAGAGTATACGAGTACTAGGTTGAAAAAAAAAAAGCAAAATCAATAATTTATGTTCAGTGCGTGTTGCGTGCCGCTGGCATGCGTTTTGAACAGGACAGTGGCGTTTCGGGTTCCAACGCGTACACCTCACCTGCCTCCACTGACACTGATTTCTGAAATCCACTTGCACGCTGTCATTGGATTCTGTCTTCTCCCCATAAGATAATCAACCTTTGCATTTTTTTCTTCTTTTAAACGATGGAACTCTGTTTAATTTGTTCCTGCTCTAAGAGTTGACTTTTTGTTTTTTTAAAAAAATTAATTAAAATATTTATATTTATATTTATCATTTAAACAATTTTCCATAACTTATAAACTGATATACCACATATTATTTATAAGTTTCAGGGCATACCAAGAAGAGGTAGGTATTTCAATAATTATAGGGTAAATTTTCAACTTCACCTCATTTATGATTGTTTACCTTTTAACTTTTTTTTCTCTCTCTATTTTCATTGGTATAATAATATAGTAAAATTGCTATAATCTCATTAATTTGGTTAAAAGAGACTTATAAATAGGACCAAATTTTTTTGGTCAAAAAGGAACTTATAAATAGGATCAGAGTGATATAATCTACCTATATACAATATATGATATAATTAAATAATTTACTTAAATTTTTTAATCTCTAAAAAATTAATTTTATTTTATATTTAAAACGGATAGATAAAATATATGTTTGAGATCATGGCTAACTTTGCCTTCCAAGGCTGGCCTCACAACTTATCATGGCAGATCCGCTTCTTAGCACATGGCTTTCCCAGATATAAGCGGTGCCTCCTCCCATCATGTGATGGAAGAATATTCTTTTTCTCTTCCTTTTAATTCCCTTCTTTTCTACTAATAAAAAAAGATTGATTTATTTAATGGTTTAATCAAATATTGATTGAATGGACTTATGTCATAAATGTTCTACACTGGGGAGAGGGGAGATTGAGCGATTTGATTCATTTATCTTGTCATCCAACTGACTTATTCAGTTTAATAATTTTCATAAGTAATTTTAGCTAATTAGTGTATAGCAATCATGATATATATTTTTTGATTTTTCAGGCCAGAAAAAGAATATATTTTTCTTATACTTTTTCACGGTCAAACTACGGGTTGGGTTTCTCTCATAATCTCTTTTTCATTATCCCTAATCATCTTTAAATCATATCATCTAATCAATCACAATATCACTTTAACCTTTCTCTCACTTTCTCAATTAATGGTCTAGATAGTGCTAATGAGGAAAAATAAGAAAAATGATTAGGAGAGAATAATCTTCCGTCAAACTACGGAAAAATAGGCATTTAGGAGGATAGCATATAAAATATTAAAAATGGGAAATAATTATAAAAATAGATGGCCACATCATTCACGTGAGAGGCTTGTGCCGTTGGCTGTTTATTTTGTTTTATTCAAAAAAGCAGGAATGGTTGCTAGAATATTGAAGCAAATTAATAATAAATGTTATGATGAATTAATATATATGTACTCCAAAAAAGACGGCAAAACGTGTTAGTTAAGGAAAATGAAACAGCGACACACAGGAAAAAGCAACAGCGGCACAATGGTTATGAAAGAAATAGTTTATTAATTGAGAAGCCGATGACAAAATATATAAATAAAACGGAAAAGTCCTTTCAGGTTCTAAGAGACAAATAAAATTTTAAAAAATTCTCACAAAGAATTCAGATGTCAAAAAAGTTATAAGAAATGAAAAATTAAAATAAAACCAAGAGAAAATAATATTTATTATGATGGACCATAAAAATTGTAATTATTTAGAAAAAAAATCATAATATAAATTTAAAATTACTAAATTAAATCAATTAGTATTATCTCTTGTATTCACAATTTAAAAAATAACTAAAATTAAAACTAAAATTGTCCATCATGATATGATCATATTTTTTAAAAATATATTATTTAATTAACAATTGTTAAACTCATATTTTTCTTAATTTTTATTTTTCAAAAATTTATGTCATTAAGTTGAAATTTATATTATCAACGGGGATATCAATTAAGTTCTTTTTAGAAAAATAAAAAATAAATTATTTCATATTTTTCACAATATAATAGGTTAATCAGATTTTTTTTTTTTAAATTTTATTAGCATTACATGAATTTTTTAACCCTCATAAATTTCTAATTTTTTTTTAAATTTTAAAAATAAGTTATACAAACTTTCTTGGTTTAACATATATGATAAATTATAAAAGATTTTTTTGACTTTTATTAAAACTATATAATTCCATTTTTAATTAAAATTTTTGTTAATTGTAAAAAAATATAATTTTTGATATTTGAAGAGTGTGTAATTTATTTTCATAGGTATATATTCAAATTGTGAAAATTGAAAAAACCATTGTTTAATTTAATGAAACGTAAAATTTTCCCTAAATATTATGATTTTAAAAATGTACTCCCAAAAAAAAAAAAAAGAGGATAAAGAGGGGAATGAAAAGAAGATTTTGAAACAGCGGCATTTTGGTATTTTTTAATTTTATATTTTTATATTGAGAAGCCGATGACAAAATATATTAAAACGGAAAAGTCCTTTCAGGTTCTCCATAAAATTTAAAAAATTCTCACAAAGAATTCAGATATCAAAATTTTCAGAAGAAATTGTCAATGGTACAAACAGTTTTTTGACATCCGAGTTTCTCATGAGACTTTTTTTAAAATTTTATTGATTTTTTGAGATCTTAGAGGATATTCCTTAAATAAAATAGTCATAAGTTAAAAGAGGGAATTAGTGTTATTTCGTAATAAAAGACGTGTTGGTTGTAAAAATGAAGGTTTTTAAAGAAAGAAGAAAAAGGAAGGCGAGGCATTTGGGGAAGCGATAAGTTATGGGGAGGACGATAAGTAGAGAGAAGGGTCCAAATAACCAAACGTACCAGCCATGTGAATCCTGATTTAGATCCCCGATCTGACCAATCACATCGAACCAACACAAAGAAAGAGAACATCGCCCACTTTAATTTGTCGTATTCGGATGTACAGCACTGCGCAGCGGAAAAAGTATGTCTCCACTAACTTTCGAAATATATGATTAATTGGCATATGATGCACACTCACAAATATCTCTGCCCTCCCCACATAGGAAAGGCATATTCCTTAACCCTAAATTCATACTCGCATATTCGCACCCGGACGTTCCCTGCTGTATGGTCCTAGCTAGCAAAGTCTTGTGTCCAACATTTCTGTCTCAAATACTAGGGTTTTCTTCTTTATTTGTACACAAGTATAAAGAAATGAAATAACTAATTAATCAACCTAATCAGAGTTTATAAAAATGACAAAATAAAGTTATTAAATTGAGGTAAATAGTGATGAAATTTAAAACATGTGATGATCGATGGATGAAGACGTAGGAGACGATGGATGAAAACATATAGTTGAGGTGGTCGGTGAGATGGCAGGGATCTATGAATTCATGTGCCTATTTTAGATTAGTAATAAAAACTGTTTTTTTACGTTATTTACAATAAAGGTAAATTCATAAAAGGACGTAAATGTGTTTTTCTAACGTCAACTTAAACACATTGTAAAACTCATTGATCCGCTGATAATTAATGGGGACTTAACAGGGATAGGGATTATTATTTCTTTTATATAATAAAATTATAGAAAAAAGGTTGGCTACACTTACTATTTAAATATAAGATGAAATCTTTCTTCCTCCTAAATGATACCAATATTAAACAGAACCAATCGCCTATTATCGTCTATTATCTTCGAAGGTTTACGTATACACCTAAAAGTTAAAATATCTCCCATATATAGTAACTTGACTAACCCCTTCTTTGATCAATGAGAATTTGGTAGGGATTATATTTGACGTGACTTAATCATGACAACAGTGACAGCTCATGCTGCAGTACCTGTCCGTATGGATAAACCCTCCACGACTTGTCCACCATCAGAGCCACTCGCACAATTCAAACAGGCCATAAATATTATTTGCATGCAAACGCTGCGGATGTGACTTGTCCGATTTCTGTAGATTGCGTGAATGGCTGGTCCGTTCATTCTTCACTGACAGGCTCACCCAACAACGTCCTCATTCATTCAAGTCTACTGATCAGTCCACCGTTACATCCCCCTATCATATCAATTCCTACACTTTTGCATTTATAGCCCTTCACGCACACTCACGTATATATTCTTATCATATCAATTCAATTACAACACATGGATCTTAAATATTTTGAAGGTTTTGTCCGTTCCCCATATGTATAAATACGTACGTCATCACCCCTATTACCATTGATCAGTTATTGGACGTACAGCTAGCAAGCCTTGCGAATTTGAAGTTACTATTGGTGGCAAGCAAAGATCCAAAGTGTGATGAATCTTACACGAATACGCCTCTCTCAGCTCCCCAACTTGTTGCTTGCGGATTTCTATTATATATATCTCCCTTCTTAACCTTCTCTCTTCACTTCTTATCAACGTCTACTACTCAACAAATTAAAATCCTACCCTTCACCATTATTCCACTATTCTGGCCTTGTTTTACGTACCCAGCCTTTGTTATTTAATTTACTTAACTTATGTGGATCTGAATTTAAAGATAGGGATGAATTGATGAGGTGGATCCGTGTGGAGATGCATTATATTATTCAGCAACACGGAGGAGCCTCCAATCTGACTCTTGGGGAATTCAGGAGCCAACAAAACCAAAATATACGGAGGCGTGTTTTACATGTCTCCACTGTACTTCACTTGTCTTTTTCTCAAAGGCTCTACCTGCCATCCATATCATGTCTGCCCCATATATACCCGCAAATTTATATTTATAAGATTTGTGGGTCTCCTATGGACGGTCACTCACAACTATATATATCATCAACGTGCCTTAATGAGCTGCCCTTTTTTATTAATATCATCCCCACCTGCTTTGCAACATATATCACTCCTTCCAAACACAACTCACGCACGCCTTTATCTTTACAAATACATACGTACGTCCCTGCTGCCTCACTTGTACGTACTCCCTCCAGTCCATTCATTAATTGGACCAAAAATTCTTTCAAAAAAAACATAACTCACTTGGTGCCGCCCTTTCTGGATTAATAAATCGTCATGATGCATGCCCAGCCCACTAGGTATGCACTTGCCCTAAAAAATGGTCGACTTACGTATTCCGCCATTCTGCCTACCCAATGAACCATGCATCTATTAAACAATCTGCTACTTCATCACGAACTCAAAGTATAAGACAAAGTTGAATTTTTTTTCAAGATATTAATAAAGTTCATTTATATTTATTATTTTTTCTTTCAAACTATTTTGTCTAACTTATAAACTAATATATAATAATCTAAGAATACACAATATATGATATGATTAAATAACTTATGTAGCTTTCTTCATCTCTCTAAAAAAATCAATTATATATTATATTTAGGTCGGAACAAGAAGCAAAAACCAAGCAGTTAATATGTAACTAAAAAGCTCTCTTACTTCAGAAATCACTGTTTATGCAGCAAAACCCGATCTTTGCATCGGCCTCGCATGTATGTCTCTAATAATAAGCCCATCTATACAAAACATTCGAATTTTTTTCCCACCATAATCGGTTGAATTTGCAGATGCTTATGCTTTTATAAATTCTTACAGTAGTATATATATTTTATAAAAATGGAGTATACAGTTTTAACCAAAGTTAAAAGAAACCGCATATTGTGCTTAATGATGAACAACAGAAGAGCCACCATTTCTTGTGCAAACCAATGAATGGCCGCGAAACAACTGAAGCTCTTAACGTTTCTTTGCAGCATGATTCTGTAATGAACCCTGCGGCTTTAGATAGAATTGCTTCTGTATCAAAAAACGACGCATAATGCTGTTTATTGTTGTTAATTTGTTGAAATGTCACAAAAGTTGGAGGGGGAAAAATAAATAAAATTTACGATTTCTTTCTGTCACGTGGGCTCCGTCACTTATCATTTCCTAATGAAATTGTTCCCATGAAAAGAATTTGAAAAAAAAAAATGAAAGAATCGAACGAAAAAGGAAGAGCGGGAAAACAACAAAATTACAAAGGAGTCCAGCAGGACTTCGTTTTGGGGTTCCACACGCCGGGGATCAAGAACCTTTGCCGTGCGACGCCGTGGACGTTGAACGATCCAAAAGTCCTGCGGTCGATCATCACCTTCCCTGGGTTGCCCCGCGAAAATCCGCTTCCGAACGCCCCCTTGCACGACGCCGTTGCGTCCACCTCATCGTTCCTGAACTCTGTGTAAAACCCCTCACCGTGTGGATTGGTCACCGCTCCCATCAATCCCCCCGCCAAGGACATCACCATCGCGTCCGCCGCCAAGTTCGAACTCGGCGGCCTCAGCACTGGCGACCCTGCCGGCGCGTGCACGTCCCTCACGAACGGCCACGCGCATATCGGGCACTCGTTCTCCGGATTCCCCACCAGCACATACGCCTGTGGCTTGTCATTTATAGCTGCACCATCATTTACAATCATGTTATTATGATATAGTTTGTTATTATCCGCATGCATGAGATCACAATGACTCCTCAATCCTATTTATAAAGATAAACATGAATATTTCAATTTATTTTCTTAATATCTTTGGAAAAAAAAAAAAGTTAACTGCAGGATGTATGCGGTATTAAATATGAGTCGAAGAATAAGGCATCCGTGAGGAGAAAGATTACTTAAACTGCCGTGCTGCCAGCAGCTGCCGGCGCACATGTTTTGGAGGGTAACGCCATCGGAAGCGACAATGATGGGGAGAATGTTGTTGTTGCCGCCGGTGAGGCTGGGGATAAGTGCCATGATCATATCCTTAATCAAGACTTTACCCTGAGAGAAACCAGGGTCCGACTTCTGGTTCACCAGTTTGACTCGGATGGGACCCGGGGGTTTTCCGGCGAAGGTTTGGTAAGACTCGACGACCTTCCACCAGTTGTTGACGTTGGGTTGGGTCGGCCTTACTGCATTGATGGACTTGATGAAGGCGATGATCTTGTTCTTCTGCACCTTGGTGACGTTGCCATACCACATAATGGCGACGTTGAGGTTGCCGGTGAGCAAGTCGCCGTCGTTGTAAGTGAGGGGAGGCAAGGGCCTTTCAACGGCGTGGTAGGAAGGTGTGGCGGTGGGGAGGAACAGGGCCAGAGCCAGGAGGAGGGCGACGTTAGAAGGCGCCATTATTGGTGTTGGTAGTAATTTGTAAAAAATTAACGCCAACGCTTGTCAATGTTACATCGTCATGGCTATATATGCGTCAATTGGGAGGATATTGCTATTTGAGGGCATGATTAATACCTCAGATTCAGGTGTTAAGGTTCAATACAGGGATACTGGAGCGTGTTTCACGGCCATGACTTCTGTCAGGTTTTTCCAGAATGGATGAGTGGTGTGTTTTAATTGGATGGTCAAAATGTTTTGAATCAAAGGAACGGGTCAACGCTCCTCCAATAACATTGCAATTGGTCTTCAAAAGAGGGTAATATGGCAGAAATAAACCCCACATACTGCCCCTATATTATATTTCAATATTTCTGGTGTTTTCGCTTTTAATTATATGATATCATATTAAGTAAATTCACATCTGGTCTAGACCACGACTTATTAATTTGATTGATATTAACTTATACAAATTATATATGTGCAATGTTGTTGTTAAAAAAATATGTTGATGATACTTTAAGTGATGATAGACGTGATAAACATTACCAAAAATGGTTTTCACTTGTTACTACCTCTGGAGGGAGTATTTCTTTAGATTGAATGAGATTCTCGTCCAAACATTAAGGGTTTGTTTGGTTTGAGGAAAGGAAGTGGGATGAGAAGGGAGGAAGACTAATGTTTTTAGCTAATATTAACCCAAAATATTAGTCTCTCTCCCCTCTCCTCTCACTTATATTAGCCCAAAACATCAGTCTTCCTCCTCTCCCCTCCCACTCCTCCCCTCAAACCAAACAAACCCTAAGATCTAAGTGTGAGATTACTGTTGGGCCACGTAAGACCTGAAATTCATCAAAATAAGTGACAAATGATGTTAGTTCATAATCCAACCCACACAAACGTGACACTGAGTAATCTTATCGCGGGATTAAACGGGTTATATATGACGTGTGGGACAGAAAAAATAAAACTTGCTGGTTTAAAATTAACTTTACTGAGACGTTGATCCTAACAACTTGGATAACCACCAGCAATCTAATTCTAGTCCATAAATATATGCTTTTAGAAGAATGGTTTTCTCTTTTTTTAAAAGGGAACAAATACTTATTTTTCGATAGAATGACGTGGCAGTCCCCTCCGTCCATTCCCTGTACTACATGTCGGCAATCCCCAGGCTAAGCCCGCCCCCGCCCCCGCTCCTGTCGATTCCAAACCCCTCGATCCCCCTCGTGCTGGGGCTCCTCCGCCGCACGACGCCCCTGATCCCAAGCTCTCCCGTCCTTGTTCAAAGTCAGTTCTCTTTCTTCTTTCTTCTCTGTTTTACTATTTGCCTTTTTCCCTTCAATATTAACCTCTTCCCCTCATCATCCAACTTACTCTTGCTCTTCACTTCTTCATGTTTTATTTGTTTCTCCTAAAACACCAGCAATAACCATTCCACACTCAAATTTTAAGCCTTGTTTTCCCCTCCCCCTAGTCCCATTCCCTACTTCAATTTCTGCTTCCCATTTACATGATTTTCCCCCTCTTCCTTCTCTGTTTCACGGGAGTTTTAAAAAACAGCAGTCTTATGAATTTCCCGATTTAGTTGTTCTCGTATTTCATAATACGGGTTAGATGATTCGGTGACGGTTTGCCATTTTCTGGAACAATTCAGTTATTCATTTTCTCTCTTGCCCCCTTTCAATTCCCTGAGGCTGACCTTCCCACTTCTCATCTTGGATCCTTCTCAATATCTCATACTGATTAGATCTGTGTGCTTATCATGGTTGGCTCATTATGCCTTTAATTCATTGCCAACTGGATTGTGCGCATCTTAATTATTCGATTCTATATTTTCTTTGTTCTTTATGATTATTTTATTTCTAAATGGACTCCTTTCCCCGCCATATCGGCTCAAGTCTTCTTTGATATTCCACATTATTTTATTCCTTTTTCTCTGACGCATTACTTGCGAGGCCACGTTAATTATTTCATGGTTAATTGATTTTATTAAATCTAATGGTTATAGGTTCTTGCTTTTTTGCTCATTCTTGACGTAGGAAATTGAGTTGCATGAGACTGATGGCCCTTGCTTTCTAGTCTACACTCACTAGTCATTAAGTTTTCTTGATGCTTTGTGATGTATAATAAAACCTTGACGCAGCCAATTCATTCATTATTTGAATACTCACTACATTTAATGAATTCTAGTGAGGCTTGCTGGAAAAGGAGTCCTCACTGTTTAGGGATTCCTGCACATACTCTGTTGTCTTTTGATGAATTCAGACTTCTAGGGATTGAACAACAGCATTTCACCATCTTCTATAAAAAGACCGTTTTCTTTTCTATCTTTGCTGAATTGTTACACTTCAGTTGGTTGGACTTGTAAAGAACGGCTCTAATTTAACTTAAGGAGTTCTTATTTGAGATGTAATATAATATTCATGATTCACTCTTTGATGCGTTTAACTCACTTGTGATGATTTCTGCTTTACAGAGGCCCCTGAACCTGCTAAGCAGGATGAACCTGCAAAGAAGCAGGGAGGATCCATCGACTGGTGTTAGTTTTCATTTTTTCTAATCTTTCAGTTTATCACATTATCTCTTGCTTACTAGGATTGATCCTTATTAATATTGCAACTCTTGATCATGCAGTTTTTCCACATGCTGTTGGGAACTATTTTTAAAAGAGAGAAAAAATATTGTAACCCATACCTGATTCCGACACACTACCTCGGACTACGATACTAACACACTATCTCAGACTCTGATACCTCATCCCTGATACCGACACACTACCTCGGACTATGATACCGACCCACTAGCTTAGAATTTGATACCACATGCTAACCCGAACTTTGATACCACGCAGTAACCCAGATTCTGATACCACACATTACCTCGGACTATGATACTGACGCACTAGCTCGGACTTTGATACCACACACTAACCCGGATTCTGATACCACCCACTACCTCAAACTCTGATACCACATTGTTCTATGTTATGATTAAGACTCTTCGATGGTATTTGAATTTGATCTTGTATTTTTGTTTTTGAGGTTTATTTTTCTTACACACGTAAAACAACTTAAAGAACAAAGCCCAAAAAAATATGGACAATATTCAAAAGTTTATGCTTCCTGATGAAAGCTTACTGTAAGTTCTAAAATCCTAGTTAATCATTGTGCAACAGGGCAAGCATTACCTCAATTTTTTTCAGCTTAGCTTCAATTGTTGCTTTCTTGCTATATTCCCATGCAACAACAGCAGAGAGCTTCTTTTGGGCTCTGTTAACAGATCAAATATTTCTCTTTTACTCAATTGTGAATACAGAGAAAGAGCATGATAATAGAACAAAACTAGCAAAGAATATGTGAAATCTGCAAAAGGACCATTCCTGTCATGCTTTGTAGGGAATTTAATATTTGACATTTGAAGAATCGATTTAAGTCTTATAAGACAAAGGTAGCAAAATAAACAAGTATTGACATTAATCATTGCTGACTTTTAGATCAAATATATCCAAGAAAATACGTTCAAATCAAACAAAGCACAAGAGAACTGAAGAAAGTCTTACTTGTTCTCTACTTTGGTTTTCTCACTTTCTTCCCATGCCTTAATGTAGGACAACCTTTTCTCTTTCTTCACTCCTTCCAGAGCAATATCTGTAAAACATATAGAAGGTAATCTTGCTAAAGAAGACATATGCGTATTGAAAATGACAAGCAATAAATATCTTCAAACAGGATATTAATTCATCAATTTAATTAAGTCATGTGAAAGATCCCCTCATTTTATAGGATATTTTTTTGGTCTTTGTTCTTTAAGTTGTTTTACGTGTGTAAGAAAAATAATCCTCAAAAACAAAAATACAAGATCAAATTCAAATACCATCGAAGAGTCTTAATTATAACATAGAACAATGTGGTATCAGAGTCCGAGGTAGTGGGTGGTATCAGAATCCAGGTTAGTGTGTGGTATCAAAGTCCGAGCTAGTGCGTCAATATCATAGTCCAAGGTAATGTGTGGTATCAAAATCTGGGTTAGTGCGTGGTATCAAAGTTCGGGTTAGCACGTGGTATCAAATTCTAAGCTAGTGGGTCGGTATCATAGTCCGAGGTAGTGTGTCGGAATCAGGGATGGGTTACAATATTTTTTCTCTCTTTTAAAAATAGTTCCCAATAGCATGTGGAAAAACTGCATGATCAAGAGTTGCAATATTAATAAGGATCAATCCTAGTAAGCAAGAGATAATGTGATAAACTGAACGATTAGAAAAACTAAAACTAACACTAGTCAATGATCCTCCCTGCTTCTTTGCAGGTTCATCCTGCTTCTTAGCAGGTTTAAGGGCCTCTGTAAAGCAGAAATCATCACAAGTGAGTTAAACACATCAAAAAGTGAATTATGAATATTATATTACATCTCAAATAAGAACCCTTTAAGTTAAATTAGAGCCGTTTTTACAAGTCCAACCAACTGAAGTGTAACAATTCAGCAAAGATAGAAAAGAAAACGGTCTTTTTATGGAAGATGGTGAAATGCTGTTGTTCAATCCCTAGAAATCTGAATTCATCAAAAGACAACAGAGTATGTGCAGGAATCCAAAAACAGTGAGGACTCCTTTTCCAGCAAGCCTCACTAGAATTCATTAGATTCATTAGATGTAGTGAGTATTCAAATAATGAATGAATATGCAAGGTCGGTGCAAATTCATCCACTCTCGTATTGAAAGGTGCACCTGCACGTGTAATTGTAATATTGGATAATAACCCCATATAAAAAGACCTAATTACTGAGCCCAAAGAACCCGCGTAATTCCCTCGTCTAATCACAATCTTTTTCATTCTCTAACCTCCCACATTTAATCTACTCTCATGACTCATAATTCTTACATGATATATAACAATAATAAATAATTAATTTAACTTATGTTTTTAATCTTTACTGAACTATAATTATATTATATATATTTATATGAGTAGTGGGGATATAACACTTTGGTCCTATTTATCATCTCTTTTGACTAAAAAATTTGGTCCTATTTATAAGTTTCTTTTGACTAAATAAATGAGACCGTGTGTGACAATTTTGTCCATATTATTGTACCAATAAAAATAGAAAGATAATAAAGAGTTGAAACATATTTATTCATAAATGAGGATAAAATTAAAAATTTATCTTCTTCTCTTCTCACACATCACCCTTTAATGGGCCTATTTGGATTGAGCGTTAGGAGCGGTTGCGGTAGAGTTAATGGACTTTGGAGAAAAAGCTCAACATGGTGTGTTTGGATTCGGCGTTAAGTTTCGGACTTAAAGCTCCTAACGCTCAAAAGCCCGTTAGGAAAAAAGCTCCGTAATCTGACTTTTTTCAAAATGCTCGCTTTTTGACGTGGGCCCCGCCACTTCTACCACCATCAATCCAAACACAAATCATTAACTCTACCGAGCTTTTTTTTTTTCTTACCGAGCTTTTTTAAAGTTAGATAACTTTTAAGCTACCGCTCTTACCTTCAACCCAAACAGGCCCAATGTCGTCGCCATCATCCTCGGTCTCTTCATTTTCATTTCAATCTCTCTACTCACTACTTGGCATTTATTGCTCACATATCCCACCTGCAAACTCGCTGATCACCCCTCCCTCTCTCCTCACATCAATTATTTCTCCTTCCAGTTCCTTCCTCTTCTTCCCTTCTACTTCTCCCTCCATAAATAAATACATGAAGATTTAATTTAATTTTGTGTCGGAAGTTATCACGTAAGAGCAATGTTATCTTAAAAAATTTTAGGAACAACGTTGTTTTGAAAATTTTTAAATTGTAACAATTTCTCCCTAATTATTGTTCAGTTAAAATTTAACCTTAAGTAGACTAGAACACGTGTCATTCACATTATTTTTGTTAAGGTGCATACTTGTCCTAAAAGTTTTTTCTTTGAACAATATTGTCCTAAGTTTTTTAAGTTCAACATTGTCCCAGACATTTTCAAATCATAACAATGTCGCCCTAACCATTATTTAGATCAAGTTCCGCTGTTAGTTGAACAAATATACTAAATTGACATAATGCTTAATAGTGGAGAAGAAGAAGCCACAGATAGGGAGGATCTCACATTCGCCAATGAGTTATTGGAAAAAAGATTTAAATGCATAATGTAGGGAGCATCTAAGGGAGATTGTCAAGAACAATGCTGTTGAAAACCCTCTACTGTTGTACCCAACGACACCAAGATAGGTAGGTATCTGTTTGATTTTCTCTTCACTGCAACATATTCTTTCATTTCTTTGATTTTCTCCAATTTTTAAGACCATTAAATTGCATTTTTCTTTAAAATAAATTGTATTATTTATAGATATAACTTGAGAAGAATGAGGGTGGATGATATATAAATATGCTATATCAAAATATTCAGTTAACTGGCGATCAAACTTCACTTAGATAATAGTTTGAGTGACATTAATGTAATTTGAAAACTTTTGAGCAAGCATTGCTGATAAATAAAAACTTTGAAGCAAAATACCACTCGATCTTATTTATAAGTCTTTTTTAACTAAAAAAAAATTGGTCCTATTTATAAGTCCTCTTTGACCAAATAAATGAAATTGTGACAATTTTGCCCATATTAATTGTACCAATGAAAATAGAGAGAGAAGAAAGAGTTGAAGGTATCCAATCATAAATGAGGGTAAAATTGAAAATTCACTTCATAATCATTGAGCTAACTACATCTCCGGGATGTGTGATTTGGTCAAAAAGGACTTATAAATAGGACCAAAGTGGTACCACACTGATCCTATTTATAAGTCTTTTTTGACCAAATCACACATACCATAGGTAGTTAGCTCAATGATTATAGGATGAATTTTCAATTTTACCCTCCTTTATGATTGGATACCTTTCAACTTTTTCTTCACTCTCTCTATTTTCATTGGTACAATTAATATGAGCAAAATTGTCACAATCTCATTTATTTAGTCAAAATGGACTTATAAATAGAACCAAATTTTTTGATCAAAAAGAACTTATAAATAAGGCCAGAGTAGTAGATCCTTAACCCTTAAGATTTTATTCATTTTTATTGTGTGTATGAAAGACACCTGTTGATTCATAAATAGTATTGGTAAAATTTTCTACTATCACGACTATTTATTACATGAATTTATATTGCAGAGAAATAGAGGGCTCTACTTTATGTAAATCGAAAATAACCTTAAAAATGTGTAAAAGGTCTTGTCAAGTTTTCCGACATTTAAATCGTTCCTGGTCGTCTAGAGGATGCCACGATATTTATTGAGTCATAAATTTTCTGAGACAGATCCATCTGCCCAAAGCTTTCTGATACAGGAATCCTTCATTTTGATTTGGGACGCACTGCATCTAAGAGAAGGCTGAGGTGTGTAGGTCTGCTTCGCTGTGGGAAGAGTTGCAGGCTAAGGTGGACCAACTATCGAGGCCTGACATAAAACGTGGCCCATTTAGTGCGGAGGAAGAGAAGCTTGTCATACAGCTTCATGGCATCCTCGGTAATAGGTCCTCCTCCATTCCCTCCCAATTACGAGTTTCTTTACAGTTTGGTTGATGCCACATTTATATATATATATATATACCAATTCAATTTATATGAAACTCTCTGGTGTGAGGAATTGGTTGTAATTTCGATGAAAGGAATAAGTAAATAATATATGGACGCAGGTGGGCGGCAATAGCTAGCGTCGCAGATGGATGCATGTTGCTTCATTCTAAATATCTTGTTTAAAGATATTTGTTTGCTTGTCATTTTCAATACGCACATGTCTTCTTTAGCAAGAATACCTTCTATATGTTTTACAGATATTCTTCTGACAAAAGTGGAGAAAGAGAAAAGGTTGTCCTACATTAAGGCATGGGAAGAGAGTGAGAAAACCAAAGTAGAGAACAAGTAAGACTTTCTTTAGTTCTCTTGTGCTTTGAACGTATTTTCTTAGATATATTTGATCTAAAAGCTGCAATAGATTAATGTCAATACGTGTTTATTTTGCTACTGTCTTATAAGACTTAAATCTGATTCTTCAAACATCAAATTCCCTACAAAGCATGACAGGAATGGTCCTTTTGCAGATTTCACATATTCTTTGCTAGTTTTGTTCAATAATCATACTCTTTCTCTGTCTTCACAACGGAGTAAAAGAGAAATATTTGATCTGTTAACAGAGCCCAAAAGAAGCTCTCTGCTGTTGTTGCATGGGAATATAGCAAGAAAAGGAGCAATTGAAGCTAAGCTGAAAAAAATTGAGGTAATGCTTTACTTTTCTGTTGCACAATGATTAACTAGGATTTTAGAGCTTACAGTAAGCTTTCATCAGGAAGCATAAACTTTTGAATTGTAATGATTTTGAACAAGAGGGTAAACGGGGGAGAGAAGAGAATGGCTAAAAGAAAGGAGGAAAAATTAGGCGACTATGAGGGATAAAAGGAAGCGAGGAGGAGAGAGTACTCAAATATCAATATTATTTCATTCATAATCCAAGGCTTTACAATATTTATAGAGCTCCAAACAACCTAACCCTAACTTGATCTTCAAACAAAAGAAATTATAAAGATAGGAAACTCTACTAAATTGGAAATTATTATTATAAAATTAATGATACATCTTCCTGAACTAGAATAGAATCTAATTATTCCTCATTAATATCACATTCCATCCAGTAATAACTGAGATGGCATTGAAGCCTCTGCAAGTGGCC
Source organism: Acacia acuminata (assembly GCA_019022655.1). Classification (NCBI taxonomy): domain Eukaryota; kingdom Viridiplantae; phylum Streptophyta; class Magnoliopsida; order Fabales; family Fabaceae; genus Acacia; species Acacia acuminata. The sequence goes on from JAFJYI010000061.1 coordinate 2,793,832, forward strand.
CAAATATTAACGAACTGTTAGTTAGAAGAGTCGGCCTTTTAGTTTCGTGATACATGGGAGCACCAAGGGAAGCAAAACCTTTTATGTTATTAAAATAGAAATGTGGATGAGCAGGAAGAACTGAAGAGAAAGAAAGCAGAATATGTGGAGAAAATGAAGAACCAGATAGCGTCGTTTCACAAGGAAACGAGAAGAGAAGAGGGCAATGGTTGAAGCCAAGCGGCGAAGAAGTTAAAGCGGAGGAACTTCGCAAAGTACCGGCATATTTGGAACCACCCAAAGAAACTTCTTGGATTCTTTTTATTCTTTCTTTCTTTTCCGATTTGTGTGGGGCTTCATATTTTTATAGCAATGAATAGTGTGCATATTTTTTTTTTTTTTTTTTTTTTTTGCTTTGTTCTTTCGGTTGTTTTACGTGTGTAAGAAATTCATTGAGGTTTATTTTCTTACACACGTAAAACAACTTAAGGAACAAAGCCCAAAAAAAACATATGCACAATATTCATTGTTATAAAGTATCAAGCCCCAAACAAATCGGAAAAGAAAGAAAGAATAAAAAGAATCCAAGAAGTTTCTTTGGGGGTGGTTCCGATTGCGCGGTACTTTGCAAAGAAGTTCCTCCGCTTTCGTAACTTCTTCGCCTCGCTTGGCTTCAACCATTGCCCTCTTCTCTTCTGCTTCCTTGTGAACCGACGCTATCTGGTTCTTTATTTTCCCCACATATTCTGCTTTTTTTCTCTCCAGTTCTTCCTGCTCATCCACATTTCTATTTTAATAAGATAAAAGGTTTTGCTTTTCTTGGTGCTCCCATGTATCATGCTAACATGTATCATGAAACTAAAAGGCCGACTCTTCTCACTAACAGTGCGTTAATATTTGGGCCACTTGCAGAGGCTTTGATGCCATCTCGGTTATTACTTGATGGAATGTGATATTAATGAGGAATAATTAGATTCTATTCTAGTTCAGGAAGATGTATCATTAATTTTATAATAATAATTTCCAATTTAGTAGAGTTTCCTATCTTCATAATTTCTTTTGCTTGAAGATCAAGTTAGGGTTAGGTTGTTTGGAGCTCTATAAATATTGTAAAGCCTTGGATTATGAATGAAATAATATTGGTATTTGAGTACTCTCTCCTCCCCTCGCTTCCTTTTATCCCTCATATTCGTCTAATTTTTCCCTCCTTTCTTTTAGCCATTCTCTTCTCTCCCCTATTTACCCTCTTGTTCAAAATCATTACTTCAATTCAAAAGTTTATGCTTCCTCATGAAAGCTTACTTAAAGTTCTAAAATCCTAGTTAATCATTGTACAACAGGGCAAACATTATCTCAATTTTTTTCAGCTTAGCTTCAATTGCTGCTTTCTTGCTATATTCCTATGCAACAATAGCAGAGAACTTCTTTTGGACTCTGTTAACAGATCAAATATTTCTCTTTAACTCAGTTGTAAAGACAGAGAAAGAACATGATTATAGAACAAAACTAGCAAAAAATATGTGAAATCTGCAAAAGGACCATTCCTATCATGCTTTGCAGGGAATTTCATATTTGACATTTGAAGAATCAGATTTAAGTCTTATAAAACAGTAGCAAAATAAACAAGTATTGGCATTAATCTGTTACAGCTTTTAGATCAAATATATCCAAAAAAAATACGTTCAAATCAAACAAAGCACAAGAGAACTGAAGAAAGTCTTACTTGTTCTCTACTTTGGTTTTATCACTTTCTTCACATGCCTTAATGTAGGACAACCTTTTCTCTTTCTCCACTTTTGCCAGAGCAATATCTGTAAAACATATAGAAGGTATTCTTGCTAAAGAAGACATATGCGTATTGGAAATGACAAGCAAACAAATATCTTCAAACAGGATATTTAGAATGGAGCAACATGCATGCATTTTATAGGTATTTGCAAAGAATTCATCAATTTAATTAAGTCATGTGAAAGATCCCCTCCTTTTTCAAGGGTCTATGATCAGCTGGTATCTTAGAAATTATGCCAAAATGTTATGTTTTCATTGAATAACTAACAAAACCCTTAAAAAATTGCAGGTACCGATTAAAAGGAGGTTTAAAATCTTAGATAGAACTATGACGAAGGGAGAGATAAGTGCATGTGACATAAAAATCCATGTATGACTTTGCTGTATGCCCGGAGACTAGAAAATATAGAAGCTTAACTAGATAGCTTTCAAATTGGTTCATTCAATCAGTTACAATATTTTTTCTCTCTTTTGAAAATAGTTCCCAACAGCATGTGGAAAAACGCCATGAGGAGCTTTGTTGACATGGCCGTGTTTGCTACAAAATTATGCAAAATTATAACCCATCAGTTCCAACAATCCTTCCAAAAAAGGCACATAAACAAAAGAAGATTGTGTTTGAATTGCTCATGCATATGACAGACAGCAAATATGGTTCGCATTCATCCCTTAGCAAGGCACCCTTTTGTATGTAAAACCACTCATCCTTTAGAAAATTTACTAAAAAAGTGTATAATTATCCTGAAACACAGTATTGTTCGGTATATTTGCTACTTTCACAATACTGTGATTCGTCAAGAAAAGAATAGTGTCATCCTTTTCTAGCCTCTTAGGCTTTCCGTCTCCCTAGGGTAAGAAGAATGAAACATAAAGTCACAATTTTTGTAGCAAACACAGCAAGAAATCAAAACGAAACAAATGCAAATGCTTACCAATATTTCCTAATACTGTGAAAAACCGAGGACGGAAACTTCTACTGCTTACTGAAAAATAATACCGAGGACGACAGAAGGAGGAGTAAGGAATGAAGCTCAAGTTTAAAGGTCAAGCGATGAAAAATAATATAGAGAAAAAAGCGATGATTTTTGAATCTGTAAAATGAATCAAAATGAACTGTAAAAAGAACACATGAACACAAAGGAATTAAAATGAACTGTAAGAAAACACAAAGGAATAAAAATGAACTGTAAAATGAACACAAACAAAGATAGTTCATTGTTCAAGATTTACCTCGTTCTTCGGCGGAAAGCGATGTTCCTCTAGGTCTGTAAGAAAACCTACAAGCTCTGATGCGCATGGGTCTGATTGGAAACCATAGACAGACAATCGAAGCCGAACTTGAGCTCATCGTCGACGCCAGTGATGGAGAGAAGGTTAATCCACAGAAAAACTACCAGCACAACTTCCTCTTCTCTGCCTCTTGTCTGGGTTCTGAATCTGCAGCATGTAAACCCAGAGGAAGGATGAATCCAATAAGAAAGCATATTTGTAATGAATCCATTTTAAAAATACAACAAATCCATTAAAGCAAAAAACTGAGGAAGAAGAACAGGAACACGGGCCGAAAGTTTCCATGAAAGAAAGGAAAATAGAAGGAAAGGAAAAAAGCGCACAAAGAAAAAGCACCAGCACTCTCTTCATCGTTGTTGCTTGTTGGCCGCGGACGTGGTCACCGGCGAAACTTCGCCGCATCTACGACAAGGAAAAGAGGGAGAAGCGGAGGTATGGGTTTTCGGCGGAAGAAGAATGAAACGCAAACTGGTGTTATTTTTCGAAAGAGCACACCTTATTGTGATATTGTGATGTGATGCGTGAGGACTGAGGAGGATGAATTTTACAGATTCAAATTTGAAATTTGAAATTTGAACCTGAGGCGAAGGGGACACAGTCTGAACTCACTGAGATTCGCTCCAGTTTTTTCCATTTTATGCTTGAGACAAGAAGCCAGTCACGGGTTAACACTTTCACGCTTCCGAAGCCATAACCAGCAAGTGAAACAAAAATGTGAGAGAAGCCGATATATATATATATATATATATATATATTGATGCTACCTTTCTTTCTTTCTTTATTTTTTGTCAAAAACCGTCTTTCCACTTGCCTTCATCATTCAATCATTCATGTCTAATTGTCTATGTCTTTATCTTTGACCCAAAAAAAAAAAAAAAAAAAAACATGTCTATGGCTTTATGTAGAAATTAGAATCATAGCATCAGTAATCAAATGAGATTGTTCCGACCAAAAAAAAAAAATCAAATGAGATTGTGATACAAAATATAAAAAAAGTACGAGTCCATATTTGGCTAGCTGTTGGTTTTTTTTTTCCCCAATACAGATTTAGTGTTTTATTTTTTGAAGAATCAGTTTAGTTAGTATTTAGTGTCAAAATAATCAGTGCTTTGGAGGCAGAGAGCTTGATAATTTTTTTTTTATTAATTCAATAATTTGATGTTGATACTTTTTTTATTTATTTATATTTTATAGTATGGATCCTTCAAATTCGGCCCGTGCTAGTAGTCCTGCTGCTCTTAGTGCTGCTGCTAGTGTCATTGTTGATGAAGAATTATTGAGTAAACCATTGTGGAAATATGTTACCAAATTAGATGGTGGAGTGGAAGCAGGAGGGAATCTCTCTTGGAAATGCAATTTCTGTAAAAGAGATTATAAAAGTTCATATACTAGAGTGAGGGCTCATTTGTTGAACATAATAGGCAAAGGAGTTGGAAAATGTTTAGAAGTGCAAAAAGGAGACCTGTTAGAGATGAGAAAATTGGAAGAAGAAGCTAATCAAAGAATGCAATTGAATAAACCCAGAAACGTACCTTTACCCCCCTCATCTTATAGTTTTTCCACTGACTTAAAACGTGTCCTAACGTGTCGAAATTTAGACTTTTTTTAGGATTTACGTGTCGGAGTGTTGTGTCGCATGTCGCATGTCAGTGTCCGTGCATCATAGATAAAATCTACGTGAAGATGCTTCATTTGGTTCGTGACTTTGGAATCTGGGAGCCATATTTCTACTATGAATTGTTTGTTTTTCCTAAGTACATGTATCTTTTTATTGGAAATACTTTTATTTAAGACACTATTGGATACTAAATGTGAGCAACTCTTTTAACAGGGATTCAAACTTTTAGTTCGCCTCGTGGTAAGAGTCTAGCCCCTTCTACTAGATCCAATCCCGTGAATTGATAATAACCAGAGTTCGACCAACTAGCGGCCTGGGGTGTGTTAATGGACCTAACCTTGATATGTTTTTGGCCCAAATAACCTGGAGCTATAGGGTTTCTTGGAGTTACACACTACTACAAAATACATTTTTAACGTCCATTTTTAATATATTTAGACGACTGTTTTCAAAGGATCGTGAATTTTATGGTCATTGAAAGTTAATAACCTACAACGACTGCTTTTTAAAAACAGTCGTTATATGTCTTTCTTTTTTCTTTTTTCTTTTTCCAAATTGATGAGCAGTGGCAGAAAAGCATTCCAAAGGGAAAAAAATCGGAAAAGCCAAAGATAATAACAACAATAATAATAAGAAGGAGAAGAGGACAACATCAACAATTTCCATAAAGACAACATCTACGCCCTGTAAAAAAGATGTGGATGCATCTTAAAATTGCCAGTGTCAACTTCTGCTATGTTTAAACTATAAAATGGTATAGTAAAAACCAAGAGAAGAGAAAACATGGACTTACTATCTTTTTCATATGAAAATTGACATTCAGAGCAGTCCAAACTCCAAAATGCCAAAGCTCTTTGGCCTTTTCAACAATTTGTGCAGCCGTTCTTTTCAAGCTGCAAAAACAAGGGCCAAAACGTCATTATTTCCTGCGAACAATGCAATTACATATCACTATCCACAAATTCAAAAACAGAAGAAAGTAGAATCGATGAGAAAAATCAGAATATCGATGAGAGAAAATATAATGGGGAATCATATCCTAGGCGGTGAGGCGAATGGGAATAGCAAGAGGTCGAGCATGAACAAGAATGAGCCTGAAGAGAGGATTAGGGCTCGAAGTGAAGAAGTGATCGAGAGTTAATAGATGATGAAGGTCGCTTTACGGTTCGACTTGGCAAGAAGTAAAAATGACAAGTTAGAAAGAGAGAAAACAACACCAGATAATAAAAAACAATGACAGGAGAATCAAAATGAATTTACGCGGGCACATTTTTGTTTGTTTTTGCTGTTTATAAAGTTGTGCTTTCCCTTGTCGGTTCTCTATTATTTTTTGGGTTAAGGTGCGAATTCGCCAACAAACTATTACCCCAGGAGCAGCCAACACAAACAACTATCAAGTGGATCTTAAATACAAATAAACTTTTGAAAATATTAAATAAGCACAATCACTGTTAGCTCATGTAACGTCCCGTCTGTTGGGACATTGGTGGGTCCCACCTTTTCCATTGAAGTCTCCTCGCACCGACTCACCGATTGTGCGACCCCTGAGAACTCCTTCCCACCACCGATTGTGCGACCCCTGAGAACTCCTTCCCACCACCGATTGTGCGACCCCTGAGAACTCCTTCCCACCACCGACTCTAACCCTGAGGACCATACAGTTCCTTCATGCCTCCTGAGGCGTCCCGCTTCCTTGGACGCCGACTCCTCTGAGAGCTCGTCGTCCATCGGAACCCCCCAGCGACAAGCGACAACGATTTTTCGTTTAGCAAGGACCAGCTATGCTTAGGAAGACGATGACGAGGTGCGAGCAAGTTCCATGGGCTTGGATCTCGGATGCGTTAGAAGACTCGCTTCCTATCAAGTTAGTAACCTCCTTTTTCTCTCAATCGTTCTCCTCACCGATTTGATTCCTCGTACATGGAATTTGATGTGCTTTTTGTGCTTTCTCTCGATTCTAATGCCCCGAGTGAAAATTTTACTCAATCGTCAATTTCGGGTTTCGATTTTCAGATCCGTTGTTTTGAAAGATAATTAGTTCTAATTTTGATTTACTAAGGTTTTAGGAGGGATTAAGTTTCCTCTTCGCACTCCCCAAATGGCTCTTCCCCAATTTCTTCTCTTTCCGCCCCTGTTCCGCATGCTTCCGTGGCTTTTTCGGGCTCCACTTCCTCGTTCGAATTGCTTGTAAACTGTAGCACCGATGTGGAAGAAGATGCAAAAGCTAGCAAAATAGTATTAAAAATGGAGACGATAAAGTGAGAGAGTGACGCGAGGAATAAAGAGAAAAGAGGGGTTTTTCGCATCATGGGTGGAGAAAGATGACCCGGAGGTGTGCCTTAGAATCAGAAGCCGGAGCGACGGGGAGAAATCTCCAGGGCATTCAAAGCTGGGAAAATACAAGGAAGAAAGGATGCAGAATCTCGGAGATTTGGTGTGGAGAGAGTAATAGTCGTGCTTGGCGGTTGAATGGGCAAGGGCCAAGAGCCAAGAAACACCGCTTGACTTCACCGACGTATATGACTTAGAGCTAAGAAACAACCCTCGATGGATGTATCTAACGGACGTTGAGAAAGATTTAACAGATTTGTACCGATTTAACATTTTCAAAAGTTTATTTGTATTTAAGATCCACTTGATAGTTGTTTGTGTTGTGCTCCCGGGGGTAATAGTTTGTTGGCGAATTCGCACCTTAACCCTTATTTTTTTCACAAATGTTTGAAAAGTGGTCCAATATGTCAGAAAAGTTATAACTTTTCGAGAGTAGCACTTAAGTTTATTAAAACTACATGGAGAAAGGAACTTGGCATTTTTAAAAAATTCAATGACCGTCTTATATGAAACAGTGGTTGTAACTAAATATGAAAAAATTTAACGACTGTTTTTCTTGAAACAGTCGTTAAATTTTAAGATAAAATTTTAAAAATGTCACCACCTCTTTTTCAATTTCTATTTTTTTAAAAACGGACGTTAATTGGGTGTCGTTAAATTACTTTTTGTAGTAGTGACATGGCTACTTTTTTTTTTTTTTTTCCGGTTTGGAGAAGGGAGTATATGATTCCATGTTACGAACTCAAAACCCCATGCAAAACCATTCAAAGAGCATGATCCCTAGGTAAAGGTATCATGTTGGACACAAAATATAGGCACTTATTCTAACGGGATTCAAATAATAGTTCATAATGTTATGAGAGATTATGTTGGGATCCGTACAACGCAGCGGAGTAAAATTTCTACGAATCCCGTCCCGAGGATCACTCAGGTGCGTTTAAACCAAGGCTAAGGAATCCGGATATTACCTTTGGAGAACTCGTTCGCGGTTTCTTCTTCGTTGAACGGGTGGGCTACCTCCTCGATCGCAGAAGACGACTCGTAGAATCGGCTTCCTCTACCGTATCCACACGAACAATTCCCGAACACGGCTACTAGTGTGCTAGCGCCTCTTTGCGTCTCTCTCTATTTTTCACTCTAGGGTTTCTCGCGGCTTCTTAGAATACGCTCGACTGAAAGTACCGTAGGTTTTCTCAAACCTGTTCAGCGTATTTAATGCAAAATTAATCGTATTAATTTTTAAATTCAAACTTTAAATCTGGATTAAATATATATTAATTAAATCTATCCGATAGATCTAATATAATAATATTTATTTAATCGAATTAAAAGCCGATCCGAAATTTCGAATTCGAATCTAGATTAAAAAAATAATTAATTAAATCTATCCGATAGATTTAATCCAACCTATTCATTTAATCCAAATTTAAAAGCCTTCCGATTTAATTTATCTCAATAAATTAAATCCGAGAAATGATATCTATCTATTTAATTAAATCGAGATACTAATATCTCAATTTAAATTAAATAGACAATAGTATCTTTATTCGAAAATTAAATGAGATACAATATCTCTATTTGTTTTAGATATTTAATTTATCAAATAAATTAAATATAAAACAAATAATATAATAATATTTTAATCTCAATCAAATAATATCATTATATTATTTTCGAATTTAAATATATATATATATATCCCTAGATTAAATTCAGTATTCATTAATCTCAGATTAATCTGAGATTCAATGAACCTGGACACTTTTACCCGTGTTGGATTATTCTTGTGTGCGACCCTGCAGGCCCATATGAGACTGGCAGTGGGCCAAGACTGTATCAGCCCACAAGTCGCAAGCGGCCTCTAGCAAGACATTGCGACTACCTAATTCATATGGGGATCGATGACACGATACAACCTTTCGTACAACCATATCACGTCCCTTTTGTCACGCGATAATTCGGTCAAGGATGAGGCATGGAGAATGTCAACTTCCTTTTCTTGACCATTACTTTCTCGATTCTCGAGTAGTCTAACAAGTGAAATGGAAACTCTTTTCCATCACAAGATGGCCATACATTTCTTAGACTCACTCATCGAGGGGCCCAGATATCTCTCTACAAATGTGAGGGACAAATTCCATCTTGACCATTCACATTCCTCCGCATGAAAACCACCGATCCCGATCCTAGCCTTTATCATCACCCGGTCAAAGGTGACTTTTGACTAGGTCAAAGATCGTTGACTCATCATGTAGGAATCCATGATGATCTCGGGTCATAGGGCGTCGTGACGCGGTTATACATGAGATAAGCTTATGACTTAATCCACGCAGCTTTCTCATAGTGGGTGGGTCAAAGACTTGTACTCTTACAAGTGCCCATGACTTTGATTGTATCTCTATACCTCATCAAAGTCATCTTGGTCTCAATTCATCTTCGCTCCGCGAAGATGACCGATCAGGACATTTAGGATAATCTATAAGATGTATCCAGGGGATGCGATTATCAATATGAACATGCAAACAAAAAAATGATAACTAAAGAGAATACTTTAAATAACTTAAATATCCAAAGTACAATGAATTGCCCCTAGGGCATAATTTCCAACAGATTATCCACTAATATTAAACCTAACCCATGTTGGTAAGTTATAGGGATATTTTTTTTTTGGGTAAAAGAGAGGCTTTCGCCTTATATATTAATTAAAAACGAAAAAGGAACAAGTCCCATACAATTCAAGAGCATAGCCCGTAAGTTATCAGGGCAAAGAGTCAAAGTATAGGAATTTGAGAGTCCTACTTTAACTAGTGCATCAACTAAAATATTTTGGGTTTTAGGAATATACTCCGTTTAATCCTAATTATAAAAACATTTTTGTAGTATCATTTATACTATATAAGTAGTCTTATAATTAAGACTAGGAGGTAGTACTAATTCTACATTAATAGGTTTGTGAAAAGGCCCAGACAGTGAATATATTGAACCAATGCTAAGACTTTAGTTTAGGTGAACTCGAGAAGAAACCATTGGTTTTGTACTATAAGACCTTGGGATTAAACAAGTCAGTCCCATAACCATTAAAAATGTTGTTACCAAAAAGAATATAAAGATATGGGATTGGGCTGCTCTCAAACCCTATTTACTTTCTTAAACACCTTTATTTTCAATTTTTTTTTCTGTACTGTATTTGTACTCAGTAATCAGCATTTTTCTGCTTTTTAAATAAATATACTTTTTATTTATTTATTTTTTCATAAGATTTATTTATTATTTTGAATATAAAGGATTCATGTTATATATACGAATTGAAATGGAAGCCTCCATTTTCAAAATCTTACAGATTATGTTTCTTTTGGAGTCAAAGCTTTTTTTATTCTTTAAAAAAAAAAAAAAAAAAAAAACATGCAAAGGCTTCATGCACAAACACTATTCAATTGTTGGGGGAAAAAATACTAGATGACTTTTAAATATAAGATGTAATTAAATTTTTAAGGAGATTAGGAAAGCTAACTAAATTATTTTAATTTAAAGTATTTATATTTATTATTTTTTTCTTAAAATTAATTTGTTTGACTTATAAACCGATACTATATAATTTAATTATATATATATCATGATTAAGTTATTTATTTAAATTTTCTTTAATTCAAAAAAGTTTCAACTAAATTTTATATTAAGGCGAATGTGATATTCAATTTGTTTAAAATAAAATTTGGATTCAATTTCCTCCATAGAAGAGTATTTATAAAAAAATTTGGATTCAACTGAGGAAGCTCGCTGCCATGGAGTATCACTAAATTGCAATAATCTGATGGTTGGTTCTTCTAAAGAAGAGAGCGACGAAGCAATGCGGAAAGAGATGTCCTTTCTTGCTCAACCGCGCTGCCTCCTTCTATTCCTTGTTCTTTCAGTTTTTCTGATTTTCGCCTTCTCTGTCTCTAAGCGGGTACGATTCCTATTTTCCAGCCAATTTCGTCTGCACTATTAGCCTTTCGTTCGATTTGGATAATTGCGTCTGGCTGTGGGAGAACTGTTTAATCTGAGATTAAATGTTCACAGTGAGTTTGATGGTGTTTTGATTTGGGGTTCACGGATCTGAATGCTCAGTACCAATCGTCCGGGCCTCTTGTGAACCCGTTTCCCTAGTTTTATTTTTCTTTCCGATATGGCGGGATAAAAGTTCCTGGTTGCGCCACTGCAGTTTCGCTTACATTGTACTATCGTCTTAACTAACTTAACTCCTCGGATGAAACTAAATTCTTTCACATTGTTGAATTATATTCTGCTACAGCTTTCCAACGCCCACTGAATTTCAATTGATTGCTTATTGGTGGATTATGCAATTCTAGTTCTCTCATGAATGAGGGCTCTTGTGATTTGATATTTAGATTGATCCTATCAATGATGCTGTAGCTTGACTTTGCACCTGTAAACCACCAATTTTTTATAAAGCAAAGAAATATTGTGTATGATACGTACAGGGTACACATGTCAGAGATATATCTGGCACCCGGGTCATGTTTTCTATTCGAGTTAGGAATTCGTAGCTTTAAGCTGTGTATTGCCTGACCTCCTGCATGACCATAGCTGCTTAACTTACAATGGATAGAGATACACTGGACGTTGTTATGCATAGATGATGGCATACACATTTTTGTTGGTCACATACAAAAATTAAGAATAACAAAGACTAGCAGCGACCTCTGTTAGGTTAATGACTATCAGGTTGGTGACAATGTGACATATGAGCAAGAAATTGTAGAAAAGATCTTTCACTGATATAGAAAATGGTATTTGGTTTATTGATCATTGATCATTACGTAAAGGGACTCTGATCATCATTCTGTGCTATCAAATTATTGCAACTAGTAAAAATGGGGAATGGGTACTGTGTCATAAAACCTATATAGGGTGAAGTGGGTTTATTTGTTTATCTGTGTGTTAGATATGCTTTAGCTGTGATGAGAATCCTTTCAGGCGCACTAGCTTTGTGGCCTTTCATTTAACCTACCTCTTTGAGCATAAAACCTATAGGAACATTATAAAATAGTTTTACGATGCTGCTCTTGTATCTTAGGATTCACCAGATATACTACTTAATTTCATAGGCGGACCATGGGAGTTGATTTCAGGCTTCACCTCTTTCTCTTGTTACATACCACCTGTTAGAGAAGTCAAGAACTTTGATTTTAGTTGAGCTTGAGACATTTATGTTGAAGCAACTCCTGATGTTTCTTGTTCTTGCTTTTTCTTTCCAGCTCTTTAAAGACCCACCAGAGTGCCCTTGAGAGATGTAATTTAGTATTTAGGCATGTTCTGCACCAATCTGATTCGAAATTGATAACTTCTTTAATTGTAAATGCACTTCACTGAAGATTTCCATCGCTTTTTGTTGATGTTTAGTCAATAATGAATTGCTTGTCTCTGATGTAGGTTGAGGAGAAACCAGAAGAGGAACCTGAAATTACACACAGAGTATTTTTGGACATTGATATTGATAACCAACGGTTAGGTGTGGAACCATTTGTACTGGAAACTTTTAGTTAGTCACTAACATTCAGACCAATGTGGTTTACCTAACTCATAAAAAATGTGTTAGAACCTTATAAAATAAGAATGAGGGAAGGAAATAAGCTGATAAATGCAACAGCAGGTGCTTTCTGTTAGCAGTATATTGTTATCCTTTGCTGCTTGATACTTCCTTACAAATGCAAAAATTTCTGCAGGTAGGATCATTATTGGATTATATGGCCAAGTTGTACCAAAAACAGTGGGTATGTGATGCATTATTTGATTTCTGAGTTAAAGTTCTTTTGCCTGCAACTTTGTTATCTAGATTGCTTAAAGTGGGAGTTTGAATTTCATTTTCATGAGTCTAGGGTGCCAACCTCAATTTCAGTGTAGTGGGTGTTTTGTAATTTTTGGGGCGGTTCTTGTTTGTCACTTGTCTTGCAAGGTGGCCGTATTTCAAGCTGTGTGGCCAGTATAAATTTATGAAGCTACCTGATGAGTACTTTAGTGGAATGGTGAATAATCCCCCAAAAGTCAGCTTAGTCATTTGTAGGCAGCCCTATCCAGAATCATGGATCACCGACTTAATACCAATTGATAGAGATACTTAAGTGGGATGGGAACTCTCCCTCAAAAGCAAGTTAATGAGATGGGAGAACTAAAAAACAGGAGTACCCCATAGAGCCTCTTATACTAGTTCGTCTGGGACATAGACACTGCATGCCATCTTAATTTCCATCACTACCTCATTGGGGTGTGCATGTAATTCGCAATTTCGCATGTGGTAATGTTAATGATATCCTCTTGTCCTGCAACATCTTGACGATTGCTTTGTTTTGTCTCCAGAGAATTTCAGAGTTTTGTGCACAGGTATTTGATGTGTTCTGAAATGTCATTGTTAATTTACTTTCCTTTTGTTATTCTCCATGCAATGATTAGAGTTCGTTATGCAATATGCAGGGGAGAAAGGCAAGAGTTCCAATGGCTTGAAACTTCATTATAAAGGAACACGGTTTCATCGCATAATATCTGGTTTCGTGATTCAGGGTGGAGACATTGTTCATCAAGATGGCAGAGGATATGAATCTATTTATGGTGGCACCTTTCCTGATGAGAATTTCAAGACAAAACATTCACATGCTGGTCAGTAAAATCGCTTACTCAGTGAGATGCATTATTTTGCTTCATGTACAGGGTTTTCAATGCCTAATACTTGATTCCCCCCAAAATTTCTGAGGTTCACTTATGGGTCATTTCTTTGAAAATTCACTCCATTCTCACAGGGGTTGTATCCATGGTGAATTCTGGACCTGATTCCAATGGCTCACAGTTTTTTGTCACCACTGTGAAGGCTAGCTGGTAAGTTATTCTGTCATGAAGTTAATTTATTGCTCCTATACAAATCTTCGTCTCCGGTCAAAGCATGGTATTTAGTCATGTACAAAATTCTTGCATCAGTGACGAGTCTCAGAAGCCCTTTTTCGGGCCTGAAAGAATTCAGCTTAGAGTGTCATTTGGTATTATGAATAAAATGGAATGGGAAGGGAAAAGGAAACGGAATGAGAGAAGTGAATTTTTAAATGACAAACGTCATTCTCGCCCTCAACTAAAAAAGAGAGACTTGTAGTTATTGTTGGAAAGTAATAACAAGAGTATAATAGATATGGCACGTCTCCATTTCTATTGAAGTAATAAAACGCCAATGTTATGTTTAATAATCCTGACTACTATAATTTAGGTAATTATGTTTTAAAATGGTTTCACCAAACACTCCTTGTGAGTTTTTTGTGTTATTGCCCCGGAAAAAAACTGTTCACAAGGTATGATGTCATTGCATTGGTGCCATTACTGGTTGTTCTGAGATCAATGCGCGTGAAACCTTTGCAGGTTGGATGGAGAACACGTTGTATTTGGGAGGGTAGTAGAAGGTATGGATACTGTGTTTGCTATAGAAGGAGGAGCCGGAACCTACAGTGGCAAACCGAGAAAGAAAGTAGTAATATCTGACTCTGGAGAGATACCTCGGAGCCAGTGGGACGAGCAAGGACGAATCTCCGTGTCACAGTGACAACTATTTCTTCCCCCTGAAAAAATTTAGTTACCTGTTGTTTTATGTTCAATTTCCTCCGTGAGATGTCTGTGAGAGGTGTGATGAGACATGATTTTCTAGATATGACAGTCTCAGGCATTGGAATAGAAAAACAAGGGGGGTTGAACCGTTGAAGTAATGGCAGGTGTAAATTTCCCCGTTCACAATATTTCAAAGTGAGGTAGGTTGTATATCTAAATATATGCACTATTGTTTGATAAGGTCCCGATTTTATTCATTAAAAGATATGGATAAGTGGGCCATAAAATATCAGAAGAGCCTCAGATATAACTAGAACCTATGGTCAAAAATGAGAAGAAGAGCCAAACAGGCCAAGAGCACCCGATCCAAAGGTGATTATTTTCGATACTGTGATGAAGTTTTGTATGAGCTTGCGGTAGATTATTGAATGGGAATAGAGGGGGCACGTTCCAATTTCTATATATCTAATTGGCCTAGCCGAAAGTTGCGTCGCAGTGTGATATCTATATGACAAAGCTAGATTTCGTGCTTCAACAAAAAGTATTGTAGTTAGTGTATTTAAGTGCATGTCTTAGCAAAAAAAAAAAAAAGGTGCATGTGTATGCTTTTGGACAAAGGAATGGGACTGGCAACTAGTGGGGGTGGGTGTAATCATATGATGAAGTCAAGGAGGCTCTTCTCTTGTATTTATTGGGTTTTAGTTTTCATCTGTTCGGTTTCACACAGACAATTACGTCGGAAAACTCATTATAACTGAAGCTGATTGGTGAGGTGTTTGGAACCGAGCAATGCTACTTGCTCTTGTCTGCATGCTACTTCATATCATGAGGTGAGGCTTAAGATCTATGGACTCTAAAATATTTGGGGATAGAAAACAATTATATACACTAATCATGGTACCCTAAAACCTTTCATGATTGACTCTAATAATTCAAAACTTTATATACTCTGTATGGCTCTAAATTTTGAATCATTAACAACCCATCACCATCTAAACCTGTAGAGTATTTTATTATTTCACCCTTGTCTTAAGCAAAACGATCTCATTCATGATTTTGAATTAGGCTAAATAAATGAGAAATTAAGTGAAAAGTGAGGGGCATAGGAGTCAATGGGCAATGGTGAGATGCGCAGAACTGTAAATAAAAGGAAAGAGAAGGGGCGATTTGAAAGAGGCCCAGTTTTACATATAGACCCCACCTCAATCCCGTCATCAGGAAACACATAAGGTGCTTGTCCTTTATGTGTTTCTTAGACAAACAAATTTTTTTATTTGTTTTTATATATATGTTATATATTTTGATTAAATTATATGCCTTTCTAAAAACTTTTTTACATCCAAGATCTCAAATTAATTAATTTCCAGGTTCGTATACTTAAATATGTCTTATAACACGGTATCCTCGAAACTAATTAATTTGAGATCTTTTGGGTGTAAGAATTTTTTTAGAAAGCAACATATAATTTAATCTTCATTTATGAATGTATATCTTTCAACATCTTTTTCTCTCTCTATTTTCATTCGTGCAATTAATATGAGTAAAATTGTCATAATATTTCATTTATTACTTTGAAGTGACTTATAGATAGGACAAAAAATTTTAATCAAAAGAGAGTTATAAATAAGATTAAAGTAGTATGATATTAGGGTTTGATGCAATTAGTAGGTGTAATATTAGTAATTACTTAAATTTTAAGAAAACTTTATTAACTTTAACTTTTTTTATTAGTTTATAAGAATTATTAATTGGTATCTTATAATAAAAATCGAGAGAGTACATATAAGGCCAAATAACACTCTGCTGACTTACTTACCTCATATTTTGTAAATCATTATTACAAAATTATTTTTAAACACTTCAATCCCTTCAGTATATGCTGCGTCTTACGTGACCCATCATTTTAGAGAGTAGGCAACTCTTCCAGTTGGCATGAACCCAGGAAGATAGCCCATTCCGTATTCATGATCCCAAATGCCAAACTTCTTGGGAAAATCCTTTTCAAGGCCCATATTACCAAAAGAATACTGAAAAAGGCCCTAACATTCTGAAAATATCCAAAAAGGCCCTAACATTCTGAAAATTCCCAAAAAGGCCCCAAGATTCTGAAAATTCCTAAAAAGGCCCAAGGTGAGTTGTTAATGGGGCCGATCAAGTTGTTAAGCGGTGATTTAGTTGTTAGATGGTGATTTAGTTGTTAAAAATAAAAAATTTTAACAACTAAATCGCCCCGCTTAACAATCGGCCCCCATTAACAACGTCGTAAATTCTGAAGGGCCTTTTCCGAATTGTCAATCCTTGGGCCTTTTTGGGTATTTTCAGAATGTTAGGGCCTTTTCGGTATTCTTTTGGTGATATGGGCCTTGAAAAGGATTTTCCCAAACTTCTTCCCCTTTTCTTCTTCCCCCTTTCCCAACACTCTAGTGACTACTCTCTCTCCTTTTCTAATTTTTTTTATTTTATTTTATTATCAAATAATTTTATTCTTTTTTATAAAGTATTTGCTTGATTCTAAAGGGTATTAATTATTATTTTTTTATGTATATCCATAATTAATAAGGGTAATAGGTAAAAATAATAATTGATATAATATTAGAGTTTAGATACAGTTAGTAGAGGTAATATTAAAAATTATTTAAATTATATGATAAATTTATTGACTTCGACTATTTTTATTGATTTTTGAAAATTGTTAGTTTGTGTTTTATAACTTCTATGAAAATGCGTTGACTTACATTACTTAAGTTTCTCTGTACCAGAATGGGATTGGGTCAAAGGCTAACAAAAAATACTAGTTTACGGAACTGAAAATATATAGTACTCCCTCCTGGATTTTTCACAAAGAACATATATTAAAATTATGCGATTTAAAATGTTAATTAAAAGTAATAAATAAATCAAACATATATATTTTTTCAATTATACAATTGTTTCAAAATAAGGCATATAAGAGATGATTAATGAACATTTGTTACAAAGATAGATAATATTTATTGGAGAAAAAAGTGGAAAACCTAGTTTTTTTTTTTTTAAACACTGAAAACCTAGTTTAAACTTTCAGACAAAAAGAGAAGGATAACATTTATGAAAGAGGATGTTTCTTATAAAAAGGACAGAAAGGAATATATTTTAAAATGTATGGTTCATCTGACCAAACAAATGTATTACATTAAGAATTAGGAAAAGTAATTTCAATACTTTGTAAATATGCAAGCAGCATGGAATATAGGATCCACAGCTGTGCCTGAAGTTCATAAATAGGCAGGACGGGAAAGGGTTGGATTTTTCTCATTATCATTTTTTTATTAATCCTCATAATCTTTAAATCATATCTGTCAAATCAATTTAAAAAGCGACAATACTATTTTGACTTTTTTCTCTTCTTTTAATCAACGGTCTAAATTAGTTTGTGAGAGATAATAAAATTTTTTTTTTTTGTTTTTAAAAAAAACATGAGAGGAACCCGGGTGGAGATATTCTGGGGAGGTTAATCAAACCATTATTTAATCCTCTTCCATATGAATATGATATGCTTGCAATCTCACATTTCTGATTTGTTTGCATCAATCAACGGCGGTAAATGTGGCATCAATTAATCTGTTTCATAGCTTTATATATAGGCCCTGTCCTGCAATTTCCAGAGGGACGTGACAACGTAACATCATTTGATTCTGCACGACACGCATAAATGGTTTTCCCATTCGCTACTAATGTTTATTAGAACGAAGATTTTTTTAAAAAAAAAAAAAAAAAATCTCCTATCAAGCCGTTAATTAAAAAAATAAAAAAATAAAGGTAATATTGAATTGATTAGAGGATTTAAAAATTATAAGAGGTAAAAATAGGATGAGCAGAGAACCTCAAGCTTATCTATAATTTTTCAAGTTATAACAACATCGTCTCAAGAATGAAACTGAGTAACTTGGTCCCGCCACATGGGCCCCACTCACCACAAGTCCAGAAATCCATAAAACGCCTTCGAACTTTCCTATAGTATCACTTGTCAGCCATCTCGTTCTCACTCTCACTCACTCACTCGCCATGCCTCCACTTCTCTTCTTTTTCTTCTTCCTCCTCCTCTCTCATTCCTTCATCACCCCTAAATGAGTCGTCGTTGGTGTTCTGGTAGCAGCTGGGGGTGCTGCTGGCGGTGTGCCTACCACCAGAATTGGTAGTATTGGCGTCAGGGTGGGGGTGGCGGCAACAGTCTGAAAGTATGATACCAAGATAGATATGAAACATAGAACGATCAAAACAAGTGCCACTGGTAACAACCAGTGCTGCTCAGACGGGCTAACTATCGCGGACGAAATTACCGCAATCGCACCCATACATATCAGACCACTCAAAAAGCTGGAGCAGCTACTCATGACCTGAATTTTGCATAGTATTAAAATCAGTAATGAGACATGAAAGCAGGCATATAACCATTTGTAATATGTCTATCTTCAACAAAAAATATTCACTTGAACCAAATACAATCCAAATTCCAACCACAAATCAAAACACCACCTTTGGTCAAACAACAATTCCAGATTCAGGGGCTGTATTAAAAAATCCATTTCTCCTAGTCCAAAATTCCAAAAATTACAAATTATATACCAAATTAATCCTTAGGATGTCTAATTTATGCCTATAAAAATTCATAATTTTCTAATTTCATTTGCTAGGTAAAAAAGCATGAGAACACTGACTGACTCTCACATAAACCACACCAAGTAGATTTCCACGTTTTTAAGGCTTTTATCTTTGATTCCAAAAATATTATTCAAGTTCTTCCTTATACAAAATCTCATTTTAAAAACTTTAAAGTCATCAAAAATACCAGAATTAATTCAGATCCACGAGTTCTTAGGGTTGGTCGAAAATCACATCTTAAACACAAACACCCAAGTACTTAGAAATCATAAGGGGGTTCTAAGGTAACTTACTTGTGTTCGCTCTTCAACAACTTTTGAACCCTTGATTCTTGTGTTTCCCTCCTTCACCTTTCGGCCTCCTCTGTGAAAAATGAAGGGAAAACAAGTAAAAGAAAAGAAATAATTAATAACCTGGATCGAAAGAAATAGTTCTCAGAAGCAAAGGTCTCAAAAATGGAAGCTTCAGAATTTGCTATCTCTTCAAATAAGTTCTTCAGACTCAGATGAGCAAATACCTCTCTCAAAAATCAGCAAAACACATAACACGCCTTCTAATTGCTACTGGACTAAAAACAACCAACCACACCATGAAAACAAATAACTAAAAAAAAAAAAAGCAAACAATGAAGAGGAACACGACATTGGTAACTGATGAATTCACAAAGTTCACTTATACTGAAACACTAAGATGAAACCATAGATAACAGATTCATACCCTCCTATACTTCCAATTGAAGACTAAAAGCAAACGAAAAATTAAGAGAGTAAAGGGGAGTGAATTAATCACAAAAACTAAATAAAAAATATACATAAGATCAGAGTCATGATCAAGAGTCAAGTTTAATGCATTAGAGTTAAAAATCCTAACAGTTCAAATCTTACACAAAGTATGAATTATCAAATTTCAGAGGTTCCTCTGTCCAAGGACCATCGAACCCTGATCTCTCTGGATGTGCCCTTCCCTATTAATACCAGAGCAAATGAACTTAGAATGTCTGGTCATAACCATAGAAAGTCAAACGAGGATATAATAATAGAAAGGAGATTTACCAGAGTGTGCCCCCCAGACAATGCAACAATATCCTTGTCAGACAAGCCCATTCGATAAAAGATATCACGCAGATGAGGCACACCTACCAACCGCATTCAGATGTTTATATTCACTCTCATAGCATTCAAACTCATCAAATTAGGTAATGACCTTAAAATTAAACATCAAAGAAAACACCTTTTTTAGCTCTAGGAAGAAAACAGAGGGAAAGGTGGAGGACACACAAAGAATGATGAACTCACCTTGGTTGGCATCAGGTAGACGTCCTGCTTTGGGACATATATTTGAATCCTTCACCAGGGATAGACAATCACATTCAACAAGAAGCACATAATGATACCATCATTTCTCAGGAAATAAAATTATAAATAAATGCCAAAACTTACCCTTCTCCCAGGAACAAAGTCAATTGTGGGACCTCCAGTAACCTCAACGGCAACAACACCAGCAAGCTGGGAGCAAAAGAGGCAAGAAATAACAACCGTGTTCCTTCATATTTACATAACTTATATGGCACTTGCACAATTATTTACTTATGAATTCAAATCTTGATTTGCAAAAGGCACAGAATTTATGCAATTAACAAGTAACAACCCCCCAGTCAAGCTACACATAAACTGAAAGTTGAGGTTGGCCTGGCTACGTTGGGCCAGGCAAAAAAGTTCAGGACTGTTTCTGGCTTGGCCCAGCTCAATCAATATAATTATAGATAAATTATAAGCCAACAGAACGCCCCAATGAATATGATGTAGACATGAGAGGGGGAGAGAGATGTAAAATGTGTACTTCTGAAGTTAAAAGCAGCACTACTTTTCCCACACAAAAAAAGAAGTATCAAGAACAAGTTTTCAATTCAAACTATCAACCTTCATAGAAGTTTGTTTGACCATTTAGTCCAGAGTTATATACCCAATAGTGGATGAAGAAACTTATTTTACCCTATGCTCTTGTTCTTCATCTACCTGCCCAGCAGAAATCCGGGTGCTAGGTGTGTGAAATCAAGATTAACTAATTGGCCACTCAAGTTATCTAATTAATTGGTAGCAGGCCTCTATGATGCCATTGTAATTTTCAGAAAGTACTGAATGTTACACTCTCGGATCTCATGGAACAACCAACTAATGAATAGTGGAGAAAATATGCTTCAGAATAGTGAAGAAATTAAGATTCTCCTTTCAAAGGGTTTGTCATTATATATACCGTTCATCCAAATCTAAATCATATCGTAAGAAAACTTTATCAAGAGTTTCAACAATCACACCTTAGACATAGAGGCTTAGACAAAGACAGAATAGTCGTCATCAAATTAATTTGATTAGACAAAAACGGCTTTAGAGTTATCAAACTTAATGAGAGGAAGAAATGCACGCAGCCTTTACATCATAGGCTTAACCCTCATAAAATCCTGACTGAATAAGGACTCCAGGGCATCACTTCAGCTATCACATCATACATCAGATTAAATCGGTATATTCAAACCGGATCTACGTCCCTGATTCTTAATAACGATCAAGAAGGAAAATATAAACATAAAAATGAATTGATTAATTTCATCTAAGTACAAAGCAAGAACCTAAGCAAGCACAATTTGAGATTTGGGAATCACAGATGTTAAGAAAAAACAGAATCATTCAGATTGCAAGGGAAGACGATAAAACCCTTCCTGCGCCTAAGATCAACAAGGGAAATATTTGATAGTTCTGGTAAGGTCATACGAAGATCAACGAAATGGGAAGTCCATTCAACGCTTTATATCAAACAAAAAATACGTTCATTCTTCGAGCATCAAATAAATTATTCAAGACAGCATCGATTTTCATTATGGCCTAATGAAAATAAGGATCACCTGGTATAGGTCTGCATATGTTATCTTTGGACGCTTTCCCTTCACTTCCTCTGACATCAGAAAAATGAGGAGGTTTACTATACTACTTTTATGGAAAATCGCAATATGTAGCATACTGGAATAAATCCTACCTCAACACAAGGCATTACAAACTAAGAATTAAGAATTGGATTTGCAAATTTATAACTACAGTTCTAAGTAAATCCACCAACTAGAGCATGATTTTTCATACTTACGGTTACTGTCTTACAGTCTTAGACAGATATGTCACATACAACAAATACGCTTTAGTATCCTTATATTTGAAATATCAGCTCCATAAACCGGGAAGAGGGCCCACAGTCACAAATTATATCCACAAAGATGCATATGCAGATGCCGGTGTTTCTAACCTGTAACGTATGAGGGTAAGACTTACCACAGAAGTCAATAGCCTTCTTCAGGCCATTGTTGGAGCCATGTGAATACTCTTCCTCGTTCCTTATGGAGCCATTAGGGCCACCCGTCTTAGTCTTGGCATCATAAGTTCCTGCATCGTGCCAACTACAGAAGCACGTAGATTAAGTAAACAGAAAGATCGGAAAATTATATGATAATAAAGAGGATAAAATCCATGTTTAAGAACTGCTGGAAACGCCATAAAAGCCTGATCGAGAATTGGATAGTCCACAGCAGTTCCGTCGCCCATAGATGAAGCTCAGGTGATTGTTAAATCCGAATGATCCATTCAGGTTAATCAGCGTATAAAAAATTAGCGGGAAAATAGAGAGAGAGAAGCGGGAGAGAGTTTTACGCCAAGCGAAGCATGATAGGAGCGCAGTTCCTGTTGGCGATGAGAGCGCGAAGATCACGGCGGGCCTTGTCGATCTCCTTGAGATATTCAGTGTCGACGACAGGAAACGCCATTGGGAAGTGTGAAGCCTCAACTGTGTTGGAGGTGGTGGAAAATGGGAATGAGCAGAGACCGTTAAAGAAGAGGGTGTGGATTTTAATTCGCAGAGCAGAAACAAACAAAAAGTCTAGGAGCAAAGAAAGACCAGGAGTGGGCGTTGCGATGAAAGGATAGGATAAACCGCGGGTGGCGCTCTCATGCGGCCGTATTCTCTTTCGTCCCAATGAATCTCCCACGTGTCACCCACCAAAATTTGATTTTTAAAATTATTTTTTCATATTTAAGATAAAATTATAATAATATTTTTATCCTACGATAAATCTAGACCGCTGAGATTAAAAATCCAACGATAAAAAAGTGAAAATGATGAGAAGAGGAATGGAAAGAAGACTAAGTCCGAAAAAATCTCAACATTTCTTGCATGCTCGGACGAGGCCTAGTATGATCCGATTCATACTCATTCAATGAGTGAATTCAGCTCAAATAATTCATAATAATGTGTCGGATCCCAATTATAAAATATAGTTGACTTTTTTTTTTTTAAGAGATTATGAAAGTTAATTAAATTCTTTTAGAGTATTTATACTTTTTCTACAAACTAATTAGTTTGACTAATAAATTGATATATAATCTAAGGATACACTACATATGATATAATTATATAACTTACCACTTGATCCTATTTATAAATCCACTTTGACCAAATCTCACACATCAAAGAGTGGTAGTTATCTCAATGATTATGATGGTAAATTTTCAACTTTGCCCTAATTTATAATTGGATATTTTAAACCTGCTTTTTTCTCTCTCTATCTTTATGAGTATAATTGATATGGGTAAAATTGTCATAATCTCATTTATTATATAAAACTGAACTTATAAATAGGACCAAATTTTTTAGTTAAAGTGGAATTATAAATAAGATCAAAGTGGTATTTAGTTTCCTTAAATTCCTAAAAAAAGTAAACTATATCTTATATGAGTTTATCGTTTGTCATGTCACTTGACATAAGGTTATGTCAAATCACCACAAAATATAGACACTTATTCTAACGGGATTCAAATAATAGTTCATAATGTTATGAGAGATTATCCACTAATATTAAACCTAACCCATGTTGGTAAGTTATAGGGATTTTTTTTTTTGGTAAAAGAGAGGCTTTCGCCTTATATATTAATTAAAAACGAAAAAGGAACAAGTCCCATTCAATCATTCAAGAGCATAGCCCATAAGTTATCAGGGCAAAGAGTCAAAGTACAAGAATTTGAGAGTCCTACTTTAACTAGTGCATCAACTAAAATATTTTGGGTTTTAGGAATATACTCCGTTTAATCCTAATTATAAAAAGATTTTTGTAGTATCATTTATACTATAAAAGTGGTCTTATAATTAAGACCAAAACTAGTACTAATTCTACATTAATAGGTTTGTGAAAAGGCCCAGAGAGTGAGTATATTGAACCAATGTTAAGACTTTAGTTTAGGTGAACTCGAGAAGAAACCATTGGTTTTGTACTATAAGACCTTGGGATTAAACAAGTCAGTCCCATAACCATTAAAAATGTTGTTACCAAAAAGAATATAAAGATATAGGATTGGGCTGCTCTCAAACCCTATTTACTTTCTTAAACATTTCATATATTTTTTTCTGTACTGTATTTGTACTCAGCAATCAGCATTTTTTCTGCTTTTTAAATAAATGTACTTTTTATTTATTTATTTTTTCATAAGATTTATTTATTATTTTGAATATAAAGGATTCATGTTATATATACGAATTGAAATGGAAGCCTCCACTTTCAAAATCTTACAGATTATGTTTCTTTTGGAGTCAAAGCTTTTTTTATTCTTTAAAAAAAAAAACATGCAAAGGCTTCATGCACAAACACTATTCAATTGTTGGGGGAAGAAAATACTAGATGACTTTTAAATATAAAATCTAATTGAATTTTTAAGGAGATTAGGAAAGCTAATTAAATTACTTTAATTTAAAGTATTTATATTTATCATTTTTTTCTTCAAATTAATTTGTTTGTCTTATAAACTGATACTATATAATTCAATCATATACATATCATGATTAAGTTATTTATTTAGCTTCTTTAATCCCAAAAAAAGTCAACTAAATTTTATATTAAAGCCAATGTGATATTCAATTTGTTTTAAAAAAAATTTGGATTCAATTTCCTCTATAGAAGAGTATTTATAAAAAAAATAATTCTTTCGTTGAGTAGATCAAAAAATGGAGATTTACATTTTTTGTGTATATATATAATATTGCGGTACTTTCTTTTAGCCTTTTATCATTATTTGGGCATTTTACTGTGATGACTTTCGCAGAGCTTCTAAATTTCCACAGCATCTCAATTTTGGGTTGAAGGAGAAAAAAGAAGGGAAAATCCTCCTTAGGGTCCTTTTTGACAAAAACAATTTAAAAAGGGCCCTTGTAACATCCTCTATTTTAAAGAACAATTATTAGTTATTAACGTATTTAAACCCTTTATTAAAATGTTTTGTGCACACACTTAAGCTATAGATTTCATTAGACCCATATTTTTAATCTAAATATTGCTTTAGAATTTGTTAAAATATCCAAAATATACTAGAGTATGCCAAGTGAGCCCTAATGTGGCAATATACAATAATTCAATATATACCAAAAAGTTGGAAGCACTACCGTTAGGAAAAGTAGCTTAAGCTTTGAAGCCTTCCCCGATTGACCCACACGAGAACTATCACCTGAAAAATGTTTGTAACCATCAATCCAGCTCATTATAAATGCTAATATGTGCTCGTGAGGTGCCAAGTGGAACATTTTACAGAACAAAATACTAGATGTATAATTTACAAATTCATTAATCCAAATCACAAATTCTGTAATAAAGTTTCTATATCAAATTTTATTTCATGAATCACATATATAACATGTCAAGCAACAGATCGATACCCCGACAAACCTTATCACCCCCCATCCTTATTCCCGTGAGAACCCATGGTACATTACGTAATAGGTGTAATCTCTGTGACAAGACGGCACCAAGCTCTCCAATAATGAGGTATAGTTCGGCCTAAGACCATAAAACTCATATCGGACCATGGGTTCCCTTTCCTTCGAATATGGAAAGGTGTCGCTCCCATAGGGACGACCCTAATCCCGCCAAAGGATTAGGATGATACCAAGGGCAATATCGGGTCATCCATCGTGCGCTCAGTGGCGGCAATACCACGTGGTATTTAATACACAATAACTCCCATCAACACTCCACAACCATCACTGCTCCACACCATCATAGTCTTGGCATGAATATATGAAATTCCAAACATTTATGACAGTGATACATCGTCACGATAATCATTAAGATAACAATATTATTTTAGCTCAAGAAACCATAAAAAGTGTATTTTCCACTTCATGTAATATCACTAATCGTTTCAAAATAAATTCCACAAGGCTGACCGTCAAAAACACGACTTTCATAGATTAAAAATCACTCACAAATCATCATATAAGCAAGTACAATGAGTGAAAAGTGGTTACCCAAGTTCTTGACACGACACTAAGCGTAAGATAAATCGGTCCCCTTAAAAAAATATATGTAATTATACGTTAATAAAATTAACAAAATAACCACTAATACAATAGTAAATAATTAGTAAAACTATTATCTCACTTTAAATTTTCTTAGAAAAATGAATTTATCTATTCCCCAATTTTTAACCTAATACTAACTTTTATAAGTATAACCCAATTTATTATATAATCTCCAAACCTCCATATAATCAAAATTATATCAACTCTAATTTAAATTCATAATCTAATCCCAATTCATAATTTTATATAGTTCAAGATTTAGGAAAACTAACCTATTAAATCTTTAATAATACCTCTAATAACCCAAAATACTTAAATTCTCATTTAATCGGTAAAAATATACTATATGACATAAATCCTAAATTCTTTTAAATAGAAAATAAATTTAAATTCCCACAACAACTAACTAACAAATCTAAACCGATTAAAGTTATTTATTAATCATACTCTTCTTATATACGGTCATCTATTATCAAAACCTAAAACTTTACGAATATCCTAATCCCAAAATTCTCAATAATCAATACTATATTACCCTCATTAGAAAGAGAAAAATACGTAGAATAACTCTCATGAAGAAATTTTATTGAAAAAGAATTAATTTAATCACTTAAATGATCTTATAAAATAAATAATTTACCTCAAAAACTCAAACCGACTCTTTTTCTTCTTCCTTCTCTTTTTCTTTCCTTCATTCTCTTTTCTCTCGGTCTCTCCTGCCCTCACGACTATCACACACACAGAGACTAATTCACTAAACCCACACCTATATATAAATATACCAGACGCGGTGGACTGTGGCGGTGAAATGGAATGAATGGATAATTTATTTTTTATTTTTAAATAATAATACCCCTCTGCCACGTATAGTGGCAGGTTGCTGCCACCCATTTGATGGCAGCACCTCCCACATATAATTATGTATATGTAGTCTTTTACTTTTTTTTTTTTTTTTTTTTAATCTTAAATTAAATATTAATCTATTATTATTAATTTTCTTTTCTTTTCTTCTTATACACGTTTTTGCATCTCTTCTCCTCTTTTTTTTTTTCCTTTTCTTTTATGACAACTAATTATTTCTACCCCTTTATTTCACTAATTTAGTTTACTATCATTGATATTTTACATACAAACCTTTTTGATAATTACACAATAAATTCATATATCATGATTAATTAATTTTTCTTATTTGTAATTGAATCCTAATGTAAAAATTAAGATGTTACAGCCCTCACTTTCTGACAGTCCCAGAAAGGGCCCTTGGGTCTTTTCGAGATTGTCGAATCTTAGTGAGTTGTAAATGAGACCGATATAGTTGTTAATCGGGATGATATTGTTGTAAATCGATCGATTTAGTTGTAAAAAAATTGTTGTAAATGTGCCTGATTTAGTTGTAAACGAGTAAAAAAATTGTTGTAAATTAGGCCGATTTAGTTGTTAAATTTTAATGCGTTTTTTAGAAAGGACCCAGGGCCCTTTCTGAAATTGACAGGAAGTTAGGGCCCTTTTTGAATTCCTTTTGCCAAAAAGGGCCCCTATAAGGATTTTCCCAAAAAGAAAGCCCCAACTGAGGAAGCTCGCTGCCATGGAGTATCACTAAATTGCGATAATCTGATGGTTGGTTCTTCTAAAGAAGAGAGCGACGAAGCAATGCGGAAAGAGATGTCCTTTCTTGCTCAACCGCGCTGCCTCCTTCTATTCCTTGTTCTTTCAGTTTTTCTGATTTTCGCCTTCTCTGTCTCTAAGCGGGTACGATTCCTATTTTCCAGCCAATGTCGTCTGCACTATTAGCCTTTCGTTCGATTTGGATAATTGCGTCTGGCTGTGGGAGAACTGTTTAATCTGAGATTAAATGTTCACAGTGAGTTTGATGGTGTTTTGATTTGGGGTTCACGGATCTGAATGCTCAGTACCAATCGTCCGGGCCTCTTGTGAACCCGTTTCCCTACTTTTATTTTTCTTTCCGATATGGCGGGATAAAAGTTCCTGGTTGCGCCACTGCAGTTTCGCTTACATTGTACTATCGTCTTAACTAACTTAACTCCTCGGATGAAACTAAATTCTTTCACATTGTTGAATTATATTCTGCTACAGCTTTCCAACGCCCACTGAATTTCAATTGATTGCTTATTGGTGGATTATGCAATTCTAGTTCTCTCATGAATGGGGGCTCTTGTGATTCGATATTTAGATTGATCCTATCAATGATGCTGTAGCTTGACTTTGCACCTGTAAACCACCGATTTTTTATAAAGCAAAGAAATATTGTGTATGATACGTACAGGGTACACATGTCAGAGATATATCTGGCACCCGGGTCATGTTTTCTATTCGAGTTAGGAATTCGTAGCTTTAAGCTGTGTATTGCCTGACCTCCTGCATGACCATAGCTGCTTAACTTACAATGGATAGAGATACACTGGACGTTGTTATGCATAGATGATGGCATACACATTTTTGTTGGTCACATACAAAAATTAAGAATAACAAAGACTAGCAGCGACCTCTGTTAGGTTAATGACTATCAGGTTGGTGACAATGTGACATATGAGCAAGAAATTGTAGAAAAGATCTTTCACTGATATAGAAAATGGTATTTGGTTTATTGATCATTGATCATTACGTACATCATTCTGTGCTATCAAATTATTGCAACTAGTAAAAATGGGGAATGGGTACTGTGTCATAAAACCTATATAGGGTGAAGTGGGTTTATTTGTTTATCTGTGTGTTAGATATGCTTTAGCTGTGATGAGAACCCTTTCAGGCGCACTAGCTTTGTGGCCTTTCATTTAACCTACCTCTTTGAGCATAAAACCTATAGGAACATTATAAAATAGTGTTACGATGCTGCTCTTGTATCTTAGGATTCACCAGATATACTACTTAATTTCATAGGCGGACCATGGGAGTTGATTTCAGGCTTCACCTCTTTCTCTTGTTACATACCACCTGTTAGAGAAGTCAAGAACTTTGATTTTAGTTGAGCTTGAGACATTTATGTTGAAGTAACTCCTGATGTTTCTTGTTCTTGCTTTTTCTTTCCAGCTCTTTAAAGACCCACCAGAGTGCCCTTGAGAGATGTAATTTAGTATTTACTATCTAGGCATGTTCTGCACCAATCTGATTGGAAATTGATAACTTCTTTAATTGTAAATGCACTTCACTGAAGATTTCCATCGCTTTTTGTTGATGTTTAGTCAATAATGAATTGCTTGTCTCTGATGTAGGTTGAGGAGAAACCAGAAGAGGAACCTGAAATTACACACAGTATTTTTGGACATTGATATTGATAACCAACGGTTAGGTGTGGAACCATTTGTACTGGAAACTTTTAGTTAGTCACTAACATCCAGACCAATGTGGTTTACCTAACTCATAAAAAATGTGTTAGAACCTTATAAAATAAGAATGAGGGAAGGAAATAAGCTGATAAATGCAACAGCAGGTGCTTTCTGTTAGCAGTATATTGTTATCCTTTGCTGCTTGATACTTCCTCACAAATGCAAAAATTTCTGCAGGTAGGATCATTATTGGATTATATGGCCAAGTTGTACCAAAAACAGTGGGTATGTGATGCATTATTTGATTTCTGAGTTAAAGTTCTTTTGCCTGCAACTTTGTTATCTAGATTGCTTAAAGTGGGAGTTTGAATTTCATTTTCATGAGTCTAGGGTGCCAACTTCAATTTCAGTGTAGTGGGTGTTTTGTAATTTTTGGGGCGGTTCTTGTTTGTCACTTGTCTTGCAAGGTGGCTGTATTTCAAGCTGTGTGGCCAGTATAAATTTATGAAGCTACCTGATGGGTACTTTAGTGGAATGGTGAATAATCCCCCAAAAGTCAGCTTAGTCATTTGTAGGCAGCCCTATATAGAATCATGGATCACCGACTTAATACCAATTGATAGAGATACTTAAGTGGGATGGGAACTCTCCCTCAAAAGCAAGTTAATGAGATGGGAGAACTAAAAAACAGGAGTACCCCATAGAGCCTCTTATACTAGTTTGTCTGGGACTTAGACACTGCATGCCATCTTAATTTCCATCACTACCTCATTGGGGTGTGCATGTAATTCGCAATTTCGCATGTGGTAATGTTAATGATATCCTCTTGTCCTGCAACATCTTGACGATTGCTTTGTTTTGTCTCCAGAGAATTTCAGAGTTTTGTGCACAGGTATTTGATGTGTTCTGAAATGTCATTGTTAATTTACTTTCCTTTTGTTATTCTCCATGCAATGATTAGAGTTCGTTATTCAATATGCCGGGGAGAAAGGCAAGAGTTCCAATGGCTTGAAACTTCATTATAAAGGAACACGGTTTCATCTCATAATATCTGGTTTCGTGATTCAGGGTGGAGACATTGTTCATCAAGATGGCAGAGGATATGAATCTATTTATGGTGGCACCTTTCCTGATGAGAATTTCAAGACAAAACTTTCACATGCTGGTCAGTAATAAAATCACTTACTCAGTGAGATTCATTATTTTGCTTCATGTACAGGGTTTTCAATGCCTAATACTTGATTCCCCCCAAAATTTCTGAGGTTCACTTATGGGTTATTTCTTTGAAAATTCACTCCATTCTTGCAGGGGTTGTATCCATGGTGAATTCTGGACCTGATTCCAATGGCTCACAGTTTTTTCACCACTGTGAAGGCTAGCTGGTAAGTTATTCTGTCGTGAAGTTAATTTATTGCTCCCATACAAATCATCATCTCCAGACAAAGCATGGTATTTAGTTATGTACAAAATTCTTGCATCAGTGACGAGTCTCAGAAGCCCTTTTTGGGCCTGAAAGCATTCAGCTTAGAGTCTCATTTGGTATTATGAATAAAATGGAATGGGAAGGGAAAAGGAAACGGAATGAGAGGTGAATTTTTAAATGACAAACGTCATTCTCGCCCTCAACTAAAAAAAAGAGACTTGTAGTTATTGTTAAATGGTAATAACAAGGGTATAATAGATATTGCACGTTTCCATTTCCATTGAAGTAGTCAAACGCCAATGTTATGTTTGATAATCCTGACTAATATAATTTAGGTAATTATGTTTTAGCATGGTTTCACCCAAACACTCCTTGTGAGTTTTGTGTGTTATTGCCCCGGAAAAAAACTGTTCACAAGGTACGATGTCATTGCATTGGTGCCGTTACTGGTTGTTCCGTGATCAATGCGCGTGAAATCTTTGCAGGTTGGATGGAGAACACGTTGTATTTGGGAGGGTAGTAGAAGGTATGGATACTGTGTTTGCTATAGAAGGAGGAGCCGGAACCTACAGTGGCAAACCGAGAAAGAAAGTAGTAATATCTGACTCTGGAGAGATACCTCAGAGCCAGTGGGACGAGCAAGGACGAATCTCCGTGTCACAGTGACAACTATTTCTTCCCCCCTGAAAAAATTGTTTAGTTACCTGTTGTTTTATGTTCAATTTCCTCCGTGAGATTTCTGTGAGAGGTGTGATGAGACATGATTTTCTAGATATGACAGTGTCAGGCATTGGAATTGAAAAACAAGGGGAGTTTAACCGTTGAAGTAATGGCATGTGTAAATTTCCCCGTTCACAATCTTTGAAAGTGAGGTAGGTTGTATATCTAAATATATGCACTATTGTTTGATAAGGTCCCGATTTTATTCATTGAAAGATATGGATAAGTGGGCCATAAAATATCAGAAGAGCCTCAGATATAACTAGAACCTATGGTCAAAAATGAGAAGAAGAGCCAAACAGGCCAAGAGCACCCGATCCAAAGGTGATTATTTTCGATACTGTGATGAAGTTTTGTATGAGCTTGCGGTAGATTATTGAATGGGAATAGAGGGGGGCACGTTCCAATTTCTATATATCTAATTGGCCTAGCCGAAAGTTGCGTCGCAGTGTGATATCTATATGACAAAGCTAGATTTCGTGCTTCAACAAAAAGTATTGTAGTTAGTGTATTTAAGTGCATGTCTTAGCGAAAGGAAAAAAAGGTGCATGTGTATGCTTTTGGACAAAGGAATGGGACTGGCAACTAGTGGGGGTGGGTGTAATCATATGATGAAGTCAAGGAGGCTCTTATCTTGTATTTATTGGGTTTTAGTTTTCATCTGTTCGGTTTCACACAGACAATTACGTCGGAGAACTCATTATAACTGAAGCTGATTGATGAGGTGTTTGGAACCGAGCAATGCTACTTGCTCTTGTCTGCATGCTACTTCATATCATGAGGTGAGGCTTAAGATCTATGGACTCTAAAATATTTGGGGATAGAAAGCAATTATATACACTAATCATGGTACACTGAAACCTTTCATGATTGACTCTAATAATTCAAAACTTTATATACTCTGTATGACTCTCAATTTTGAATCCTTAACAACCCATCACCATCTAAACCTGTAGAGTATTTTATTATTTCGCCCTTGTCTTAAGCAAAACGATCTCATTCATGATTTTGGATTAGGCTAGATAATTGAGAAATTAAGTGGAAAGTGAGGGGCATAGGAGTCAATGGCTAGGGTGAGATGTGCAGAACTGTAAATAAAAGGAAAGAGAAGGGGCGATTTGAAAGAGGTCCAGTTTTATATATAGACCCCACCTCAATCCCGTCCTCTGAAACAGAGTTGAAAAGTGAAAACAGAGAGAAGCTCCGTTGCTCATCCGTCGGCTCTACTCAACTCACAAGGCGCAACAATGGCGATGGCTTTCAAGATGGTAATTTACTCTCTCTGTCTTCATTAGTCTCTCTCTCAAAATATAAGAGGAATAGTAAATCTCATGGTGTGATATGAAGCGTATATTAATTATGGTGGACAGGCGACTACTGGAATGTGGGTGGCGGATGAGTGCAAGAACTCGTTCATGGAGATGAAGTGGAAGAAAGTGCACAGATACATAGTGTTCAAGATCGACGAAGGATCCAGGGTGGTCACCGTGGATAAGGTGGGCGGCGCTGCTGAGGGCTACGACGATCTCGCCGCCTCACTCCCCAACGATGACTGCCGATACGCCGTCTTCGACTTCGATTACGTCACCGTCGATAACTGCCGCAAAAGCAAGATCTTCTTCATCGCATGGTACTTCCATTCATCCAATAAACATTTTTCTTTCCTCTCATTAGTCTCAGTACAAGTTTCAGCATTTGAAAAACAGATTGACTTAGTAATTAAAAACCCAAAACAGTACCAAGAGAAAATGACCTGCGATCGCGATGGGACGAGTAGGTGGGAGTGGGATTAATTAAGCAATTAAAGGAATCTTAATTAATCATTTCGGTTGGAATAAGAATAGTGTAGATGATGTAGTACTAAGTAAAAAAAAGGAAGAGAAACAATAATCGAATGAATGTTTCAGGTCACCAACAGCGTCGAGGATAAGAGAGAAGATGCTATACGCAACCTCAAAAGATGGGCTGAGAAGAGTGCTGGACGGTATCCACTATGAGCTGCAAGCCACTGATCCCACTGAGATGGGATTTGATATTATTAAAGACAGGGCCAAGTAATGAAACATTTATGCATATACCACTCAATATTGGTGTTAATTATAATTAAGCTAAGTCCACTAGCTAATTATAATCATTTTGTCCTTGATCATCACATGTGCTCTTCTTTCTTCTTCCTCTCTTCTCTCTTGGGTTTTGTCACGAATACACTCTCGTCTAATATACATATATGTGTAACATGCTCTTAATTATTATTATCAATGTATGAATCTGTCGGGTGCTTGCTGTGACTTAAAGACAAGAAAACTTTGGGTTTGTTCCCTTTTAATCATTCACATTTGCTCACCAGATGCATTGGCTTTAACTTTTTTAAAGAACGTATAAAGTTGGATCGTCCTCTTTAATTAACTTTCCCATTTCATTCTTATCTACCCCCTTCATTAACCATGGTAAACACATGTATCTATCTTGGCTTCTTCCTCTCCATTAGTACCCACAGACTCTATCTCTCTCTGTTTTTTTTTTTTTTTTTTTTTTTTTTTTTTTTTGGGGCTTAAAGTTTAAATCATTTCACGTAAGTCATAATCAAGCGATTTGAATATTTTTAATAGAAAATTTGTAATTCTAGCTACTCCCCAAAACAAGTAAAGGCTTTAACACATGCACCTAGCTAGGAGTGCTCCATCCAAATTAATAGTAGTTTAAGTTGCACACATTGCCTGGTTGAGAACAAAAACATGGTGTCTGGATTTAAACTTATTGAATACTATTTTCATTTTTATGTTGTTGATAATTATAGGATAGAACATTAAACAACGAACCGTGTCTTTCTATCTATTCAGACCTTATATCGTGAATGAATTGGAATTGACGTGGGAAATCCCATATAAGATAAAGTTCGGCTTAATAGCTGATATACAATAAAGTGTAAGGATCTACGCCTGAGATTTTGAGTTAAGACGTACAAGTTGACTATAAAAAAGAGAAATATTCAATTTAGACTATATATTTTAGCTGGGGATAGTCTAAAGTAGAGTGATTATCCACGTCTCGTTTTAACATTTGGTCCAGTTATATATGGATTTATTTAGTAGTCAAAATATCTTTAATCATGTTTGCATGAAACACCATCGAGATCTTTTTGGTCTTCTAAAAGCATGCATATATAAATAAAAGAAGGCAGATCCATGGAAGTGAGGAACGAACGAAGAGGCCAGCTGTTGAGGTAGGCATTGAGGGATGACCTTACCTAAAGAAGAAACTAATGCAGAAAGGGTGTTTGATGAAAGAGCAAGGCCACAATTACGAATTAAGAAGTTCATTTAGAAAAGGGGAATGAAAGCCAACGCCTTAGTAGCGTAGTGGCATGAGAGCTTGGTTCCACTCTCCCATGTCCAGGGTTCGAACTCTACCCCCTGCCCTACTATGTGTATCAAAAAAAAAAAAAAGGGGAATGTAACATCCATTATGAATATTCAGCAACCGCAAGCACAGCCCCGCACTTGATTTCACTCCCATTCATGAAACTGATATCAGCTGATAAATGTATGCATGTGTTTGAAGAAGGGTTGATTATACAAGGAAGAGATGAAACGTGGGTGTGATGATGTTATGTTGAGATGTGGAAAGTGAATGAGAGAGAGAGGAAGCATCCAAAGACGACAAGAATGATGAGGGAATAAGAATCCGAATCAAGAGGGAAAGAGAGACGAGTGGTTGGTGGCTATGATTGATGCTCTCTATGACATGTTTGGTGAGTGATTTCTCCATTTCCTCTCTCAGCGCAAGCATCGGTGGACACTCCATCTTTCTTTTTTCTTCTTCAAAAAAATGAAAACAGGGATGCATTAATGATTCAATAGTCACTGCGTATAATGTAAGGCATGCACTGTGTTCCATTTGGTTGACAAAACTCAGGCAAACCAAAACTAGGAGACGTCGATGTATTTATAGACTGATTTATCGTATGAATAAGGGTGGTGAGACTGAGAGGTGACAGATGGGGAAGGAGTAAAGGTGCGTAGAGAGGGCCTAACATCCAATTATATATTGGGCTGAGTAAAGAGACGAGGACATTTATGTTCAATAAAATAAAAGTAGGTGAAGAATTATGAAAGCAAAAGGCAAATATATAAGTAGGATTGATTGGATGAGGATGGAGAAGGCCCACTAGCATTTCATAGAGATGACCTTTGGAGAGGTACCACCCCCTTTTCCTCCTTCTGGAAATGTGAAATATGATTACTCGTTTCTGTCTTAATTATGAGATAATATTTACAAGTTGATCTTAATCTTAATTATAAGAAAAAATCATAATTTTTACCAATTTTTTCTAAAATTCCCTTATAGATATCTTCTCAATACTAATTTAATAATGCACTCATATATTCTATAAAGTGAGTACATACACCTCCATTCTATTTTTTTTATTTTTTTTAATAAAATAAGCACTTTTTGTCATATTTAATAATGACATCACTATTAAACCTCCAAGGGTAGACCAAAAGTTGTCAGGGGGATCGACGACAACCGAACTATGTGAGAGTTTGAAGAAGTCATGTGAAGTAGGAGATGTCTAATAAAGAACAGAAAATCGAGTAATTGGATGCCATTTTAAATTTTAAATAAGGGCATTTTAAGAAAACAAATACTTAACTAATTTAACTAATATTCTTAATCTCTCTAAAATTAGGTAAATATATTCTTATAATTAGAAGGAGAATGAGTAATAAATATTTGATATTTCATCTGTTCAGACAAGAATCAGACTCCTTGATACTAATTTCGAACATCTCAAGGGTCTATAAGTGTTTAATTATTATTTATCTTGTCTTTATTGCTATTAAAAGAGTTACATTAGTCATAAAAAATGAGCATAAAATAAAATGTAGGGAATTAAAGAGAGGAATGAGGGTAAACGCGGGCTTTTGCTTTTTATGGCAACTCTCGAGTCTCGACGTTAGTTACGCTGACGTGGGGTAACAAGGGAAGGAAAATCAAAAAAACTCGAGAAAGAGACGCAAGAATCTGATTGATTAGGAAAAGCCCATCGTTAATTTTTCTCGGATAAATTCATTAAAAATTTACAACTAAATCGCCTCATTTACAACAATTTTTTTCTTTCGTTTACAACTAAATCGGCCTCATTTACAATGATTGTTTACAACTAAATCGTCTCATTTACAACAATATCGGTCCCCAGTTAACAACTATATCGATCTCATTTACAACTCACCAAAATTTCGACAAACCCAAAAAAGCACAAGGCAGCGAACCTACGGGATGGTCAGATTCTTAGTCTTTTTTAGATTTTTTTTTAAAAAGGTTCTTAGAAGGATTTTCCCATAAGGAAAGGCAATGGTCAAAATCAAAGGTGGGCCAACTATAAGATGCCTTGTCCTCTCAAAATCTGAACCGCCCAAATGGAGAGAATGATGCCCTCCTCCATCGTGCGGTTCTGAGAGAGAAATAATGGTGGACCGTCCGATGTGGGAGAGAGGGCAGACTTCTTGTTGGGCCGTAAATAAATGCAAGGTACGGTACCCACGCGCCGTGGCAGTGAGAGTATCCCTCACAAATTAAATTCCAAAGCACATAATCCATCCATCCATGTGCCCCTCCAACTTCCTGTCTCCCCCTTTGACCAGTCCCCACCTGTCATTCTTTTTTTTTTTTTTTTTTTTTAATTCTTCTTCGTTTTTTTTTTTTAATAGAAAACACAGATTAATCCTCTTTCATACCGTAGTCGTTTTAACGTTGGTGTTGATCAAATAACCTTCTCCATACTTTTCACTTTTTTATTCTTCTCTTAATATACCATCCTATGATTGCCCTCTTCTTTTTCTCCCTTTTCTTAAATCTATGTTGCTAGCACAGTAGCATGTCTAATAAATTATAACTTAAAAGGTTTGTGTTTGTAATCATACCTTTAAATACAAGCAACCCTCCATTATGGTCCCCTGCATGCATGAATCATGAGTTCATTTTATAAGGGAAATGGATCTAAATGACTCAAATATTTCAAAGGTCTTACAAAGTGCCTACAGATGGATCTATAATGTGGTTTAACCAGCATTAATATAAGTAAGTTGCTTGAAGATCTCCAGAAATGGATGGGGTAGATTCTAAAATCTGGAGCCATCTTCCACCTTTGATCCTTCCTCTGTTTCAACAGGTTAGACATATTTGACCAATGTTTCATATTTCATATTTGGAGATCATCTAGTACTCCTCCGGTTTTAATTATAGGAGCATTTTTATAGTGTAATTTGTACTATCAAAGTGTCCTTATAATTAGATCCTACAATTTAATCAACATGGACTTTGACTGTGATTGTGGTCATAGAAAGAGAGCAGTCGTGTGGGCCCCCAAGCCCCTTGCCTCGCTTTTCGTGCAGTCCTCCCTGGCCTTAAATATCCTATTGCTACCTTCGTAACAATGAATGAAAGAAATCAACTTTTTTTTTTTTTTATTTTTTATTTTTATTACAGGCTAAAGCTAAAAGTAAATTAACCTGAGTACAGTGGGGAATTTAATCCCAATTTATATATGTCAACTTTTATATGTGTCAACTGTGTCGGTGCTGTCATTAGTCTGCAGGATCCCATGTGGAGCTAGTTTGCAATCTCTTTGGAGGAGGATCCAATTGCTTACACTTCCTCCAATAGCTAACAAATGTATTTAGTATTTTTTTATAAGATATCTATTTATTTTTAAGGAGTATAAATTTTTTTTTTTTTTTATGTATGTTCATAATTAATAAGCATAGTGGGTAAGAGTAATAATAATACCACTCCGATACTATTTATAATTTTTTTAACTAAATCACACATACAAAGGAAATGTAGTTAACTCAATGATTATGAGGTGAATTTTTAACCTTGTCTTCATTTATGAATGTATATATTTCAACATTTTTTCTTCTCTCTGTTTTCATTCGTACAATTAATATTAGTAAAATTGTTATAATATTTCATTTATTACTCGAAAGGGGACTCATAGATAGGACAAAAAAATTTAATCAAAAGAGACTTATAAATAAGATTAAAGTAGTATGATATTATGAGCAAAAAAAAAAAGTAGTATGATATTAGGGTTTGATGCAATTAGTATGTGTAATATTGAAAATTACTTAAATTGTAAGAAAACTTTATTAACTTTAACTTTTTTTTATTGGTTTATGAGAATTGTTAATTGATCTTTATAATTAAAACCAGAGAGAGTACATATGAGTCGAAATAATACTCTTGACTTACTTACCTCATATTTTGTAAATCATTATTACAAAATTATTTTTAAACACTTCAATCCCTTCGGTATATGCTTCGTCTTACGTGACCCATCGTTTTAGAGAGTAGGCGACTCTTCCAGTTGGCATGAACCCAGGAAGATAGCCCATTCCGTATTCATGATCCCAAATGCCAAACATCTTCCCCTTTTCTTCTTCCCCCTTTCTCAACACTCTAGTGACTACAATATATATATGTATATATATATAAACACTCTAGTGACTACTCTCTCTCCTTTTCTTATTACTCCTTCTATTTTATTATAAGGTACCAACTAACAATTATATATTTTTTTTTATAAAGCATTTGTTTAGTTCTAAAGTGTATTAATTATTTTTTATGTATGTCCATAATTAATAAGAGTAGTAGGTAAAAGTAATAATTAATATAATATTAGAGTTTAGTGTAGTTAGTAGAGATAATATTGGAAGTTACTTAAATTGTCAGTTAAACCCAAGGACAGGGAGTTATACCATTGTTTCAAAATAAGGCATATAAGAGATGATTGATGAACATTTATTACAGAGAGAGATAATATTTATTGGAGAAAAAAGTGGAAAAACTAGTTCAAACTTCCAGACAAAAAGAGATGGTTAATTATAGGAACTATTTATCATAATTTGGAGAGATTAAGGAGAGAAGTTAAATCAGTTAATTATAATTATTTTCCGAAAATGCCCCTGCTTAAAATTGAAAATTACATCAAGGTAAAATTAGAACACACACACACACACATATATATATATAAGGAGTATAATAAAACAATGCCATATAAAACTGAATCCTTATGTCGTTGATTCATACGTAGAGAATCTAATTAATTAATTGCAATTTAAGCATAACTCAAGTATAATTAACGTGGAATAATCCCTCTTGCAGATGCAGAGATGCTATACGGAGAAGATGGTATATACAAAGTCGTCTTAACTATGTGGCCTCAGCAAAATCCGATAGTTACAAAAAAATATTTTTAAAGGAATATTAAA
Organism: Acacia acuminata; assembly: GCA_019022655.1. Lineage (NCBI taxonomy): Eukaryota > Viridiplantae > Streptophyta > Magnoliopsida > Fabales > Fabaceae > Acacia > Acacia acuminata. The sequence goes on from JAFJYI010000061.1 coordinate 2,834,140, forward strand.
ATTATTTTATTTAAAAATAAAAAATAAAGTAAAATCTCTCATTTGATAAAAATATAAGCATGTTGCTAAATTAATTATTGTGGAAGAAGTATTAGTAGGGGTGTTATGGGAAAAATATAAAAAAAATTGGTCAAAATTATTTTATAAAAAAAGTATAATTGAGGTGTATATAACATTAATGAGTTGCAAACATTATTTACTTTATAAAATATATAGGTGCATTATTAAATTATTATTGAGAAAGTATAAATAGGGATATTATAGGAAAAAAAATTGACAAAAGTTAAAACTTGCTCTTATAATTAAAACCAAAACTAACCCTGAAATAGAGTATTATATTAAGGATAACCTTTATGAAAGATGATGTTCCTTATAAAAAAGACATAAAGGAATATATTTTAAAATGTATGGTTCATCTGACCAAACAAATGTATTACATCGTTAAGAATTAAGAAAAGTAATTTCAATACTTTGTAAATATGCAAGCAGCATGGAATATAGGATCCAAGTTCATAAAGAGGCAGGAGGGGGAGGGTTAGATTTTTCTTATTAACCTTCATAATTTTTAAATCATATTTATCAAATCAATCTAAAAAGAGACAATATTATTTTGGCTTTTCTCTCCTCCTTGAATCAACTGTCTAAATTAGTTCATGAGGAAAAAAAAAAAAAAAAACATGAGAGGATGAAGAGGACCGGGGTGGAGATATTCTGGGGAGGTTAATCAAGCCATTATTTAATCCTCTTCCATATGAATATGATATGCTTGCAATCTCATATTTGTGATTTGTTTGCATCAATCAACGGCGGCAAACGTGGCATCAATTAATCTGTTTCATGGCTTTATATATAGGCCCTGTCCTGCAATTTCCAGAGACGTAACAACGTACATCATTCGATTCTGCACGACACGCATAAGTTTCATATTTTAAATGGTTTTCCCCTTCGCTTCTAATGTTTATTGGGAAGAAGAATCTCGCTTAATCTTTTTTTTTTTTTTCATCAGTGCATTTGAGTGGTTAATTAGAAAAATAAGAAAAAAGTCAAAAAATATTGAATTGATTGGAGGATTTAAAAATTATAAGAGATGTATCATAGTTACGAGTTACAACGACGTCGTCTCAAGTACCTTGGTTCCGCCCACATGGGCCCCACCCACCACAAGTCCAGAAATCCATAAAAGGCCTTCGAACTTTCCTATAGGATCACTTGTCAGCCATCTCCTTCTCACTCTCACTCACTCACTCACTCGCCATGCCTCCCCTGCTCTTCTTTTTCTTCCTCCTCCTCTCTCATTCCTTCATCTCTCCCTCTTCTTCTCTCTCCATTCCTGACACTCCCAAGACCTTCATCTTTCGGGTTCATTCCGATTCCAAGCCCTCTATCTTCCCCACTCACTATCACTGGTACACCACCGAGTTTGCCGACCCCACTCGCATCCTTCATGTCTACGACACTGTTTTCCATGGATTCTCTGCTTCCCTTACTCCCCAACAGCTTGACTCCATAAGACAACACCCCGCCGTCCTTGCCGTCTTCGAGGACCGTCGCCGTCAGCTTCACACCACTCGTTCCCCTCAGTTCATCGGCCTCAGAAACCAGCGTGGTCTCTGGTCAGAATCCGACTACGGCTCTGACGTCATCATCGGAGTTTTCGACACTGGGATTTGGCCCGAACGCCGCAGCTTCTCCGATTCCAATTTGGGTCCCATTCCCCGTCGCTGGAAGGGGGTTTGCGAGACTGGGGTGAAGTTTTCCGCAAGCAACTGCAACAAGAAATTGGTCGGTGCTCGATTTTTCTCCAAAGGTCACGAGGCGGGGGCGAGTTCCGCGGGTCCCTTGAACCCCATCAACGAGACTGTTGAATTCCGATCTCCTCGAGATGCGGATGGTCATGGGACCCACACAGCATCAACTGCGGCGGGTCGGTATGCTTTTCGAGCAAACATGTCGGGTTATGCGTCTGGAATTGCAAAAGGTGTGGCGCCCAAAGCAAGATTAGCGGCATACAAGGTATGCTGGAAGAATTCCGGTTGCTTCGATTCTGATATTCTGGCTGCTTTCGACACCGCCGTAGCTGATGGCGTTGATGTCATTTCCATATCAATTGGCGGTGGTGATGGTGTGTCATCGCCGTACTATCTCGACCCCATTGCGATTGGCTCCTACGGTGCCGTTTCCAAAGGGGTTTTTGTATCGTCTTCAGCTGGTAACGATGGGCCCGGAGGAATGTCGGTGACAAACTTGGCGCCCTGGTTGACGACGGTTGGAGCTGGCACTATCGATAGGGATTTCCCTTCCGATGTGGTTCTCGGTGATGGCCGCAGATTATCCGGCGTGTCTCTTTACTCTGGAGCGCCATTGAACAACAAAATGTATCAACTTGTTTACCCTGGTAAGTCAGGTGTTCTGGCTGATTCCCTGTGTATGGAAAATTCACTTGATCCCAACCTTGTCAAGGGGAAAATTGTGATATGTGATCGCGGAAGCAGTGCTAGGGTGGCTAAAGGATTGGTGGTGAAGAAAGCCGGTGGTGTGGGAATGATTCTGGCTAACGGTCTTTCTAACGGTGAAGGTCTCGTCGGTGATGCTCATCTTCTTCCCGCCTGTGCCATTGGCGCGAACGAAGGAGATGCCATTAAGGCATATGTCTCATCTTCCGCAAATCCCACGGCCACCATCCACTTCAAAGGCACGGTGCTTGGAATCAAACCAGCGCCGGTTGTGGCTTCTTTTTCAGCCAGAGGACCAAATGGTTTAAACCCAGAGATATTGAAACCGGATTTGATTGCCCCTGGAGTTAACATTCTTGCTGCCTGGACCGATGCAGTTGGTCCCACTGGGATAGATTCTGATTCGCGAAGAACTGAATTCAACATCTTATCGGGTACTTCAATGGCCTGTCCTCATGTAAGTGGTGCGGCGGCGTTGTTAAAATCGGCACATCCTGATTGGAGCCCAGCCGCTATAAGGTCGGCGATGATGACGACTGGAACTCTACTGGATAACAGAAACCAGCTTATGATCGACGAAGCGACCGGGAAAGCTTCCACACCATATGATTTCGGTGCTGGGCATCTTAACATGGGTCGGGCTATGGATCCTGGTTTGGTATACGATATCACCGACAAAGATTACGTGAACTTCTTGTGTGCTGTTGGTTACGGGCCGAAGCTCATACAGGTGATGACTCGATCACCGTCAAACTGTCCGGCAAGGAAGCCATCGCCGGAGAATCTGAACTACCCATCTTTTGTGGCTCTGTTCCCGAGCTCAACCAAAGGGGTATCGAGCAAGACGTTCATCCGGACGGTGACGAACGTGGGTCCGGCGAACTCAACTTATCGGGCGAGAGTGGAGTCGCAGCCGCAGGGGGTGAGGGTGAGTGTGAGGCCATTGCAGCTGACGTTCTCAGGGTCAGTGAAGAAGCGGAGCTACGTGGTGACGGTGACGGCAGATGGCCAGAATCTGAAGCTGGGCTCGGTGGGGGCAGTGTTCGGGTCGATTTCATGGAGCGATGGGAAGCATGTGGTTCGGAGCCCCATTGTAGTTACTCAAATAGAGCCTCTGTAACTATAGAGCGCCGCCACCAAGGCGAGTTGCCACGCGCAGTAGACAGCGGATATCTTGGATTCCATATCCATCTTTTCCTTTCGTCAAGCAAATTTAATTTTTACCTTTCTTTTATGGCTGAATGTTAGTGTGAGTTTTTTGTTTGTTTGTTTTCGCTAGTCTGCCATAGTGTCATGATGTATTTATAGAACTCTAATAAGGGTGTCTATTTATAGAGAGCATAAACAAGTTATTTAACTGATGAGTGAGTGTGGTTAAATTGAGAGTATTTGGTATGGAAGAATGAGTATTTGTTTGGGAGTAGGGATAGTTATGCATAGGTTGGTTAGTTGGGATTTGTCACCAAACACTGGAATATTTATGGGGGTGCTACAATTATTGTAAGTTGTAACCATGGAGGAAATAGTTGGTGAACATCATATGCATTTTACTATTACATAAGTTTGACCCCAAATCAAATAATGATAGGGATTTCTGAAGAAGGGAAGCCAGAAATGGAATTGAAGAATGGTTTTGGTTTTCTGTGTAAATGCATACATAGGGATCAAATATCAGTATGCAAGCAAGCACAAGGATTATGAGGGTAAGGTATCTTGGATGGGCTCTAGTGGCACATGATTATTGTGTCCTTCAAGTGGGAAAAGAGGTAGTTCAACTGGTCCCTGCTTCATGGTCCCTCAAGAGAGAGACTCAGCATCATTCATTCTCTGCCCACCAAAGTATTACTCAATCCTCTTCACTGTCCCCACAGGATAAACTCATAAATATCCAGTAAATACCAAATACAGTAGCTCTTGGGGTCCTACTGTGGTAATTGGATTCAGGGGGAAAAAACACAGGTATGCAGTAGAAAATCCGCCAGAAAGAGTAATAATCAATGCCTATCTCTGATTTTTTAACAGCAGAATCAAAGTTTCGATTCCATGCAAACAGAACTGGTGGGGACTGGTTGGATTTGGAGGCCTCCGCTGGTATTGATACTGAAGAAACCAAATCAGAGATTTTATAACTTGTATCAATTCATTTTATTAATTTCCAACAAAGGTTTGGGGAAAATATTCTCTTGCTGAGGTAGCTGCCGTTTGGAGTCTTCCTACACCATTTACAATGATGGAAATTAGTAGTTTTGAAAAAATGATAATAATTATATATAGTTCTGTCCGGAGATATGGCTTTCCAATGGGGAATACATATTTACTCCGGATCTTGAGTAACTGTATCAAAATGAATCAAGCTTTCCTTCATTTTATATCGTCATGTTCCTCTTCTTCTCTTTTTTTAACCACCACATGACATATAAATGGTTCATATTGGATTTTTTTTTTCAAAAATACTCGTAATTATTAAAATGTTAACTGCCACAAGGCCGCGATTCCAGTGACAGTTTTGTGGAGGTGAGTGCCTTCCTTGTTTTCGTGTGTGTAGTGGTAGTTGAGGCAATTTCTGGCAGTTCATCTATGTTAGCCTTCTCATACCTTCCTCCCTTATCCTTTCCTATTATTCACTTATCCCAAACAAAATGAATGAAATTGGTAAATAGAAGGCCTCTGCAAGCGAGACTATCCCCGATGCAGTTTGGTTCAGATTCCAGGTGTCCATGGCGACAGAGAGTAGATCAGAATCAATGGAAGGAGGGAGGCATGGGTACTATCAAGTTTCTGAAGTACAACAAGAAGACAGGGAAGGTTACGCTTGTGATGAGGCAACCCAATACAGTCAAGCATCAGTGGGTATTGTGAAGTTTCGTGATACCACTCTGGTCCTATTTATAAGTCCAGTTTGACCAAATCTCACATACCAAGAAAAGTTAGTTGACACAATGATTATGAGGTAAATTTTCAACTTTGCGCTCATTTATGATTGAAGTACTTTTTTATCGCTTTCTTTCTCTCTCTATCTTTATGGGTGCAATTAATATGGGTAAAATTGTCACAATCTCATTTATTTCCCTAAACCTGGACTTATAAATAGGACCAAATTTTTTTTCAAACTGGACTTATAAATAGGACCAGAGTGGTATTGTACTTTCTCCATTTTTATTATGATCTTGCTTTAGTTTGATTTAATATCTTATATTTTTCTTTTTTGTTTACTGTTTTTGTTCTAGGTATCCTCTTCTCCTGGCCGTTATTTGACTGCTGGAGATACCCTCGGGGGACATTGCTCTGCGCTTTTGAGTCATGAAATGTGCTTATTATTATCATCAGCTTATAGGAACTTTATTCTCTAATGGGTGAAGGTGCGTCCAACACAATAAATTATTAGCTCAGGGAGCGTTCAACACAATTAACTATTAAGTGGACCAACCAAGACAACAAACTTTTAAAAAGAAGCGCAAAGACAACAAACTTTTAAAAAGGAGGGCCCTAAAGACAAGTTAGCAAAAAGTTAACGTCGGTTATCTAAGGTGCGTCCCAACACAACAAACTATTACTCTAAGAGCGCTTCAAAGACAAAATTCTAAATTTTACTAAATTAAATAATTTTTTTCTCAATTGTCATTATTTAAAACTACTTGTATAAATATCTATGGACAAAAATTACTCATTCTTCAATTTTGTCAAAATTATAATTTGCTAAAATAAACAAAAGTTTTCATTAAAAATATAATTATATGATTTAAATAAAACTTAAGGTGTTTTATAGTTTATTATATATGTTAAACAAAAAAAAATATATGATTTATTTTTATTTTAGAAGAAATTTATATGAGTTAAAAAATTCATTTAATGTTAATAAAATTTAAAAAATCTATTATATCCTTAAAGAAATGAAATGAGTTTAATTTTTATTTTTATAAAAAGAGTTTAATGGATATCAACGTTGATACTTAATAATATAAATCTAGCAACTTAATGATATATTTATTAATTAAATGATGTATTGCTTATATGGATATGAGACTTTCGTAGGTCAAATTACTCCTTAACCCATTATAATTGCTCTTTAACTTATTATTAAATTGTCCTTGCTCAAGCCTCTTAAGTTATCTTTTTTTTTTTTTTTTTAACAAGTCCCATATTCATATAATCAGTAGATCATTTAATTAACAAATATATAATCAAATTGCCGGATTTATATTATTAAGTATCAAAGTTGATATCTATTAAACTCTTTTTATAAAAATAAAAATTAAACTCATTTCATTTCTTTAAGGATATAATAGATTTTTTTAGATTTTTTAAATTTTATTAACATTAAATGAATTTTTTAACTCACATAAATTTCTTCTAAAATAAAAATAAATCATATATTTTTTTGTTTAACATATATAATAAACTATAGAACACCTTGAGTTTTATTTAAATCATATAATTATATTTTTAATGAAAAATTTTGTTTATTTTAGCAAATTATAATTTTGACAAAATTGAAGAATGAGTAATTTTTTTCCATAGATATTTATATAAGTAGTTTTGAATAATGACAATTGAGAAAAAAATTATTTAATTTAGTAAAATTTAGAATTTTGTCTTGCTGGGCTTTCTTGGAGTAGTAGTTTGTTGTGTTGGACGTACCTTAGATAACATACGTTAACTTTTTGCTAACGGCGTTGTGCTAGACGCTCCTTTTTAAAAGTTTGTTGTCTTGGTTGGTCTACTTAATAGTTAATTGTGTTGGACTTTCTGAGCCGATAGTTTGTTGTGTTGGATGCACCTTAACCCTTCTCTAATTAATGTAGAACTTTACAAGATGGAGCTGCGTCTTACTACAGTTGTCTCAGTTTCAGAGCAGTAATTCCATGTGAAGAAGAGTGTCTAGTGTGCTAATTTATTTCTCTTTTATTCATTTTTTTTTACGGCAATCCGACAAATATTACTGAAATTTTATGGGAATATTCAGTAGCTACTGATGCATCTCCATTTTATGTAATATAATTTTAGGATGCTGACTTGATTGGTGCATATTTAGCTTCGAAGTTGGAGGAGGCATTGACGATTAATCGTAAGAAGCATGATGCTCTTTGGTGTTTGGGAAATGCTCATACTTCATGTGCACTTTTAACTTCGGAACAAAAAATGGCAACAGTTGATTTGGTTGGCCATTTGGGTACTTTCAGCAATCTCTTGATGAGATATTTGAATGTGAATAGCTATATTCTACTTCCTCCGGTCCTAATTATAGGAACACTTTACCAGAATTTGGAGAGATTAAGGAAAGGAGTTAAATTAGTTAATTATGATTATTTTCCTAAAATACCCTTTCTTACAATTTAAAATGACATCATAGACGAATGGTTGTGTGGATTCGCATGGAAGCTAGGGGTATGTACTGCTGCAAAGGCAGAAACGTGGGCTGTAATGTATGGGCTTGAAATGGCTTGCAATGTTGTTTAGATATGTTAGTTGTAGAATCTGATTCTGTATATCAAAAAAAAAAAAAAAAAAAAGAATCTGATTCTCTGTTTGTTATTCAGTTATTAGATGCATTACAGGGGGCTGAGGAACCAGATTCTAGTCTGTTAAAACAGATTAATAGGAATTAAAGAAGTTTATATATATATATATATATATCATACCAAGTGATATTCAAGTTGTCCTTAGCAATTCAATTGTAGAAGTATATTTTCCAAAATCAATCACTTTATGGATAGTTATGGAAAATATTTTTAAAAAATATTAAATCTATTTTATTTAAAAATAAAAAAGAAAATAGAATCTCTCACTTGATACTTGTTAAATTAATTGTTGTGGAGGAAGTATTAGTAAGATTGATATCACGATATGGAAAAAATATGACCAAAATTACTTAAAATTATCTCATTAAAAACAGTATAATTGAGGTGTATATAACATTAATGAGTTGCAAAGATTACTTACTTTATAAAATATATAGGTATATTATTAAATTATTATTGTCTTTAATTATTATTGAGAAAGTATAGATAAAGGTATTATAGGAAAAAATTGACAAAAGTTAAAACTCGCTTCTTATAATTAGGACCAAAACTAACTCCAAAACTTACTCTTATAATTAGGACCGGAGGGAGTATTTTATATAGAGATGATGACAACATTTGTTTATATATTGTCTCTTAAAAAGATAAAAGATTAATCATGAATAAGGTTTTAGCTCTATTTGTCATATATAACATTTTGTTTTGTTGTATACCTCCTTTACACGTCTGATATGAAGATATGAAGTACCATTTATTTAGTGATAGATGAGTTGCAGACATTTAGGATAAAAGAGGGAAAAACAGAAATTCAGAGGGATTGGGAAAAGAAACAGAAAGGAGTGACACAGAACTACGGCATGTTTTCATTCATTATTCAACACACCCTCTCATTAGTCTAAACCTCATATATATATATATATATATATATATAGTTAGAGACTTAAACTCTCAAGGGAATCTAATAGCCATAACAGATATGCAACTGATATAACTATCTACTAAGTACTAACAACAATTTCTAACCAATGCCTAACTCCTAACTAATTAACTGACTCTAATACTTTCAACACGTTACGTATCATTTACACCTGCAGCTAGTTTTATAAAATATGATACTATGGTTTCATGCGGTGTCTCCTGAGGCTCTCAGCATGTTTTTGGTCCCTTGACTTAATCCAACATCAGAGACAGTGCCACGTAGAGACAGGCCCTTGCGGATAAAAGCAAACTCAGCTTTTATTTTGGTTTGTTTGTTTGCGTAATTTTTGTAATTTTGCCAATTAAGATCTCAGTAGCCTTAACTGCGAAGACTCAGAGGAACACGTCCGCGGTCACCACGCGCATGTGTTGCCCGCGTTGCTTGCCACATTTACCCCCTGACACTTACGTCTTTGTCGGTTAATCTAATCTCATCCTATATATTAATCAATCCATTCTTTCATTTCCCGTAAAATATCTGCTGGTTAACTTCCGATTAAATCATCAATCCTTCACCATGTCTCTCTACCCCAAAGTTGATTCTACCAATCCTGAGGCAGATTCTCTATTCACCGTTAAACCCTCCTCCTCTTCCTCTTCCTTATATCCCTCCGTCGACGTCGACCGCGTGGCCGAAAACCTTTTTGCCGAAGACGATTCCGTTTCGCAAAACCAAAATACGGCTCAGTCCTCTGAAGATGTTCTTATCAGAGTCCCCGGAGTCATTCTTCATCTTATCGAAAAGGATAATAGCGTCCAGCTTGCTTCCGGGGACCTCACCATTGTCACTCTCACCCAGAACGGTAACGTGGTTGCAGCCCTCGCTCGTATTGGAGATCAAATTCAGTGGCCCTTGGCTAAAGATGAGGCCGCCGTGAAACTCGATGAGTCCCACTATTTCTTCACTCTTAGGGTTCCGGCAGGGGAAAACGAGCACGATACCGGGTCCGAAAACGGGTTCGATTTGTTAAATTACGGATTGACCATCGCGGCCAAAGGACAAGAGGGTTTGTTGAAGGAGTTCGATCGTGTTTTGGAGAGTTATAGTTGTTTTTCGGTTCAGAAGGTGGAGGGTGTGCCTGGGTGGGAGGCGTTGGATGGCTCTGTGTCGAGGGAAACGTCGCCGGAGGAAATGAAATCGGAGAAGAAAAAGGAATTAGTGGAAGAGAGCTCTGCTGCGTACTGGACAACTATAGCTCCGAACGTAGAGGATTATAGTGGAAGCTTTGCGAGGTGGATCGCTGCCGGGTCGGGTCAGGTCGTCAGGGGAATATTGTGGTGCGGCGATGTCACCGTGGATAGGTTGAAGTGGGGGAATGAGTTCTTGAAGAAGAGGATGAAACCGGGATCTCAGGTGGAGATGAGCCCGGAAGCTATGAAGAGGATGAGAAGGTTGGGAGTTCGTTCTATACATGATTTCTCTTTATCCTTCTTGTTTCTCTGATGATTCGAAAAATCTTTAATTTTATTTATTTTCCTTACTTGGGGCAGGGTGAAGAAGTTGACGAAGATGTCGGAGAAAGTGGCGGTTGGGGTGCTCACAGGGGTCGTCAAGGTGTCTGGATTCTTTACAAGTCCCATAGTGAACTCAAAAGCGGGCAAGAAATTCTTCAGCCTTCTCCCCGGAGAAATAATCCTTGCTTCCTTGGATGGATTTAGTGAGTGATTCGTATCTTGACGCTTTTAGCTCAATTTCTGTGTGTGCATTGTAGTGGCGATCAACGGAATGTGAAATCTAATAGACTCTTGGCTATCATGTGCAAACTAATTTGTCATTAGGAACATGCAAATTAATATGTTGCGGGTGTATTTTATGAACTTCACAATTCAAGGTATGGATGATATGCAAGCAAAGCAATCATCCTATTTCTTCCCTTCTATTAAAATAGCTTTGGGGGCGTCTGGTAGTTGAGTGAAATGGATGGTATTTGGTAATCTGTTTGAACAGAGTTGAGAATGATATTTCCATGTACTTTCGTGTCAGTGGTTCTTTATTTGTTTAGTAAGTTTTTGTCCGAGTGTCATGTAGATGGGGGCCAGATACTTGCTTCCTAGTCCCTAGAGCTATTGCCAGAATGAATCTCAAATCAAGCTGCAGTTCTTCTTTCAAACCCAGTTCCAGCAACTAGTAAAAGTCTTTAGTTTGTAGGAACTTTACAGTGAAGAACATGCAAATTAATATGTTGTCTATCATGTGCAAACTAATTTGTCATTAGGAACATGCATATTAATATGTTGCGGGTGTATTTTATGAACTTCACAATTCAAAGTATGGATGATATGCAAGCAAAGCAATCATCCTATTTCTTCCCTTCTATTAAAATAGCTTTGGGGGCGTTTGGTAGTTGAGTGAAGTGGATGGTATTTGGTAATCTGTTTGAACAGAGTTGAGAATGATATTTCCATATACTTTTGTGTCAGTGGTTCTTTATTTGTTTAGTTAGTTTTTGTCCTGAGTGTCATGTAGATGGGGGCCAGATACTTGCTTCCTAGTCCCTAGAGCTATTGCCAGAATGAATCTCAAATCAAGCTGCAGTTCTTCTTTCAAACCCAGTTCCCGCAACTAGTAAAAGTCTTTAGTTTGTAGGAACTTTACAGTGAAGAACTCATAATTCAAAGAAGCTGCAGAGATGAATCAATTTTTCATGTGTTAGTCAAATGTGGATGTTACTTTTACAAACTTGCTGTGATTGTGTAATGCATAGAAACTGAAGGCTTCTGTGTTTTACTGATGTCTAATGTTTATGTTGGTGCTTGTAAATGCAGACAAGGTGTGTGATGCTGTTGAGGTTGCGGAAAAAATGTCATGTCTACCTCATCAGTTGTGACCACCGGGCTTGTTTCACAAAAGTAAGTGCATTCTCTAAATTCTGATTTTCTCAATTGAATCGTAGGGAATATCATTGCCACCGCCAGTGTTATGTTTCTGTGTTTATTATACACAGTACTGAATATGAATGAATGGATGTGTTGTAGATATGGAGAGGAAGCAGGGAAGGTGACAAATGAAGGGCTAGACGCGGCAGGGCACGCGATAGGAACAGCGTGGGCAGTCTTTAAAATAAGGAAGGCCCTCAACCCCAAGAGTGTCATCAAGCCTACCACTCTCGCAAAGGCTGCTGCTCAGTCTCAACTCAAGTCCAAATCCAACATCAAAAACAACACTTGATACACTTGCTTTCTTCTTCTTTTTTGTGTACAAACAGCCCCACAACACTGGATTAGCTCTTGTATTCATGTCTTTGCATCATTGAACTATTGTTGATTCGTTTTTACAGCGTGAATACTGAATACTGAGATATTTTATTATAGGGATACGGCTCTCTGTTCTGTTTACATGTAACGTCTAGATCTCAAATTACCATTTTTGCCTTTTCAAACGTGTTTCCTAGTGATTATAGGAAATTTATGCAAAGCATCCCATAGGTATACGCCTCCCGTGGATGTCCTTAAAATTTATGCTGTGATGAACTCGTTCTGTGCGCCTTTGATACGTACCTGAAATATGTGGAATGGTATACCATTTTCCATCAAAGCTCTCGAGGGCCACAACAGACGGAGAGAGTTAAATTAGAGTCGTCTTGAATTCTTTTAAAGAATTTTTTTTTTAAAAGAAAAATTGGTGATACCTTTGTTTCTTCTTATAAAGAGACAATCTTATAAACAAGGATTTGGATTCTCTTTCATAACATGTAATTACATTTCAGTATTTAATTTGGATCCTTTTCATACTCTTTTGCCATATTATTCCATTTTTTGGCGTAATTTACGTACTTTTATTCTTAACAAATCTAATTCATGCATCCATTTAACTGTTCATTTGATTTAACCGTATAAGATTGCTAATTGTAGTATTAAACTAAATGTACTATTTACTTAAAGTATTATTACAGAGAACCGTTATGATCTTATTTTCAGAAACATTCAAGTGATGATGATAAATAAGTATTCATTAAACTGAATGGATAATTAAATGGGATAAGGATCATTTTTGGCTCAAGAGTTTTGACTGAGGAGCACTGGGTACCTGTATTTTTTTTTGGAGCAAAATTGTCCCTTCGTTAATTCGACCAGTTTAAGTTTAATACGATGCCTAATTAATCAAAATAGGATTAAGTATCATTTTCGTTTCAAAAGTTTTTGCTAAGGAGCAATGCGTATCCGGAAGTCTTTTTTAGAAGCAATTTTATCCCAGAAATTTATGAAACATAGCAATTTTGTCATTCCATCCCCTAATATTAAATTTTACTGTTAAATCACTCAAATAATCCACATGTCATGGCAACTCATCATCCACAACAATTAGCTCAATATGACGTTGCATCACATCTCATCATCTCTTTCTTGTTGAATGAATTATCGATATTGAAGAAATTAAACGGATAAACAGACTCAACAAGATCGGATTAAACAATGAAGGAAATCTCATCTTCTTTGAGTTGTTGAAGGACGCATAGCTAGGAATTGAGGGTGCAGAGGAAGAAATCTACATTGAAAAGATCGAACTTGGAGTGAAGAGGGAGATCCTTGAGACATTGAGCTTAAGGCAGCCAAAATTTGTGCTGATCAAATGGACTGAAAGGTCTGTAGCAAAACCAAGAGGTAACATTACTTATGATTTAAGCAAATGAAACGCAAAATGAGATATGAATTTTCTCAAATTGGTTTAGTAAGACAAATCAATAGTGACAGTATTTACTTTTGTATAAATTTATCAAGACCACCCTCCCTTAAATCGCTAGAAATGCTATGTTTAATAAACTTTAGGGGCAAAATTGCCCTTTAAAAAAAAAAGAAGATCTAGATGGGACTGCTCCTTATCTAAAACTTTCGAGGTAAAAAAGATACTTAACCATATCTTAACTGCTAAGGTGGAAGTATTGGTGCCATGTGTACATATTAGTTAAACTTAATGGTCAAAATTAATGTAGGCGAAAAATTGCTACGTTTTCTTAACTTTCGAGGCAATTTTGTTTAAAAAAAATTTCGGTACTAGTGCTATCAATGCTAAAAAAGCAAAAATGATCAAAACTTATCCCATAATTAAATACATTGATGCAATTATCAACAAAAAAAAATACATTGATGGAATCACGAATATATGAAGTCAAATATATAAAGATGATTTAAATTTGATAATAGATGTAAGACAATTAAATTAAATAAATAATCTTGCAAAGGGATGAAATTGTGTATGAAGTGATATATAGGTAAGAGCTTAAAACTCAAATCAGTGGCACGTCGTTCTTTTTCTCATAGAGAAAGTTGTAGGTATAGGTGGGCACGTGATGATTAGATGCTTCTTTTTGTCGAAGTTTACCTTTCGTTAATTATGTAATGCAGTTATCAGTTTGATTATTATTTTAAAAAAAAGGGGGAAAAAAAAAGACCATGGCTCTTTTTTCTCCCTGCCGTTTTTTGTTTTTTGGTTTTAAGCGGGGCAATAGCCCATTCAAATCAAGTATACATCTTGGGTATGTTTCATCCAGTGCATCCTGCTGTTTTTGCCTAATAACAGACAATGGAGGAGTACCAAGTCCTACATACAGATCCTCCTGCTCAAGACTACCTCTAGCCAGTATATCTGCACAGTAATTACATTCCCTATATAGATGTTCAATCTTTACATTTGGCAAAAGTTTCATTACCTCAAGTATGTCAAACAGCAAATGATTATCAGCAACCTCAGATACCTGCATTGCCTGTAGCGTCTGCACTGCAACAGCCGAGTCACTTTCATCAATGACATGGGTGTAATTCATACTCACTGCAAGATTTAGGCCAGCTAACACTGCCCACAGCTCAGTCCTCACAGCTGAGCAAAAGCTTAGTTTCCTTGAAAATCCACCAAGCCATTTCCCCTTGTTGTCCCTCATCAGTCCACCACAACCTGCTAAATGCCGCCCCTTATTCGAAGCTCCATCCACATTTACTTTTATCCAGCTCCCTGCCGTTTTTCTATTCCAAGGTTTGACAATTAATCTGGAGTCAAAATACGCGTGGGGAGGAGATTATTTTATATTCAAGTGATGCGTGTGAACGATCTTTAACAACTAGCCAAAGTTAGTACGATGCATGGGTGAGTGGCAATATATTTATTAATATAATGTTATGTAAAAAATTACTTAGATTTTTAATTGAATAATCAAAATATTGAATTAAATATTTTGTATATATTATCTCCATTATTAATTTATAAAATATTGTGTAACTATCTTTTTCATTATCTATCTTTTATAATTGTCTTACTTTTAATTTTTAATTTTTAGCCTACCATTTTGTTGATATGTGGTTTTTTTTGCTCAACTGTTGATATGTGGTTTACTACTGTACTTTTTATACTCATACTTTATATACAATTATGATTGAAAGGAATGTTGCTTCTGTACTGAAAAAAGCTAAAGTCGAATGTTACATTCTCTGAGACCCCTCCCCACTTTTTTGGGCCATAGTACACCATGAGACCCTTTAGCAGATCCAAGCACTTAGGGCCGAGTAAAGCAACCTTTAGGCAAACTCGCAAATGGGCTCCTGTGGATGTTGACGCCCCGGAGGGGGGTAAAGCAACCTTTAGGGTAGGTTTGGTTTGAGGGAAGGGGAAGGGAGGGGAGAGAAAAAAAATGGGGGGGAGAAAATTGGATGGTCGTGGGAGAAATTTTTTTCTCTCCTCCCCCTCCCTCCCCCCTCCCCTCCCTCAAACCAAACTTACCTTTAGACAAACTCGCAAATGGGCTCCTGTGGATGTTGACGCCGCCCCGCGGGGCGGGGGGGGGATCTATGGTCGTGTGGAGAAAGCTTTGATACCTCTAGGGGTGGGCAGGGCGAGACTCCTATTTTTCCCGACGAAAAGTCTGAAGAATCATTTTGTAGCCCGATATTGGCCTTTCCCCGATAAAAAATCAGGGCAGGCAGGGCTTCTCCTGCCCAAGTAGTGACGCCCTGCCCTACTTCATGAAAATTCTAGTTCATACTTTACACAATTTCAAAGCGTTAGAGATACCTGAAGTATAATATATTTAGACATAATAATATAATATATTTTAAATAAAATAGTATATATAGAATAATATTTATTTAAATATAATTAATTTTTCGGGCAGGGCCAAATGGGCTAGGCAGGACCCCCGGCCCGGCCCTGCCCAATTATTAGCCTAACCCAAAACTGCCCAAATTTTTTCCGGTCCACCTTTTAGGGTTGGACAGGGCAATTTTTTACTGGGCTTGAGCGAACGTACAGGGCATCTGGACACCATGCTCACCCCTAGATACCTCAAAGGCTGGCACAAAGGCTCTAAGCATGTATCCACCGATTCACAGTCTTGAGAAAACTGCCCAGAGAGATTAGGGACTTGCTGTTTTGGTCGTCTTTGCTGGGTTGCGTTGTTCTAATCTGGTTTTGGCCTAATGCCTAGTAGTGTTTTGTACAACTCGATCTCTTTTTATGGATTTCTATGGCCATTCACTCTAAAACCTAAATGGTTCATCTAGTGCTTGGATCCATTTCCTGTACTTACGGCTACTTTTCTGTGCTTCATGCTCAAAATCCTTAGTCATAACAGCACATGTTGCTTACTTAAATGGATTATGAATAGGAGGATGCTCAGAATTTGTGTGTGTTGCATCTTCTTCATCAATGATTCCATAGGCCGTCTCAGAATGGGGTTGAATTCTTCAAGCAGTGTTCAACCTGTCCTTTTTCTTGAAACATTAATTAAAGAGACCTAATTTGATTGTCCAATTGAACACACAAAGCATCATTTGGTTAAACGAAGGAAACACTTTGTTTTGTTGAGTAAAAAGATTTTTGGACTGATAAAGTGAACAAAAAGAGGTTAATATTTTGCCACGTATATGATCCAAATATAGTTATTTGATTGAGTGTGCTTAGTTGCTAGCAAGTAGGTAGAGCTTGAAGGCTTTCATAAATTTGTCAACCCAACAGTGAGGGGTTGTTAGGCATTCTTTCTTGCTTCTGAAGCTGAGTGCATGTGGGAAAGCTGTTGGATACCTAATAATATTAATGGCTTCGTAAAGTCAGATCATCGTTAACTATTTTGAAATCATTAGTGTCGTCCGTGATTCCATGTGGGAATGAAGAGGGCGACGTGAGGCTTAAGAAAACCCATAAAAACACACAAACTCAAATATAATTCAACCTTTTCCTTTTCAGTGTCATTATCAGATTCAAGACGAGAGACTTGGTATGTCCCTCGCCTTTTAGTTAAATTGCTGGATATAATGGCCCTACACCACGTGACGCCACATTCACTAAAAGTCCCACCTCCTAAATTTGGCCTAATAACAATATTTTGAAACCTTACTCAGATTTCCAAATCTTGGACTTCATATTATTTGCATGTTCGGCAAACTCGCCTGGCCTCCTCATCACTTAACTCATAATGCGGTGCAGGTATATCTTTCTCTAAACCCAGTTAAAAAAAGAGCAACTTTCATTTGAAACTCAATCAAAATTCAAAACAAACCGGCCAGACCAGGTATTTAAGCCAAGATCAATTATATTGGATCTGCATTAACAGTAAAGTTCTCTGTAGGTGTAGTTGGGGAAGATTCAAGTTGCTACTAATTGGTTTCTTTACTACGTAATTAATTGCTCAGATACGGAAAAAAAGTTTATTACTTTAAAAGTGTACGAGATGAGGCTCAGTTATAGGAAAGGAGGAACAAGGAAAGTGGTGAGTTTGAGGGGCTGGGTGTTAGCTGTGCCTTCTTAGCTGTACCATCTGCTTCACCTCAAATTGGGGTCCTTCCTAAAATATATATATATTTTTGTTCTTTTAATCATTAGATTCTACCTGAAATTGGTGATATTTTGATATTTTATAAGCAAAAAAGGAGATATTTTCAATTTTTTACAATTTGAGACCCCAAACTTATGTAGCTTTTTTTCTTTTTAATGAGAGTTTGAATGTGAAAGGAGTATAGGGAAGAATATGGGATGGGATTGCCAAATCACCCAGACCCAACCAACCACGACCTAACAATATGGGCTTCCATGCTTATCGGCCACACACTTATCACATATATCCATCCTCATCATTTCTTCACGGACATCTCACCAAACTTCCTCCAATTTATCCAACCAGATTCCTTTCTGCTATCTTGCGCTGCATGCGCATATTCATTCTCTTCCTTCTGTACGTGACCATGTCATTGTCACTATTTGGAATAGTGAGACCCACCATAACTGGTCCATCACACACACAAACACACACACTTCTCTAGCTATATGCCGGCCTCTGATAAGCATATAAAACACATGTACATCATTATTAACAAGTTAACCTGCCGGCTGAAATTCCTACGAACTATAATAAAAACTATCCAGGGAAGAGTCAAAATGAGGCTAATGTTTGTGATTTAAAGGTCTCTCATCTGGGTTGGGATATGTGTTCTTTCTTAGGGGTAGAGCCTGATGAGGTCCAAATGTAAGCAGCTAGCTAGAACTGGCAGGGTAATGATACATATCTAGATACTATACCTACTTATGTCTGATATAACTGAAGGCACTGTCCTATTCCTATATCTCAGTATGCTTGTCAGTCCTTTGAATTAAACAGAAGAAGAAAGCCAATTTTAATTGTGGGCTATTTTCCTTAGATCACGATCGACTCACAAGAATGATATATATACACTGATCATAACAAACTTTAAAAAGATTCGTTTTTTTGATAAATAGACATACGATAATCATGACCAACTGATCATATGTATCTGTACAATATCTATACTGTATAATAAATGGACCCTTAAATAAGTTGGGTTTCAATTTTAAGGTCTCACGCATGTTGCCATATTCATGGATTTAGTTGGTTTAGTTATGTCAACATTATGTGCGGTCTACTATAATTACAAGCAAGCTAGCTCTCCCACGCTTGTTCTATCTCTAGCTAGAAGGCTATGGATATATACAATCAACTAAAAACAAACACTCTAATCGTCATTCAAACAAACATTTTATTTAACAAGCGAGGCTAGAATTTTTTACACAGAGAAATGAAACCACAAGTCAAGAAGGTGATGTATGTTGGAAATCAAACAAGCAAGAGGAGAGAAATTAATGGAAAGGCTATTATAGAGCTTGAAAACAGTAAAAAGAGAGAACATATATGTGTCGCTGGTGGAAGTTTCTAATGTCTCTACCTAACACCATTGAAAAAGGGAAAAAGGAAGTTGAAAAGTGAGGCGCCTCATTATGCGTGGGAGGGGCCATAGTTTTATGAATCTTGCTTCCATATCTGAAATCTTACATCACCCCCCCCCCCCCCATATATATATATATATATATATATATATATATATCAGTATCAGTAGAATTCATTAATTTTACTTCTCCTTTGGCCTATTCGATCCTTTTTGGTTTTTTATATCTTATTGCCCTTTTCTCGTAGCCAGCAGTCGTACTTCTGCATGATAAAATCTGATTCATATCAGTTACCTTTTAAAAGCTTCTTTCAATCAGTCAGTACGCAACGTTGTTATTTTTTGAGAAAGAATAGTTCAGCAAGCATCATTTTATCATAAATGATAAATGCAAGGGAATACGTTTCTTAACATCACATTTAATCTCCAGTTAAGGGTGTTGGGTGGCCTGATAAAAACACCAGTGCCTAAAAAGATTAATACAGCTCCGTCACGTCTGTCAAAGATTTATATATGTCAATCATTTTTTATTTTAAAATTATTTTTTTAGGGTGTGATCATCATATTCCAGTTTCAAATCTTGATTCTGTCATCAAAATCTTATATATCTTTGATATAGAAAGAAATGAGTATGTTTTACATTTTACATGAGCCTATCCCTTCTCTCTTTAGCTCTTCCATATAGATACATATGTATTTAGGGTAAGATATATAATAGCACCATAAAGTGACCTTATAGAAATTGACAAAATAGATTAATATATATCCAACATGATTCACTGCCGCGCGCATGCATGGCTTGTGGCTCAATGCATTTTTTATTGTGTTGATTTTAAAATTTCCTTCATCATTCTCCTGATAATCAGCTCAGTAATTGGATTTTACTTTGACTTTGTATATTTCTTTAATTAATTATTGGAAAAGTTTATTATCGAGAGTGATATATATAATTATAGGAAACCGAGAACCCACTTTGCGTTGGTAAATCGGCCGTGCGCGCGCATATTAATTATTAATTTATGTATCCCTGTAGAGTTTAATAATAAATAGGTTGGCATTATTTGCTTATTAGGTATTCGATATACATTTTATATTGCATCTTTGGTTAGAATTATGATATCCAACACACACAAGGTAGATAAAGAACGTACGATGTCTTCCTGTGAACGCAAAGTTCGCGTAATACATATTTATAAGGTAAAACACACGGTTGTTTAAGAGAAGGTATAATATAATTTACAAAAATGCCCACTAACATATTAAAAAATCATAAAAAATAACGGCAATGTAAGAGGATTATATGGTATACCAGAATGAATCTAGGTTTTTTTTCCTCTCCGAGTGTGTATTACTATTTACATCTATCCAAACACCAAAACGTACAAAAACAGTTAATGAAGTTCGTTGGGACATGATCTTTTTAAAAAAATCATTTAATGGTAGTTGGTAGAGTAATGTATGCAGGGGAATTAATAATTAGAACTATTTATACGTGTTAGTTCATTCACGCACTTTAGCCGCACATTTGTTTGTGAATTTGTACAAAGATCAATGGAGCTGTCTCCCACTTTCCATTTGCTTTGCATGAACAATATCAATATCCATATCCATCCAGCTTCTCTTCGTTTTTTACTCCTCTTTTCTTTTCTTGATACAACTCTTCACACAAACATTAACCTCACAGGTCTCCACAAAGATGCTGACGCCAGCCTCAAATACAGGAAATCAAATGGTCGCCCCCACCCTCATTTTGTCTTCATTGGCCTTACATGAACCAATAAAAGATACATATTCGCAGATTCCTCAGATATAGTGCCAATATATACAAAAAGCGGAGAATTTTCGGGAAAAAACATAACAATGAATATGAATATGGTTTCCTTTTTTTGGTTAAAAAAGCTCATTGTTCAGATATAACAAGAGGATCAAAATGTCGTGATACTACTATATATCCTATATGCATCCGTAATTAATTAACAAAGTATACAATCAAAGAAAGAAGAGAGCTTGAAAATGATGGGCACACGCACACAAATCATTCTCTGAGTGTTGTCCAATCTAATTGGGTTACGCTGCTCCTGCAATCCAAAACGCTGCTTTTCAATCCCAAGAAATCATAACCATCGCCGGCCGTACTGCTCCCACTATGATCTGGTTGCTTCTGATGTTGATGAGGAAGGCTGATGGATAGCTCAAGATTCAAGTCGGGGCATACTTCTAAGACGCCGCCGGGTCTTTTGGAACTCGCATCCGTATTCAGAATCTCCGACGATTTGGTCTCTTGATGTTGAGCAGCAGAAGCAGATGAAGCAATAGATTGGTTCTGAGAAGGGGGCTCGTTGAGAGGCCTGTGAGTTGTAGGGTCGATTCCTCTGCTCAGAAGCTTCCTTCTTATATGAGTATTCCAGTAATTCTTTATCTCGTTGTCCGTTCTTCCTGGTAATCTCCCCGCTATCAGCGACCACCTACACTCACATTTATACATACCCATTAATTGAAACCCCCTAAACCAACTACTCATTACTCCATATTTAACTGCTTTATTGTTCTAAACAATATAATCTCGTAAAGAGGCTAGTCCATTGGCATCTATTAGGGAAGGCAAAGACGCGTTTTACAAGAGACCATCGTACTTTTAGATCTCAGTTCACATTTTAAGCTGTTAATTAGCTGATCTACTACTAAATAATGGGCTGTGTTTTCGGTTTTTAGCTAGAGAATCACATCAAAGATTGATATATACATATACAGATTCAAAAAAACTGACTAAGAAAAAGAAGAGAGGAGAAGGAGGTGGAGGGGATAGATGATGATAAAGAGTTTGGAGCTTACTTGTTGCCAAGGAGGCTATGGAGCTTGATGATGAGCTCATCTTCGTCTTCAGTAAAGTTGCCGCGTTTGAGGTCGGGGCGGAGGTAGTTGATCCAGCGGAGACGGCAGCTCTTGCCACAACGGAGGAGTCCGGCGGCCTTGGGGAGAGAGCGCCAGCAGCCCTCGCCGTGAGCTCGAATATAAGCAACGAGGCGATCGTCTTCTTCCTTGGTCCATGCTCCTTTGTTAGTGTGAGCTTTCTCGCAGCAAGGAGACCTTCCCATGTTTGGCTTCTGCAACACAAAAGCTGGGCCTTGCAAGGGGAACTTTATATATAGCGTTTTATTTGACGCAGAGAAAGGAGGAGAGATATATAGTAATAATTACTATATAATATATAGTAGGTAAGACAGGTATTGAGGGAGTGGCCGATACAGAATTTGAATACAATATATCACCATCAATTATTGAATATGAGTTTATAAGAGCATTAATTATGGGTAACCTTTAGGTAGGTGTCAAGTATGATGTATTTTAAGTATGGGCAAGCCAAGACAAGATGTGAGTCATCTCTGTTCTTGCCCCCCCAACCCTCTTTCCTTTTCCTCTCATTCCCTAGATTATTAAAAATATAGACTTGTCCCCCTCTCCTCAAATCTAATCCACCCAAGCAATCCAATAATTCCAAGATTTATCCCTTTGTTCTTCCTGAATCCCTGATATGCTTGATCAGAATCGATCATCTGATGTAATTGAGCAGAATGATATGAAGAAAGAAAAGTTATATATGTCCAGCTTCACAAGGTTGTTTCATAGAAATCAAATCATTAACAATCAAGGCATGATTTTGATGTATATGATTAGGCTAATGATGGATTTTAGGACTGGTAATAGAAGTGGTTAGGAGGGGAATGATTATGGGAGTACCTACCACACAAAAAGATCAGCATCCGAGTGGGGTCTGATCCTTTTTAGTCTGGAAAATCAGATTAAAAAATAAGTATAGGAATTACTTAGAGATGCGGTAATGGTATTTAAAATGGGTTATTTCAGTAAGTTAGTTGTGGTGGACATGCCTGACAGAAATGTGAGAGTAAGTTCGGCTATGCATGTGCCTAAGTACTGAGATGGTGGCAATGGTAGTTGTGCTTCTTTATTCTATTGCTTCCTTATCATGCGAGAGACAGGTGGGAGGGTTTCTAGAAGCACTAGATTTTTTTAATATATATTTATCAAGAGAAGCAGTAGAGTTCACTTTCGGGCGGGTTCTACCATATAGCTCTCACACCTTTGCGGTGCAAGTTTAGGCAAGGCATCAAGAGAAAGGTTGGGATATTAATTGGATAGCTTCGCTCATTCACCTTATTGTTTTATTGGCTCTATGCATATTCAGAATCCAACATTAATTCCTCAAGTGGATGGTAAGAAAAGAGTTTAATAGGATGGGTATGTGTTGCTTTCAAACAGTATAACCTAGAACACAAACAGATAATATTCAACCTGTCCTTTTCACAACCCTTGCCCTTGGACACTTATTGTAATTCTTCTCCTACTCTCCTCTTTAGCTTGGTTCTCATGTCATAGGATATTAAGAATACTACAGGCTTTGGGAAGCGTTTCAATTAGTAACTTTTTTAAAAAAAAAGTTTAGTTCAGAAGCCAGCTCATTGTTTTCTGTTTAAGTTCAACTCTTTTTCATCTGACTTCTACCAAAAAGTGGCTTTTTTATCAAAAGCCACAAGTCCAAGCGTTCCGCCAATGTCCAGCGGCACTGTATCAAGCGTCCAGCAATGGGGGAAAAAAATTTCATGGCCCCACAAACATCCCTAAAATTGTCCTATCTCACCCAAAAAGTATTTGATTTCTCAAAATTAAAAAAATTATTTTTACTTTTGATTTATATAGGAATATTATTTGGTTAAAAATTTAATATTTTTATGCTTTATAATATATATTTTTTTATGTCTACATTTACAATATATTTATTATTTCATATTTATTCTAATTAAGTATTTTAATATTCAATAAGATTCATGCCCTTTTAAGGCCCCGTTTGTTACAGAGAAGATTTAAGGAGTGAAAGGAACTTAGAGGAGGGAAAGGAATGGAATAGAAGATTAAGAGGGAACTTTAAAAAGTTGAACTGTTTGGTAGATATGTAAAGTGGGATGGAAGATGATAATTTTAAAAATTAAAATTAAAATATAAAACTTGAAATTCCCAAAATACCCTTTACATCAAAAAAAAAAAAAAAAAAAAAAAAAAAAAGTCGATCTAGGCGAGTTTCGACCGGTGGTGGTCGTTCACGGCGACAAAGAGAGCCGAAGGTGAGAGGAAGAAGGTGAAGTCAGAGACGGTGAGAAAAGAGGAAGAAGAAAGGGATCTAATGGGGATTTGCTCACAATCTTTCAAGAAGATTTCATCTTCCATCCAATATGTGAGGGAAGATTAAGGAAGGAATCTTCCCATGGATGAAGGAAGATGGTGCCTCACTAAAAGATGAATTTTGTGTAACAAACACCCAAAACCGAGGGAAGATTGAAATCTTCCTTTCGCTTCTCCAATTTTCTTCCTAACAAACATGGTCTTAGTAATTTTTCATCTTAACTCACTTTTCAATCGCTAACCCAAACACATCTCCGTTTGGATAAAAATTACTTCTGCCAACGTCAATTCAAAAACAAATCACATTTGCAACCTGAATTTTTTCTTATTGGACTTCTACAAAAGTCAGATAAAAAATAAGCTACCGCTAACACAAACGAGCCCATAACTATAATACCGGCCTAGCTTTTTTAGGCCTACTATAAATATGATACCACCCAATCTTCACGTACTTAATTATATGTAAATATTTTTTCGGATAATCAATTAATAGAACATGAAATCATGTGAGTGTATAACAATAGGCCAACATAGAGCTAGTCTAATGATTTAAGGTCTCGTTAGATCCCTCTAGGTCTCGAATTCGGACCTAAAGAAGACACATGTGTTAAGAGGAGCCGTCACGACCCCAAACCACATACTGGCTAATAATATTAAAAAATAATAATAGTAATCCTCCTTCTTATCCTAAATGTATGAGTTAATTAGAAAATTTACTTTATTCTTAAATATAATATATCAATCTATTTTAATTTGTCTCCTAAATCTGTAACTTTTTTTAAACTATCATTATTGAGTGCATGTAATAAAAGGATTTCCACCAAAAGTTTTCAATAGAAACGGTAATCAAATTAGGTACTTTAAATATATATTTTTACAAATAATCAATTTAACTAATTTTGTCAATCTCACGAGAAGTAGTAAAATTACCAACAATAAATAAAGGGTGGATGAAACATAATAAGAGTAGGAACAGCCATGATTGAAATTAGCATCAGATCACCGAGTGGGTCGCTGTCAGCAGAGATGCAAATGCAATTACTACCGTTGGTCAGCCTACGTTACCAAATGAAGGAGGAGCACCTCCCCTCTTAGGATGCAGTGTGCCAAATACTTGCCCTTTCTGAGTTGTTAGGTACCAAATACAAATTATCATGTCATTTATGAATTACTGCATTCATAGATTTATTATTCTCAATCAGCAACATTGTACTACCTCCGGTAGGACATATTTTGTAGTATAACTTACACTACAAACTATGTCTTATATTTAGAACCGGAGGAGAATAATTTTGATCTAGTCATCTTTGTATGGCAAGCTGGGCACTCAATTGGTTAAGCAGCGAGAAATAGAGATGAATTCAAAATTCAAAAATAGTAAGAAAAATCTAAATAAATAAGCAATACCTAACCAATAACCATGACATATGCGCACCACAATCTTGGTCACCAAAAATTAAATACACAACTAACGTGATAAGTTATATATGCCTACTCAATAGTTGCAATCTACCAAATGCGAAGGCTACAAGGGGAAGTATTGGCGTAGGATTTGGCTCAACCCAGTGACAGTGAGTGGCATGAAACGGGTATGTCATGTGATGAGGTACTCGTGGAACCGAACAACCCTCACCCACTTCTCTTTCCCCTGTCCTCCTCCACACACATGACCACACCCCCACAACTTATTTTTCAAATACGGGTCGGTAGAATTATTGCTCGCAAATGCTAATGCCAATAAATTTATTTTTCATAATAAGAAAAAACCCTTGGTATCATTATTAACAGACACCAACAGCAAATATATCTCAACCTCTCTGCTACACGTTTCCATTTAGGTATACTCTTTCTTTTAAATTAGAACATGATGATGTCCACCAACCTATGGGTCACATTCTCATTAAAGGCCATTTGAATTGTTCTGTAGTTTGCCAAACACGCGGACTCATTTCATTTCAATTACCAGTTGTCATCAATAAGCACGTTCTCTGGTGCTATGTGTGTAATGTGAACCCCCAGATCAATTTATTACTCTTTTACATTATAACAATAAGCCTCAAACCCAAGAGCACAAACTGTAGGGTGCAGCTCTGTTTTCAATACTAAAACCTCTAATAAAATAAGCTTCATCTATTTAGCTCACCTGAGGCTTAATCCGTATTTATGTGTATCCTCTCTAACCGCTACTTGCCTGCACGTGCTGCAATATTTTAACTTAAATGCTACCCTTGTAACATGAGTGTTCTCTCAACTATGCTAATACGACTTGAAGATATTAATATGACTACCATGGGATGCGCGGTGTCCCGGCGGTATGGACTATTACTAGATTTATAACCATGCACTGACTTATGGAAACCACGTGGCACATGTGGAACACTAAAGCCGGGAAAGCCATATCTTGACCGGTAGGCATTGAAACCCGCAAAAACCTCCTCCAAATCCGGACCGGGAACTCGTGATGGCCACTCATATGAGTAAGGAACCGTAGGACGGCATCGGCACATGTATACATTTTGGTGGCATCCGGATGAAACTTTCGGGGTACCACGGAACACGAGTATAGCCCATATTGGGCCACATTAGTCGATATACACCTCGCGCGTGGACCACGGTATGCCTCCATCTCGTGCCGTGGACGTCGTTGACCTAGTCGAGTCCTTCCTTCGCACGGCGGGACCTCTAGCGCGGGTCTCGGTACGCTAACTAAGAGTCCACTTGGTGCGCTCTCTTGCAATTCGACCAAACTCTCTAAGTGCTCCAGTAGCTGGTCACAAACCTCCGAACCCTCGGGTCCTTTCTCAACCGAGCATGTGGAGAATTCATCCACCAAATCCACTCGACCGTTTCAATCACGCATTTTTATAATAAATAACATCATTGAACCTTAGTTAAGGATAATAAGTTGAAACATGTAAGATGCCAAGGAAGCAAGATCAATACCACAATCGAAGCCGGAAGTGTGTGTGAAGAACCAAGTCATGTACTCGGAGTTTGGGAAACCGGCCCTCCGCGATGGCTCGTAGTCTCGATGCACACAAATGTCGCGTGTTCCGCTGAATAAATACATCCATCTTTGCCTCCCAATCATCGGCAATCTTACCGCGTAAGGTTAGATCATGTGCACCCTTAAGCGTGCCGCCGGGCCGGGGATGTGTTGTTGCATGCCAAATTGCCGCATGCGCCCGATCGGTTGGTGCATCTCGACAATATGGAAACAAAGTACGGGCGCCACCGCCCTCCACATGTCCTGCATGTCAGCCTACACCCATAAACTCATATCCCGCGTCCCCTTCACAATTTTCAGCACATGCCATCACCTGAGGCTTATGACTTCATAATAATAAAATTACCCACAAACTGTGTTCCTGATTGATTTACCCTGTTGGGGAGCCTCATAGCTAATAGCTCATGTCCCTATGAAGACAATTCATAAAAGTGCACGAGTTGGTCGTCAATAATTTCCCTTGCAAAGGATGATTTTCACACTAAGCAAGTATTTTCTTTGCAATGTCCCTCTGGGGGCATCCCATGAAGAAGTTTTCTTTGTAATGATTCACTAGCACCAACTACTAACGTGAATACAATCTTCTGAAGACTATGAATTTTTTGTCTATTTGTTTACTCGGAAAGGCTATTACATTATTCTAGTTGGCAATAAGAACAGGTACGCAGCAATAGAAGTCCATGAATGAACCCAATAATGCCCGAAATCTACTTGGCTCTCTTGCGAACTTCATACAGGTATCCGAGGATCACCACAGCAGCAGTGACAGCAACTCCAACAGCGCTTTGTGCCAGTATTATTCCATCCTTGATTTTTGCCTTTGAAGTTGCTACAAACCCTAGCTCTGAAAGCTTCTTATGCGATTCAGCATAGTCTCTAAAAAATGCATCCTCGTCCTGCCAGAGAAATAGAGCGTGAATACAAAAACACATACTTGAGAGGGGGGATAAACTTAGTTAGCACTCCCTCATAACTGACTTTTGCTACAAAATCCCCATTGACGTTCCAGGTTGGTTAGTAAAGTAGACAACAGTTGGTGGTGCTAATTGCCTCGGGTTATTCAGTTCTGTGTGGAAGTTTACCAGCATAGGGCGGGTGTGAAGCTGAGGACAAGATAAAGAATGTTCACATACAAGCTCATGTATTAAGGCCCAATAGATGAGTCCAGTCTCAAATGCTGTTATTCATTTATTCCTTAATTCTAGAATCTGTGAGCTGTCACTCTCTGATTGATGTACTTTTTCTATATATGACAAAGGAATGCACAGTCCCTCCCATATTGAGAGAGGATCAAAATATTCTAGTGTTATATTTTTCTGGACAGGAAAACCAGAAGGGAAAAACAAGACCTGGAGCTGGAAGGTATGGTCTGAAGAAGGCAAAGGTAAGGAGGTTTACTAGAACCTCATCGAGTAATGCCTAATGGGAAAGAGTAACCCCGAAAACACATCCAACAAAAAAAGAGCACAACACAGAAAGTCCTAATGGGAAAGATAATGGAGAGGGGAACTAATAGAAGTGGTCGCATATCAAGAAGGAAAACTAATCTGGTCATCCTGCCACTCAACTTGCGCAAGGGAGAATAATGAGTTATCATCTACAACATCAAGATGGCACGGATAGCAGAGAAGAATCCATAATATCGATAGCACAATGCTTTTCAGAATTTTTTTTCTAAAAAAATCCTATTAATAAACTCATACTAGACACAACTGCATCAGACCTAAGGATTGAACGATGGAAAGCCAACAACTCATGCCAATATGTTGTAAATAAGTAGACTTCAAGAATGCGATTTTGAAAAACATACTGTATTGGAAAAGAAATCTAAATAACAGTCATTCGGATTAACAATGTCTCAGTTACCCGTGCATAAAGCTCAACATAGCGACGAAACTCAGGATCCTCCAATAATGCCCTGTCTGTTGGAAGTTTGAGCAGCCCCTCAGAATCTCCTTTTAACAATTCCCTGATACCAACAACGATGTTTAACTTAGACGATTTTCATGCTTTAAAAATGTTCATGCAGGAGTCAAATGTGAACTTTGCAAGCAGTTCAAATCTTACACAAAGTATGAGTTATCAAATTTCAGAGGTTCCTCTGTCCAAGGACCATCGAACCCTGATCTCTCTGGATGTGCCCTTCCCTAGTAATACCAGAGCAAATGAACTTAGAATGTCTGGTCATAACCATAGAAAGCCAAACGAGGATATAATAATAGAAAAGGAGATTTACCAGAGTGTGCCCTCCAGACAATGCAACAATATCCTTGTCAGACAGGCCCATTCGATAAAAGATATCACGCAGATGAGGCACACCTACCAACCGCATTCAGATGTTTATATTCACTCTCATAGCATTCAAACTCATCAAATTAGGTAACGACCTTAAAATTAAACATAAAAGAAAACACCTTTTTTAGCTCTAGGAAGAAAACAGAGGGAAAGGTGGAGGACACACAAAGATTGATGAACTCACCTTGGTTGGCATCAGGAAGACGTCCTGCTTTGGGACATATATTTGAATCCTTCACCAGGGATAGACAATCACATGTATCAACAAGAAGCGCATGATGATACCATCATTTCTCAGGAAATAAAATTATAAATAAATGCCAAAACTTACCCTTCTCCCAGGAACAAAGTCAATTGTGGGACCTCCAGTAACCTCAACGGCAACAACACCGGCAAGCTGGGAGCACAATAAGCAAGAAATTACAACTGTGTTCCTTCATATTTACATAACTTATATGGCACTTGCACAATTATTTACTTATGAATTCAAATCTTGCTTTGCAAAAGGCACAAAATTTATGCAATTAACAAGTAACAACCCTCCCAGCCAAGCTGCACAAAAACTGAAAGTTGAGGTTGGCCTAGCTATGTTGGGCCAGGCAAAAAAGTTCATGACTGTTTCTGGCTTGGCCCAGCTCAATCAATATAATTATCAATAATCAGGGTGGCCAACAGAACGCCCCAATGAATATGATGTAGACATGAGAGGGGAGAGAGATGTAAAATGTGTACTTTTGAAGTTAAAAGCAGCAATACTCTTCCGACACACACACAAAAAGTATCAAGAACAAGTTTTCAATTCAAACTATCAACCTTCATGGAAGTTTGTGACCATTTAGTCCAGAGTTATATACCCAGTAGTGGATGAAGAAACTTATTTTACCCTATGCTCTTGTTCTTCATCTACCTGCCCAGCAGAAAACCAGGTGCTAGGTGTGTGAAATCAAGATTAACTAATTGGCCACTCAAGTTA
This sequence comes from Acacia acuminata, assembly GCA_019022655.1. Lineage (NCBI taxonomy): Eukaryota > Viridiplantae > Streptophyta > Magnoliopsida > Fabales > Fabaceae > Acacia > Acacia acuminata. Next base: position 2,864,722 of record JAFJYI010000061.1, read on the forward strand.
TCTAATTCATTGGTAGCAGGCCTCTATGATGCCATTGTAATTTTCAGAAAGTACTGAATGTTACACTCTCGGTTCTGATGGAACAACTAACCAATGAATGGTTGAGAAAATATGCTTCAGAATAGTGAAGAAATTAAGATTCTCCTTTCAAAGGGTTTGTCATTATATATACTGTTCACCCAAATTTATATCATATCGTAAGAAAACTTTATCAAGAGTTTCAACAATCACACCTTACACATAGAGGCTTAGACAAAGACAGAATAGCCATCATCAAATTAATCTGATTAGACAAAAACCGCTTTAGAGTTGTCAAACTTAATGAGAGGAAGGACTGCACACAGCCTTTACATCATAGGCTTAACCCTCATAAAATCCTGACTGAATAAGGACTCCAGGGCATCACTTCAGCTATCACATCATACATCAGATTAAATCAGTACTACCTCTGGTCCTAATTATAGGAACAATTTTGTATTGCAAATTGTACTACCAAAGTGTTCATATAATTAGGAGCGGAGGGAGTATATTCAAACCGGATCTACGTCCCTGATTCTTAATAACGATCAAGAAGGAAAATATAAACATAAAAATGGATTGATTCATTTCATCTAAGTACCAAGCAAGAACCTAAGCACAGCATTGATACAAGTAGAGATTTGGGAATCACAGATGTTAAAAAAAAATGGCAATCATTCAGATTGCAAGGGAAGACGATAAAACCCTTCCTGCGCCTAAGATCAACAAGGGAAAAATTTGATAGTTCTGGTAAGATCATACAAAGATCAACGAAATGGGAAGTCCATTCAACGCCTTATATCAAACAAAAAATACGTTCATTCTTCTGCAATCAAATAAATTATTTAAGACAGCATAGATTTTCATTATGGCCTAATGAAAATAAGGATCACCTGGTATAGGTCTGCATATGTTATCTTTGGACGCTTTCCCTTCACTTCCTCTGACATCAGAAAAATGACGAGGTTTACCACACTACTTTTATGGAAAATCGCAATATGTAGCATACTGGAATAAATCCTACCTCAACACAAGGCATTACAAACTAAGAATTAAGAATTGGATTTGCAAATTTATAACTACAGTTCTAAGTAAATCCACCAACTAGAGCATGATTTTTCATACTTACGGTTACTCTCTTAGACAGATATGTCACATACAACAAATACGCTTTAGTATCCTTATATTTGAAATATCATCTCCGTAAACCGGAAAGAGGGCCCACAGTCACAAATTATATCCACAAAGATGCATATGCAGATGCCGGTGTTTCTAATCTGTCACGTATGAGGCTAAAACTTACCACAGAAGTCAATAGCCTTCTTCAGGCCATTGTTGGAGCCATGTGAATACTCTTCCTCGTTCCTTATGGAGCCATTAGGGCCACCCGTCTTAGTCTTGGCATCATAAGTTCCTGCATCGTGCCAACTACAGAAGCACGTAAATTAAGTAAACAGAAAGATCGGAAAATTATATGATAATAAAGAGGATAAAATCCATGTTTAAGAACTGCTGGAAACGCCATAAAAGCCTGATCGAGAATTGGATAGTCCACAGCAGTTCCGTCGCCCATAGATGAAGCTCAGGTGATTGTTAAATCCGAATGATCCATTCAGGTTAATCAGCGTATAAAAAATTAGCGGGAAAATAGAGAGAGGGAAGCGGGAGAGAGTTTTACGCCAAGCGAAGCATGATAGGAGCGCAGTTCCTGTTGGCGATGAGAGCGCGAAGATCACGGCGGGCCTTGTCGATCTCCTTGAGATATTCAGTGTCGACGACAGGAAACGCCATTGGGAAGTGTGAAGCCTCAACTGTGTTGGAGGTGGTGGAAAATGGGAATGAGCAGAGACCGTTAAAGAAGAGGGTGTGGATTTTAATTCGCAGAGCAGAAACAAACAAAAAGTCTAGGAGCAAAGAAAGACCAGGAGTGGGCGTTGCGATGAAAGGATAGGATAAACCGCGGGTGGCGCTCTCATGCGGCCGTATTCTCTTTCGTCCCCATGAATCTCCCACGTGTCACCCACCAAAATTTGATTTTTAAAATTATAATAATATTTTTATCATACGATAAATCTAGACCGCTGAGATTAAAAATCCAACGATAAAAAAGTGAAAATGATGAGAAGAGGTATGGAAAGAAAACTAAGTCCGAAAAAATCTCAACATTTCTTACATGCTCGGACGAGGCCTAGTATGATCCGATTCATACTCATTCAATGAGTGAATTCAGCTCAAATAATTCATAATACTGTCTTAGATCCCAATTATAAAATATAGTTGTTTTTTTTTTTTTTTTTCTTTTAAACTATTTATATTAAGAAAGATATATAATTAAATTCCTTTCAAAAGTATTTATACTTTTTCAACAAACTAATTAGTTTGTTGTAATAAATTGATATGTAATTTCCAGAAAGGGCCCAGGGCCCTTTCTCGAATTAGTTAGGGCCTTTTTTGGATTCTTTTTGCCAAAAGGGCCCCTATAAGGATTTTCCCTATAATCTAAGGATACACTACATATGATATAATTATATAACTTACCACTCTGATCCTATTTATAAATCCACTTTGACCAAATCTCACATATCAAAGAGTGGTAGTTATCTCAATGATTATGATGGTAAATTTTCAACTTTGCCCTAATTTATAATTGGATATTTTAAAACTGTTTCTTCTCTCTCTATCTTTATGGGTATAATTGATATAGGTAAAATTGTCATAATCTCATTTATTATATAAAACTGGACTTATAAATAGGACCAAATTTTTTAGTTAAAGTGAACTTATAAATAGGATCAAAGTGGTATTTAGTTTCCTTAAATTCCTAAAAAAAGTAAACTATATTTTATATGGGTTTATAGTTTATCATGTCACTTGACATAAGGTTATGTCAAATCACCACAAAAATACTTCATTTTGGAGTTAAAGGAATTAATGAAGGGTGTTTTTATATTTTTGTTTTTATATTTATTTACCAAAAGATGCTTCATTAATTCTCTTAATCCCAAAACTACGTCGTTTGAGAGTTCATTAATTCCTCTAACCCTAAAACGACGTAATTTTGGGATAACTTGACATAACTTTATGTCAAGTGATATGACAAACGATAAACTCATCTTATATTTAGGATTGGAGGATGTTTCATCTTATTTGTTCAAAAAGGCAAAAGCAAAGCGAGATACTATCATATTTATAGTGGGCGGGGCAGCTATAGAGCAACTATTAATTCATTATTAGTCTAATTATGTATTACTCCCTCTAATCCTAATTATAAAAATACTTTTATAGTGTAAATTACACTATAAAAGTGTTCATATAATTAAAACTGGAGGTAGTATTTACTATTTATCATAATCATAGTAAATACTTAATAATTATTGTAGAACTTAGAAACTCATGTGGAAAAAAAAACTGAAATTATGTAAATGATATTATAATTTTAAGAAAAAAAGTTAAAGAATATAGAAGCAATTTATATTTGTAATGCATTTTTGGCTTAAGTATACCTTTGGTCCTTCATGTTTGTCTCCAGTATCATTTTAGTCCCTTAAGTTTGTAACGTGCACATTTGGTCATTTAATTTTACACTGTTAATCTAACTTAACGGAAAATATTGACTTAAAATTTTAAGCGATGATTGTACAATTAAATCTTTAACAAATATGCTTATATATTAGTATTTTAATAAATTAATATTTTAAATCCTATTAATTGAAAAATATTTAATCTTCTTCAACAAAAAAAATATATGTAATCTTCACAAACCGTGAAAAACCGTAAAAACAAATCGTGAAGATTAAATATTTTTTAATTAATAGGATTTAAAGTATTAATTTATTAAAATACTAACATATAAACATGTTTGGTCAAGATTTACTTGCATGATCATCACTTAAAATTGTTGAGTCAAGATTTTACGTTAAGTCAAACTAACAAATGTTAACAATAAATGACCAAGCATGTACTTTACAAAGGATTAAAATGATATTAGAGGCAAACATAAAAAATCAAATATATACTTTAGTCTACATTTTCATATGTATTATATATTGGAAAGTTAAACTATTCTTAATTAATATCATATGCAGTCTCAATAATAAGAAAATCTATGTCTACATAGATGCTCTCTTTTGTTTTTCTTAATTCGTTCCAACAAGTTTTATTTAAAAAATACAAAATTGTATAATATAAATATTAAAAATTATTTCTTTTTATGAATGAAAATTTAATCAATTATTAAACTAATAAAAAAAATACACATTTAAAATGTATTTAATAATATATTTGTGTATTTATACATATTCATCTACTCACAATATGCATGTACTTGTGTATTTGGATTAGCTTTTAAAAAATAATTTTTACAATTTACAAGGTAAACATGTAAGAGAAATTTTGTTTCAGTCTGTAGAAAAAGACTTTTGAAACCATAGTTTTATAATTATGATCAATTTTATCTTTTAATGACTCTCTCGGAAGAATGCTGGAAATAATATTCCAAGTGAGATACTCAACCACAAAGAGGCACACACAGTACAGTACTAAGGAGAGCCTACGGATTGATTCGAATATGTATGGAATTATTGGCCCCCTGGGTTCTCTATTTTCCCTTGAATAATTCTATTAGGATCAATTCAAATTCATGTATGCAGCTTTAATATTTCTTGATCAATTTCTTTTTAAAGAAAATAGAATTTATCGGTTATAAGAAGTGAGCAAAAGGACCATTCCATAATTTAACGACGAAAGACAAACTCTTTCAGATTTACCCCCATGAAGATTAGAATCAAACCTCTATCTAACCTAAAATATGAGGAAGTATTATAAAATCAATATTTACTCAAGTTATATGCTTTTATCATAGAAGAAATTTGAGAAACTAATCATTTGCTTCAGATTTTTTATGTATATACCACTGATTGTTTTCTCCAAAACATTTACAAAAATATTTTCCGATCAAGGGGGCGTCTAAAAATATCCAACTGATCAATATCAAAATATAAAATTTGATATTAACATTAATTATTTTATTCTTTAAAATATCAAAATATAAAATTTTTTCAGTAGGAACTACTAACTAAAGTCGAATCAAATCACCTTCATTGTACCAAAGCATTACAGACGAAGCCAAGCTAATGCTGCAATCTGGAAGGTCATCATATTTCATACAAAACGATGCTCAAGTTATTTGCTTTTATCATATAAGAAATTTGAGAAACTAATCATTTGCTTCAGATTTTTTATGTATATACCACTGATTGTTTTCTCCAAAACATTTACAAAAATATTTTCCGATCAAGGGGGCGTCTAGAAATATCCAACTGATCAATATCAAAATATAAAATTTGATATTAACATTAATTATTTTATTCTTTAAAATATCAAAATATAAAAAAATTTCAGTAGGAACTACTAACTAAAGTCGAATCAAATCACCTTCATTGTACCAAAGCATTACAGACGAAGCCAAGCTAATGCTGCAATCTGGAAGGTCATCATATTTCATACAAAACGATGATAATGAAATACTAAAGCGACTAGGGCAGATGCCTGCAGGTCCACAACTCATAATAATCCATAAGCAATCCAAGTGCCTTTTGCTTTCAAAGCAGCCTTATTATTTATATAGGCATGTACATATAAACAAACAAACCTCTCCCGGACGAAAAGAATTCAAGAACGCTCCTCAGTTCCTTCCATCTCCCAAATGAACACGAGAAACTAGTTTGACAAATAAAAATAACAATGATGGGAAAAAAGGTGGGGACGGGAGAAAGTGTACAGCTATAGAGAATGTTATCAGCCAGCTTATGAAGTTCTCCACTGCAACTCTATCTGGATGCGACCATTTTTTGAATCTATAAGATGGTACTTTTCATTGATTCTCTTGTTAGAAACAACATCTGCAAGACTTATGTCGACGTAACCCAGATATTCCTAATGCAGAAAGGATGAGAGAAATGTTAATAAAACTCTAATCACATGAAGTGCCATTAAAGGCAAAAACAAAGTGATAGCATAGTCTTTGAGCAAAGATCTACTATTTATTATTATGATAGGTCATGTCTGTGCAAAATCTAAGTCACGTCTCTCAGAATCTATGGAGTCAATTTCATAGGCGTTAGGAACACAAAATCATTTCCAGCATGATCATAAAATATTATAAACATTTCGGTTTAGATATTAAATGTTAGTGCAGAATCAACAGACAAGTTTATCTGCTCTCAAGCATTCAAAGGTTTACAGTGCGAAAATCTTTATAATCCCTTCAGATTAGATGATCATAAAGCGAAAATCCTTATAACTTGTTTTGTTTTACGGTGCGTTGTCATGTTAGTGATAATCAACAATAAATTTCGATTTTAAGAGAAGTAAGGTACGGATTACATACCTTTGGATGCAGTATGTTGCGTGCTGAGGTACTGACAACCTCTACATGTAATCTGTCATTAGAGGGAGGCTCATCCAACATATATGTGAACTCTTCCTCCCATCTAGGATCTCTGTTCTTTTTCACATGCTGTAATAATAGTAACCAAAGTAACAGTACTCAGTATCAAACAACGTTGGTTTTAAATTACTAGATCAATAAATGAGCTTCTGACATCTGCATCCACAATGGATCCAATTATTTATTTATAATTATACTTCTGGGCAAATCAAATTCTGTTCTAGCTTGAAACTATCACTGCATTATTGCAATCAATAAGAAACACATTTTCATGAAATTCGTATTTTATTTCCTTTTAAGTTATTTTAGAAAAATGTAGTTGAAGAATTACTCACAAATTCATTTGATCACACCAAACAAAGTCAATACTATAAGATTCAAAATATAGTTAGCCTAGCCTACAACATGTTGATTTAAAAGCCTCAAGGAAAAAAGGGGGCAGAGAACATGAGGGGCAGCTTTCAGGTATTCATGGGATACCATACCTTGGTCTTTTTCTCCTCGCCTCTGAAAAGAATCCGTACATGGGGATTGGTGTGGTACTTTCCTTCAACATCTTGAGCTTCATGGACCACAACTACAAGCATACCTCCACCAGCAGGAGTACCTTCAGGAGCCTTAGCAACATCTTTTGAGTCATCAAAACCCTTAAGCATCTCCTCCTCCTTGAAAGGTTTATATATCAATTCCAAAACAATCTGCCCGCGTGATTTCTCATTCTGAACATCGTTGGCATCCATGTTTTTTAGAAGGTTAAGTGTAAATTCTTTAGGCTCGTCAGGGGTAAGTTCTTTTAATGGAATAACGTTCATACCCATCTTGTCATGCTTCCCAACCTGGAAAGGTGCCAATGCAACACATGATTCAGGTGCATAACAAGCAACCATAGAATGAAAACTTTCTGCCAAAGATATATACCTGCTCCCAGTCATAAACATTAAACTCTAAAGCCTGGGACTCAGGATCTTTAACTACCAAATTAAAATCCTCATTCCACTCAGGATTCAAGTTCTTATGCTTCACAGTGGTCTTTTTTGAAGGTAGTTTATCCTCAGTAAGCTTTAGTTTCACATATGGGTCGGATGCACCAAGCATGTCTTTCTTCTTTAGCTTCATAGCTCTCACCACCTTCACATTGAGTATTCCAACAGGCCTCTTAGAGGCTCTAGGATTCCCGACAAAAATTTGAGTAAAATTAGGGTTTATGAATAACAGTCATAGTATAATAATAATAATAAACATGTTCAGGAAAAACCCCCTCAGAGGAAAAATGTGGAAACATACTTTGACGGATCTAAAATTGGAACTTCCAGAGTTTTGGGCCAGAGATACATGTTTGCAACCTGATCTTTAATAAGCTCCTGCACAAGGACACGCATTAAACAATTTGAAAGTCATTGATCCTTCAATACAGAACATTCTGCCCTACCCCCCTACATTACATTTTTTTATTCATCATCCTTGAACATTAGACTCCTAAAAAATATTAACTCTTAATTTAGCTATCAAACTTCTAGTCACATGCGTACTCCCACTTTGGTGGGTAAAGTTGCCCTGAAATATCTCTATCGCCCATATGCAAGCAGGAGATTTTGCACCAAAAACATTACATGCACAACTATTAACACTAATTTATCTGTACCACAGCATAACTAACTATTATGCAGCTAAGCTACCAGACTGCAGGGAGGAAAAAAACCCTGAAATTGCAGAAATTTGGCACCAGGCGTGGGGGTGGTGGCTTATACCTGAACCAATCGGTAGAGACCAGGAATAGACATGAGATCAGCACCTACAAGCTTTAACCCAAAGTCAACATGTGGCTGCAATATAAATGGCAACAATAAAGTTGAGAAGATAAGTATCAATCATAAAAACCATAATGTCACGAGCAATGATTTGAATATAAACACAACATAGGGAGACAAAAACATATACTTCATCCAACGGTTTCCAATAGGAATTGCATTGTCTATAACCAGATTTGAATGAAAAGCCCAACCTAAACCTTCCTTGACACAAAGAAATCACTTTACCACCATCCAGTAGGTGGTTACTAACTTCCTACAAGAATTGGCGCCAACGAAGAGTCGCTTCTACTAGTGCTGAAATCTACTTTTAAACATGAATATACCTGATCATTATAAAGAGCAACCAAAATACGCTACTACATGTAATTGAAATACCTAAAATGCTTTACACATGTTCAAATAGTCAAGCAAAGTAGGAGGAACCATCAAAAACCTTTTCCATGAGAGAGACATATATGTTGGCAAAGCAAGGAAAGCTTGGAACCAAAGGCTTCAAAGTGATACGAGGCAAAGCGAAAACTTGCAAATCCAACACCTGAAACAATGTCGAATCCTCTGCATTAAGAAGAGTCAATCATCTTTTCCCCCAAACTACCCCACTCCTCTCTCTCTCTCACACACACACAAACACACACGTGTGCGTGAGCACAATCACACAGATCAACGGTAGCATTACCTGGACGGTCGCTTTTAACCCAAATGCCTTAACAGCAACAGTGATATTAGGATTTCCAGCCCATTTTACAGAAGGCTCCATAATTAACTCCTTTTCATCAGTCACATAAACTTTCATTCCTGTCAAGAATAAGACATACAATGAAACAAGTATTGAAATAATTCATTGTGCAGCACAAACAATTCATCAAGACATTGAGATGTAAATCAAAAGGATCAAACAGCACATAAGTTGTTATCCCTTGTGCAGAAAAGATCATTCTGATAAAGAGATTAACCAGAGCAACCATATCAACCACAAAAGAAATGTGGAAAGTTGCGCCATTTAATCCATCAGGTTTCTTTTAAATTGAACCAGAATTCATTTCCAACTGATCCGATTCAAGTTCAAGGAAATCAGGATTACACTGTATCTTGGTTTCAAGTCTTAGCATTTAGACTTTTTTGTTGTGAGAGGAGAGGAGATTTATTTAATACTAACATAATAAATCAAAACTTAAGGCCTTAAAAATGAAGAGGAAAATGAGCCATCTATATTAAGAACCAACATTACCAATTAATGGCTAATTCATTACCATTATCATTCCCAAAACCAATAACTCATCTAGCCATAGCTGGTACTTTTGAAGCGCGATTAGAAAACTATCTCATTGGAACTCCTAGTGGATCAGGAATTCATATTTGCATATAAATTCGTTTATCTTTAATCTATGTGATCTCTATTTTCAGATTATTCCAATTAAAAGACAAGGGGAGCTGCCACGTATCCGTACATGCAAGCAAGCCTCCTCTCCTCTCCTCTCCAAGCAAACCTTATTTCGGGCTTTACCTTGAAGTTCACGTAGCCTATAGTTTTAGTAACGGAGCTCCAACCATTTCTCTGAGTGAGCTTCAGCTCCTCCTTTGACAAATCCCTGGTTTATATTGCACACCCCCTTTCTAGAACCATTCCCAGACTCTTTCAATTTAAGATCTCACTGTTTATGGAGTTTCATGTTTTCCCTAGCATTTTTTCAATCATGAAACTCATTAAAAAGCTTTGGTGTTTTCATTTAGACTACAAAATCAAACCAATGTAAGAAATTGAAAATCGTTAATTGATGCATGAGGCAAGTCAATACAGGTTTTCAAGTTTTGTGATTGTCATTTTAACACAATGTTTCGATCTCCCTAAATGGTGATAACGCGCTCCCATGGCTGTTGCCAACATGGAAAAATAAGGGCTAAAAAATGAAATGCTCTGCTAATGCATGGCTTCAGCAACAAAAGGGCTATGCAGTTTACCCAAATTGGCAATGCGCTGTTCAAATATCGATAAGGCACTTATTCAAGCATGCATAATGCCCGTATCCACTAACCTTGGAAAGTTGGTGGCAAGGACCCAAGTGTGAGCACCTCAAACTCAACAGAATCGATTTTATATTTCGGAATTTGCTCAGCAATTATGGGTTTTGCGATGTTCTTTGCAGTCTTGCAAATTGCCTAATAAAAATTAAAAGAAAAAACAGAGAGAGAGAGAGAGAGAGAGAAAGCAGATAAACAATTAATAAAGAGCACATAAAAGAAACCAGATTATTTAATCAGACATTTGAAAAAACGTATACCTTGTCAAGGTAAGGCCACATATATTCAACGAACTTGTTCAGCCAGTCGAGCTATAGAAAAAGCACAAACAAATGCAAATGCAGTTGTGATAGCAAAACATTAAAATGCATAATCCATAAGATGGAGAGGCATATCAAACTCCACAATTCAATACCCGATCAAAGTCTGGGTTTTTAATCCAGAGCGGAATCTCCGGAAACATTCGTTGCAAAGTTCCTGAGTCTTGCTCTACCAATGGACGGATTTTAGGATCCTGTCCAAGACAGCAGGATATCAGTAAAACTAGAATTACAGGACATGGAACTGTTGAACTTCCAAAATAGAAAAATGACACTTCAGGTGATCTTAATTTCTGATTTCATTTCATAATCATTATGACAAACATCAGGTCTAGTCTAGCGATCTAGCCCTGTCTATCTTAGGTGCGAATGCAAGAAAGAGACCAGCCGTTGGTCATTTAAGCGATAAAACCATAGTGCCAAAAGCCAGAAAACGGCCCATTCTCATGTTCGACCTTTTGGAACGAACTAATAAGATGCCAGGCTTATGTCCATTCTCCTCCGGAGTGATAAGCTTTCCATTACATACAATCACTCACATGAACAAACAAAACCACCCAGTACGGCCTAGTTGCACAATTTAACCTAAAAAGATCAAGGCGAGCCCACAAGGTGATAGTGTCTTAGTTGGTCCTCTCGCTTTCTCCAAACCAAACAGAACGAGACAAATGTGTACAACTTCCCGCCGAAGAGATGAAAATGGTCGATGATGATAAACCAAGATAAAGCGTTAAGAATCCTAGATGTACCTTGACATCGGTGGGTTGAAAATATATGAAGAGAAAGTAGCCAGCAACAAGACCAACAGAAATCCCGATTCCGAATCCAAAGAAGCCCAATATAGCGCTGAAGAAACCCATCTGAAATCAGCTTCCGGCAGGTCACCTGATTTTTTGCCCTGACTACAGTCACGCAGGGCACGAACTCTCTCCTCCCAACTCCCCTAGTAAATGCATCCCACACGAAACGTCATTTCCAGAGTGCCAGAGTTAGTTCACCACTCTATCCATAAAACGGACGGACAAAGATAAATAAAATTAAAAGCAAAGAAAAAGTAAAAAAGGTGGAAAGTTCAAAATATGAAAGTAAGTTACTTTCAAACGGGGCGGAGCAGTCGGCAAATGAATGAATGAAGAGAGATAAAAGGTGGTATCGAAGAAGCGCAGTTATGTTGAGCCGTGACGGTGACGGGCGAAGAAGGCAAAGCTTCATTAGTATTAAATTTGAATCTGACGTTACAAAATAAAAATATGGAATTAATTAACAGACAACGCATTCGGTGCGGCTTACCCAAAGAAAAGAATCGGATGCGGCGTGCTGAATCTACACGTGGCGTGTGCTTGAAATGTCGGCAAGTGCCAATTAACAAAGAGACACGGCCCGAGCCTGCGGGTCAAGTTCTTGGATGGGACAGTCTCGCGGATATCTATCCCTCAACTGAAATATCAGGCGTCAAATTCTGAAATTCAACATCTCAGATACAGAGATAGGAATATATCTAGATCCGTAAATTCTCTATTTTTCCCCTTTTTATCTGTTTATGTTCAGAGGAGTACCCGCTTAGATTCAAACACACACAGTGAATGTGCATCAAAAAAGGAAAAATCCATGACTTGTATGTTAAGACTTGTTAGGACTTGAGAATACACTGGCTTCTAATTAAAAATATAAATATAAGAAATTATTTTCAGAAAATGTTTGATCAAATTATTTGAAGAAAAATTAGCTTCTCCCAACCAAAGCAGCTCACTTACCTATTGCATTTATGAAAGGTCCAACACACAACTATATGCTCAAGTAACACATAGAAGTGCTATTGTGAGTGTAATGCAACTAAACATGATTGAAGAAGTAGCCATCAATAAAGGGATTGACTCATAATCATAAAGTTGTATGTTTCAATTCTATCAATGTGAAAACCTTGTTGGTGGGTGGTATATAAATACTTTTATGTAAGTGTTTTTTGAGTTTCGAGGTGTAGTAGCTCTAATGAGATCTAAACTTTTTGTAATAAAGAAAAAAGTAGTAGTGAATATAGATAATAATTTTGAAAATCTACTCATAAGTATTAGATAAAAAAATTTAATACCCCTAAATGAATAGGAATTCAATTTTTTAGAAGTTTAATTTGCAAATGACTGAATTTAACTTATAAGCATAGAAGTTTAACTTGTAAACTTGTTAGATTGTTTGATAAAAGGTTAATATAATTGTTGGTTTCAATGGAATTTTAATTTTGGTTCATTTACTCCTCCGTCCTTAATAAAATGCATATCTAACTGATTTGAATAGATTAAAAAAATTAGTTAAATTAATTAATATAATATATGCTTTTTTAAAATACTATGTCATCTTCCTTAATTCTCTTATCCACTTTTCTGCTTGATTATTATCAAATGAACATCAATAGGGAGAAAATAGAAAAAAAAAATTTGACAGATATAAAAACTATATCTTATATATAGGATAAAGATTAACTCCTCGTATATATCTTATATATAGGATAAAGATTGAATTTTAATTTAAGTATGCAGACTAAAATCAAAACAATGATAAAAAATATATAAGTTGGATTTGTTGATATGAAGATTTAAAGGGGAAAAAAAGAAGCTAAAAATGAATGAAGATGAATTTATCATGAGGGGGCAAGAAATGTGGATGTGGTTGATGCTGTTTTGATCACGTCAAAGCTATGAACAGTGAAACGCCATATGGCGTCGCCATCGCCTTTCAATCCCATTAATCATGGATAGTAGATTATGACCGAGCTATATCCCCAATTTTGTCAAAACATAAACGACAATGCTTTTGAATTCTTCAATATTGTAATTAGTAGGTGTATCGTGACTGTTTTCTCAATCGCCAAGTTTTCATTACCAAATAAAAATAATATTTAAGTAGTCAGTGCTTTCCATCGTGGGGCTTGCAGATATTATCATAACGGATCAACCATATGTGCATCAAGCCTCGCACAACTCCACAGCTTTCTTTAGCCACAAAACGCCACTTTCTTATGCGTGATACTTAAGATGTGAATACTTAGCACTATTTCTAGTTTATTTTTAGTTTATTTTCTACTTATAAGTATAAGCTTACGCAAAAAACAGTATTTTACATAAACTCTTATAATTATAAGAGCATTTTTATAATGAAGAAAAAAAATGAGTTTATTTATAAGCTCTTTTTAAAAAAAAAAAAAAAAATTAAAAGAGAACTCGTAATTTCTCGATCGATTATGAGTGTCACCACCGCCACCCCACCACCACCACCGCCACCGTTCGTCGCCTTGCCACCCCACCACCATCACCGCCCCCCACCACCACCACCACCACCCCCCGCCCCCGCCCCGCCCTATTATAATATACCTTTTATGATATTTTTATTAGAAAAAGTCTTTATGACAAAAATTTTGTTAAATAGCTTATTTTTAATTTCAACTTTTAAGTAAATTTTAAGCTAAAAAATTTATATAATCACCAAACAGCTGTTAGCTTTTTTTTCAAAAGCTCTTTTTTTTTAGCTTTAGCTTAAAAGTAGCTTTTAAGTTAAAAATAAGAAGATCCAAACGAGCTCAACATGTTTTCAGTGCTTACCAATATCTTAAATATGATTGTCTCTAATAAATATATATATATATATATATTTAGTGGAAAAAAAAACTATTAAGCCATGTCGTTATAAATATTGAGTAACACGAATCTTTATTTTTATATAATTAAATTTGGAATAATAGAAAGAAATCAATAAAGAGGAGAACAGAAGGCAATTTAAAACACGAGGGTATGATGAACAAGCCACGATTGGTGCTGAAAAATGGGAGAAGTCGATGCAATAGAGTCATTTGAGATAATACAAAGGGATGGATATATGAAATCATTTGTAAACTCTCACGTCTCAACCACACCACATGGCATTGCTGATTGGGATAATCACATGGTCTTCATTCATGTTGGGTAAATAGGTGTGAGAACCTTATTGGTGGGTGATCTGTAAATACTCATATAAGTGCTCTATGAGTTTGAAGGCGTGCCATAATCCTGATAAGCCCGTGGAATCTAACTCACCTAAACTTTTTGTAATAAAAAAAAAAAAGTATTAGTAGTGAATATAGATAATAATTTTGAAAATCTACTGATAAGTATCAAATAAAAAATTTAATACCCGTAAATCAAGAGGAATTCAATTTTTTAGAAGTTTTTTTTTTTTTTTTTTTTTTATACACATAGTAGGGGAGAGGGCAGAGTTCGAACCCTGGACATGGGGAGGGGAGCCAAGCTCCTCATGCCACTGCGCTACTAGTTTAACTTATAAACATAGAAGTTTAACATATAAACATATTAGATTGTTTGATAAAAGGTTAATATAATTGTTGGTTCCAATGGAATTTTAATTTTGGTTCATTTGCCCTTCTCGTCCTTAATAAAATAAATATTTAACTAACTGATTAAATTAAAAAAATTAGTTAAGTTAGTGTATCACATGCATTTTTTAAAACACCTTAGTCATCTCTTCCTTAATTCCCTCATTCACTTTTCTCCTTGAAGATAATTGAGGGAGAATCAATAGGTGTAAAATAGGGAAAAAAAATTGACAAATAGAAAAACTAATATGTCTTATATATAGGACAAAGATTAACTACTCAAATATGTCTTATATAAAAGAGATTTGAGGGAGTATATAATCTTAAATCATTAGTTGTAGCCCCTATAATTTTGTAAGATTTAATTTGAATTCAATTATGCAGATAAAAATCAAAACAATGATATTAGTCCTTTAAAAATATATAAGTTGGATCTGTAGATATGAAGATTTTTTCAACAAAAAAAAAAAAAAAAAAAAAAAAAAAAAGCAAAAGCTAAAAATGAATGAAGATTAATTTATCATGGGGGGCAAGAAATGTGGATGTGGTTGATGCTGTTTTGGCACGGTGGTGATCACATCAAAGCTATGACCAATGAACCCCTCTCCGGGGTTCCCGTCGCCTTTCAATCCCATTACTGCCCCTATCCCCTATTCCCTTTACATTTTTTTCCCCAAAACAAATAAAAGGTGACTTCCTATTAAGTTCAACACTTTGCCCCTCGTCAAGAATAATTAGGATAGCTCGTTTGTACAAATATACTGATCCCACTCTTTTTGTTATATCTGATTCGGAATTTGTGATTGTTTCTTTCAATATAAACATAACTTTTAAGACTTAAACTCAAAATTTAGAGGATTTAGTGAGGCCTTATATCATTAGAACAACTCTATAACTGATCCCACTCTAATTGTGTGTTAAATATAATTCTCGAAGCCAGATTTTAATCATGGATAGTAAATTATGACAGAGCTGTATCTTCAGGGGTTCCCGATTTTGTCAAAACATAAACATAAACGCCAATACTTTTGAATTCTTCAATATTGTAGATGTATCATGAATGTTTTCTTAATCACCAAGTTTTCCTTGCAAAATAATAACAATATTTTAAGTAGTCAGTGCTTTCCACCGTGGAGCTTGTGGATATTGCCATGGAGTGGAACTGCCAGAAACGCTTTTGAGGGGAAGATGTGTCACATGTGTGACAAGCACAAACCTAAAGTGAGAACTCAATCCCCAAAAGCTAGCATATGAGGAAGGAGAACCTGATGGATTTATAAACCTCACTTTAAGAGTTTTTGATTCCCTAATGTAAGACTCATAACATAGTCACCCCTTCAAGAGCCGATGTCCCGACGGCTCCACTCTACAACACTTTACTCAACTTTCTACCGGTTAGAATCCTCTATAGGTAGCCCTCTCCGGAACATCGGCTTTCAATGAAAGCACCGATGTGATGAGCACAAACCCAAAGAGAGAGCTTAATCCTCAAAAGCTAACCTATGAAGAAAGAGAACCCAATGAACTTATAAACCCCACTCCAAGAACTTGGCTCCCTAATGTGCAAATAGTTAACAAGTTTATAGTACCTGATAGTATCTTAAATATGATTCCCTTCAATAAAAGGATAGTTATAATTAGTAAAAAAAAACAACAACTATTGAGCCATGTCATTATAAATTAGGGAAAATTAAAATAAAGGACCTAGAGAAACTAATATTCATTATAAAGGACCATAAAAATTGTATTTACTTTGAAAGACCGAACATCATAATGTAAATTTAAAATTACTAAATTGCCCCTAATAAAACCTTCTGTATTATCTATTGTATTCACAATTAAAAAATAACTAAAATTAAAACTAAAACTACCTATCATGATACGATCATATCTTTTTTTAATATATTATTTAATTAACACCTGTTACACTCATATTTTTCTTAATTTTTACTTTTCATCAATTCATATCACCAAGTTGCCCGATTTATATTATTAACGTTGATATCAATTAAGCTTTTTTTTTTTATAAAAATAAAAAATAAAATCATTTCATATTTTTCAAGATATAATTGGATAATTAGTTTTTTTAATTTTATTGAAATTACATGAATTTTTTAACTCACATATATTGCTTCTAAAACAAACAAAAAATCATACACACTTTCTTGGTTTAACTTATATGATAAATTATTAAAGACCTTGATTATTATTAAAATTATATAATTCAATTTTTAATTAAAAATTTTGTTGATTTTAAAAAATTAAAATTTTTTCAAATTGAAGAATGCTTTTTTTTTCATAGATATATATTCATGTTGTGAAAAATGAAAATAATTGAGAAAATATTGTTTAATTTAATGAAACTTAGAATTTTGTATTAGTTTTAAAAATAGAATGGAGAAGAGAATGTAGGAGGGAATGCAGAAAATTCGATGTTATAGGCATTTTAGTAATTTTAATTTTATATTTTTATATTTAGTCCTTCTAAATAATTACAATTTTTATGGTCATTCTCCATAAATATCTTTTCCTCTAGGTCTTTCATTCTAATTTTCATGAGTAACACGAGTCTATAATATAAAGAAATCAATAAAGAGGAGAGCAAAAGGCAATTTAAAACACGAGGGTCTGTGATGAACCAGCTACGATTGGTGCTGAAATATGGGAGAAGTTGATGCAATAGAGTCATTTGAAATAATACAAAGGGATGGATATATGAAATCATTTGTAAACCCTCACGTCTCAACCACACCACATGGCATTGCTGAGTGGGATAATCACATAGTCTTCATTTATGTTGGGCAAAAGGTTTTACGAGAGAATAGCTGTCTTTATGGATTGTATTAAGGTAATTACGGTTGATAGCGAACAGTTATGATGCTGGGCATCCTCCTATAGATATTATATAAACGAGGTTAGATGCTTAGATTATTGATTTATCGGGATTGATTGGTCTAAATCCGTCATGTTCATGCTCAAAATTCAAAAAGAGAACAATTTTCTTGCTGATCATTTAAAGAAGGTTGCTTATGGATATTGAAGGAAATTTTTGTATCGTTAATCAACTATATATCACCTCTTGTATAGGTTGACGAGGGAATTTATGTTGTCGTTTGTAATTTTCTTGGTATGATCGTCTTTATGAATACATAGAAATCGGTTTTCACTTAAAAAACGCAAGGATATTTTGTGAAGGGAGCTAGTAATGATCAAACAGTGGTCTGTTATATGTTGGCAAAAAAAAAAAAAAAAAAAAATAGTGGTCTGTTATAAAGTGAGATAGGATGAGTAAACTCTGAGCCAAAAAAGAGATTGGATGAGTAAAGGTGAAATTGGCACGCTCTCAACATTATTGGAAGGAGGTGGTTACGTTCTCCATAAGGCACGAATGCGAGTAAGCTGACATTGGAAGTGGTTATGATTGTTGAGATACGGCTGACTGATTTAATGGGTTTAGAATAGGTCAAAGGGACTTGAGCAAAAAGAATAGGTCAAAGGGACTGAGGTTTTAAAAGTGGGCCGTCCAATGTTAAGCCTAATAATTTGACTTCTTGACTTGACAATTGGAAGACGTCTAATGAAGAAGGCAAGGATGACCAAATGGAAAGAGGGTAGGCCAGCTACCTCGGCTTGAAGATGAGGCCACATTCACCTGTATTTAATTGAAGAAGTATTCATCTCATGAATATAAGGACTCATTATGTTATAAAGAATTGGATGGGGAAGGAAATGAACCATCGAATTTTTTTGACTTGACAATTGGAAGACGTCTAATGAAGAAGGCAAGGATGACCAAATGGAAAGAGGGTAGGCCAGCTACCTCGACTTGAAGATGAGGCCACATCCACCTGTATACTTAAGGAAGAGGATTCTCTCATGAGCAAGTTTCTCATTATCTCAAACTTAGTGGGATCCTAACCATCGAATTTTTTTTTTCAAGTTTGGTAACAAGAATATATTTTTAAAAAAAAAAAAACGGTTTTTAAGAAAATTTTTAAGGGAAAATGGATCAAGATTTTGATTCTTTACCATTGAGACCTCTTCATTTGAGGATAGATAGAGAGGTGATAAGGAGAAAAACCGAACTCGTACACTTAATTGATCTATAGAATGAAGTACTCCATCCGCTCTTGAATATAAGTCTAAAAACTATAACTTATTCTTTTTGTTTAAAATGTCCTTATCTATGAAGAGGGCTAGTGAGAGAGAAAATGAGTGGAAAAAACAAATGAAAAGGATATATAATTAATTAGAGACAAAATAAAAAAAAAAAAAAACATTAAATATGGAGCTTATAAAAACAACTAAACTCATTAAAATATTTAGCAGTTCCATCCATTATCTAGTTATTCTTGCACTGTTAACCGCATTCTGCCTCAGTAAATTCATTAGCAATGGCCCCCCATTCACACATTAACAATCCTTTGTTTCTCTTGCCATTTTCCTCGCCAAACGACTATGTTTTGAAGAAAAGGACAGGCAACGGATGAAAAGCAGCAGAGAGAAGCCTATCCCTCACAAAGGAGGTTTCATTACCAAGCAGCATGGAACTTGGAGGATGAACAAGCTTGGCAAAATAGGGATTGGCTCTAGGGAGTTAGTTGATTTCAATAGATTGCTTCTCAATGAAATCAGAGAAAATTGGAAGCGTTCCTAAGAAAAAGAGGGAAATCTTAAATAGGTTGCAGGGGATAGAGAGAAGGAAAAATCAACAGCAAATGAATTGATTGGCCCGATTGGAAAAGAAGCTTTGGTCAGAATATAATAAATCAGCTTTACAAGAGGAACTTATTTGGTTTCAAAAATCTCAGCGTCAATGGCTTCAGCGGGGGTTAGGAATACCAAATATTTTCACGCCCCTGTTGTAGTGAAGAGAAGAAAACAGAAATTTTAAGCTTTGCAAGATGACAATGGATGTTGCCATGTTGGGTTAGTTATCAGGAAAATCTTAGTCAAATGACTAGCACTTTTTACCGACAGTTGTACACGATATATCCAAATGTGAGACAAATATCTAGCTGGCCGAATGCATTGTCAACTATACTGCAGTTGGAATTGGATTGGCTACATAGAGAAGTTGATGATATTGAGATCATGAATGCAACTTTCTAATGCATGGTTGCTTTTAAAGCACTGGAACCTGATGAGATAAAGGCTCACTTTTTTTTATACTCAGTGGAGTAAGGTAAAAGTGCAGTATGCAATATGGTCAAACATGCTTTCAAGGATCCCTCGTCCATTGGTGAGAATGTGAGATAAATCAGACTAACATTTTTCTCATACCAAAAGTAAACATCTCCACTCCATTGAAGGATATGAGACCAATTTCTCGGCTTTTTTTTTTTTTTTTTTTTTTTTTTTTTCTATTTGCCACTTTTTAAATAATTAATTATCATTTTGTCACTATTTTCAAAATATTTCTCAATGTGCCACTATTTAGTCGACTAAACCAATATTTAGTCGACTAAAACGCGGGGCGCTGATTTTTTTAACTAGCCCCGCGATTTAGTCGACTAAACCAAATGGCTTAGTCGACTAAATAAAACGACATGGAAGTTTTTTTAAAACCCCAATCGCGGCATTTGGAACCCTAATCCACCACAAAACCTCCCCAAACCTCTCCCCCCTGCGTTTTTTCACCAAATCCTTACTCAATCCGTTCGTGGGTAGCGAAAGAAACTTCATTCTAGCATCATTTGCGTCGATTTCGATATGTTCTCATCTCCATTTCGAATTTCCGCTAGTTGTTCTTTCGTTTATGCGAACCCCCATTTCCCTAGAAGGTAGACAAATTAATTAAAAGTAAAAATGAGTTTTATATTTAAAATCAAAGTTCAACCAAGATCAAGTGAGGATCGAGGACATGACTAAGAATCCTAACGAGAAAAATCCCCAATATAAAATCTTAATAAAAAAAATAATTTTATGATTTCTTAAACCCGAATATAAAGAAATATTTTTCAAAATTTATAATTTATATTGATTACATTCAAAATATCAAATTGATTAGTTAAGATACTTGATTTAAAATAGATATGAAAATCCCTAATGATGTCCTCATTTTCAAACTCATCAACAACAACTTCTTGAGGTACTCAACCTACCTCCAAGCAAGCATTCATACGTTACTCATAATATATCAAAATATAGGAAAATGATATCCTATATGAGATTATAGAGGATAAAAAAAGTTACTATATCAAAATATAGGAAAATGATATCCTCATTACCCTCTTTTATATCATCATCTCATCTCCATCCTTAGATAATGAAATGTATATTTTAGATTTAATATTTTATAAAATTATTATTATAATATTTTATAATTTAAAATTTCTTTATTTATTACCGATTGCAATTATGAAGGGTATAGATCAAATTTTAAGAGTTTAAATTTACTTATTTATGTTTATAGAAATAATTTTATAAAAGATTGAATCTAAATAATATATTGTTGTAATCTAACGGTCTATATGAGATTATGAGAATAAAATGAAAAAAGAAGACAAAAAAATAACCCCAAAATATAAGGTAGACAAATAATTAAAAATAAAAATGAGTTTTACAAGCTTCCAAAGTTCGGTGAGGATCGTGGACATAACTAAAAATAGTAATGTAAAAATCCTCAATATAAAAACTTAATAAAAAAATTAATTTTATGGTTGTTTTATAGCTCCACGCGCCAATAGGATCGAACCGCATGACAAAGGAGTTGATTATCTAACGGGTCCCACAATATTATCGAGCGTGTTATACACGCATGAACATGAAAAAGAGTTTCACGTTTAACCCTATAATTTATACTAAAATATTAATATATTAATAAATAAATAATCGGATGAAGAAAAGGTAAAAGCCCCGCATAAACGAAAGAACCGTTGGTTCTCGAAGAGATTTTGATGATTGCCAACAATTGTAAACAAAGAATGAGGATTTGCTCTCAGATGTTGGAAAACCCTGAGTGAGAGCAAACCTCGAGGTTTCTAGGAAAACCTCGAGGTTTGGTCCTATGAGGAAGTGTCAAGGTTGTGCATTCTAACTTAAGAAAACTTGGTTTCACAAATATATGTGAAACCTCGAGGTTTATTGAGAAACCTCGAGGTTTTGATCTTCCCGAGAGAAAACCCGGTTTCACACCAAGTTGTGAAACCTCGAGGTTTACTTCCAAACCTCGAGGTTATGCCTTGGCGCCAAGCTAAGGATTTTAAAATCATATGTGAAACCTCGAGTATTATCAGAAACCTCCAGGTTTCTGGCTTCCAGAGAGCTAATATTTTTCAGCAAATTGAAAACCTCGAGGTTTCCATAGAAACCTCCGGGTTTGTGTTTTGGGTCAAAACATACAACCTTGTCATTTAGCCAAAACCTCGAGTATTTCCTTAAACCTCGAGTATTGTGGCAACCCGAGAGCAAATGAACCCGCACTCATTTGAAAACCTCGAGGTTCCTTGAGAAACCTCCGGGTTTGGTTTCATCGCATCTTCTTTGGGTTTCACACATAACGTGAAACCTCGAGGTTCCTAGACAAACCTCGAGGTTTGAGGTAAACCCAAGGAACCTTCGTGATTTGAACCTTATAAACCTCCGGGTTTAATGATAAACCTCCAGGTTTGTGGTTTTTGTTATAACATCGTGTTCAAGCTTAAATGAGAAAACCTCGAGGTTTGTGAACAAACCTCCGTGTTTTCGGTCGTTGTTTGAAATTCGAACTTGATGATTTTGCTATACCTTCGTGTTTGATCTCAATGCTTTCCATGATTATCCCTTATTGGTACTAGATGTATTTAATCATCTTTTTAGTGAGTTTCAGACAGATCAAGAAAGCTTTACAGAAGGTTTAAAGCAAAAGCAAAAGTGATGTCGAACATTAAATGCTCAACCCGTAAACTTGCATCCTTTTGGTTAATCCATCTGTACACGGTTGCAAAGCATTAAAGAATGATTTCTACATTAAGCAACATCCTCTCCAACGGATTAATTTTCGTGAGAGTCAACTCGACCATCCAACCATTTGGACTAAGTGAGTTTCGAGAAAGAGAAGAAGACCTAAGTAGCTCACAACTTCGTGGATCATCTCCAACGGTGCGATTATCAATGCAACGGTCTATTAATGCTTTGTCTAGCTATAAATAGAGCTGCATTCAATTCTTCTCAACAACTACAACAACGAAAACGCACAAGCATTCAAGTTTCTTAACTACCTTTCGAGTTTTCACTTGTATTCGTCTTTTGACATTATAAGCTTCGGTGTTTATTATCATCTACTCTTAGAGAGAGTTTTTATCTGTAAATCATTTATTGAAAAGAATCACAAGTCAAGGGGACTTGGTGGGAGTTCATTGATTACAACTTGTAAGGGGGAGTAAGTTCTAGAGAGAGAACTACTCTTTGAGTACAGAGTGTGTAATCTTTGTGATAGTGAAAAACCCAGAGAGTCTGGGGACTGGACGTAGGTCAAGTTGTTAAGACCGAACCAAGTATAAATTCTCTCGTGTCCAGCTATTCTTCTTTCTCCTCTGTTCATCTCTGTTTTTGTTATCTAAAACAGAGCAGATTTCAGAAGTTTTTAAAATACCCAATTCACCCCCCCTCTTGGGTATATAGCTCCACTTTCAAGAACAACGGTGGAAATTCGAAATTGAGATGAGAACATATCGAAATCGACGCAAATGATGCTAGAATGAAGTTTCCTTCGCTACTCACGAACGGATTTAGTAAGGATTTAGTGAAAAAAAACAGAGGGGAAAGGTTTGGGGAGGTTTTGTGATGGATTAGGGTTCCAAATGCCGCGATTGGGGTTTTAAAAAAACTCTCATGTCGCTATTTAGTCGACTAAGCCACTTGGTTTAGTCAACTAAATCGCGGGGGCAGTCAAAAAAATCAGCACCCCGTGTTTTAGTCGACTAAATCTTGGTTTAGTAGACTAAATAGTGGCACATTGGGAAATATTTTGAAAACAGTGGCAAAATGGTAATTAATTATTTAAAAAGTGACAAATAGAGAAAAAAGCCCCTATTTCTCTATATAATGTCAGTTTTAAAGTGATTATCAGGTTGATAGCCAATAGATTTCAACGAATCATGAATCATTTGGTGGGACACTGGGACCTAATCAGTGCAGCTTTATAGCTTTGAGATCGAGTTGTGATAATATTATCTTAGCTCAAGAAGTTATTCATCTAATGTGACCAGGGACAGGTAGGAAAAAATATGTGGCAATTAGGTTTGATATGGATAAAGTCTATGAGCGTCTAGATTGAGGTTTTCTTCAATCAACGCTTTATACCATTGGACTTAAAGGAAGTTTGATCAAAATTATCATGGTGTGTGTGAGCTCAATTTCTATAAAAGTACTTTGGAATGGAAATTGAGGTAACACTTTTTCACCATCTAGAGGGGATCCCCCAGTCCCTATCTCTTTGTACTTCCTATATGCATGCTGGTTTATTTGGAAAGCTCGTTGCACACAGACAAACTTGTACATTGTTTTCAAATGAAGTGGTTCAACAATGTCTTTCATATGATGGAGGAGGTTACAAGTGGAACATACAGCTACAAATTGCTCTAAAAAATTAAGGATCAAACAACTTGTCCCCCCCCCCCCCCCCCCCCCAAAAAAAAAAACAAGGGCCCCTAAACAAGGTATAGTTAGACTTGATGTGGATGCATCAGTAAGAGGTTTGAATCAAGTTGTGTGAGGAGGAGTGATTGGAGATGAATTGGGTTGTTGGATCATGGGATTCAAGAAGTCACTTGATAGTTGATACTTACACAGTAGCAGCTGATGAAATTATGGCAATTAAAATGGGGTTAGAAGTATGTAAGCTTATAAATTTTAAGGATGTACATGTTTTCTCTGACTTTCTTGATGCCATCCAGACACTAATACGTCATAGTGAAGTGAGCCACCCCTTTAGGCGAGAAATTGAAGAAGCGAGGCAGCTTCTATATGAAAATTTGCACGTGGAACTAGCTTTCGCTAGGAGAGAGATCATTGCATGTGCCGATCAATTAGTAAGAGATGCTCATGTGGGAACTAGTCAACTTACTTTGCTGCATGATATGCCACCAGATTGTACTGATCATGGTAGTCAAAAACGCGTTTAAAACGTTAAAAACGCCGATTTTACGTTTTTTTTTTTTTTTTTTTGCTTAAACGTGTTTCGTGTTGAAAAAAACGGTTACAGAGTAAAAACAGTAAAAACGCCGCGTTTCAACGTAAAAACGCTGAGTTTTTGCAAAAAACGCAGAGTTTACTAGGGACTTAAGTGAAAGTTTTAAAAGTTTTGGAGAGGGACTAAAGTGAGAATTTTCAAACTATTTGTTGGGCAGAACTGTAATTTCAAAAACATCTGGGTCCTTTTCTGTAATTAATAAATAAAGATCATTTTGCCCCTAATTACACTTAATTCAATACAAATGTCCCTAACTCAACTTAGTACTTAATCATGCAATAATGTCCCAGAAAATGCATTACAAATCCCAATTTAATCATGTAAAATCATATAAAAAAATATGGTTTAATCAATGACAATGTTGGATATTTTGATTGATATTGTATTGATCAAGTATATGTGTGGATGATGACGGGTGCCTTACTTTTCTTGAATTTATATATATATATATATATATATATAGGTAAAAACTACGTTTTGTATTACGATTTTTCATTCTCCTTTCGTTTTCAGGTAAAAACTACGTTTTTACTACCATGATACTGACATAGTTCAGTGGATCCATGCATGATAGAGGAGGGTTAACTCCTCTTGCATAGTTGCTACTTAATGAGAATGTAATTTTAAATATTCAAGTTTTCCTCTTGCATAGTTGCTACTTAATGAGAATGTAACTTATATATATATATATATATATAGGTAAAAACTACGTTTTAACGATTTTTCATTCTTTTGCGGGTAAAAATACGTTTTTACTTGCTCGACATAGTTCAGTGGATCCATGCATGATAGAGGAGGGTTAACTCCTCTTGCATAGTTGCTACTTAATGAGAATGTAATTTTAAATATTCAAGTTTCAGCTTGCCATTTTAATGCTCAAAAATGGGATAAAATGTCTTTTTGAATGAATGAAACAATGTCATCTTAAGTTATTAATCTATAACTGAACATGTATGTTGGGTAAGACCCAAAACCTAATCCATCGCGCCCTTAAAGAAGAGAAAGAAAGAAGAAGGGTAAAAATGTGAAGCAGGGCTATCTCTCCACTTGAACCTCCATTGAGCAACGTCTAGTCACACTTCAATTGGATGGCAAGAGCCAATGGCTTTCCTTGTGGGCAAGCGTTGCCAGAGATAGGGAACAAGGAAGGATCCATAGGAATGGTACAATTCTGTTTACCCAAACAGTGCTGCTCCACAACTTGCCTTGCCACCGATGAATCGCACGTCCCTACCGCATAGTTTCCACAAGCACCTTTAGGATCGCCGAAGCTGGCGAATTGCACGGCCGACACCTTCTTGTAGTTAGGGCACTTTAAAGTTGCTTCAGTCTTGGCCTCGTCCACTACTGTGTGGAATCTCATCTTCTTGTTGGCGAAGGACTTCACGTTGGGCGGGTGTATGTCTGTGACGTAACTGCAAATCGTGTCTCTGTCCACCAGCATGATCTCGATATTTTCAGGGTTCGCTTTCTCCTCCTCTAATACGACCAGCAGATTGTCTTTCTCATTCAGGAAAGCCCTAGGGATGTGGTAATCCGATTGACTGGGCTGTCTCAGGGGAGAGAGGTATGACATCCAGTGACGGCCGATGCTGTTACCGTTTACCCAGATCTGTCCCTTTCTCATACCGGTCATCCTGATCGCCACAGGATTCTTCCCCTCCGGCGTCCCAAATCTTGTCTGTAAATTAATTCAATATTAGAATGAAAGATGAATTCAAGGTATATAATATCGAGGCAAGTATTATCAAATTTGCTTAAGCTATTTTGATAGAAAAAAAATTGTCATTTTATCGCCTGAATATTAATTATTTACCTTGTACCAGGAGACAGGGCGTCCCTCTCCTTCGGCCTTCTTCCAATGGAACTTCTTTGCGCCCTCCTCCGTGAAAATCTGTTGCTTTTCACCTCTCATAGAAACCTGACCAAAATCCACGACTTTGTCTCTGTATTATTTAAATGAGTTCTTGTGAGATTGAGAAATGAGAAGCAGTAGAATTTACCTTATGACCCCAACCATTGTCAGTTAGATCGATTGTTCCGGTGTTAAGACTGAGGACAGTGACACGAGTAGGACCGGCGAACCTGTGCTCCATGTATGCACCGCTGTCCTGTTATATATTCATCAAATTTGGTTAATTACCAGAAACCAATGAAAGAGAATCATTCAAGTCGTAAAGTTGAAAGGCACTTACGGGCAGTCCAACTGTGTAACATAAGAAAGTTATGTGATTAACCCCAACCGTAAGGTTTGCAGACACTTGCAGTCCAAAACCTTTCTCGTCATGGCTACCGTGTGCAGATCCTTCACAACCATGAGATTGCAGGATCAACACATAGTGATGATTGATGATATATAATATGAAATGACCTATGTACGGTTTGCTTACCGACGAATGCACCATTCACAAATGCGAGCATTCCGTGGCCATTACTGACCACACGAAGAACGGGTTTTATGCTTTTCTTCCTGGGCAAGTCGTCAGAACCCAGCTCGATTCTGCAACAATAATATGTTAGGGATAGATGGCGCTGAGAGGAAAATAACTAGATAGAATGAGAGACACGTAGGGAAAGGACTGACTTTGTGGTGTACCAAGCATAGTCGCTAGCGTCTTTTAGCAAGCTGTAAAGCTCTTTGGGTTCATCGGAATCGATCGGCACCCCCTTGGTACTCGGAATGCGTTCGGAATACACCTCCCACTCAAGTTTCCCTGCCGCCTCTGATCTCTTAAAGTTCCTCGCGTTATGTTGTGAAACAATCTGGATTACATTGGCCGCATATATAGTTATTAGGAGGAGTTTGCCTATTTAGAGTTTTGTGTGTATTTTTAAAGTAATAAACAAGTTACCGTTTGGGTGTTGTATACTACGGTCTTGCAGTCAGGGAGGATGCTAATGGAACGAGAGGGTAGATAATATTCCTGACCCCTGAAGTTTATGGTACTAGCACTCTCTGTGTGGTTGTTGGTTAAGAAAGCAGCACACAAGTCGCTTCCTGGCCTCTCGTACACTCTAATCTGCACTCATTCGTGTTCAATGTGTCATCTTTAATCAGCCCTGTAATGACCTCAATTCTGACAATGACACACACACATACTTATCCGTCCATGAATGCTTACCTCATGGAATTCGTTCACCTTTTGCGTGGTGGGTGTTCCTTGCAGAAGAGCCTTCTTGCACAGGTTTATAGCCTTATGAGCATCCCGAAGGTGGCTCCATTTGGGTCCTTTCGGCAGACCATATTCATCCAGAGGAGCTTCGTCGTAGTACCGAGTCATTGTGAAGGCGGAGGTTGTTCTTGCGAAATTTGTTCCACCATGGTACTGTACAAGTAGGACACATAATGGAAGTTTCAAATCTTTTTTTGAGGGGGCAAAAAGAGAAAAACCAGCAGCAATAATTGCACACTAGTTTTTTCGGACAGGACAAGTTGAGTACCATATAATAGTTGATCATGGCTCCATTCTTAGCAAAGAAGCGAGCAACTGAGTAGGCCATGTCTTCTGCAGATCTTTGGGAGGGAGGATCTCCGAACACTCTGTACCTGTAATTTACAAATTTGCCTCCGAATGAGTCTATTTATTGCAATTGCGTTCTTGTCTTATGAAGTAAGAGATGAAAATGCGAAGGATATGTGTGTGTGTGTATTGTGGGAGAAGCTTATTACTGAGCCGTCCAGTTTTCAGTCCAGAGGAAAGGCTTGTATGGCTTGTTTGGGCCAGAGAAGGTATCACCACAGTGTCTTCCGTTGCAAGCGTTAATCTGCGGAAAGCTCAAAGTTAATCATGTCGATGGAACTGAAATTAAAGAACAAATTAATAAAACTGATTACGCTAAAAACCAATATTCCAGGGAACTTACCACTGGATCAGGTGCATCCGTTTGCTTGCACATGACCCAAGGAATACCAAGATTCAAACCTAATGCGAGTCTCGCAGACCACTGAACATAACTATCTCCCTTCTCTTTGAATGCTCTTTGGATATGGTTGTACTCATTCTCAATCTGCAGCAAAGAGATTAATTAATTTTCATCAAACAATTAGCTAGATTCGACCATGCATGGATAGGAATCATATATCAGATCCTAACCTGTCCTATGATGATGGGCCCTCCTTGAGGAGCGAACAGATTCTCGCCCTTCAACTTTTCTACAATAACTGACACGTACTCTTGCATGTGTTTCTGATAGATGCAGATATCAAATAAGATTTTCAATATTTAATGATTTCCTCAGTCGTCAAAACCGACGCTTGTAAGTTATATGGAGAACAAAGGGGATTGACTACGTACCTTGAAAGGTTCATTGTCACTACGAAAAATGATATCTGGAACCTCTCTCAGCCAGTATGGAAGTCCTCTTTATTAGAAATTATTAGTCATCAGTATTTTCATAATTATGTTTGGAAACATCGGTATATATATATATATATATATATATTGTAAATGTTATGAGAAGAAATCAATATTTGTACCCGTGATTCCATTCAGCCTGGATGAAAGGACCAAGTCGAAGGCATGCATACATTCCTTTCTTCTGAATCAGCTTAAGGAACTTCACTATATCATTTTTTCCCTCAAAGTTCCACTGCACCATGAAGCAGACCAGACGTTTCACCAGAAAAACACTTGATGAGACTCTAACCAATTGGAAAACATCTACATTTACATTACCTGGCCCCTCACGGGCTCATGAGCGTTCCAAAACACGTAGGTTTCGATCATATTTAAACCGCCATGTCTTGCCTTATCAAGAAGGTCTGGCCACATCTGATCCATGCATCAACAAGGCGTGCATATTAATATTAACTATTATTTGTACGTTTGGGCCTAGCCAGGAAACAGAGGAAGTGAAAGAGAAGAAAGCAAACCTCAGGGGTGCTTCGAGTGTAATGGATGGCACCCGAGTAAAAAAGGTCTCGCTTTCCATTTAAAATCAACGATCTTCCGTCATAAGTTACTGTGATGTTCCCTCCACGATCAGCGTACGACAATGAAACAATGATGGCAAGCAAGGTGGCCAAAAGGGTTATTCTGCTCGTAGACGTCATTTAAGCGCGCACACACATGTATATCTCTACCCTCTCTATATTACTCCGAAACCAGCTTTGAGTTCTCTTTTCTTTTTGTAAGTCGGAAAATCAAAGAACTTGAGTTCTTGTTTCAAACCATCGATGACAAGCGAATAAGCTGTCTCTCTCTCTCTCTCTCTCTCTCTCTCTCTCTACAGAGTTGAAGGCGTTAATATAGATGACAAGAGAATTGCTTGAATGGGACAAAAGAATGGGACAAAAATAGGGGTTGAGTGGATAAAACTGAGGGTTTAGAGGAAATATCGCTACTCCTTTCATTCTCTGTTGGGTTCTATTTTTAAAGAAAACAGAGAGCAAACGTACATTTGGAGGAGTAATGTTTGCTCGATAATCAGACAACAGAAACTGGAGAATGAGAATATAGAGTCAAAGGGTCTCCCATTTACTTCTTTGTGTTTCTATAACATTCTAAGTTGGTCCAAATAGTCAATTACCGCGTCAAATTGCTTTTAATAGATTTTACCATAAAATGATGTTCTAATAGGAACCAACTTTAGCAAAAAAACAGTTAGTCAATACTATTTATTCAATTCAGCGAATTAATTAATGTAAATATAAATGATGTTTATAAAATTATAATAGAATAATTAATTAAACTTCATGAGTGCATTTATTTGACTATTTTCCAAAAGAACTATAGGGCCGTTTGGTAGGAAAAAGATTTGAAGAGGGAAAGAAATTTAAAAAAAAAAATAAAAGGAAGGGAAGGGAAGATTTCGATTGACGAGAGAAGATGGGTTGTTTGGAATGAAGAAAATTAAGGGATGTCAATTGGGAAAGATTTGAGAAATATGTGTTTCATTCTTAAAAGTAATTTTATAAAAAATCAAAAGGAAAAATATTATTTTTGGTTAAGTGAAGAAAAAAAAATGCAGCCACAAAATGATGTTGGCTTAAAAAATTAAATAAAAAAATATTATTTTTTGGTTAAGTGAAGAAAAATAAAAACCGCAGCCACAAATGATGTTGTGCTTAAAAAATTAAATAAAAATAATAAATTATAATAGAAGATTGTGAAGATGTTGAATCAAATATTCGGTAAAAAAGAAAGAAAGGATCAAATCTATCATATTTTGCAACTAATGACCATATAGCGATAATTAACAAACAATTAACTAAATTCAACAGTAACATGCCCGAAAATCTCTAAACCGAGCGTGTGCAGAGTTTTGCAGCTTCAACTACAATATCTAAAAAAATCCCTCACCTAAATTATTAAGAAAAAATACTAATCATAACCATATCATGATTTTCAAATTTTAATTTGTCTAAAATCTCCTCTTATCAAATTCGAATATGTTGAATAAATTAAATTCGAACGTACTCATATTTTCTTGCCTTATAAATTAAATTCAGTTTACATTGTTTTTCCGATTGGCAAACACAGTATACTTAAAAATCAGGGTGGTTGTACTTGTGTGTGTTGTGGGTTATTGAATGAGACACATGCTAAATGGTGAAACATTTATTTCACCACAAAAAAAAAAAAAAAAAACTATTTCTTAATGTTAAAACTGGGAAACCAAATCGTTGCTTGTGTCTTGGCTGCATGAGAAATTCTATCGGTGAGCAACGAGTAAAGCTACAGCATCAACGACGAGTCTTTCGCTAGAACACCCACCAATTCTTTTGCGACGTGCATGCACAGTGGCATCAAAATTTACATATAATGTTCTTTCCCTATGCTTCATGTTACTGTATGCATCATTTCAGATATCAATGGCAAGCCACAAGTTTTTGACATAGCTTTCTAGCTCCCTCCTCTGCCAACGACGCAAGAACCACTAAATAATCTGTAGGCAGGTCGGATTTTTCTAACAAAGTTAAGATACTAACTAGCGCTGGAATAGTGTTAGCTTCAAGCACTTTCGGATGATGATGAGGAAGCAGAAGAAGAGCGAAATAAATGCTTTATGAAGGGCAAATATTTCAAAAGTTTCACTGTTTATGAAAAGAATTTGGATTTACACCATTTTTTGTGAGATCTCATCTTCCTATTTTTAAAGGAAGATTAGTGAGCTCAGGATGAGTTTAGGAATTTGAGTTCCTAAGAAGGTTGGACAAAGATTGAGCGCCAAACAAAAGAACTTGCACATCTTTTATTCCATTTCCACCTCTTCCAGCGGGCTCTAGGTGTCTTGATAAGGAGGAGTGGGCTTTTGTGTCTTTTTTTTGTTTTTTGATTGAAGTTTGAAAGGTTTGAGAAAGATGCTAGACCATACGGTCTAGACCTTAGGTGTCCTAAATAAGGAGGAGTGGACTTTTGTGTCTTTTGAAACATGACAAAGCGTTGGCCAACACATTTGAGTTATCTATAAATAAGTTTTTTTTTTCCTACTAGTATTCGGTGTGATTAGTAATCAACTAATTTAGTTCATAGGAAGTAAGCTCACAAGAAGGGAACCTCATTGCCTTCATTTAATTATCATGGCTGCATTAAGGGCATATCAATCAGTACTTTTCATTTTTGCTTTGTTATGGTTTCCACTTGTAATGGTAATTAGTAAACTGATGAAAATTTATTAACAAAACTTATAAATGGGCTTGAGTGAAAGATAAAGCGTCAACTTATATGTAATTGTTTGCATAACATATATTGAAATGCGTTGGTGGCTTGATGGCCTCCATTGTTTTTTTGAGTAAACAAACTAGTGTCCCCACCACTTTATCAAATAATTATTTCCGTCGGAGTTGCACTAGCGGTCTAGCCACCAAAGCTCTGGCTGCGGGAGGGGATGCCGACATGGTAATACTATTTCATATCTTAAACATAAGATTTAGTTGATTTGTTTAAAGAGTTTAATGAAGGAAAATAAGTTACATTAGAGTAGTTATAATTATATCCGTACGGACGAGCAGGGGCGCGTCTTTTGATGAGCTTTAAAAAAAATTACTTTTTTTATCAAATAATTATTTCCGTCGGAGTTGAGCGGTCTAGCCACAAAAAGCTCTGGCTGCGGGAGGGGCTGCTGACAAAAATTTCATATATTAAATATAAGATTTTTGATTTGTTAAAAAAGTTTTAAAGGAAAATTTACATTAGAGTAGGATAATTATATGCCCGTTTTTATGGGTTTTTTAAAAAAATATCAACCCTTATTTGTCCTTTTTTTTATAAAAAATTTTTTAAGGAACATAAAAATAAAATAAGCATTTTTTTATCGGGGGAAATAGTATTTCTTTTTTTAAATTCAAATTGGAGCTTTTAAAAATTGATATGTAATCTTTTTTTTTTTTTTGTGACTTTTGTTTTTTTTAAAAAATATCATCTCAACACATATATTTAGCTTTCTTATATTTTTTAAAAAAAAAATCAACGTAGTCTTATATTTAGAAATATGAGTGTTTTTTTTTTTAAAAAAAAAATTTATAAATGGGAATTTGTGTTATTTATTTTAAATTTAAAAGAGAAAAAATCAGATATTAATATCACTTTGGTATTATGAGTATTGGAAACATCATTTTTTTAAAGTTCTTTTGTGAAATTTTTCCTTTAATTTAATCTATTATCAAATAAAATAAATCAATACATGAAGAATCATGACAAGCGGCTCATAGAAATATAGAATAAGGATTATGATAAGTGAATTTTTAAAGTTTAAGAAACTAATTATACCATTTTAAAAGGGTATGATTTGATGGAATTTTGCACACACACATCTTTTAATTTTATTTTTTAGTTTTCTTTTGTTTCACTTCCCTCCAGAATTTTCCGGTCTCCCTCCATTTCTTGAAGTTCGAATTGATTACACAAGTGCTTACAGGCCCATACCACTGACGCGCCTCCTTCTTCCTCAAGAACCCTCTGGATTTCGATTGTCAGGAACCATGTCAAAACACCAAGACGACCTGGATCTCGATCTTCTCCTTTCCCTACAGGACAGAGTTTTGGAAACTCCTCCGACTTCTCCCTCACCCCATTCACCGTGTAAGCCGTCGAATCCTCATTTCTTTTACATTTATTTGAGGAACTACTGCTTCAGATAATGACTCTCTCGATAATGAATTCACACCGCACCCAATAAAAGAACATTCGTATTCGAATTTTCAAATCGTGGGTCCTCATGCATTTCTCAAATGGCAGGTTACGATTCCGACGATGGCCCGCCCAGGAATAAGGAGACGGCTGACATGTCGGTATTCAGAAATGCTGTTCAGGATTGTCTTGAAGACGAAACCAAAGCAAATAAAAAATCTGAGAAGTTGAATGGGCTGGTGAACAAGAAATCAAATCATACCGAGGTCGAGAAATTTTCTGGTCTTCGAATAAGGTTGATGTTGGATTTTAGCTGTTTACTCAAATCGAATCTATGATATACAGTTTACTTTTAGGTTATAGATCTATCGGGCATTGTAGCTTCAGAGAATAGAGTCCATTCTTTTTATAAGTGATTTGGGCATTCTAAGCAGTGATGGTAAGCGGGATAAATTTTTTCACATACAGGAACCAATTGGTAACCTCTGCAGAGCTCAGGGAACGCTTTTCAGACATTCGTTTCGTTCGGCTACCAGTAATCAAGTAATCTTCTTTACTTTGTGTCCTACAATGAAAGTTGTCGTCATGATTAAACTGGGGTTGCTCTAAAACTTGTTAAGATACTTTTGGCATGCAATATTCTTGGCCTCGGCCTGAAAAACTAGAATGATTCTGGATTCAGGAATTTGCTGATGGGGGATACTATTTCTGGATGTTGGGTGACGGTTGGAGTACTGACAGAGAAAGGGAGTCCAAAGACAAGTTCGACAGGGAAGAGCTTCTGTATATGGAAAATTGGGTGTTTGGATGAAAGTAATACTTCTCTCTTCTTGTTTGGAGATGCTTATAAGAGGAACTCGCAAGAACATGCAGGGACAGTCTTTGCATTGTTTAACTGTTCAGTACGCAAGGACGCTATGGTATTTAGTTGTAATGAATCAGTTAGGTACCCTTTATGCTGGTTTGCCAAATGTATCTGGATATTTTATTTGTTTTTGCAGGGTAACGGGTTCTCATTGAGTGCTTTTTCCCCAAGTCAAATTTTGAAGATAGGAACTTCCGTTGATTACGGAGTTTGCAAGGGAAAACGAAAGGACGGGGTGCCTTGTACGCTGGTTATAAATAAGTAAGAAAATGAGTATTGATGCCATGGATACACTGTTTTTGATTTTGTCAGGGAAGTTTAGGCGCTTAGAACTACGGAGATACGACATATACCTTAAATTTACTTTCATATATGTCAACTCTTTAGAATATGCTCAATTATAACAAAGAAATCTGGCATTGCTTTGGTTACGCATGATATAAGAAATAAGTCACCCACAAAACTAGTCTAACTAACCTTTATCATAAGCTGAAAGAAATTTGGCACTGATCTAATCTTGGAAAACCAAAAAAAGTGAGATTTCCCTAATCTTCGAGGGAAGGCCAGGCTATTTTTGGCTTTGTGTTACGTTGATCTTTCAAAATTGTAAAGATCGATCTTTGTTATTTCAGGCGTCAAGGGATATATTGCAAATATCATAAATCGGTAAGCATAATCAAGTCCTTCAATGTTTCTTATCAATATTCTTTGCAAAAAGGTTATGCATTCACCTATCTACCCCCTATCTGTTGTTATCTTCTAGGGATCAACAAAAAGGTACTCCACAATGCGAACTGAACTCAAAGGAGGGTGGGTGATGAGTGTTTACTATTTTCATCATCTTTCTGTTTGTGAAATACTTGTAAGTGTCTTGATTAATTTCCCTTGATTATGTGTAAAAATGCATTGTATTAACAGGAACTTAAGAACAGCATTTAGGCCTACGGATTATCTCAAGTCAGAAGGTATTCACTTAGTTGATCCTGTTTTTGGTAAAAGAAACTCAACGAAAACTCAGCCACTGAAATTGCTGTCAGTGGATGCTCTTAAAAAGGCATTGAGGTTTGTTATACTTGGTGCAATTAATCAGCTGTTTTGCTATATTTGCTGGTAATGACTTTTGGCGCCATGAATTAATTTGCATCTCTATACCAGCAATGCAGACAAAGTGACAACAAATAATCATTCGCAAGGGATAAGATTTCTTTCGAAGATCACAGGTCATCATTATATGGTCGTGTGCTTTTATGGGTGATCATACGTGGCTCGCTGCTATTGTGTTCTTAGCCACTTTTTACTTCCAATTGCAGGGAAGCCGGACTCTGAGGCATTGAAGAGAAAACAAATGATGCCAAACGAGCAAAGCAAGTGCATTGATAAGAGGCAAGTTTCGAATAAGATTTAAGCTGATCTTTTTTGTCTCATATAGTAAGTAGTACAAGAGTATACATGGTCAGAGGAAGTATGCTAGTCTCACTTATATCTTATCTGTTGCTTCAGGAAATCGTCTTCAGTCAACGAGGGATCTCCCGCAACAAGAGACAGACATTTAGGTGCCAAAAAAATAAAAGCTGAAGGACAAGCATTGAGTGATAAAACCCCAAGGGGCAGTGCAAAGATGATTGAATTAGACCTTGTTAGCTCAGATGAGGACATCTGAGACTTGTGGTCTGAGCAAAATCCACCTGATTCTGTTGTTGAGATTTATAATATTGAAGGAATTTTCTGCCTGGTTAGAAAGCGAAGACTTCTGCAGGATAGCAAGTGATGGTGAATTGGCGCAGATCAAGGGACATAGATGCTTAACACATTGAAGAGGGTTGTTATTTCTGCAAATATGCTAAATGCGAGGACGGGAATCGAATTTTGGGATTCTCATGTTTGGTTAGGCTGAATTCGATCTTATGGCTTTGGCAGGGGAATCCTGATTCCCTACAATTGGCGAAATGGGGATTGATTTCCAAGTGTCAATACAGAAACAATTTTTCGTCTGAAATGCCCGGGATTATTATATTTATTTGATTAACATTCGACTTATGTCTCAAATATCGAAATGTTTGGTTGAAGTCCGCATAAGCATTTTAAAATGATCCATTTAAGTTCCAAAATCACTTTGCATGTATTTTTCTTATTAGTGAGACGAGATATCATGAAGTCGAGTATTACTTTAATGTGAAAATTTAAAAATGTTTTTCAATTTCAAACAATTAAAAAGCAGTTTAACATTCATCCTTAATATAATAAAATCATAACAAGAAAAGAGTAACAATCAAATGAGATGGAATGCTGGTTTTCTTTCCGGACATATTGAATTTAATCTCTTCATTCATACTAATTATTTTAGGAATTAGTGAACACAAGACCTTCCAGCTATTTGTTGTGTAAAAAAACAAAAAAGCAAAGCTAAGCAGCCATTTGCGACTTTTATTAGTGCCTCTCAAATCACCGATATTTGTTTAAGACTCTCATTGACCATTTGCGACTTTTATTAGTGCCTCTCAAATCACCGATATTTGTTTAAGAGGTCATAAATTCAGAACCTTTATTCAAGCATAAAAAGTGAAGCCTTTTATTTGGGCTTCTTTTTTTGCATATGCAGGCACGCGCACGATTCTTTTTCTAATAATAAAATCAAAAGTTCTAAATTGTACGTTTTAAAATTGTATTCGCTTTACTTTTAAAGGATTGAATATGTTTAAACATAACCGATCGAGTATGCTTTCCGTCGTATGACACAAGTCAAAACTCATGAATAATTTATGTTTGACAAGTAAAAAGAATGTTTGATGGATAAAGATGTAAAAATACATGTGTTTTGTTCTCAGGAGCGCTCAACACCATGTGCTTTTTTTAGTGTAAAAATACACATGTGGTTATAAAATATGTGCAAAAGTCACCCACACTGTTAAATACAAAACATTGACAGTTAATTTGACCCAAGATTGCTGACATGGAAGGTGACGTCAGCACCAAAGCCACACTCACTGTTAAACTCGTTCTTCTTCTCGTTGGTTCCACTTTGGCTGCCGATTATACGCGGCCATTTGGAATTGAGGAAAAGGCAAAACCTAAACAAAAAAGGAAGGATGTGATTTGGAGCTGGGGGGCTGTTTGTGTACTATTCATTCATCTCCATTAAGTCGAACGAGAGAGCAGAGGGAGAGAGGTCGCCGACGAGGTCTGTGATTTCTTCTTCCTTAGTTTGCCGTTGACTAAACTAGAGAGACTAAGCGTTGTGCTCGGTGCTCGTTTTTATTATTTAGGATCTTAAGCTTGTTTTGCTCTATGATTCACAAGATGAATTCTTAGTAATTAAAATGCTCTGTTTCTGAATGGAAAAGCAGAGAATAATATAGCAACTTTGTTTTATTAAATTGAACGTACGGTGCCACGTCTAAGAGATTG
Source organism: Acacia acuminata (assembly GCA_019022655.1). Taxonomy (NCBI): domain Eukaryota; kingdom Viridiplantae; phylum Streptophyta; class Magnoliopsida; order Fabales; family Fabaceae; genus Acacia; species Acacia acuminata. Next base: position 2,903,213 of record JAFJYI010000061.1, read on the forward strand.
TTAAACTTGTCAATCTGCAATGATTACAAGAAGAAGAGCATCATTGTGATTGATGATTATTGATCAGAAGAAACTACATATAAACATAACCAAAAAGTTGAATAATAGTGTTATGTATACGAAAATTAAACTTGCGTTTCTGGAAATAGCATGCAATATATAGTAAATATAATACTATGTAATAGATCGATACATTGGATTTGAACACGTTATCATTGTTTGAACAGCATGCAAAAAATGTTACTGAGAATTGAATTGAGTACAATCGATCCTAATTTGGCCTTCATTCCCAGTCTTGACCCCGACTCTCCCAAGTTTCCTCATGGCAGAGGCAAAGACACCGTTGAATAGAGCAGGGTTGTTGGCGAACTCAACCACCGTGGACTGCGAATCGGAGTCAGTAAAAAGCACCTGATCAGAAAAGAGCAAGCCCTGCCCTGCAACCAAGTTCTGGTAATACGCAATGTCGAACACTTGTGGGGCTTGTTTATATGTAGTTTCTTCTGATCAATAATCATCAATCACAATGATGCTCTTCTTCTTGTAAACATTGCAGATTGACAAGTTTAACAATCTCTTAGACGTGGCACCGTACGTTCAATTTAATAAAACAAAGTTACTTGCTATATTATTCTCTGCTTTTCCATTCAGAAACAGAGCATTTTAATTACTAACAATTCATCTTGTGAATCATAGAGCAAAACAAGCTTAAGATCCTAAATAATAAGAACAAGCACCGGGCACAACACTTAGTCTCTCTAGTTTAGTCGACGGCAAACTAAGGAAGAAGAAATCACAGACCTCGTAGGCGACCTCTCTCCCTCTACTCTCTCGTTCGACTTAATGGAGATGAATGAATAGTACACAAACAGCCCCCCAGCTCCAAATCACATTCTTCCTTTCTTGTTTAGGTTTTGCCTTTTCCTCAATTCCAAATGGCCGCGTATAATCGGCAGCCAAAGTGGAAGCAACGAGAAGAAGAACGAGTCTAACAGTGAGTGTGGCTTTGGTGCTGACATCACCTTCCATGTCAGCAATCTTGGGTCAAATTAACGGTTAACGTTTTATATTTAACAGTGATTGTGACTTTTGCACATGGTTTATAAGTATTTTTGCACCTAAAAAAATACGTGGTGTTAGGCACTCCTCAAGAAAAGACAAAGTGTATTTTTGTAATGTTTGAAATATAAAGAGGAAATAATTATGACGGTGATCCTTATATACAATTCACCGGACGGCTATGATTTGGCGCAGTATCCTCGTATCGACCAGGACTTATATTATTATTATATGCGGCATGGGGACCCACAGGGTCACTCTACGTTTTTTTTTTCAGACTTGATGAACCCCCAAGGAGGAAAAATACCCGATGTTACTCACTTAGTATTTAAAAAATACTACCTCTCTTTACTCAAAATTTAATAATTTATAAATAGCAAAGCTTATCTGGATGACATCTGAAAAAACGATGAATATTCCCGGAACCAAAACAGAGGATAGCTTGATAAATGGTATTAATTACAGTGCCTTAATTATAAGACCTAATTGATTTTTATTTGGAAAGATTGAAGAAGTTAAATAAGTTACTTAATCATTTCATATGTTGTATATCTTTAAATTATATATTAGTTTATTAGTTAAACTAATTAGTTTTAAAAAAATTAAAAATTAAAATATTTTAAACTAATTTAATTAGTTTCTTTAATATCTCAAAATCATATATTTAAGAAACTAGCGCCTTATAATACTTCATAGGTGTATTAGATAAGTGTTGCCATTAATAAATTAACATATAATTTAAGGATACACAACAAAAAAAAAAAAAAAAAAAAAACGTACTCCGTATTAGATTTTCCAAAATTTTGCCAAGTTCCTTTTTTTAATTAATATTTTTTCCTTGCTCATATAAAATTCCGATTGTCTTTAAACCAAAGGGGGAAAAAAAAAAATCCCCCGACTCCCTGGGGCAATGGGTCATAAATTTAGATTCGTAAACTTCCGGCGACTTCTGTGGAAAATACTTTGATGTTGCTGATATTGGTATCCTGGTGATTCACAATTTTGATTGGCCAGGACTGAAACGTACAAACATCTTCTCTGAGTACCTATATATTTGCCTAGCCAGTAACTCTTAATTGTGACTTTTGGAAGCAATCGTGTAGAATCTTTGAATCTATCGCCTTGCTCTGGTGCGTTTGCTTTTGCTTTCTGTAATGCTGCTTTTTTAATTTAGGGTTTCATGTTTTCATTGCACACTTCCCCTTCATCTCGTGCGCGCTCCTCGTAGTCTCCTCATCTTCTTAGGGTTTTCACGATACCTCTGTTTCTTCGTTCTGGACCGTATTCGAATCAATTAAGTTGTTGTTGTTGTTTTGTTTTTTTTTTTTTTTGTCATAATTGCGCCGTGTTTTGTGTTCTTTGTTTCTCTGATTCGCACTAAGCAGATATTTCATTTCTCACTTGATTGCTGGTTGGTGAACAAGTTGCTTGTGGCCACTGTGGAATGCAATCCGTGTTGCGTCCCAAATGTTAAATGCTCATGGTGTTATTTTAATTTTAAATTTAATTGTTATCAAAACATTTTATTGATGCGTGATCAATTTCTTTGTTTTTTTGGGCTAATTTGTATCTTTCATGAAGTTTCCTTTTTTTCATCAGTTGCATGCTATTGATTTTATGAAGCAATTGAATCTTATATCGATCGAGTTTGTTGTTGTAAATGTCTCCCCTTTTTGTAATCAGGACCAACTCTTCGTTTAATTGGAATTTCGCTCGATGGACGACGGTGAAGTGTTCTCGAGCCCAAACATGGGTGAACTTCCAAGCAGTTGCTCAATGGATGGTTTCTTCGAAGAACTTTTCAAGGATACGCATGCTTGCACTCACACCCACACTTGCAATCCTCCTGGCCCTGATTTTTCACATACCCACACTTGTTATCATGTGCACACCAAAATTCTCCCCGCCCCTGCTGAAGACAAGACCGGGACTGATGACACTGCAGAGTCAGTGGAAAAGAAATCTAAAAAACGTCCTCTTGGTAATCGTGAAGCAGTTCGCAAATATCGCGAGAAAAAGAAAGCCCGTACTGCATCACTGGAGGATGAGGTTGTGAAGTTGAAGGCCTTGAATCAGCATTTAATGAAGAAGTTGCAAGGCCAGGCTGCTTTAGAGGCTGAAATTGCAAGGTTAAAGTGCTTACTTGTGGATATTCGGGGGAGAATTGAAGGGGAGATTGGTTCATTTCCATATCAGAAATCAGCTAATTCAAACCCACCAAATCCAAGCTTGCCTGGTTCATATGTGTTGAATCCTTGTAACATGCAGTGTAATGATTTGGTCTATTGCCTTCGTCCTGGAGCAGAAGGTGAAGCTACTGAAGGCACACAGCTAAACGGGCAAGGGTTTAATGGTTGTGAATTTGAGAGTCTCCAGTGCCTAGCAAGCCATAATATAGGACTTAAAGATATTCCTGGTTGTGGAGCTGGACAGACAGTACCTAAGGTCAATTCTTCTACAGAAAATAAGAGCAAAGGTGAAGCCTGTTAACTCTTTCATTCTATGTTGAATTTGTTTGCTGTGTGTGAGAGAGAGAGAGCACTTGAGAGATGCATTATTTGCTGTTTGGGGTGGCTCACTGCTTGTATTTGGTTTGGGTGATATAATACAGGGCTAAGAAAATTCAGTTAGTCCTGCTCGAATCCTTATTTTATATCATGTTTGTACTAAAATTCCTAATCACCGTCATGCTATGGTGCTGATGAGTGGTTGCTAGAGGCAATCTTGAATTTCTGCAACAGAGATTTTAGAAGGATCGCTGTAGTCTTATGAGTTAGGTCATCTCTGTTAGGATGTAAATGGATTAATATAGTACAACTAATAGTTTGCATGGGTCCATTGCTACTTAAGATTGATGACTGAAATCAGATCTTGCTGGAAAACCTTTAATAGGAGAGGAAAGATGTGAATGAACATCTTTCTTCCTAACTTCATAAGTAATCTCGGACAATGTATCCTTTTCAATATTTTGGTGATAGTTTTTGTAAATTGTCATCCTATACCCTCTAGCGGTAGTCTGATGTGTTTCATTGCAAATTCTTGGTCTTTATTCTTTTCTAATGATTATATCACTCTTAATTTATTAGGGGGAACCCGTGCCAGTGCCTCAAGAGCCTGTTGAAGAGCCAATTTGGTGGTAGTTCTCATCGTCTTCACAGTACATAACTTCTGCCAATAACTCATTTACAGTTGCAGCGTCAGCTATCCATCTGGTCAATTTGTGGATCTGATCTTCATTTTTTCCTTTGAATAATTCTTTCCCTCTGGGGTTATTGGCTTGAGATGGCTGTTAGGGGTTGGAAGATCTATTTTTGCTGGTATGCCTAGATTGATGCAGTTTCAATGAATACCAAATTCTACATTGATTTTTTAGGCAGAAACAGCAGTGGATCTATAGCCAACAGAGCTTATGGCAGAGACAGACTGTTCTTTTGATGAAATCAAGTTTCTTTGCAAATCTTAGTATGATTCCTTGGGTGGTTATGATTTGTGCTTAGCGTTTCATGAAAGATGTTTTAGTGACGTCGCGCACTCTATGAACTGTGGCACTCTCGCAAGTAAGATGGTGTGTTTCATCTCTCACATGAGCGAAGGGTTGAATATGGAAAGACAGTACATATGTGCATGTTTACTTGTTCGAACACTTGGATTTATTGGAAGACGAATGGCTTTGTAACGTATTACTGAACGTGATGTGAGCATGAAATGAATAACAATCCTGGAATCTTATCTTTCGTTTCTTTCAAGTCTGATTATATTAGGTAAGACACCGTGTGTATAAAAACCAGCGAAGCACCGTTTGCAACTTAACTGATCAAGCTACCATCTGCTCATGATCGATTCATTTGAAGAAACCTTGTGAGCTTCAACTTGAAGAAAAACTTCTCATGTTGTAGGAGAAGTGTTTTGTGAGTGGGACTCACATATATATCAACTTGTTAAAATTAATATATATTTTTTTTAATTAAACGGCTTTCAGAGTTGATCCCATCTACTACTACAGTTCGAATTATTTTGATTGTTTTAGGTACTTTAAGACTATTTAAAAGATTGATTCTCTTCTTACTAAGCTATACATAAATTATTATGACCTTTATCAAGGGTAGAACAACTTTTTTTTTTTGCTACTGGTTAGAACTACTTTTAACGAAATTGGATCCTCAGCACATGAGACCATATGAGAACGCAAATAATGACCAAGATACTTAAACCCAATGCCGTCATTTTTCCAACTGAGTACGATCAGGTCAGAGTGAATTTTTCTTTGGCCAACAAAAGTCGAACACAGTGCAAATTGAATACAAGTAAAGACGATAATACAAGGCGTTGCCTTTAAACGGGTCTATGCCTAGTTCTTGCATTCAGCAGTCCACATGTCGTCGTCATCACCATCATGGTAAATGCTCTCGGCCATTTTCCAGACCTGGAAAGAGTTGTCTTCGGCTACACTGGAGATCACCCATGGCTGATTTTTATTCCATGAAAAGTCTGATATTTTCCCTTTGTGACCCCCGTGAGAGAAGAGAAGCTCAGCAGGCCCGTCGTCCCCATCCCCTTCTAACTGCTCATCCCCAATTCTGTTGTCGTGAAAAAACAAAAAAACAAAAACAAATCTTCCTTATTCTATGTGCACGTCTGTGACATAAATCGATGCAACGAATGCAAAGAAACTATCAAACTGTACAATCCGGAAAAGTCCGTTATCTTTTAAAATACCTGTTAAGGTCCCACACCATTAGCCTTCTATCAGCACCAGAAGATGCCAGCACGGTCTCATGATTTGGATCCCATTCTACCTGAAATACCTCATCTCTGCACACATTTAACAGTAAGCCAGATCAGTCCAGATAAAGATTAGTTTTTCCTCGGCTATGACTCAGGAACCATGAAATAAAACAGTATCCAAGTAGATCAGTTTCGACCAGTTGCACAACCCTTGACATGCGCCAATACAAGGGTTAATGGTCTGAAGACCCCAAAAATAATGAGATGTTGACGGGTCTTACGCTTTAGAAGGGAGTTGGCCAGCAAAGCCATGACACCACCTTCATTAGTTTATTGAGCTTCCATTCGCACCAATCAACAAATTAAGACTATTAGGTCATTCACGGTTAGCCTCGTATACTGGTGTGATAGAAGCATGCATTTATAACACAATCACGCTAAATTGCAAGAACTACTAGTTCAAAACCCATTTTTTGGGCCCAAAGCCAATTACTGTCTACTGCAGTTATTACCACTGTCACTACTACTTACATGTAAGTTGTTCAATACATAGGAGGCAGACAAAAGAATAAGGATCATGAATGAACTGATAGCTCAAGCCCGAGGAAGGATAGCTAAGCTGGATTTATTACCAAGGAAAACTCTAACCAAATTGACAAATAAACTTTTGAATAGCATGACAGACATTCTAAATAAAAGACATTTATACATAAATTAATTAAATAATGTGTCATGCAGTTCAAATAACAATAGGCATAACGTATCTAGAGCTGCAGAGGAATTCACTTTATTGAATATCATCGTTTTGCCTATAGGGAACATCCCCTTACCACTAAACTTGGCAAGCTAGTTGGCTGCCTTGTTCTTAGACCAAGGAATCCAATGAAGACTGAAACTGGGAACCTTTGTCCATATCTTATATTGCCAAGAATAAGGACATGGCAGGAAGAGGATCCTAGAAGATTATAAAAAACAAAATACAACATCATAGGCAAAGGACTTACATGTGACTGCTTAGTGCGTGAAGTGGCTCTGTCAGCTTCCGTGTATCAAAGAGACCAACAGTTGAGTCCGAAGATGCAGTTGCCAAAATCCATTCATTGAATGGGTTAAAAGAGAGAAAGTTCACCTGAATCAGAAGAAAAAGTGGAGATAACATAAATATCAACAACAAATCATATTCCAGTCAGCTGTACTGCCGCCTCTTTCTGACTCTCACAGCCTGTATTTTTAATCATGAATCATGAGGGGGGTGGACGAATACAATAAGAATCCATTGTATTTCATACCAAAGTTAGGGTGAGATGTCAGCTAATCACCAGTATAATATATATATGCATCCTTTTACATTTCAGGATTTCAGCAAACTTCTCTGGGAGCAAGAATTAGAAAATAACAAATATCCTATATTTTGAGCCATCAAGTTGAATTCATATACACCCCATGAACCGCAAAATCCCAGCTTAAAGTTACCCAGTGCAATGGAACATATTGTTTAAGCGAAGCAGCAATTGACAGTATTTTCCCCCTAAACATGCCTGCATCACCGTCGTACAAAACTCAAAGCTAAAAAGCTGAGTAAAGCGGGCAACAAAAGTTCCAAGTGCACATACCAATAAAAATTCTCAAGACATATTATGCATGATGTCTAATTTCTTCAGATTAAGATTTAAACTTCAAACCCTTGTTACATGCATAATAAATAAGGGACTCGATAAGAATGATACATTAACTGCATTACCTCCCTATCATGTGCTTTAACAGATTGCTGGGCTTGGTTTGTTCGCAAGTCCCAAAGAATCAACTTACAGTCATCTCCTACAGACCCAAATAGATTCTCATTCTTCATATGCCACGATACATCTTCCACCACAGTTTCATGGGCCTAAAGTAACATTTACAAGTCCAAATTCATAATCAAGTATCAGCCAATACGGCAAGATGATCAGTTTTGCATATCAAACAATAAACATGAAGTTTCCGCATTACCTCATAAATGTGCGTAGCGTCGAGCACGTTCTCCTGAAGAGAAGCTGATATATCCCACAGGCAAATCTTATGGTCGTTGGAACCACTTAAAAGGTACCCCTGCTTAAAAGGGCTCCAAGACAAACCATATCCTTCTTTGTCATGACCCCTCAATCTCAAATCAGGGTTACAACCAAGTGCTTGCTGCTTCCCGAGCTGTTTGGCAGAATCGAACACATAAACCTCGGAGCTACTAGTTTTGGCGCCAATAACAGTGGGGTTTTGAGGCATGCACCGCGCTCGATTTACCTCCCCGTCAACGGCAATTCTTTGAGTGATTTCTATCTACAAAAGAAATGAAGAAGAAAAAGAAAACTAAAACTGAGTCAAACTGACGAATTTTATCGAACATTTGGTACGCATAAAGTAGTTCAGCAATATGCCAGTAACTGAGCAAAAAAAAAAAAATTACCCTAGGGGTAGCAGGACTCTGGGAATCAACATTAACGACGGCATCGGATGTGTTGACGGGGAGCGCAGCCTCAGCGATCATGAGAAAGTTGGGGACGCCTTCGGTAGTGTGAGTACCGAGGAGAAGCTTGTGGAGGTTGAAAGAAGGGTGGGAGTGGGGTTGAGGGGAGGAGGGGACCCAATGGACGGTAAGAGAAGGCCATTGAAGTGGGTGCGAAACGACGAGATCGTAGAGGATGGGAGTGTTCTTCTTCCAAACGGCAAACTCTTCTTCCACCTGCCCCGCGTCCTGCTCGTAATCTTCCGCCATTTCTGCCTTTTCCCTCCAAAACGAATGACACACCCTCGCGCCAATAGCTTGTAAGTAGTGCTCCTACTGGGTGCGTGCAAAGTAACCTCTTTTAAAGTTAAAGGTCCTTGATCATATTTGGGCCAGGCCCAAAACACTCAGACCAGGCATAATTATTCCTCGCTGAGTTCAAGTTGCTCTGGCCTTGACCCGTTTGTTTAAGAAAGTATGGGGAGGGAAAGGGAAGATCCCAATCTTCCCATAGATTTGGTGTGCGTGGGAAAGTTCGGTCAAGATCTTCCCTCCCCCAATCTTCCTTATTTGAGGGAAGACTTTCCATCCGAAAATGGTTGAAAGCTATAATCTTCCCAGGAAAGTGTCCAGATTTACCCCGAAATTCAAATTTGGAAGTTCAAACTTGGTGGGAAGTTTGAATTTGGCGAATTTTTTTTTCACGAGTTCAAACTTAACAAGAATGTATTTTTTAAAAATATAAAAAAAAAAAATTTTTCTTTTTATTTTGAATTAATTTCTTTTGAGGGTATAATAGCCATTTTTTTGTTCAAAATGACCCATTGTTTTAACAATAACCATACTTTCAAAGAACTTTCCATTTTTTTTTTTATAATAAATTTTTAGGAAAGGGGCGTTAGTAGTGCGGTGGCATGGGAGGGCTCCCTCAAAATGATCCGTTCAAAATGATCCAATGGTAGGCGAAATCTCTCTTCCTCCCAAGTGATATCAATATTGGGCAATGCGAGCTTTCTATTATCCTCAAGCGTTTACTTAGACACCTAGGAGTTATGATACCTCCCCAACGCCTTGACCAACTCCAGGATCGAACCTTCTCCCTTTAGTGAGAGTGTCCGACCCATTTACCAGTTGAACCCAAGGACAAAGGGTACAAGTAGAATCTAAAAGGATATCTATTGCTAGTGAAAAAACATCAATCTATAGCAATCAACAAGGTTGGGTCTATGTATCCAAAAAAAAAAAAAAAAAAAAAAAAATTGTTGGGTTGACACTCTCACCAAAGAAAGGGATTCGATCGTGGAGTTAATCAAGGCATTGGGGAAGCATCCTAGCTTCCGGGTGCTTAGGTAAACGCATAAGGATAATAGACGGCTTATCTTGCCCAACATTAGTATCATCTAGGAGGAAAAGGATTTCACCCTGCCCTTAGATCGTAGGTGAGCCTAACCTCTTTCCTAAAAATTTCTTTAAAAAAAAGGGTTGGGTCTAATAAATGAAGTTGGTCCCTTACAACTTAGTGAATCAAGTTTTTGAATCCTCTTTAAAAGAGGTGCTTGTATACTATCTAACAATACCTCAAATAGAATTGTCTTATAATAATTATAATAAGAAGATAAATGTAGCTACAAAAATATCAATCCACAGCTAATTAGCAAGTGGGTGGGATATAGCCAAGCCATAAACGATATGGCTATGGTGGCTCACATTTTATAAGCAAAGCACATTGATTAAGGAAGGGTTGGGCAAAAAGCCCCACAACTAATCAGACACATGATCAGATCACGTAGTATATTCGACATCGAGATTAATTCAATCTCAATCTTGAGAATATCCATTTCGACCAAAAACAGTGATCTTTAGATACATATCTGAATATTAAATTAGTTTCTCCATATAAAAATTGATATATTGATCTTCAATTATTAATAAGAATAATAAGGTACTATTCTCAAGATTGATATATTGATATATGAAATTTTTTGCTAAGTGTATCCTCTTATATTTGAAGCAATCATATTAAGGTACTATTAGACACTAAATGCGGGCACTTATCTTGACATGGAGTCAAACCTGCAACTAGTCAATGTGCGCCAACTAATGCCTGCCATGGCTATGAGTCACATTAGATTTCATATTTGATATCATTTTAAGTTCAAAGTAATTAGTCAGGAATTAATACTATTTAGGGCCTAATCCCTCTCATGTCCCCGTCTGGTTTATTGGTTTATACGCCATTTTAGGCTTTTAGCCTTGCAACTTTCTTCGTAGGAACAAAATAATACTTTTTTAGTTTTAAATGTAAAACATATTTATCTAGTTTGAGAATAGTAAAAAAACTAAATAAACTGCTTAATTATAAGTATAACACATGTATGTGACATTATCTTTATGAAATACCTATATGTGTATCATTAGAATACAAATCAGTTTATAAGTTAGATAATTAGTTTGAAGAAAAGTGATAGATATATAAGAGATCGATAAAGTGAAAAAAGATATTATAATTAGTACCAAAATTCACCTCTAAACTAAGTCCCATACTTAGGCTGGAAGGGACTATCCTGATTACTTAATTTAGCTCTTGGTCCAAAAAAAAAATATTTATCTGTTGTGCGCCAAACAGATAAGCATTTCTGTAATAACAATTCATCGTGAGAGAGCGTGATGTTTATGAGTCCCATGTTGGAAACCTACAAATATGGCGTGATTTTTTAGTTTAAGGTCTTTGCTTTCTAACAGGCTAGGTTATTGAGAGTGAGCTCTCTCTTTAAATTTATATTTACATGGATATGCGAGGCTTTGACTTGCTTAATTACCATACTCAGCAAGGTTAGGCCGCTTTCACGTACTTTATTTTGCGTCTGTGTGGGTCTCTAATATGATATATATATATATATATATATATATGCGTGCAGTCAACAAAATGTATGTACATATCTTGGGATCTGGAGCCAGTTGTCACGCACTCCAAAAAACGCTAGATATTGGTGTGCAAGACACTTTTATGGAGGTTTAGATTTGACCCCAAAAAAAATGGAGGTTTAGAATTGAGTCTAGAAAATGTAGCAGATATGTATATATAGAGCTAGGATGGTATAGAGAATTTTAGAGACTTTTATATAAATACTAATATCTAGATATTTTAGGAGAAGATTCTGAAGAGTCATTCTCAACCATAAAATATTTTAAATTCTTACCATTCATTAAGAAGGTGATTTAGCTATAAATAAAGGAGTTATACAATTAATTCTCATTACACAAATTCTCTCTAAAGTTCTCATTTTCTCTCTAAAGTCCACTTTTTTTGCCAACCCTTAAAGGTTTGGCTGATTCAACCATGATTAGAAGGGTTAATCAAGCTAAAGTCGTACGGTTTTTAGGGGTCTAATCCAAAGCCATGCTCACAAGCATGATTGAACCTGGAGCATATACTACATAGTACTACATGGGACCATGCTTTGATTTAATCATCGATAACCCAGCCAACATTTAATTAAGTACTGCTATGCATGTATCTCTGTCCCCAGAAGAGGAATGGGACAGGGCCTTTTAATCTGGCGTCAGTCTGTCACCACAATGCACTACTACTGTTTATGACTCGAAAAGACCGAGGTTACATATAAATGGCTATGGATGATAAGGGAATACCGGAATAGTATACTCGTGAACAATTAATTAGAATTGCTAGTGGATTGTTTGGTTGGATTTTAGCTAGGGCGTGTTATTATGAGAGATTCACATAATTTTGTGGGATCAAGATGGGGTTCCCACAAGTGCATATCGTGTCAACTTCACGACTCAGCCACTTTTCACATTTTTACGTGCTGAATTCTAATTTCCTCCTCATCTGCAATTCTAGGAACTCGTTCCTTCCTCATAACTTTGTTTTAATGAAAACCCCCATCCATCATTAATTAAACTGGTGTCTCGTAGTACACTTTTGTTCTTTTTGGGTATCAAAATGCACCCACCCACTTCAATCATTAATCCAACAAAAGCATCAAAACACCACCAACACATACAGTAATTGAACCGCAGGAAAAGCAAGCTAAGAATGGTAACTAATTAAGCTAGAGAAGGAGAGACTTTAAGGGATAAAAGGCAAAAGGCAAGGGGTGATTCATACTACTGTAATGTAAACCACTAGTTGGTTTAAAGGAGCTAGCTAGTCAAAAAGAAAAAGAGTGTTACGTGTTAGTGTTGGTCTTTGACGGTTGATGATAAGTCCTCCACACGCTTTCAATCACTCGTGCAATTTAATTAGTAGTATTAAATAATAAGTGCCAAAAAAATTATAATACATGCAAATGCAGCCCCCTCTTCATATATAATAAAGGAAGAGATTAATATTTCTCCAATCATAGAAATAAGGTTCTTTTCAGTAACCCAAAACTACACGGTTTCACACTTAAAAAATAAAAAACCTCTAATTTGCTCGCTAGTTACCCTAAACACCCCCCCTATTATCGAAAGTCATCCTTCGATCTCTGGCCTCCATCGTATAGAGAGTTATCCTTACTTTGATCTCTTCACTTTTCACCTGACCTCTCCGTTGTCATCGGTATCAATCTCTTCACTCCCCAGTTCTCCAATTCAATTTTTATAATTGGCAGATTTTAGCTCACAATCTGAAAAAGTCCCGAACTCCTGAAAGGGGGAAAAGTAACTCACCGGCGAACGAACGGCAGCTAGGTCGACGAGAAAAGTATGAACACAAACCAAATAAGTGGAACCAACATACAGACGGTAACGAAAAGCAACAGATGAACGACTACTCAACGGAACGGTGAATACAGAGAGAAGGCATCGAAAATTGGAAATAACGGAATTTGAGGAAATGGACTGGTAAATAAAATGATGACCCGGAAAGAAAATGGTGCCAATTCTCGGCGAAAAGGACAATAAACACCCCAATTGTGCGAATACTGGGAGGAATCAAATTGAAGTTAGGATTAGATTTGTATTTTAATCAAAATTGGGATTTAGGGTAATTAACAAGTAAATTAGATGTTTTTTATTTTTTAGGTATGAAACGATGTAGTTTTAGAAGTTACTGGGAAGAATCTTATCTCCAGTCACTGAAAAAATATTAATCCCATAAACTAATATATATATAACAGGAGTAGTTAGTATATTCTTTTCTTTTTTGATGAAGAGTAGTTAGTAGTATATTCTAATCCTAAGTTAAGATCCATCATCAAATCTGCGTACGTGCTTGTTTGATTCCCCTCACAACTATAAATTAAATGTCAAAATCCTATATGTATATCATCTCCCACGTCTTCAGCCACTTTCTAATTCAATCATTTTATCCACTCAACTACACACACGCACGCACACCACACACTGCTCAATATACTCCCTCCAGTCCTAATTATACGACATATTTAACCGATTTTGGGGAGATTAAGGAAAGAAGTTAAATTAGTTAATTTTACTCATTTTCCTAAAATATCCTTATATAAATTTAAAATAACATAAGGAAAAATAAATTAACAACCTTACCACATACCTCTCCGACTTAAAATTTTTCTTTCCACACACTTTTTAATTGAAATAATGGTTTTGCTATATGTGTGTGTATACATATAGATAGAGACACATACACTCACATATACATACACATATCCACACACACATACACACAAATATATATATAGACACATACAAAAACACACACACACACACATATATGTGTATATATATGTGTGTGTATTTATATACCCACACACACATATATCTACACACATATATATTTATAGGCGCGTACACACATAGATATACATATATGTATACACACACACATATGCACAGATACACACACACTCACAGATATATGTTTGTATGTGTATTTATATATGTGCGTGTCTATATATATGTGTCTCGTATATATATGTATGTATATTTGTATATAAAGACACACACACGTATGTGTGTGTGTGTCTATATATATATATATATTGACAAACAGTTGATCGATAAATAAATTAAAATATAACAATTTGAAAGTTTCGATAACAAGAAGAGTCTATACAACCACATATATATAATCAACAAAAACCAAACACACTTAAGAGAATAAAATAGGGGTATTTTAGGAAGAAATTGATAAAAGTTAGAATGTTATCTTATAATTAGGACCAAAACTAACTCCCAAATATTGTCTTATAATTAGGACCGGGAGGGAGTATTATGCTGTTTGATTCCTGCTATTTCAGAGTTCAAGTAGGGGAGTATTTATGACTAAATGTTTAATTCATATTGTCACGAATAAATTTATACTTTATAGTAAGTTGTGATTAAACAAATTGATTCCGCCATCTACTCAATCCATTAGCGTTTTTTAAGAATTGCGTTACAAGTTTATAGAACATATACTTAATTAACGTTTACAAAAGATCATTAAAGTTGATCAAGTTGTTGACCAAAAAAGGTTTGTTAATTGAGAACTTCCAATTATTTGGAAAATTTAGTTCAGATCATCATTACCAATTCGGCTAGACGTGTTTTGAGGTAATTTTTTAAGCATGAACGCCGACCAGTTACTATCATAATTTAAGCATATTTATCCATGCAGGTGTGATTCGAAACACAATAATACTGGACCCAAAGAAAAAAAGAAACACGATAATATGAAAGAGAATGATAATATATATAGACTTGATAAAAAAATAATAATAAATATATAGATGGTAAATAGGAAACTTTGTCTTTATCCCTGTAAGGAAAGAGAGGATTTGGTGCCATAACAATCCAAACCTGGCCGTTCAAGAGAGGATTTGGTACCCTTCAATATTCTTTTTCTCTTCATATTCAAACTTACACCGACAAGTCTATCTATATATGTATTTAGACTTACTCATCTCATCTCAAGCTCCTTTTCTCTCTTCAAACTCATCCCTTTTTCTCTTTCTATCTCACTCACTTCCATCTCCTCCAATAAGCTTGTATTTTGATCCTCCCTGGTATTTGGAATGGCCATTCAAGTTGGGTTCCCACAAATTTCACAGGACTTGATTGCTCTCAATGCTTGTGATGTCCCTGACTTCCCTCACCCCTCTTTTTACCCTCTCCAAATACAACCACAACACTATTTCAGTGTCGCACAGGCTCACCCAAACATGCTTCACACTAATTTTCCTGTTTCTGCCTCAACACCAAATACCCCTTCACTAGTTCCTAGTTTTGAAAAGCACGATCATGAGATTGATCATTACATCAAATTGCAGGTTGGTCTTATTTTTGCCTTCTATGTTATCTTATATATTCATAGACAACCAGTTAGAAGACTGTGTTGACTTGGTTGTTGTAACAGTGTGAGAAACTGAGCATGAAATTGCAAGAGCAGAGGAAGCAACAAATGGCGACTGTTTTGAACGCAGTGAAATTCAACATGCTCAATTTGATGAGTCAAAAGGATGAAGATATAGCGCATGCAGCGAAGAAAAGGATGGAGTTGGAAAATCTTTTAAACAGGGTAGAAGCAGAGAATCAAGCATGGCGGAGAGCTGCTTCGGAGGGTGAAGCCATGATATTATCCTTAAATAGCTCGCTAGAGGAGATGAAAGACAAGGCTGAGTGTGGTTTCAACAACGTATGGGCAGATGAGGCTGAATCTTGCTGGGACGAAAGCGAAGAAGATTACAAGCAGATGGATGATGATGAACAGAGAAAGAGAGAGATGGCCTCTTGTGCTTGCAGAAGTTGTAAATATGGCAGGTCGTGCGTTTTGTTCCTTCCTTGCAGACACCTTTGTGTGTGCAAAGTTTGTGAGCCTTTTCTCCAGGCTTGCCCTGTCTGCAAAATGCCAAAAAAGGCAACTATAGAGGCTTTGATTTTCTAGGCTTATTTTCCGGGACAGAGTAAATATCTATCCATGGCAACCAAAAAAACAGAGATATATCAGATGGATTAAGTGCCAGCATTTGTTCATAAATTTCCTTTTGTTTGGTTGTTTTTAGATATTTTTGTTCTTAAGGATTTCATGGCTTCGAGTATATGCATAAGGGTTAAGGCGACCAAACTAATCTGATAGAATTTTTACCAAGCAGAGCATCTTTTCTTTGCAAAATTTATCGCTTTTTCGTCTTCTCTTTTCCTCATCGTGTTAAGTCTAAAATAAATACCCGTGATTTCGATATATCAACAGATGAAGATAAGCAAGGCACAACAAAACACACTGGGTAAAAAAACCATTTTGCGTCTTCAGTTTAAAAATGTATTCGATCCATAGTTTTCACTTTTTTTTAATATATATATATATATATATATATATTAATAATCACTTCTACACTTTTAACTAACAAATTCCAGTCTGCAGGATTATCTGAAGACAATGATTTGTCTCCTTAAATTTAGACAATTTTAACTTAAGTTAGGGAACGCAAACGGATCACTAATAATCAGCGACACGAGACTCTCTTATTTCAACTATTTTCAATCTCGAACAGGATTTTGCTGCTATTGAAGGGGATTCCCAGCAAATATTTCACCGACTCTTGCCACCGCAAAAGTGACAACTTCACTGCATAAGTATATCTTTCGAAACAGCAAGATGATTGTTAGCATTCCATATTTACCAACAGGCAAAAACGAGATGTGATTGAAATGTAAAGCTATCGATGTGAGCATTGGTCAAAGAAGAATTATAGTGGAGCTCTGAAGCTTCAGAAAACATTGATTAAGCTCTGGAATTTGTAAGCATCTATATCTTACTATTAAGGACCTGAGGTTGGGCCATGATTTATTTCGTAGTGTATAGCAGGACAGAAAATAGATGAAAAATGAAGTAATCAAGTAAGTGCGTGCAAGTAAGAATAATGCAAGACACATATGCAGAAGAGTTCACTGAACCTACATAGATGAAGTTATACACAGCAGAGACAAGAGACCGTGGCAGCAACCAATCTCAGATGCTGCGGGAACAATAAACTTACTCTAAACAATCCAATATCTCTCAGGTCCCTGCTTTCTCTTGACTTCATTAATATGCTTCAAAAATAGAGAGGCCTGTCTTAAAAGATGCATTAATAAAGGCTAAACCCAAAAAACTGGCTAATGAGGATGGCAAATCCAAGGGCTATTGCAACAAGGGAAGAAACCCAAGTGAGTTTCTCAGTTATTCTAGGTACTTTATCCTTTAGAGCCTCACTACATGAACCTAAGAAAACTGTGTAGCTTCCCATTGCAACTACTGTCCCAAGTAAGAACATTATAAGAAATGCAGCGCCTGCCAAGCGAGAAGGCAGAGCAAGTGCAGGCAATACCATCATCAACGCATCTGGCTGAAGACCATGAACTATTCCTGTAGCAAAAGTAGCAAACCCGATCTTCTTCTTTCCTCCAGTTGGATTCTCAAGTGCCTCGTACGCACTCACATCACATTCACCATTTTCTAAGGCAACGCATGGAGTAGGCACTTCTGAAGCTTCCCTAATTCCCATAGCACCAATCACAAGGAGGGTAAGGCCAACCATCCGCGTGCCCCAAGTTTGGATAACCTCAATGCGAAGTTGATCTTTTAAAAGTAAGAATATCAAGCCAAAGATGACCTGACCAGCATCATGGCCACAACCCCACAGGGCTCCGACAGCAGCACTCTCCATTCGGGTACGGCCAATGGACAATGGAGCCAGTGCTGCAAGGTGGTCAGGCCCTGATAATGTGTGCAAGCAACCAGTGAAGAAACCAGTCCAAGCACTACTCAGCAGCTCAGTTTGGATTAGTTTCCTACCAACCGCTGCAGCAGCAGGACCACCTGCCTTTGATGTAGGTTGAAATGTTGCCATAGCTGGTGGTGCAAAAGCTGGTTGGAGTAAGATCATAACAAGAGCAGAGAGTATTACAAATGTCCGAGCAGTTATTGCCTGAGCATAAAGTGTAAAAGGCCAACTTTTAATAAACTTGTCAAGTCTGAGCATCTAACAGTAAACAATGTACCCCATGGGTATTGCAAGGGGCTTTAATGGAGCACACTCAATCCAGTAAATTTCTATCTGCCCATGGTGCTGCTACGTGATACATTTTATTTACCTAAGTATTAAAAGTCTATATAAACCCTTGTGATCACAGTTTATGATGAATTTCACCAAATGAAAATGATCTAGACCAAAATGTCAAAACCATTCTATTCAACAGATCAAACATCCGGCAAAAATTACTATATACCTAAGCTTTCTAACTCAGAAATGCATGTTTCAGCAACAGTCCATTGTAATTAGCTAGTGGCATCAATAAGGTAATTTCTCACCCAAGTTCAGCCATGTCAAAACAGAAAAGGCTAATAAGTGTAATAAATCCTTATGGTGGAAAATCTGCTACAAGCTACCAAATGCAGCAGTCCCAGAATAGGGTAGACCCAAACAATAAAAGAACCTGCAGTATATAAGTCATAGGAAACAGGACATTTAAGTTTCAATAAAAGACAGTATACCTTAAGCACAAAATTTGCCGAAAGGCACCAGTCAGGTAATCAAGCCTAATTGTTCGGTAATATTTTAAAATCAATGAATAATCACATTTCTCCATTAGATTTATTCGCTAAAAAGTAACGGAATGGGCCATGCTCGTATAATTTGCTAATCTACAAGTAGTAATCAGATGATTCCAAATAGAGCAGTAAACAGATGTCAGATGCTCTCTGCATCAACAGAAAATAAACAAGCCTGAAGGCTGAGATTCAGTGTTCAAATTCAGAAATTGATTGAAATCACAGCATGAAATTTGCTTTTGACACATTGGTAATATTTAAACCTCATCCACTCGAAAATAATGACATCCCAAAGCAGAGATAGTCCAAGGCCATGCTCCACGTCTATGAGAGCAAATGGCTCCATAAAAGCAAGAGATTCTAATCAGATAAACTTCTATAATCAATTTTAATGCCTCCTATAACTATACAATTGTCTTGAACAACAATGCAAGGACCGCGAATAAAAAAAGAAAAATAAATCATAAACAACTAAAGCCATGGACTGACAATATAAGCGCACAGGACTTAAGCGATCATTGCATAAACACCCAGAAGGGAAAATCGGCCTTTCATGACAATGACCACAACAAGTACATACTTTTCGTTTATGAAAAGCCCCATTCCTAATCTGATTGAGAAGAGGGGGCTTGGGCGCCAAACTGTCTGAACCGGCTGGGGAAGAGGAAGGAGACAGTAAACTATTGCGTAGCCGGGATGAAGCAAAAGAGAGAGCGTTAGTCGACAATGAAGGAGAGGTTTCTTGTTTACAAGAAATGGAATTGACCCATCTACAGTCGGAACGCTTTGATGAGGAAAAAATGGGAGTAGAGGAGTCAAACCGAGAGGTTCGCATGAGAAGAGTTGAAGGCTTTAGATTCAGCTTGAGAGGAGTTGGAGAAGACGACGATAGAAGCCTATCCATGGCTTCTATCTGCAGAAGAAGGTAGAGGCACAGGAATGAAACGAAAAAAAGAACCTACTGGATAAACTGATAAAGTTTCCGTCCAGATGGTAAAACGATATACGAGTAGTTCTTATATTAACTATATGAAACTAGAGCGCTAAACATCTCCGGCAGAGCTGTAAAATTGACATGTTCAAAACACTAGAAAAAAATTAAGATGGTCCTAAAGATGATTATAGATAAAATAGTCACACAATATATTATAAAATAATAACAATAAATAAGGCGGTTATGAAAGATGATAATAGGAAAGATAGTTATAAAATATTATATAAATTAATAATTGGGGTGGTAGGTAAAAAATAGGGAAAATAAAAATAAAAGACCTAGATAAAATAATATTTAATTAGAAGGACCATAAAAATTGAAATTATTAAGGAGGACCAAATAAACTTAAAAGTACTAAATTGCCCTTTAAAATTCACGGTTGCTTCCCCGATACAGAAAACAAAGAACAAAGCGCTTTCTTACTCCATTACTCTTTATGCAGGCACATTTTTTAGAGGGAAGGAGTTGTATATGTTCCAGTTCCTGCTGATCATCCGAACTATGAGACGGATTCTGGTTGAAATTCAACTTTTACTAAAGCAGGAATGGGATGTCGAATTCGGTGTGCGATCGACTTGCAAATTCAATGGCGGATGCTCTAGCATCGGAAGCCCATGGTGGAATCTCGAGTTAGTTCTTCGCATTCACCTCCCAAGAACGATAACGAATCTGGTTGAAGTTGATCGTCGTGCGTGTGTTTCCTACCAATTCTTCCTCTGCTTAATGTACTTTGATGCACTGTTATAATCAAGAATTTTTTTTTACTATTACGTATCTCCTCTCTCCTTCGATCATGTGGATCCTACTTCTATGTATACGCTTTTACTAAATATTGCGGTTTACTACGAGAAGGAGGGAAGAAGGTGCTTTGTTTTCTACGTCGGGAAAGCAACCGAAAATTTGAAGGACAATTTAGTACTTTTAAGTTTATTTGGTCCAACTTAATAATTTCAATTTTTATGGTCCTTCTAATTAAATATTATTTTATCTAGGCCCTTTATTTTAATTTCCCCTGAAAAATATTTAGTAAGTATTTAATTTAATATTTTTATTATTCCCATAGAAATCTAAATAAAAAATAAAAAGCAAAGGCGGTTATAAAAGATGGATAATGGAGATGGCGATTACACAATATTTTGTAAATTAATAATAGGGGAGGTAGGTACAAAATATTTAATTTAATATTTTAATTATTACCTTAAAGATTTAAGTAATTTTTTTACATAATAACACATTAATAAATACCTTACCTCTCACCCGCCATTGCACTGCTGCCTGCCTTGGCTTTTTTTTTTTTTTTATCAAAGTTAAGCATGGATAAAAGAGTACTATCTTTTACATCGCTCAATGCTTGGATCAATAGTTTAACCAATGATCTTGTGTTTGAGTCCTAAATATGTAGTTGGGATAATTACTTAGAGGTAGAGCCGGGAAATCGGGTCGCTTAGTTTAAGCTACGCCCTGGAGGGCTTGGGCTTGAAAAATAGGCGAAATTTGAAATTGGCCTGTAGAGGCCTCGGCTTAATCGAGTCGGCCAGTTAGGCCTGCATTGTAGCATTTTCTTTTTTTAAAAAAAAAAAAAATTAGTCAAAGAAGTGAAGACAACCTGTCTGTGCTCAAAGTGAAGACAATCAAATATCTATGAAATTGATGATAGTGATGAAGAAAGTGACAATTGAAAATGATAGTGGTATGCTTTTATATTTTATGTGAGTTATTTAATGTTGCTTAGTTTAATGCGTCTTACGTTTTATGTGAGGCAATTATGGACAATGGTTTGTTTTTTATTACGAATTAATGAATGTGTTTATTTGTTGGATGATTTGTATTGTTTAGATACTAATGTTGATAATATTTATTTGATAGATTAGAACTTTAATGATTGTAATTTACTAATTATATTTCTTTGGAAAAAACCCAAAAGAAAAAAAGTTAAAATTTGGAATAGTAATTTCCAAGCCCGTAGGGGGGCCACGATTCTGGTACTATCGGTAGGGCTTTGAAAAACAGATGTTTTCCTTGTCTCAGCCCCTGTAGGGCCGGGCCGGCCCTGATTCCCAGCTCTACTTAGAGGTAGTGAGTGCCTCATTGATAGGCCTACATTCCTGACTAGCAGCCCCAAATTATTGCGAATTCATAAAAAAGAAGGGTTAAAGTATAAAAATATACATGTGGTTTTCTCAAAAATGCACCCTACACCAAGTGTTTTTTATCGGTGCAAAAGCGACTATGTGATTACAATAGTTGAGCAAAAATACTCATTGACGATTAGTTTGACTTTTTCTGTATCTTCAAGGCTGATATGGACGATGACTCAGCTAAATTTTATTCCAACTGACAATAAAGAACTAGAGAAAAGGAGGCATATAGTTTTAAAAATTACAGAAAGGCGGCAACGGCGGCGGGGAGGCAGAGATGGGCAGCCTGATGAGTAAGATTGGGATTGGGAGAGAGAATGGCTGAACCGTTATATCCAAAATATATATGTAATTTTCTCTAGTTCTTTACTACCAGCTGAGATGAAATTTAGCTGAGTCATCATTCATGTCAGCTTTAAAAATACAAAAATGTCAAATTAATGGTAAATGAGTATTTTTGCTCCACTTTTATAACCATAGTCACTTTTGCACACACAAAAAGTACTTTGTTTTAAGTGTATTTTTAAAGAATAAAAAAAAATGTATATTTTTGCATCTTAACCTTTTAAAAAAATGTCTTCTCACTTTTTTTCGCGCAGGAATTGGCTGCCATGAATCATGATATAAATTATATAGGATAATTCACTATTTTATTCGTCTAGCTTTGTAATATAAAATATAAGTAACATGATTTTGCAAAATAGTGCAGCTTAAATAGAACTTGGATAATGTAAATTATTTAGAGCACTGTCAAACAGTATAAATAATTATTTCTGTAAGATAAATTATCTATTAGATCATATTTCCATCCAAGAGCTCTGTTTCAAGATATTAGGAATTTATACATGGAAATAAATAGGAAAAATTACTCAAAAAAAAAAAAAAAAAACAGAAATAGGAAAAAAGGTAGATTTTTGGCATAAACAATATTTTTTTCTATCTGAAAACAAAATTTTACTCTCTGCAGTACCTCATTTCCTGTATTTTGTTTGTTTGTTGCTAAATATAGGTATCTTCTTATAAGAAATAATTCTATTTGGGGCAGTGTCAGACTCTAAACGTGAATATTATATATATATATATATATATATATATATGTTTTTGGTATAACATTGATTCTCCGGTTTAAAACCACGAGGATAGAAAACTTGGGCCTATAAAACAAATGAACCAAGTCTAATGGGCTTTCATGTATTTGATTCCAGATAACAGAATAAATTTATTTATATGCCACAGATTAAAATAAATTGCACTATTTATTATATGTGATCTTTTTCTTTTGGACTTAAAATACTATAATCACTTTGATATCATTCGAACTATGGTTCTGCACATCATATGAATTTTATTATATGTGATAGGCATGATCTATCATGAGTCTTATGTCTTGAGCAAAAAAAAAAAAAATATCATGAGTCTTATGGATACGTTGATATGACCCGTTAATGCCTCAAAGGCCCATAACAAAATGTTTGACCCAAACGAATGCATGCTCCCAATAGGCCAATATTAACACAACGAACTGTTGTAGGTTCCTTGCGTATTTACGTAGGATTTGTGTGTGGTTTGGACAATATGGTCATTTAGCAAGCTGATGTTTAATTTACATGGAATTTAGAACTGTCCGTCCATAATTCACATATTTATTGTATCATTTATAGAGAGTTTCAACTCAAAACGTCACATTTCAGGCAAAGTGAAAAAAAAATATTGCTAATAAATTTTTGTGCGAGTTCATAATTCTTCAAAAATTTAAAATATAAATAAAATGAAATCTCATATATAATATAGGAAAAACACTTCTCATGTTGTAGGAGAATTGTCTTCTCATGTCATACATACATGAAATGGTGGGACCCACGTATATATATAATTAGAAGGGAAAACACTCATGTTATAGAAGAAGTGTTTTTAAGCTTTCACGTCATACACACATAAAATAGTGGGACTCACATATATATAATTAGCATTATATATATATGTGGGTCCCACTATTTCATGTGTGTGTAGAAATCTTCTTCTTTTTCATGCAACACGGTGAGAAGTTTAAACCCCTAATTAGAATTATATATATATATATGTGGGTTCCACCATTTCATTGTGTGTGTATGATCTTCTTCTTCTTCTCATGCAAATACGGAAGTTTAAACCCCACATAATATAGTAATTTTGAAAAGAAACTTACAAAAATTATATAAAAATATTTATCTTCAATATTTTAGGGATAATTAATATATAAGCGTTTATGTAACTGATTCTTAACAAAATTGTTACACACACACACCATATTGATATAGTTTTACTTGTTTTTAATCAAGTCACTGTAATTTTTATGTTGAGGTTTGGAACCTTGTGTGTTTTTCTTCCATGTATGCTTGTCTCTACATACTATAATTGGCTCTGTTATAAAAAATGAACTTCTGCAAATTCAAAAATTTTATAAGCAAATGATTGGCTCAGATTCTGACTTTCTTGACTATTCCAGATCATATGGTCTGTATGAGCCTATGAAAGGGGTACATAAAAATTGATTGGCAAGCTGATGTTTTAAGAAAAAACAGAGAGGACAAATTTGATTTGCAAGCGACAAGATGCGCTCAACAAAATAAGCGAAAGGGGTCTTTGGGAAGTGAAAAGAAGTACTGGGAAGTGAAAAAAATGTTTGGTAAGGTCTAAGGTGGTAGGGCTGAAAAAAATTAAGATGGGAAAAGAGCAAAATAAAGTGTTTGGATTAATATTTTTTTAAATGTTTTTTATATTAAAAACTACAATTTTTAAGAATAAATAGGCGGAAGGTGCCTATTGGGTTCCAAAATAAATACGGTTAAAGTGACTAAGATCTACTTTTGGATTGACAGTTTTTTAAATTGAAAACCGTGTAGATAAGACCTATTTTTCATACCACCGTCAATTCAAATAAATAAAATCGAATTTACAATATGTCTTTTATCCTATTGAAGTTTGTAAAAATCAAATTAAAAAAACAAGTCACTTATGTCATGTTAATCCAAACTAGCGTTATTATTTTCCTTTCCAATATGGTACTCATCTCTAGTTTCATTGGTTTCAAAATTAATACTTATTATTATATATTATTTTTATAAAAAAAATTATTTAAAAAAAAAAAAACCATATACATATTATTGTAATTTAAGAGAAACCTACAACAATGGTATAAAAATATTTTTTTCAATGATTTTTAGGGATAAATAATCTATAAATTCTTATAGTTTTAACTGATTTTCAGTTAGGTGACCAATCCAAATCAATAATCATAAGTGGTTCGTATGAGCATATGAAAGGGTGCATAAAATTTGATTGGTGAGCTGTTGGAAAAAAAAAAAAAAGACGGAAAAGTTTCTTTGTAAGCGCCAAGAGTCCAAGGACATATTAAAATAGGCAGGGGGTCCACTAAAAAGAGAACTTGGTATACTAATTTTCTTTCCAATGTACGAATCTCTACTCTCATTGGTCTTGTTCTGTCCGCCACCAACACAAGGAAACCAATGAGGTTGCGCCTTGCCAGATGATGAGGATAATGAGAAAGAGATTATGAGAGAAATCCAACCTCATTTTCACACCCCTAATGACTTCTAATAGATTTAACCAAAGCAAAAAAAAAAAAAAAAAATATATATATATATATATAAATACCATTTAAACTTTAAAATTTTAAATTAGTCTTGTTACCTATAAAAATAAGGTACTACTATAGTTCTATTTATAAGTCTTATTTAACCAAAAAATTTGGTCTTATTTATAAGTTCTTTTTAGGTAATAAATGAAATTATAATAATTTTATTCATATTAATTATACAAATGAAAATAAGGAAAAAGAAAGAGTTGAAAGATATTTATTCATAAATGAGAGTAAAGTTGAGAATTTGCCCGATAATAATTGAGCAAATCATCTCTCCTTGTGTTATGGAATTAAATATTAGGCCCATTCAAGGTGAGGCCCAACAAGAGGGAATCAAATCCTAACCCTAAGATACCCACTATAAATAGATGGTAAACCCTAAGGTACACATATTCTAGACTCTCCCTCTTTACAACTCTGCCACACAGAGCACACACCCCACTCCATTTAACCCTAATGTTTGTGCTCTGTGATATGATATTCTTTGAGGTATCTCATCTATGGATACTTGAGAGAAGACTGGTTGATCCTACAACAATATTCTAGTACACCTTGGTATGTGTGATTTAGTCAAAATATACTTATAAATAAGCGAGAGTGATATTGACTATAAGAGCATAACAATTGATAACTTATTTTTATAGAAAATCACTTATTTAAGATTCGGAAGTTCAAGTGAAATTTTCTTATCTTTTTCCCGTTAGCCTCTAATTATCATTACCAATCCAACTTCTATTTTAATATTTTAAATATCAAAGGAATAAATAATCATGGAGGATTATTAAGCATCTCTCGCCACACACATGGGAGAGGAGTAGAGGCCGCGAAAGCACAAAAGATCTACAAGCGTTGTGTGTTGGCATCTAGAAATAGGAGGCACTTAAGAATATAATCCTTCGTGTCGGTTTTATAAGATCCAAAATTTGATTTCTAAGTATTTATAATTTTTTTTCTATTTTAGCTCCTCATTCTTTTTTTACTTTATATTATTATTATTCTATTTCTTTCTCTTACTTACTCATTTATTTATGATTATTTAGAACATACTTATTATTTTTCTTATTTTAACCATTGATTAAACCGCGCAGCTTTTATATTATAAATATAAATAGTACGGGAAGGAGAGTACCACCAAACTCAAGCTGCTCCCTCGACTCGACGCTTACCACAGCTATTTTGGCCTTACTTTGACTGACGGATGAACGTTGCCGGAGATTGAATATTCCTGTGGTTTGTTCCCCAGTATGGAGGGTCGAGACGGCGTCTCCGGCGATTCTTCTGAGCCGCCTCACTTATTTGTTCATCGCAGACCTGCCAGAGTCTCTTCCCTTGACGTCCTCCGGGGCCTCTCTGTTTTCGTAAGTAGTGTTTTGTCAACGCCTCTCCCCTGTTTGCCTTCTCCCCAAAGAAATTAAAAGACCACTTCCCATCTTCTTTGCTTTGCTTTTTCAGCTGATGATTTTGGTCGATTATGGTGGCTCTTTCTTCCCCGTCATCGCTCATTGCCCCTGGAATGGTCTTCACTTGGCCGACTTTGTCATGCCTTTCTTTCTCTTTATTGCTGGAGTTTCGCTCGCTCTTGTTTATAAGGTACCACTACGAGCCTTTTAAATTCTGCATTCTCATATCTCAGCCTTTCGTTTCTTTCTTTTCCATTCCTTTTTTTGACATCTGCTTGTTTAGAAAGACATTCATTGGATGATGGATAGTTATTAATGGAACAAAAAGTTTTTCCCATTTTATGTAACATCAGAGAGGACCACAGAAAGAAGAAGCCTCCTGGAAAGCTGTACTTCGAGCCCTGAAACTCTTTGTTCTTGGCGTCATTCTTCAAGGTAATACTACCTCCATTTGCACTACAAAGTACAAACTATTAGGACCGGAGGAGTAATATTTTTGTTAACAAAGTGGTCATCCCTTAGCCAGTTAGCCTCAATCTGCTATATCACTCATGTTATTTATAACTATACTACGTTGAAGCCCAGGTGTCATTGCATAATTATATGTGATTCGGATAATTATGAGATTAGGATCAAATAGGAATATCTTATGTCAGTCAATATATTTTCCCCTTATATATAAGACGACTTCAGCCATTTTCGTTACTGTAAAAGCAGGCGCCCCTTTCATCTCCATTATATAATTCAGATATCTTTCTCATTTCAGGTGGCTATTTTCACGGAATAACTTCCTTGACTTACGGTGTTGACCTGGAAAAAATTCGATGGATGGGGATTCTACAGGTCTCAAATCCTTTGTACAACCTCTAAGAGAATTTCTTGTTTACTTTTCATACTTGATTGATTAATATTACATGATAAATACAAAACAAGTTTGTATTTCATTCCTGGATAACATCTATAATGGACTAACAAATTTGACGATGTTATCAATCAATCCAGAGGATATCTTTTGGATACATTGTTGCAGCTCTTTGTGAGATCTGGCTTCCAGGTAGAAGATGGAAAGAAATAGGTTTCTTCAGGAGCTATTACAGGCATTGGTAAGGTTCTCATGTCCTTTCATTGTAAATATTGTTGGCTATTAATGAACTACCACTTTAGTCCTATTTATAAGTCCATGACAAAAAAAATTGGTCCTATTTATAAGTCCAGTTTCAGTTAATAAATGAGATTGTGACAATTTTGCTCACATTAATTGTACCAATAAAAATAGATAGAGAAGAAAAAGTTTAAGGTTACCCATTTATAAATGAGGGCAAAGTTGAAAATTTACCCCATAGTCATTGAGCTAACTACCTCTCCTTATGTATGATTTAGTCAAAGTGGACTTGTAAATAGGACATCATTAAATGGTGCTCATATTCTTTTTATGTCGGTTTTCCTTCTTCTGTCACCTGATAATCCTAATCATTTCTTTTATATATAGGTAGGTTTATTATGTCCGTTTTCCTTCTTCTGTCACCTGATAATCCTAATCATTTCTTTTATATATGTAGGTTTATTGTGGCATTACTGTTAGCAATTTATTCAGGATTACTTTATGGTCTATATGTTCCAGATTGGCAATTTGAAGTATCAGCTTTGACCTCTTCTCCGCACCCAATAAATGACGGCAAAACTTTCACTTTGAGAGTAAGCCTTTCGATCTTCCCTTTTCTTCCCTGTAATCTCAACTAAGCTGTGCCTTTTGTGCATTTTATCTTGGACTTGACCTGCGTTATCTCCAGAAAGAGCTCATGGGATCACATAATTAATTAGAAAAGCTAGTTGTTCAAGGGACCAGTCTAAATTATTTGAAGAGAATGCGTTTACAGTTTGAATCACACTACTTGTTAAGGATGATCCTGTGTTAAAGTTATAATCAAGTTTAACTCAGGATAGTTATCCAATGCTGGTTATAAGCAGAAAAAAAGTCTATTCATCAACACATATAAAATATTTCTTGAACTATGATGTCTTTTTTATTTGAAATACATTTGGTTGTAACGCTGCTTGCATTGTTCTCGGCTTGATAACAGGTAAATTGTTCTGTGAGAGGTGATCTTGGACCTGCCTGTAATTCTGCTGGAATGATTGACCGCTACATTCTTGGTCTTAACCATCTGTATAGAAAGCCTGGTTACAGAAACCTCCAGGTTTTTTTGCAGCTGATTCTACTTCTTTGTGCAGTTAACTACAGCGCTATGAAAATACATTAATGCCTTATTCATTATCAAAATTCCAGGAGTGTAAGATATCTGCTAGTGACCTAGTTTCAGACAGTTCACCCTCATGGTGTCTTGCTCCTTTTGATCCTGAAGGCATATTAAGGTGGCCATTCTATTCTTTTGTGTTGGCCCTTATAGTTTCAAACTATAAGTTTTGGTTACTCAACTTTCTCTCCGTCTAAAACGTTAATCCCTATATTTTAATAAATGCTTTGACCATTTTGCCCCTTGAGTCACCAAAATTAAAATGAGGACAAATTATAAGGGCCAAATATTGTATTAATCCTTATATTTATCTTGAATTATTGAAAGCCAGCTTTATTGTTATCTTGGTCACAGCTCCTTAACGGCTGCAGTATCTTGTATTATTGGACTTCAATATGGTCATGTTCTCGCCCGTCTACAGGTGACACCACGTTTAAATTTACTGAACTTCTCTGGCTTATGACATATGTTAGAAATTTTTATGATGCTATTTCATTAATTTAAAACTTATGAACGACTGTCAATGCTCTTATAATCTATATGCATTTTATCTGGTCTTGGCACCAAACGTCTGCCTTCTTAACAGTGAATTGTAGCTTGAAATATTCCTGCCCCTGTCTTTGATTGTATGGTGGATCTAACCTTTTACTTTTCTGCATACTTGCACCGTAGGACCACAAAGCGCGCCTAAACATCTGGATGTGGTTTTCTGTCTCATTTTTGGCACTTGGATTGTTTATGGCTCTAATAGGTGTGCACTTTTATCAGTTGGCAGACAGCTTCAGTTTGTTTGGGCTTTTGGCCAACGTTACATTGATTATTTATCCTCCTTTTCAGGCATCCCTGTAAATAAATCCCTGTACACAGTAAGTTATATGCTGGTGACTTCTGCAGGTTCTGGATTCACATTCTGTGCTTTATATCTTTTGGTGAGTTCTAAATGATAGCATGATATAAATTCCGTTATATTTTCATTCTGGAACGTTGAGTAGTATATAAACCTTGAGTATTTCTTCTTTTCCTTTGCTCTAAAACAAGTCGCAGGTATCTACTGAGAATATGGAAAAACCACCTAAATAGGACTAATAAATAGCCACAGCTTGTATATAAAGAAGTTTCAGCTACAGCGTAGTACTACTAGGCATTATGGTTCCAAATGATACATCTTCTGTTGGTGGCCTGTCGTTTTTTCTTCTAAATTTCAGACTTGTCTTCTTTCTGTGGTAATTCAATAATTACGAACCACATTTCTGTAAATCCCTTGAGATAAAAGTTTGCAAATCTGACTTGTTTAATTCTACAGTGATTCTAATGAATTCAGAGAGATAAGAGAAAATAACTGACGTATTCCATTTGTTTGAGCATAGATCTTATAAAATATGTTTGTCAACAACTTAGTCAGGCTGACATCTGTCAACTTTTCCCTTTCTCAAATCTATAAAATTATTCAGGCCATACGTTGTAGTGTTTGGTCGTAAAGTTTTTCTTTTCGCAGGTAGATGTTTATGGATTCAGACGTTGGACACGTGTATTGGAGTGGATGGGAAAGCATGCATTGAGTATCTTTGTAATTGTATCCTCCAACTTGGCTGTCATCGCTGTAGAAGGCTTTTACTGGTCCATGCCTGAAAATAACTTGGTAAGTTATTGGTGTTTGGTGCTTGATACTGCAAAGTTGGTTGCCAGTAATCTACCTTATCCCAGTTCATTTAATACTTCTGTGCCTCACAGGTCCACTGGATAGTAACACGATTTGTCCATAAGTGATTTGATCTCATTCTGTCTATCTATTCTTGGACACGCCTTCACCATGGGCGTTCAGCTTCATGCATCGATCAGTGCTATGTTTGGATGGTTAGAAAAATATGGGTATCAGATAGTACGAAGGAAAATTTCTAAAAATGAGATAGAAATTTATTATTTTTGGAGTTTTTCGTTGTAGTATTATTGACTCCTAATTTTATTTTCATTCAAATTTAAACTATGTTTGGAAAAAGAAAAAAGTGAGAGGACAGTCGGAGGAGATATTAGGAAGAAAAACTCCTAAAAATGATAAATTTTTTTTATAAAAATACTATTTTTGGGAGTTTTCCCTCATAATTTTCTTTCCATCCAAACAGAGTTAAAGTTAGGGTCAAAGAATATAGGCCTGGCTAGAAGGAAGGAAGCACTTTTATTGCAGTTGGCTTCCTTCCAAAATGATCACAGGTATTTTCCAGAAGATGAGGAAGAAAGCAGAAGAAGAAGCGTATGTTATGAACTTACTATATCAGTTGCTGCTTCGTATTTTTTTGGTAATTCCTTTTTTCATGAGCTAAAAAAATGACAAGCTCTTAATCCACTGTATGGAGGAAATAATCCTGTCGTCCGACTAATCTGAGATAGTGAGATTGATGTTCAGCGTAGCCTCACTGGGAAAAGTAAGGCCACTTTAATCTTAGCCATAATGTTCCGCTGCAATGTGGCTTTTATATTAAGGTTATGAGGTAGTATAGTTGGTTCTACTGTTTATGGTTCATAAAAAATAATTTGCCACAAATTTTGTTTCATATAGTAATATTGATAATAAAATAAAATTCTAGTATTATTAGAAAAAAGACAAAAAAATACTCCTTGAATTTCACAATCTTAAATCAATGATTTTTTATTAAAATGAATTGTTGATTTTTATTCAAATGTAGTTAATATCTATACTTTTATAGATAACAAGACTGATTAAAATTTTAAAAATATTTTTAAAATCCAAATAATAATTTTCAATGCAATTCAATTGAAAATGTATAATTTTCAAAGAAGTTCAATGAAGAAGAATACTTTTTCCGTACGCTAAGAGAAAACAACTCGTACATTCTTAACTCAAATGCTGAAAAATAACTCAAAAAAGTCATCTTTTTCCAGAAAATAACACCCTTGTCCTTCTTGTAGACCGTCTCTCATTCCCTGTCCTTTAAAAGACCAAAAACTCTTCGCCACTTTCAAACACAAATCTCTTTGCAACCAACCTCCACCCATCGGTAGCACGACATGTCTAAGGAAAATGTAGCACCACGTAGATCCTCCTCCTGCTCCTCTCTTTGACTTGACTGAGCTCAAGCTCTGGTCATTTTACAGAGCTCTCCTTGCCGAGTTCATCGCCACCCTCCTCTTCCTCTACGTCACCGTCGCCACCATCATCGGTCACAATAAACTGCCCTCTCCACGTAATGGCGTCGCCATTCTCGGCACCGAACAAGGGTGCTGAGATTATGGGCACCTTTGTGCTTGTCTACACCCACCCCAAGAGAACTGCAAGCCCGTACGTTATTCATAATACCATACCCATCCACTATTTATATTTTATTATATTACTTGTGGCCTAGGTGGCTGAATGAGTATTATTTCTTGATTCAGATTATTCGGTTTGCTGTTTTCATGGCCACCATTCCCGGCAAGGCATAAACCCAGCTAGGAGCTTTGGTACTGCTGTTGTCTACAACAACCACAGAGTTTGCTTTACTAACATTAACATACACACATACACGTCTCTTATAATGTGTACAGTTACAAGCCCAGATCCTTAGAGTGTGATGGATTGATAACGAAGTATTTTGGCGTCTCACTAACTTCGCAACTTATTTTGGTGTTGCAAGCTTGGAAGTGAATCCATCATTTGTCCATGGTCATGGAAATCCTGGTGTATCTTTTCTCTTCTTGGCATAACTTTAATACGACTTAAATGTTTTAATTTTTGAACTTTCTAACTAATGAATGATCGATAACATTACTAGTTTTAAACTATATCAAACCGCATTTTATGTTCCCGAGTGGGTGGAGTCATCTTTGAGTAGTGTAACTTATGAAATTGCGTACTCCATATGCGTGCATTTGTACATATGAAAAATGGCGCAAGTTAAAGGGACCTTTGAATATATGTGAGATACAAACATATGTAAAAGTCACTTCTGATTGACTGATTGCTAACCTGTTCACTGGGGACTTTAGCCACAACCATCCCTTTTTTCAGAGATCCTGTTTTGAAAAATACGATAGTCTCTAGCAGGTGGAATATAACGGAATGTTTATTATGATTTTAGTTAGGGCGAAAATTTAGTTTTTGCAGATGCTTTAGTCAAGTCTACTCATCATAGGTTCAATATATTCTTTTTAACCTTCGATGAAGCCCATCTTGTTGCAAGGGGGTGATGGCTGAGGATACAATAATTTCTTGAGAAAATTTTATTAGATTACATTTTTTTTTTTGATACATAAAGTTCGATAAGGGATGGTGGGGGAAGTGGGGATCGAATTCCCAGGGATGATGATGGGAGGGGAAAAAAATTTCCCAAAATTAATCCTTTAATACCTTGGGAAATCTATTGGTTACAAGCTTTCTTACTACTCCAAGTAGCGAGGAGTTATCAACCTAATCAACTTGGTTATTAGATTACATTTATTTCAGTTAAGAACTAAAATCTTATGAAATTTCAATCCTGGCCCAACAACCAAATGAAAAAAAGTTTTGTAGTTAAAAAGACAATGAACGGAGTGAGACGAGATATCACGGTTGCGAGATCGAGAGGATGGAGAAAAAAATTTCCCAAACTTGGGAAATCTATTGAGCTGGGAAATCTATTGGTTCTTATCCATTCTCCAACCATCGTGGAAGGTAGTTCAAAAACCATTAAGTAAGCAAGGTTCCAAGATCAAGATGAGCGGGTTAGATTGCCAAAAGTAGACAAGGTTCATCGGGTACCGGGGTGACCGTTTTGATGCTTTGGGAGCGGCGGGATTTGCCGGAGTTGACGAGCGAATTTGTCGGAGGAGAAGAGCGCCAAAGCGAAGGGATCAAGAAAAGACTTGGGAAAAGCAAAATGTAGAGACGAGACCTAATTCGAGGAAAGAAAAACGACTGAGGGAGAAGGGTCAGAAATCAGGGGAAAATCGGAAAGAACAGGGTGCTTTGTACGAGGTTCCAAGAGGCGACATGGGTCCAGGCGTTGTGAACACGTGTAAAGAGCTGGTTGTTGTGGGCCCGAGTGAAGAGGCTCCTCAGCCATTTGAATTTTCTTCGGCCCATGCGCTAGACCTAGGGGATGAAAGGCTTGATATTGGGCTTAAAGGGAGGTTTTGGGCTGATGAAGAATCCAACGCACCTGAGGTGGACATGGTGCCCGAGACACCTTCAGTAGAAATGAAAGGGAAAGATGGGCCTAGTACCCGTGAAACATAAGCCCTTTGGGTTTAAGACAATTTTTTCCTCCACAGTTTTAATAATGATTAAGACAATATATTGGAACATTCGTGGGACTGGCGATAAACAGTTCCTTCGAAATATTCAAGTTGTGTGTAAGATTCCCTACTCTTCTCAAATTCAAAACTCAAATGTTTGAATAAATTGGGCTTCGATGGCTTTGCTTTTGTTCCAAGTGTAGGTCAATCCGGAGGCATGGTCGTCGTCTCTGGAAATCCAACCCGGTGGATGTGAGTGTCTCTGTGTCCGGGAGGCAATACGTAGCACCTGAAATTTAAAAAGAGGAGTCCGGTTACGATGATTCTAGGAGAAGGATTTTCAATGACCGTAATCAATAGATGCAATTTGGGTGATCTAGGTCTTTGCCCCAAATTCACTTGGAAAGGTCCAATGGTGACGGTGGTAGAAGGCTTTACAAGAGGTCGGGATAGAGGCGTTAGCTAATGAGAAGTTCATCATGGATATTCTTGATTTTGTCCGGGTACTTCCTCGTTCTCATTTTTCCGACCATAATCGTCTAAATGTTTTAGTGGTGAGCGTTGCTTTAGATTCGAAGCGATGTGGATTCACCATGACAACTACAATGATTTTCTCAAGGCAGCTTGGCCTCCAAATGGAAACTTGGATAGCTTGTCTTCAGGAGAAAAAGAATAGACTGAAGGGATTCCTCATGAACAAATGAAATAGGCATATGGGTGAACCACAAAATTTATTATGGTTAACAAGAAAATATAGGATTCATAAAAATCTTGAAAGTCCAATTTGCAAGAAAGTTCTTTGAAATTTCTTCATGAAAAAAGAACGGTGATAAATTACCACCTAAAATCAAAAATAAGAAAGAGAATATGAGCGAAAAACACAAATTGAACATTGGCCATTTCAAGGATTTGTTTTGTGCTACTTCTCCTTCTCCCAAGCTATCTACTACTTCTTCTTATCCAAGTCCGGATCCTTTAAGCTGGGAATTTGGCTACTACTCCTCCGTGACGAGATTAGGAAGGTTCTTTTCTCCATGGGCTCTTTTAAAGCCCGTGGGTTGATGGATTCCCCTCGCCATCTTCTACAAGTCCAATTGGGGGACATTGGGGCCGGCTCTAGTCCATTTTGTTCAAGAGGTTTTTGATGGCAAGAAATCAGAGTAGCGTTAACAAACAAGACTCATCTCTCGATTCCTAAATTGCCGAATGTTGAGTTAGTTTCGCACTTCAGACCGATATCTCTCTGTACGATTCACTATAAGTGTATCTCTAAAGTGATAGCTCTCAGACTTAGAGAAGTGATTGATGGCCTAATCTCCCCTTTTCAAGCGAGCTTCATCAAGGGAAGGTGTATTCAAGACAACATCATTGTGGGACATGAAATCATCCACATTATGAGTAAGAATCGCAGTAAAAGAGGGCTCATGGCGATGAAGGTGGACCTTGAGAAGGCTTACGACCGTATCACCGGTCTTTCCCGAGCGGTGTTTTACTTGAGGTTGGTTTTGATTTGAATTTTGTTAATCTTATTCTAAATTGTGTTTCGTACGTTACATACAATGTCTTGTGGAATGGAGGCCGGACGCAATTCTTTGCCCTCGTAGAGGCCTACGCAAGGGATCCTATTTCGCCTCTCCTATTTGTATTATGTATGGACAAGCTCTCCCACCTGATTTGCGATGCTGTGTCGGAGAATAGATGGCAGCCTATTTATGTCTCTAATTCCGGACCTAGTGTGTCTCATCTAATGTTTGCAGATGATTTATTGCTTTTTGGCGTTGCTTCTGTTGCTCAAGCAGATTGTATGATGAGCTGTGTTCAGAATTTCATGAGAGCTTCTGGAGGCAAGGTTAACTATGCGAAGTCCTCAATCTTTTTCTCTCCTAGAGTCCCTCTTCACACTAGGAATAGCATTATGGAGCTAACGCAGTGATGAAGTGCTAGTGAAATAGGCGTTACTAGGAGTTCCCCTCTCGAACGTAAGAAAGAGATCTGAGACTTTCCAGTATGTTATCGATCGTGTTAGAGCAAAACTCAGTGCTTGGAAGGCCAAGTCCTTGTCGATGGCGGGACGGATTACTCTAGCTAAATCGGTAGTAAGTTCTATTCCTCTTTATCCTATGCAGGTGTGGCACGATTACCTTCTAAGGTGTGCTTGGAAATAGAGAGGTTACAAAGGAACTTTATTTGGGGTCATGTGGACGGTGCAAGGGGTCTCACACTATTAGTTGGGATCAAATCACTAGGCCCAAGGAATATGGGGGTCTAGGTCTAAGGAAACTGAACTCCGTTAACCAAGCTTGTGGAGCCAAGTTAGCGTGGAAGCTAATAGTGGGATCTCGTGGTCTTTGGGCTGACATTCTTACTCAGCGGTATATGATGAGGGAAGAGGAATTGCTTTTGTCCTTTCATTCTGGTGACTCTAGCTTATGGCGGTTTATTTGTTCCTAATCTGAATTGTTAGACCGTGGAATCAAATGGCAAATCAGAAATGGTCTATCTGTTAGCTTTTTTAGCGATTGCTGGGTTGGGGCGGTGATTAAACTAAAAGACTTTTTCACTCGTCAGTTATCTGAAATAGAAGAGATGTCTCTTGTGGCGGATTGGGCTCCATATGGCATATGGGACTTTAATAGACTATCTCATATTATCAATCCTACAGGTATTAATCTGATTGCGCCTGTATTACCGCTTAGGCCCACGGCGTCTGATGATATTATGGTGTGGGGTGCTTCTGGAGATGGGAAGTTCTCTATTAAATCTTCCTATTTCCTGTTGGAATCAAATCCTTCCTCTTCTAGGGATTCTTTATTCAAAGATATTTGGCGTTGGAGGGGTGTGGAGAGGGTTAGAGTTTTTGTGTGGAAAGTTGCTCTTGATAGGCTTCCTACGAATCTATGGAGAAGTAGTTGGTGTGGCGCCTCATCTGTGTGTGAATGCTGTAAAGTTGGAGTGGAGGATGCACTCCATATTCTGCGGGATTGCCAATATGCTAAATCCCTATGGTGCTCGTTTATTGACCCCAGGTTTTTCTCTTCCTTTTTCACTACTAATCTGCGTGACTGGTTATTGTTAAATCTGAGAAAGAATGTTAGCACTAGATGGGGGGATAGCTGGAATCAAGTCTTTGCAATTTCTATTTGGAAATTATGGGGGTGGCGAAACCAGTTCTGTTTCAGTGGAGATTTTTGTAAACCCTCGAATCCTGCATCAGTTATCGCTGGCATTTGGAAGAATTATATTTCTGAGCATGTGCCAGATAGGATCATTGACCCTTCTTTAAGTCTGCCGACTCGTAGTTGGGTTAAACCCCCATTGGGTTGGATGAAACTCAATGTTGATGGTGCAAGATCGACTGTTTCCTCTCAAGCTGGCTGTGGTGGGGTATTACGTGATTGGGATGGGAATTGGATTGCTGGCTTTTCCAAAATCATAGGGGTGTGTCAACCTAATGTTGCTGAGGAATGGGCCCTGGTTGATGGTCTACAAATGGCGTGGGACTTGGGTATTAAAAGCATTGTGGTTGAGTCCGATGCTGAGGAGGTTGTTAGGTTGGTTCTTGATGATGATTATTCCTAGGAGCCTAATTATCGTGAAAATCAAGGAGATGTTATTATGGGATTGGCGGATTATTCTTAGGCCTATTCCTAAGGATGCTAATAGAATAGCTGATGAGTTAGCTAAAGTTGGTATTTCTAAATCTGCTATTTGTGAGGTTTGCCCTTCTTACTTAAGAGATTGGGTGGATCAAGAGAGTTTGGGAATCATTCCCCCTGCGTTGTAATTCGGTTTATTTAAGTAAGGCTTCTAGCCATCATTCTTATAAAAAAAAAAAAAAAAAAAAAGACAATAGTTCCTCTTTGCTTTATTGTTTTTAAAAAAGGTTAGATTATCACCAAAGCTCCTCATGAACAAATGAAATAGGCATATGAACCACAAAAATTATTAGGTTAACAAGAAAATATAGGATCATAAACAAGTCCAATTTGCAAGTGTTCATTTCTTCATGAAAAAATAAATTATATATATGAACAACACAAATTGAACAAGTCACACAAGCAAATGTTCTACTCTTCATACACAAGTGAAATCCTCCTATGAACAACATATTAATTTCTAGTAGTAGAAGTTGGCCAATGCCGGATCTTCGATGGCTAGCGGTGGTAGCTCTAGCCTGGTGGTTGTTGTCGCCGGAGCTCCGACAACGATCAAACCGTTTTAAAAAAATAAATAAAGCAACGGGTATTTTTATCATTTTACCTACAAAACTTATTTTCATTTATTTTTGGGCAATGGGCATGCAATAAAATTTCAAAATGTTTTGGTACTGAATTTTTTTTTTTTTTTTTTTTTTTTTTTTTTTGGTGGTCCTGGAAGTGGAAAGTGGACCTAATTTCTTTACTGTTTTGCTCCTTTTTTCTCCATCTCTCTACATCCAGCCTTTACTTTTTTAAAAAATAAATAAATAAAAGTAAAGCCTTTGGAAAAGACTGTGATGGTTGCTTGAACTATAGTTATATGGTCCAGTAACATGATATGCATTTTTATGACAAAAGAAAGACTTAATGGGTTTAAGATAAGGATTGACACACTAAATGGACTAACGAAAGGAACATATCGAAAAGGATTGAACAAGAAGAAGAAACATTTTTCTTTGATCATGATGCCTGCTTTAAAACGAAATTGACGCGGCCATTACGATTAGATTTGCCCTCAAATGACATTCACACAAAACCAAATTGAAAATAGTTTCATCTCAATTACCTACCTTCTTGGCCACCGATCTTTATTTGGTAATCTTTAGGAAGTTAAAATGCCAAAATTTTACAAATACAGTTTGTCTGTCGTTTGACCAATTAAATTTCAACTGATAAAATCGTATAATAATCATTTTATTAAATATTAAATCTGAATTATATATATTTTTTCCATCTAAATGTGGAGATAGGATACTGAGAAAAGAAGAAGAAAGAAAAAGAAAAAGGGGAGGATCTACTCCCAAATTGCAATGGTATCCAAATAAAATGTTTTGATTAGAAAGGCTAACATGCCATTTTGGGATAGGGAGAAAGCATCAACTGCTCTGCTTTACGATTATTTTTCATTGCTCGGCTTTGCAATGAATGCTACCTTAGAAAGCAATCTAGCAAAAATCATAGCCTGCGCTGCAAAAGAAAGACTTAAGTAGCCTATATCATCCAATCTAGCTTTACAAAGAAATAACACGAAGAATTCAAATCACACCTCCAGGATTACTGATTGACCTTACTGCAATCTCAGCCCAATATTTGTGTGAAAATCTAAAATCTAAAAATATTCCCTAAATGTGCATATCATGCGTTTGAACAACTACAAAATATTGCTTACATGTGTTTTATATTCTACTAGTCGAACGCAATCAAACACGATTCACATCCAGTTTGGACAATAGTTCTTCGATCAACGATTTGCGATTAAAACTATCAACCTTGGAATTGATCATCGACAAGCTCTCGTCCAGTTCACAAGACCTCACCTCCAGCACCCTCAAGCGATCTTGGGTCTCAGCAATTCGGTTTTTAATAGCAGCAACCTCCTGCTCTTTCTGAGCCAAGGTTTTCAATTCTGATTCAAGCTCCTCCCTCAATGATTCTACTTCATTGTCGGAGTTGGCCTTAGCCATCTCTACCTCTTGATGCTGACTGGTCAGTTCAACATATTCAGCAACTTCATTGAGTATGCTTTGTAACCAGCCTACTTGGAGTTGGGCAGATTCTACATCCTTAAGGATAGCCATCAATTCTTTGACTTTGGATTTTGTGAACTCTGTTATAAAGGTGGACTGTAACTCTTGCACAACAAAGCATATGCATTCCATGTAATATGTGCGCATGACAGCTGATTTTAATTGAATGCTTGCTCCTATATCCCCATACTTGTTAAAAATAGAGCGCAAAATAGGAGCATAGCTTTCTCTCACGCGGTACCCTCCAATGGGAACACGGGTCTCGGACACAACAGACTCTGTCTCTTCCTCACAATCTTCATCACCACCAGTAATACTAATACCTGACAAACTAAAATCCAATAATCTACTGGCTGAAACAGAAAGCTCTTCACCTATGTCATCAGCATTGGCACATGGAACAACTTTATCTAGAGCTGTTCTTTCATCTAGATTTGTTTGGGTGTGGTTATTGGTGAAGTGCTCAACATCATCCTTTGCTTGGTCTTCTTGATAGTTAGGCTGCCAAGAAACAAAAGTACAGGACACTAGTTCAATATAAGGCTAAGATGGGTGTATCTGCATTAACCACAATAAACACAAAGGGGTGTGCTCATAGAGCATGAGAAAGAAAAGGCCACTACCATCACATCTTTGATATGTTTTTCCATAGAAACTGCCTCAGAAGACACGTTCTCATTGGTTTCTGTTTCCAACTTTTTTTTTTCAGAGCGAGAACTAGCCCTGACTTTT
The DNA here is from genome assembly GCA_019022655.1 of Acacia acuminata. Classification (NCBI taxonomy): domain Eukaryota; kingdom Viridiplantae; phylum Streptophyta; class Magnoliopsida; order Fabales; family Fabaceae; genus Acacia; species Acacia acuminata. The sequence continues at coordinate 2,944,060 of JAFJYI010000061.1, forward strand.
GAGGCTGGAGTTCTGTCTCTAACAGGAGGAGGTTCTGGCTTGGAACCTCGGTTCTTCTTCCATCCAAACTTCAGAGGAACGACACCTGTAATTAAAGTTGACTAAAGTCAGCAACTAATAATCATTCTATGTGAAAGCCTCTTGGGATACTGATGACCTAAATATAGCAAAATTTAAACCAGTCAAACAGATTAGATGAACCATGCTAGAGATTTGTTTATTGACGCCAAATTTATTTACACATAAACATTAACTTGTTCTATCATTAATTAGGTAATAAGTTAAACACCTCATCAGGAATTCAGGATATTCAAATGTATGCGATGGATGGTAGAATATTTGAAAAAAAACAACTCATTACCAGGGGAACATTTAAATCAAAATTAGAATGTCAATCATGTTTTTATCATTTGAGCACAAACAGATAATTTATATCCGCAGGTACCACAAATCTTTTTCCATCTCCAAGCCGCCCTGATTCCACTTTCAAAACAATCATAGTAAATTCCATAATACTTATTTTAAATCAAGGAGGTTGGCATACATTCTAAATTGAAGCAGTACAGATTTTGTATTCAATGCATTAGTGGAACAAGAAATAACTCTCTGGTTTCCCTTCGTTCACAGTTTTGTCAAGAGGAAAGGCATATATGTTTGATCATGTTAAAATTATTTCACATGTATTGGAACTTGGAAGTCATTCTAAGTGGGATAATGATAGATGGCCACACAGTGGAAAAAGGAACAGTATCAAAGAGCAAGAAAACATAGCAAATCATCTTTATCGCACTCGTGAAAGTTTTTCACTAAAAGAAAATGGCCATAAGACGCTCTTGTTGAATTCATATTTATTTTATATTATTCCAACCAAAATACAGTGAGAAGACATAATTGAGTTAACCTGAACTCTTCTTCTTATTTTTCTGTGGCGGGGCCTCGCTGATCTTTCTCAAGCAAGTTTCGGTGCATTCATGGTATGGATTAGCGGCATATGAACAATCAGGGTTAACTTTGCTGTTATGAGCCATTCCTTCGTATGTTTAACCTGTGGTACCAACAAAAGTGTCACATCAAGAAAACAGAAAGATGGTAAACTTTTGCGAAACGTTAACTGTGCAAAACTGGCAGTTGTGGAATCAAGCTTTTAACGAAGAGAATTTTAATTTTCGGAAAGAGAACCTAACGACCAGAAATCAATGGCATGCAGCGGAACAGTTGGGTCGATCCCCCGAAGCATGGCTTCGATTGGAGACTCATAAGGGTTATTAACTAAAATACATGGTTCAGAAATTAATCCCCCTCTCTCACCGAAACTTCCCTCAGAAACTGAACACGGAATGAAGACCCCATGTGAATTACTAAATACACGAATAAGATGCCGCAAATAAAATTCAGTTCATAGTATATCAAGAAACCTTGAAGATCCGGAAGACAGAAATGAAGAATAGTAAGCAAAAGCAGAAGGGGGTTGAATCAAAGAAAGAAAAAATTACCCAGAAAAGTGAAGGGGAAATTAAGAAAAACGAATCCCAGATAGGCGCCGGAAAAAAGAACGAAAAGGAGGAAGCAACTCCGAATCAAAGGTGCGAGGATGAGCTTATTCAGTGCGTTTTCTGTCTTTCTCTAACTGTGGCAAGACAAAGCATCCATTTTTAAATGTTTTTTCTGGGCCCTGCCAACTGTGTTACTTACGTGTGTTAGAAAATATTCTACTAATTTCTTTTATTTTCATTATTAAAATGCTTTTACTTACGTGTATTGAATAATCATTTAAATGGTAGTTCATTTCAAATATAATAATTATTATCAAATTTAAGAAAATTTAAAATTCTATTAATATATATGAAATATAAAATGGATAAAGTCATTAGAGATAATTTATCTCAAGTGACCCTAAAATTATGTCGTTTTGGATAATGAAGGATATTTTTGTAATTTTTATCCTTCATTAATTCACTTAAAATTATAAAAATACCTTTCATTAATTTAAAATGATGTGGTTTTAAGAATAACTGGAGAAATACTTTTCTATATAAAATACTCCTAAAAAGTTGGACGGAGAATAATTTTGTGGCGGAAATGGAACGGCGGGGAGTCAACGCTCGACTGGTTCTAGAAAGCTCTGATCGCTGATGAAGCTCGCTGATGCAAGCGGGAGCATATTCGTATTTTCGGGTGGGAGGAGCAAATCGTCTTCCTGGTACTGACTGCCTGGCGCCACGTGGCTGCATCACCGTTATCGCTGGTTGACACATTTAATAAAACGGTGCGCATTCATTCAAATTGCAAATAAGTCAGACACTAAAAACTAATTTGCTTTTGCAGTGCGCACCAATCCGACTGCGTCTTAATGATCAAGAAAAAGAACGGAACACGAGAAAGGAAGCTGGCTTAATGATCTGATTGATTTACTGATAGACGGTTTTGATGAAGTCCCGTAATGCGTCTCATTCAGTGCAAGGATTAGTTCGTATCACTGAATCCAAATCCCATGGTACTGTTTAATTACAATTATGAGGTTGCCTGTTTTTGAAAGGTTTACCTATTTGGCTTCGCTTTGGTAGTTGTGACGCAATCCCTGCGCTCATCCATATGCTCCAACTTTATGCCACTGCCACACATTAGTGCAAGAAGAAAGATTTCACTAGGGTTGTTGTAGGTACTGATAGAAAATCTGAAAATATCATCTGTGGTACTTGGGTTGTTAATTTTCTAGCCTGGTCTACAATATGAAAAACAATTTTGGGAAAATTTCATTGGTGTAAGTAATCTTGTCGAAATCGAATTTTTACGTAGATATGGAAGAGGTGTTGAAAGATGTGGTAGAAACGATATAAAATGTAAAGTTTTTACTTTCTATTATTTAAGGTCGGAGCTTGAAAACCAATGAAAGGACCTATGAGAAAATGAGACATTCTCACCCTTCTCGAGCTTGAAAGAGAAGTATTATTGAAGGAGATTGCGCTAGAGAGTCTCCTTCTTTGGGTTTTTTTTCATGTGATGGAAACCATCGAGATAAGTGTTTTTTTTTTTTTGGTGGTATTGGACACCAATTATAATTGGTAATTATTGCTGTCATAAAATATTTTTCCCATTATGACTGTAGTTTTGTTACCTTGTCTTTAAGCCTTTAATATCGAAATGAAACATGGTTTTCAACTTTTCATCTTTTTTTGACCAAAAAAAAAAAAAAAATCATCCTTTTTTTTTAAAGTAAAAACGGTAGAAACTATAAAAACTTACATTTTTACGTGTTTGAGTAGAGTTTATATCAGTTTCTCCTCATAAAATTTTTTACTTGGGTTTCAGCACATACGACCCTAGAAAAAACGTTTTTTTTTTAAACGTTTTTACACTAGTTTTTTAACAACAATGATGTTACGGATATGATATAATTTTAGTCACCTTCTCAAACTTTTTAAAACTTCACTTTACTGTTGGGTTAAAATGAAATTAATTATAGCAAAAAAAAAATGAAATTAATTTTTATGAGTGAAAAGACAAGGATGCCCATCTTTTATCTTTTTCAAGAGTTTTTATAAGACAAATAAGGACATTTACAAAATAAATAAAAGGATTTGAAAGAACATATATAATTAAGAATATTTTTCCTTTTACAAGACAAGTAGCAATATTTACAAGATTGTGTGTAGGAATATTTTGTTATTATCCATCTATTTTGATAATTTGCTAGGAATATATTTAGTGATTATTTATTATAGTGTCATTGGGTGATCAATTGATACTATAATGTCAATATGTTAAAGAAATTGCAAAGAATATGGGATAAATACATGATTATTTTTATTTTGTTATTGATTCAATGAAATAAATTATTTTGGATGACATGATACTATGATGATAATTTAAAATTTTTATTCTCCATTGATTTGGTGTCATGTTGACTCGAGCTAACCCATGATCATTGACTGCCTCAACGACTACTTTAGAGGTCGGTTGGCATTTGGTAACTTTAAAATGAAAATGATAGTTATTTAAATTATTTAGTTTATTTAAACATTTATTTATTTCTCCCATGTTATAAAATTCCACTTCAGTTCTTATTCATCTACTAATAAATGAAAGTTAACATAATCCATTGATCTTTTTTTTAATATAAGAAACATTACCAAATTTGATTAGATTAAAAATGTTGGCGGCATAATCCATTGATCTTTAATATAAGAAACATTATCAAATTTTTCTAAAACACCCTAATAATCTTATTTAACTTCATCATCCCCTCCTCTTTAACTATTATTGACTGAGCAATAATATGAGTAAATTAGGGGAAAAAAAATTAACAAATATGAAACTTATGTTTTATATTTAAGAAAAAAATAACTCTCTAAATATATCTTATATTAAAAATCGGATGAGTATTTTATATGTCTTATTGATTTGGTAATGAACATTAAAAAAAAATGTTATACGTTCTTGCTTACGTGCTTTTTCAACAGAGTTAACTTTAAAAGTATCCATTAATAATTCTTAGGGTGGGATTATATTGACGGCAACCTTTTTTTTGACCAAATAGACTTACAATAAGGACCGGTAACCATGTAAAAAGGTGGGTTAAGTTTTTCAAAACCTTTTTTACATTGGTTGAACGCTACATTACTCACTAAACCAGTGTTAAAAAATTATAACCACAATAAAAAAGCTATATAAATTAAATACTTATTATAGACATAGTGCTAAGGATCTAATGTTGATCTTTATTTAACAAAAAAAAATAAAAACTAAACCAGGGTTAATTTACCCCTTCTCTTTTCATAAAGTTATCTTTTCTGTGTCAACTTCGACCTACGTCATGTCTGTTTTAAAACACTCATGCCTAAAAATTTAATTTTGTTGACATTTTAAAATATTCATGGACAAACAAAAAAAACTTTGAATTCTTTTGGAAAGGAATTAATTCAAATGTACATTTTCATGGAATAAATTAAATCCACATGAAACAAGACCTTGTCCTTTACGAGAAATCTATATTCTATAGACGTTAATGTAAAGTTGTAATGTCCAAAGCCCGAACCACCAAATGCCAGATGTGCTCCTGCTGCCATGTGTCGGGTCCGGGTGGCTTTAAATTAATATCACATCTAATCTTAATTATAAGATCAAATTAACTTTTTTTTTTTTTTTTTAGAGATTAAATAAGTTACTTATCATACCATATATTGTGTATCTTTATATTATATATTATTAGTTAATTAGTCAAACTAATTAGTTTGGAAAAAATAAAAAAACTAATTTAATTTATTTCCTTTATTTCTCTAAAAATATTAATTTGGTTTTATAATTAAGAGTACAATACAATGTTTTAAGAAATATTACGGACACCTGAAGTATTTTAGTAATAAAACAAAGTAAATTATACTTCCTCCTCATTTTTATGGACACCCCATGGTGGGTTGCACAGGAAGGTCAAATATTAACTTTAAATTGATAAGAAATGAGTTTATATCATTTTATTATATACTATAGACATAAGTGAGATGGAAAACTATAGACAACTTGTTGACTATTAAGTCTAGTTTAGCCATATCGAATATTCGCCAAAATATGCAGTTATGCGCAAAGGGCCAAATCAGTCTATGACAAAATTACATCAAATCAACATCTTCTAACACCTTCATCCATTCTATTTCTCATTTTTATCATTTCCCCCAAATTAATTTGGAGAGATTAAAAAAATTAAATAAATTATTTAAAAATTTAAAGTATACGTTTGGTCTTTTATATTTGTTTTACGATATCATTTTAGTTTTTTAAATTTGTAAAGTGTACGTTTGGTCCCTTAATATTAACACTGTTACTCTGACTTAACAAATATACTAACTCAACTATTTTAAGTGATGACTATGCAATTAAATGCTGATCAAACATGCTAATATGTTAGTATTTTAATAAATTAATATTTTAAATCTTATTAATTGAAAAATATTTAATCTTCTTCGACAAAAAATATATATATTTAATCTTCATAAACTGTGAAAAACCGTTGATGATCTGTGAATATTAAATATTTTTTCAATTAATATGATTTAAAATATTAATTTAGTAAACTACTAACATATAAACATGTTTGGTTAACATTTAATTGCATATTCATCGTTTAAAATTCTTAAGTAAGTATTTTCGTTAAATCAATAATAAATGTTAACATTAAACCAAACGCACTTTACAAATTTAAGGGATTAAAATGATACCAGAGACAAACACGAAATACCAAACGTATACTTTGGCAATTATTTAATTATAACACACTCCTTCCGGTCCTTGATATAAGACATATTTATTTAATTTGATTAGATTAAGGAAATTAGTTGAGTTAATTAACATGATATGTATTTTTAAAATACCGCAGTTATCTTCATTAATTCCTCATTTATCTCCTCCTGGATTATGTTTGAAGGACTATTAATGAGGGTAATAAATAAGAGAAATATAAAAAATATGTTTTATATCTAGAATTTAGATCGACTCCTAAAAAAATGTCTTATATTAAAAACCAAAAGGAGTATTTAATATGACCACTTTAAAACACTTTTGTCTAACATTAAATTATATATTAATTTATAAGTTAGATAAAATAATTTAAGAGAAAATAATAAAAGTGAGAGATAAAATAGATAAAGATTTTGCATTTGAAACCAAAATATAACACTATGTCCTACATTTAGTAGTAAAGGAGTATTTCAGATACACACAACTAACTATGCATACACATAATATATGGACTGTGATTAAATTTGTAATACAACAAGCGTGGCTAGAGGCCATGGTTGGAATGTGGCCACATATAATGTGCGAGTAGTTGTGTGATGTTGATATGTATACATGGGATGGAAATGTAGGCACCCTGTCCCTGGCTACGACTGTAATGTTTAGTGGGTCCAGTTTGAATCCAATCAACCACCACAAGTAACGTAACGTACTATGTACACCGTTCATTTATTTGATTGATTGATGACAATGATGTAGCCTTCTCTTTTGGATTACATTTTGAAATTTCTCCTCTTGCTTTTTGCTTCCTCCACTCACACCAACGTAGAATGTGATAGCAACGTCTAATCTGAGTTAGTGTTTCCCAAATTACAAGTAGAATTCAATAAACAGAACCGTGAATACGTGAATAAAGGTGATGCCACGCACACCTATGCTGGGTCTGATGCAAACAAAGGTGATGGCTTTGGTTGCCGAGAAAAATCAAATATGAATTTGGGGCCCAAAAAGAGAATAAAAATAGCCCAAAATAAGAGAAGCCCATAAAGACAAATAAGAAAATAAACTTTCATTTTTTCAAAAACAAAAAAAGAACACACGAAATGGCTTCCGTATGGAGAAAAAAAAAAAAAAAAAAAAGAATCTATAAAGCAATATAGCTCCGCAAAACCCTGCGCTGAGAAATAAGAAACCTCTAGGGGCTGATTTCTGCGTTCTTGTATCTTCTTCGCTGGTTTGACAATGGCGGGTGGCCGATTCCGTCAGATCGTGAAGAAGTACGGAAAAGTTGCGGTTGGAGTTCATTGTTCTGTCTCAGCTGTTTCCATCACAGGCCTCTTCATTGCAATCAAGAATAACGTCGATGTTGAATCTGTTCTTGAGAGGTTCCATATGGGTGGAGTCTCCCCCAAAGATGATGATGATCGCAAGCCAACAATTCCTTCGGGAGAAGCCGATGGTTCTTCTGTGTCCCACGAGACACCTGCATCGGCTCCGGTGACCCAAGAGAAGACAAGGAATCAGACGGCTGAGCTTGCGGCCTCCTCGGGTGGGGCTTTCGCCTTGGCTTTGCTCTGTAACAAGGCTCTCTTTCCCATCCGAGTTCCCATCACTATTGCTTTAACGCCTCCCATCGCGAGGTTCTTGGCCAGGAGGAATATCATCAAGACTGGTTTTTGAGTTCAGTCGGTTTTCTCTCTCGCGAATTTGAGTAACTGTTCCCCATTGCCCCTTTTGATTTGAGAAAATATTATAGATGCTGTAGCTCTAGTTTATGGTATTGATTTCAGCATTGGGTTTTGGTCGACATTGATTTGAATGTGTCATGCTGCTGTTCTGTAATAATAGAACCAGAACGAGTCTTGAATGATTTTGCTCCAAATAAGGTGAGAAAACAAATAACAAAAAGCATGTAGATGCTTCCTTTTCCACAGAAGCAGTGTTCCACCGTATGTGAGGCCATAAACAACTACTTGATAGGCTAACATATGAGGAACAACTAGCTTTAGCACCATTTGGCTCTTTCTTCTGAAATATTAAAATCATATGGGTATGGCACATGCATATCTGCCGTTGGAAACAGCAACCCCAAATTGCCTAACTGCACTCCACAAGTGGTGAAAAGACTCTCTAGTTCTAAAGACCGGATAAAACCACCCAAGCACCATGCTTTTAAACTGCTTTTGGCATTGGCCATAAACAGCTATTAATTTTACACTACGAAAATTTTAAACACAAGAGAATCAATAGCCATTATTAGTATTTCGTTTAATCAAACCCTTGTGAAACGTTGCTTTGGTGGATCACTTCAGGTCGAAGAGTGGTTATTATTAATTTTTTGAACTTTTGGTAAAAGTATGAAGATGCTATGTTCATCCTTCTCTAATCTTGGCCTGATAAAAGCAGTGTTATCACTTGGGGGCAAAAAATATACACTCACATCCCTAGTAACCAATATTTGTCCGAAAGAAATCTCTGCTACAAATCCAGATATTGACCGTGTTAGCCTCCAAGATAAACAAAACTTGATGCAGGTGACATTGGCCTTGCTTTAGGCAACTGTTGAAGAGAATAAATTAGCAGTATTCTTCACCTATTCACCTACACTAGGTCATTGAAGTTTTCCCCAGGGCCATCTGATTTCATTTGCTTAATTTCGTGACGGTTAAATTTTTTTGCTTTTCAGCAATTTAAAATTAGATTCTTCGTTTTGGAAATAAGGTAGGAAGTAGGAACTTATTTCTTCCTTTTGGTTGGTATTACTTTTTACCCGCCTCCCTTTCACTCCGAGAATGTGTTCCTATACCAAGTTAACAATTTCTGCCAGCAAACGAACATGGTGATCGATCGAAAAACATCCATGTTGTCAAGTAAGAGTAGCCGAAAATGGACGAATGCTGACTCATGTTTTATCACGCGAGCAACATATAATGCTTCCAAATAGTATGAAACTTGCATACCTCAAAACCCTTTGCAAAGAATGGAGGGGATTCCCCTCAATTATATTCCAATCACCAGATCCTGTCAAGCAGGAGGCAATCAATCAATGCAAGACCACCAACAGGCTTAAAAAAGAACCAACACTTTTTTCATTCTTTTCCTTGAATACGGGAAAAAAATAATACACAAAACACAGTAAATCAAAGTAACATCCTCCTCCGCCAGGTGATGGAAAGTATGATTTCCCAGCCTCCGCTAGTGATTGCTTCTCTTGCAATGGCAACCACTTGCTATTCCCACAATACCCACCCACTCTGTTCACATCTTCAATATGCTTCAACAAATGAATTGGGAGCTTAAAACAAGGGAAATGAAAAGGTCCCAGCGTGATCAAAGACAACATAGACAGAAACAAGAGAACCTTTACATTTATCAGTACCTTCTTCAAAATTTTAAATATGGGTGACCTGTTGAAATTAAAGAGGTACTATATCTTTATGATTTAAATTCACGCTGACTCTTTCAGATGCTTAAATTCCTCACAATCGGCTTCAACCTCACTTAGTGCCAAAAAAAGCTTTGGCATTATCTTGGCTAACCCCAGCTTGAAACCAAGAGAAGTTGAATTCTGATCAGTCTTGTCACTGACAGACGCATCCCTAGTCAGAGAACCAATCAAGTAACCTTTCATGTATGCATCACAAGCCTTGAGGATATAATGACCACGCCTCCGGAAATGTTCCTTGACGAGCACTTCGAAGTCCTAGAAATTTCATCAGCACGATAACAGTCAAATTATATGGCAGAATCAAAAGAAACTACAGGATCTACTGCCCAAAGACTCACGACATTAAATCCACCAAGTGTTTCTAGTATTGTAGATGCTACAAAATTTTCACCACATGAAGTAGGGATTTTGCATTCTAAGGTATCGCAAAATGCCACCATGAGTAGAACAATTTGAAAATTAACTCTAATCATAATAAAAAAAACAGCTCATCTTTGTATTCTGTTAACTCAGACATTAGTCAATTACTTGTACTAAATTTTTAATGTGTTGCTTCGCAACACCCAAAACTAGAAGAATTATTGACTGGTATCAAGCAGAGATTACAACCTAATCAAGGTGCTAACTGTGCATAACTTAATAGTCCTTTGTCTATAATTTTAATAGAATAGCAAAGATTTTCCAGCATGATATGTTGACGAGAATGAGCAAAACCTACAAGGTCTGAGGATGCTTTAAGTGACATTAAAAATGTATTTTATACATCTTATTCGTAATTACCTTGGGGGGTCTCCGCATAAGATACAGAATTGTCCTGCAGTTATCTAAAAACGTATGTTCATTGTATGACAATGAATTTTTCTCCCCTTCAGCTGTTCCAACCTGCTTGTCATATCCAGCCTCATTGAAGTATGGCTTTGAGTTGAGCACTAGCCCTTGCAGTGAAACCAGCACTTGAAGAATGCTGGAAGATTTTGGATGCCATACTTCATTTCCTTTGCCCGTCCATGTATTCAGAAGGCTTAAACACACCTTCCCTTCCTCGTATAAATTAGGGTTGATTCGCAAACCACCAGAATGATAGTATGCTGACTGCAGCATACAAGAAATTGTTCAAAAAACACATGATATTTGAGTAAAATCCAACAAATTGAATAACCAACTTATATTTAGCTATCCTGGATGATAAAAAACTTACAGCATAACTTGATACTTTAAAACATGTATTTCTTACCGGTGGAACATCAGGATACTCTGATGGAAGGTGAAAATCAAAGAAAAAGAGACCATCTTGGTAAGGGGTGCCAAATGCCCCAACTATAACCGCTCTTAAGAGATCCATTCGATCTTCATAAACTCGTACATATATTCCATCTGTCAAATTTTTTCAATTGTTTACATACTGAAGTGAAATCAGTAAACTTCGAATTTTGGAGAGTTTCAGTTAGTATCACTTACCTGGCAGGTTATTCTGTAGTATGCTCCAATCTTGCTGGACTTTCTTAAACCATTTGCGACTGTTAGTCTGAAAGTGAAAATTATGCAGTGGTATTCATATGATATGGAGAAAATACAGCAAAAGAAAGAAACAGAGAAAATTAAATTTATGTATTTACATAGTAGCATGATTGAATAGCTGCTGACATGATTAGTATTCTATCTAGATTTTTAATGCCACATAAGCTTGTCAGTGCATCCATGTGTGTGTCTCAATATTCATCAAAGAATATAAATCATAAAACTAGAAAGCTCCAGTATCATTTTATCTTATCCTAAATCTAATGTCCTATATAGCTATCAACATATCAACAAAGCAATACCTGTCCATTTGCACCAATAAAATAATGGTCTGTAGGATCTCTGGTTATATCAAAGCGTTTGAAAGTGCAGTCATTGTCAAAACTTCCTGGAGAATCTTCAGTCCTCAAGCCACATAAAGTCTCAGATGGTTCTGTAGAAACATTTTCCTCACCTTTTTCATTTTTATTTTCCAAATCATCACTGTGAACAATTGTAGGTTTCTGAGAACTAGATTCATCACTAACTTCTACTGCCTCAGAAGCTTTTGTAATTTCCTCTGATGGAAGTTCACTTTCACATTTTGATTGCAAATGAATTGGGTCTACATTTCTTTGGCCTCTTGAGAATATTCCAGTGGCAAGTCTAGTTACAAATCGGAATGCAGCTAGGGGAACAGAAAGTGCTGCAGCAGCCCCAAAGTCATTCTCTTCACTCTCTTCTTCCTCAGATACATCACTACTTGAATTTTCCTTCTCAATATCCTGCACCCCATTATCTTGTAAAATTAAAAAACGAGCTTCATAACTTTGATCAACATCTACTTAAGAACAAGTAGTTGACAAATAATAACATCAACCCCAATACATATGTATTCATCTGAGGAACTGAACAGAAGACATCCTTTTGATGTGAGCAAACAATAATTTCTTTCTGATATGATAAATTTTACAAGCACATCATACATCAATTGTTGCAAAGTATATTGTCATAGATTGAAAAGCATCACTTAAGTCACTCCCAGAAGCAATTGATTCAAACCAGCAAATTTTGCAAGATGAACTTTATATTTCCATAGGTTTCCTAAGAGAAAGAAACAACACATCTACTGAATATTACAGAAACATGGCAATGGTAGGAAATGAGCATACCTGTCTGGAATCTTGAAGGACTTCCTTCTCATCGTCATCTACAGTTTCCCAGCTTGCAGCATCACTTAAGTCACTCCCAGAAGCAATTGATTCATCATCATCATCTCGACCAACAACATAGATTGCTTGGGGTCCAACCTACAAATAAAACTAATAATTAATTGATATAAGGACAAGTTCTATCATCAGACAATTGGAAAATCTGACTAACTTCATGTAGTTCATGGTTATCAGGGTAGTTTGGGTATTTTTTGTACTCTCTACTCAATATTTAGACTTGGACATCTTTGGTCTTATTAGGTTCATTATGCCAACAGATTAATAAACAAGGGCCCTAAATTTAGGGAAAGTGATAGTACAAAATAATACTCTCCTAACTAAAGAATGCCAACAGATCAATCCTCAAGTTTATATATTCCTTCTAACTAAAGAAGAATTCCAAGCAGTCAAATCTCTGAAAAATCCTTAAGCTATAGTACAAAATAACCAATGTATGCAGATTCCTCTCCTACTCTATTCCTCTAATATGCCTTTCAACTTTTGCATTACAGAACCTTCATATTTGATTCACACGAATTCAGGTCCTAAAAGACTTCCCCTGATTTTGCAAGCCCGATCACATCCCAAAATAAATTTCCAATGTAATTTCAACTTTCACAAAGGTGGGCCTTCAAATCCCCATGAAGGACCAGTTCCCTGTTTGTAGGTATTAGCATATAGTTCTTGCATAATCAAAACGCACATACAACCATTTTGGTTCAACCAAGGCCTGATTATGTTGAAGTTGTGCAAATTTTAGCAGAGATTCGGTACCAAATTTCAAATAATAAAAACAATTCTTCAGCTCCTCGTCAACCAAAATTATATGGAAGAAGATGAGTAAAGCATTGCAGTAGTACAATAACGGCAAAAACCTAGTGAAAGTGCAGCATTCATATTTTTCTAAACAGGAAAAAATACAGATGAAACAAGGGATATAATTTATAAAATAAACATACCGTTGACACCATCCCATCAGCCCAAGTAACTTCAATATCTCCATTCTTTAGGCCAGTAATATTTCCAACCCAAGAGAGGTCCGAGAACTCCATATGAGTTTCACCATTGGACGCATTTTGCACTTTACTGCTATCTATTTTGTATTTCTTTCCCTTTTCAACTCTATTTTCCTCATTCTTATGCTTTGATATCTCAGCAGCCTCTCCAGCACTGGTATCAGAAGAGACAGACACAGGTAACAGCCGAACAACCACATCCCCATAGCAGTAATCATAGTCAGGATGGCCCTCTAGCTCATATACACTGACAACTTCTTCCCTGTCAAACTCTTTAGGATCTTCTGCTCTAACAACTGGTTTTAACCACCTCACACAAGCCGTCCGCTCTTTGGCATTAACACTTTTCACAACCCCAACACGCCTAATGTGACAATTATCTTCACCATCACCATCAGAGATCTTCTCTACCACATATTGTTCTGCAACAAATTCATGATCACCAGGATTGTCTACAGGAATCAAACTTGTAGAATGCAGTCCACGCTGTATTGTTCCATCTTGCCATGCAACATCTACTGTTGTTCTTGTGTTAACAATCAAAAGAGCTTTTTCAAAATTCTCTTCTTTCTTCCGGGCCCTTTTGTCTTTCCTGATCACAACTTTTCTTATCTTCTTGCGGTGTAAAGGCCAGGCTTCATGGGCGTGATCCTTTGGTGCTGAGACAGAACTACAATGTGAGCTAGAATCACGTGAACAATTACTTCTGACATTTCCATCATTCAATTCATTCCCTTCCAAGGCATCCGCTGGGTCAATGTCCATGGCATCCCTACTTCCATTAAATTCCTCCACTGTAGGTTCTTCTGAATCACACCCACTTCCTGTCTGGTTAGAATCTATTTCACTGTTGACCAAATCATGAGGTTCTGATTTGGATATGCTTTTCTCCGAGGAAATTGTGGTCAATAGTGCTGATGAGGGTAAGAGACACCAGTCACCCAATTGCCAATTTGCATGAGCAAAACAAGACAACAATTTTAAGTTTTTTGGACTCTGTTCTTCAGCCGGGGCAGTTGAAGAATCTGGTCCATACCCTGCAGATGCTATCCAATAAACAAACACTGATCCTACCGTAACCTTGGTAACAGTTCCTTCCAGCCTATTAGCTTTCCACAAGCCAGATAACCATCTTGAATTTTTGAAAACTGATGAAGAGCTAGCCCTTACTCGTTGCCCTGGATAATAAGGGAAATGTCCATCTTCTAGAATATTCTTAGAAATTGGCTTAAGTTGCAATGGATCTGCTTTGGTGACTTTACACACTGAACCATCATCAAATAAGACAGTCACATTATCTAAAACATCATCAACTCTGCCCAGCCAGGGCCCAAGCACCACATGATCACCAACAGTAAAATCTCTAATACGTTTCAAGTCTTTTGTTGAAACATCTTTTATTGTAGATCCATCAGGAGCTAACAAATCAACAGATATATTCACATCAAAGACTACACCCACTTGCCCAGTAGGGTCTGAAGCAGCGCCAACAAAATCCCCATGTAAAAATCCTCGATCAACAAGTTTTACATCACTAAAATTTTGGGTGGATTCAGATTCATCCATCCACAGTACCCGCAACTGGTCAGCCAAAAGTGGAACAGTCTTAGAATGCCCCTCAGTCCTATCCGAATTTCCACTGGCATTATTATTGGTGTCACTATTGCCTTCCTCAATATTATCATCATTGTCAACATCTTCCTCATCATCCTCATCGTCATCAGTAATGCTGCTATCTGAATCTGAATCACCAGCAACTTCTGTCACAATCCCAATCATAGCGCTGGCATTATTCTTCACAACATCTTGTCTATAGATATAAGGGGTGTTGCTTTTCTGACATGAACAATCACTGGGTTTGACAACTTCACTGCTTTCACTATTTACAGTTGGTTGGATAAGAAACCCGCTTGTAAGATTGCCTTGGCTAGAAAAATTACTATGCTGATCATTCATAGTAGGCTCATTGTCTTCAGAAAGATTTATATGCTGTTGAATTCCCATCTGAAAGCATATACAGAGATGTAAACAAGAGAAAGTTAGAAACAATAATTCTTCAACAAGTTCTACTAATGCTCTACATACAGTGACTATTGGCCAAGATTTGATGACAAAAAGGAAAAATAAATAAATCCAATTTGCCCCCGTCCTCCTCGGGGGATGAAAAAAAGCCTAGCATCTTGGCAAACAAACTCAGTAATTACGTATTGGGCAATTTTCCTTTCGGTCTCAATAATACAAGGCCAATATTCCAAAGTTATATGAATGGACAGTTCTTACAATCACTTCAGAGCTGAAGTTTACAAAAAGAATGACAGCAGCCAGAAGAAAAGGAGTATTAAAAGGCATAAACATGCCAACTCAATAAATTACATTTTGGCCAACGGGAAAAAATAGAGTAACAGGAACCAAAAGAAAAGGAGAACTAGAAATATATATACGGCTGCATTGATCAATTGTTCGACAATCGCAAGCTACACGCGCAAATGATCTAATTCAAATGAAATAATGAAACAAAAATCTGGTGTAGTTGTCATAATAAACTTGTTTGCGAATGTAAAGGCACGCGCAAAGCATTATAAAGAAACCACATATCTGAATCAGATAGTATCATGCTTCTCATTTTGCCGAATGAAATCCAAACTCCAAGGATAAAAAATAATAAAGAAAATGCTTTGGGGCAGCTCAAAAGAATAAAGACAAACGGGAAAGCGATGCAAAATCAAACAAATCGATCGTCTAATAGAATGAGAATAGATAGATGAATGAGCTGAATTTCGATGCTGCGACGCCTCCTCAAGAAATTGTAGAACGAAAGAGATATAGACATAAAAAAGGAAACACCAACATTAACCTTATTATTCCTTCCAATAAAAAAAAAAACGTCAGTCACGATAACAGATTATTCAAGAATACCTTGAGAAAAAAGAAAGATGAGTAAATTAATCAGTCAGTGACAGGCAACGAAGGAGAAGAAGGAGAAGAAGAAGAAGAGCTCGTGTTTGCCAGAGACGAATAGCTTCTCTGTACCGCAGGGGTCATAGAGGAACAAGAAGAAAAAATTTGAGAAACAGAGAAACGGGAAGCATCGGCAGCATTGAGTTAAATATGCTACATTATAGGGACACATACGTAATTTCACAGGCATCCATTTGCTTCTTTTATAATTATAATTTAACAATTGCAGTGATAAAATCAGTTGATTACCCTTGTTTATTCCTTTTATTCCATCTGGATTACGACGACTTTCAATTTCATTAGCCATTAGAGAGAAAACCCTTAAAATTTGAATATTCATTCGTACGTTTATTAATATTAGCCCATCTTAGAAAATAGGGAAAATGTCACGAAAAGAGTTTTAAAATAAAAAAATCTTACATCAAGTTTGTTACCAAAATTAATCCTCCCTCTAGTCCTAATTATAAGAACATTTTTGTAGTGTAATTTACACTATAAAAGTGTTTTTATAATTTACACTATAAAAATGTTTTTATAATTGTGATTTGAAGGTAGTAAGATAATGCTAAGACTTGATAAGCAATTCAAAATAATTTCTGTAATTTTTCCTAGAAAACGGCAAGAGAGTCTTATAAAAAAAAAAAATAATGAGGAGGAGGAAAGAATTGAGTTATTGAAATTCTCACTTATTATGCTAAGTGATACAACAATAGAAATGAGAAATTAAGAGATGACCAGAAAGCTTAATAGTTAGGTAATAGGCAGACGGTCATCCCGCCCAACATCAAGATCACCTAAGAGAAAGGGAGATTTCGCCCTGTCTTTGGATCGTAGGTGAACCCAACCCCTTTCCTAAAATTTGTTTATCAAAAAAAAAAAAAAAAAAAAAAAAAAAAGCTTAATAGTTATGAATAAAATGTATATTATAAACTATACATCTAAAAAAAATTATTACTCTATAATTTATATTTTACGGAATAAAGTGTGAAAAACAGATAATGGAGGAATCATTCAAAAGAAAGACAGAAATCAAGTTTAGTGGAAGCAAAGAAACGAAAGGGTTCCTTTGGTGAAGGGCAGGAAAAGTAGCCTTCCATGCCAAGTATGAGAAGATTATGTAAACTTGTTTCCCCATTTTAGTGGCAAACGCAAGGTATATTATTAATAATATAGATGGCTGAAGTTATTTAAACTTTAAACTGCTTTGATTTCATCAAATGAAATGATTTTAATTTTAAGAATCTAAACCTGACATTTGACTGCGCCTTCTCTTCAAATAAAGTTTTATATGAGAGTGTAAGCGTTTTTCAACCTAGAGCGTCTTCGATCCTCGATGGAGCACTCAAGGTGCCTACCCCCACACCTAAACTTTTTTATTTAAAAAAAAAAAAAAAGCTTTATATGAGTCTGTCCTATTCATGTTGCATCCATTTTGAAAGAAAAATATTCATTCTCGGACTAGAGTGCAGCTAGTCACATAGTTTTTTTTTTTTTTTCCTTTCCTTTTTTTTTTGACGTTTCATATGTTCATCGCTTGACCAAATTCTCAGGTTCATTTACATGTTTTTCTGAAAGTAAACATAATTATTGGCAAAAAAAAAAGAGTAAACATTATTGTCCTTCAGAGGATATTGCTACCATGAATTTGATTTTTAAAATCTCGTTGATATCAGCTTATTGTGATGCAGTTAATTTAAGTTTTGATTCAAAAAAAAAATTCTTTTATGAATTTAATTGTAATTGAGTAACGATAATAATAATAATAATATTTTATTATTTTGTTTGTCCGTTTTTCAAATATAGTTTATTTGTCCCTTTAGGTAATTTAAACGAGCTTAATATACTCAAAACTAACCTCTTTTTTTCTCTTTTTACCAACAATCAAAATAACTCATGTTTTACCAAATTGAAACAATGTCAACTGCTCTTAGGGGTGGGAATAGGTTAGGCCTATCGTGCGGCCTATATCCTAAGCTTTATTTAAGTGCAGTCGACCCGACCTATTTGTTAAAAAGGTCAGGTCAAGGCCAATGTAAAGGCCTAAATATGTAAATAGGTCGCCTAGTTTGTTAAGGCGACCGACGCCTTTCGACCGGCTACTTTGTTTAAATACTAAATAAATATATTTATATTTATATTATATAAATAAAATAATATTTATTGTTTTTCATTCTTATATTATAATTTCAAGATGTATTTATATAAGTTTTAACGGCTTAAAGTATACAAAGTCTAATTATGGCCTCCAATGCCTATAATATAAGGCCTTTTTAAAGGTCTACGTTGTAAGTAGGCCTTTAAAAAGGCTTCAGGTTCGACCAGACCTTATGAAGGTTCAAGCTTGAACCTAGAAAAAGGCTCCGATTCAAGCTCGCGCCCAGGTTCGAGCCTTTTACCCCATTGCGGGTTCAGAATTTTTTATTTAGCAAAAGCTGCTTTGACCTATTTCCATGCCTAACTTTTCTAATAGAAAATGAAATTGAGCTTTTTGTTCTTGGATGATACAAAAAGAACATAAGTTATTTTCCTTTAGGCACAGAGATTTGGATTTTCCCCCTTTAATCTCATTGTGTTGTTAGTTGCATCATGCATGTATGGTACCACTCAGCATGATAAGTGGGGGAAAAAAAGTTTTCTAAATTTTCTCAAAATAATTGTCATTATAGGTTTTTGAAAATCATCACATTTTGTTAAAGATAAAATAATTCATTAGCTTTCTTAAATTGTAAACTCAACGCCAAAGTAACAATTATTTAGGTAACAAGAGTAAAATATTATTTAATTTTAACTAAATTTCTTTAAATAATTGAGAAGTCGTTAAATATTGTGAATCATTGGCCTTTACTTAGACATACCACGAGGATAAGAAGATACAATAACACACAAAGTATATTCCTAAACTTGGTTGAAGTTACAACTAAAAAGATGGTCATAAAGAAGTTACCATTACACGATAGCATTAAATAAATAAGAATACTGTTATATATGCATATTTAACAAGAATAATGTTAAAATTAATCAATCCTGATTTGGATGGAATTGAAGAGCCAATATGCATGAACTATTTGAAACCCTCTTTCGGCTGAAAGAGAAAACATCGCTAAGGATCAAAACAGTGTCCAGGTTCGCTTTGCTTCCCTGCAATCACTATCATTAATTTCAGCCATGAATTGTTCTTAACGTGTGGCTGTTGAATATATATAATTCCGGGCACGAAGGATGAGAAACCTACACATCAAAACTTGCGTAGTATCACAAGAAGTATATTCCAAACAAAAACTAAACCAACCAAGAAACGTCATAAGAATAGGATGTTGAAAACAAACTCAAATCTGCATCTCAATGATAATTTATACTAGTAACTGCGGATCTTAGAAAGAGCACCTTTTACTCATCAAACAGCAAATATAAGTTCCATGTGGATTAGGACATGACCTGGGTAAACCTTGTCGCAAAGGAAACCATGAATGGTATAACCTTGAGGATGAATGCTGCCACAACATTCCCCACACGTAACCACCATGTATTAAAAATATTAAGCCTGCTCTTTTAATAAAAAGAAATATAAACCGAATCTTAAGGAGAGTCCACCAAGCATCTTGATTTCCTTCTCCATTTTTACTTATCCTATCTGCTGTCTTTGAACTTATCCTCATATAACTGAGGCACCTGCAAACATATTTAGGATTCAATAGATCATGGGGCAAGGAAAAGATGCTAATTAGTTGTCAATATGCAGACAATATATATATATATATATAAAATCCAACCAGTCAAATGTTACCATGAAGCTAGCCGTGATCACCTTCCCAGCAAACCACCTCCCATGCAGAGACCGGTGTGCATTTATAGCAGCTTGAGTATTTTCAAATCGTAAGTAGACAAAGCCAGCAGTGTTCCTGTTTAGCATAGAAAATAAAATAAGGTAACTATGTGTATGTGCGCACGTGCAGGCGGGGCGCCACACAGATCTAGCCTTTTGGAAGGAAAAAATGAAAAGCGTGGATCACCCATTTACTCACTTGTCGATATATACATGTGTTAACGTTCCAAACTTAGAGCATTCTGCTTCAACATCTTCTTTAAAATCCAAATCAAAGTCTGGTTCCTTCTGTAGCACGTGACATGTTAGAGATATCATAGAACAGAACAAAAGTATGGCACAAAAAAATTCTTAGTATAGGTGCAATCTAACCACCTCATCTTTGGGATCAAACATATTCTTTAACAATAAGCATTCACTTGGAGCACCAATTGTATCAACAGTAGGAAATGCAGCAGTAGCAGTGGGAATTTGTAGACTTCCACCTGGAAACCCAGCTGCCGAAGGAACTGAAGCAATCGGAGAAACCAGTAGAGAACCCACAGAGGCAGCTCCCGCATGTTCTGTAGCTGGTAGGTTAAGGCCTGTGTTATTGGCAGCAGAATTACCTAGGGAACCAGTAATACTGTCCACAAAAACATATGAAGTGAGATATACTTAGATCTCAAAATTAAATTAGATAAAAACAAATAAACGGGAAGGTTCAGACAAACCCTGATCCAGTGCCACTTCGATCCAACTTCTGCATGAGTAATGCCCGAGAACATGCGTTTAGGGACTGAAAAATGTATGTAAGTCAGCTAGATCACACATTTGTATCAAAACAAGTTTCCCTTAGTCCAAAATAAACATTGGCATAACCTCCGATAATGTCACCCTTGATAACTCGGCTTTCTTGTTAATTCAGACTACTCATTTTATAACTATTTTCCCAATATTATCAAAATTACTCCATCCCCTCAAGAATTTTGCTGAAAAAAGCTTTCCCCACTATTCGACAGGTAGAACCATTGAAGCCTAAATAAAATTCAATGATATAAAGTAACTGCACTTAATTACAAATTGACCGCATTAATAAAACGTGGGTATCTTGTCATCACTTGTTAAATTTATTAGTGGAGATTCATGAATGCTTTTAAATCAAAGACCTAGTGTAAGAGATTACTCACCATGCCACCACCACCACCATCATCAAAATCACCAGTATTTCCTCCAACTTCTTGCATTCCGGTTTGATCAAGAACTGCAGATACCTATATCAGAATAAAAATGTGTAGGAATGAGGTTGAAAAGAAAAACATTAATCTACCCTGATGAGCATGAACAGGATGTCTATATTCCTGGCAATTGTATATTATGTATTGTTAGTTTACACATCAGAACGGCATTATAATCTAATAGCTTTCAAAGCCTCGATAGTGATGTTGTAAGAATTATATTAGACTATCTACCAATCTGTGCCTCGTGTAACTAAAACCTTGGTAGAGTCCGAAGACCAAGAGATACTTGGTCCCCATGGTGAAAGAACAACTGACAAAACATTTACTTTGTCAATAATTGAAAAGGCATTGAACCCAGTCAAGACTTATCTTTGTAAAGTAAATACAATATCTTAATTATGAAAATTGAAATGCATTATAAACCCAAATTATGCATCTATTATGGTTGGATCAAAAAACACAGATTAAGTTCATCCATGCTGCCAACAAGAGACTACTACGGGATTTCACTATGATTGTCTTGAATGTGGCCAAGTAAATGGGCATTTACAGATGCGAAGGTCACTCCAGGAGATAGAATTACAATTAAGGACATAAAAAACTAATGAGATATCTCAAATAGAAATGGCTAGTATAATTACGTTATTTACAATTCTAGCACTTTCAAACACTCCTAACAAATGTCGAATGCTCATTTTGTCATTTCACTAATGTAAATTCTCCAAAAGAACAATACCTTTATTATCCTGCCACCTATTTCCAGTTGTCCATTTAAGCTGTGGGCATTCCTTGCATCTTCAAGGCGTACAAACTGCATTAAACAATTGGTTCAATTAACTTAAAGTTCCAGAAGGTTTGCACACTGAAAGAAGAATCACATAAACTTATGTAGTATAGTGGCATTGGAGTCCTATCTATAATGATTGACATTATTCAGTAGCCTTTTATGGCTCAATCTGATCAGATGATCGAACTTGTCCCTCAATTCTGTGAACTGAATGCTTCTAGAGTTTGAGCAATTAAAAGCTATGTCGCTAGGAATATGGTTTACAGATGTAAATGATAGAATTAGCACATAAGAATACAGTAAGTATTAGTTATCATCGGATTCACCTGCACAAAGCCAAAACCTTTGCAGTGCCCAGTTTCATCAAGAGGCAGCTCGACCAGCTCAACCTGACCGAACGCTTCAAAAACCTAAGAATTTGATTAAGGTAAAAAATAAAATAACAATCAATTGAAGGCAGACGGGGAGCTGCAGTAATATAATAAGATTATATACATTGCATAATGCCATGAGAGCCCATTTAGGCAAAGAAACCCAAGCCAAGAGAAACAATTATGAAATGCATTCCTATATTTCCATGGATAAGTAAAAGGGGAAAAAAAAGAGCATACCCCACGAATATCAGCTTCAGTAATACTGAAATGCAAATTGCCAACATAGAGGCGTCTTGCTCCCCCAGAATAAGGGCCCAATTATGAAATGCATTCCTAGATTTCCATGGATAACTAAAAAAAAAAAGAAAAAAGAAAAAGAAAAAAAAGAGCATACCACACGAATATCAGCTTCAGTAATACTGAAATGCAAATGGCCAACATAGAGCCTTCTTGCTCCCCCAGAATAAGGGCCCATAAATCCAGTGGATGCACTAGATACAGATGTAGTAGACTGAACCAAGTTCTTTTCCGATTCTGATGGCTTCACCATCACTGTCTGGCCAAGAAGTGGTTGGCTAGAAAGTGCTATTGCATAGGGACAGACCTGACATCATAGAACTCGATATATCTGAACCAGAACACAAGTGGGATGGCATTAGAAGATAATGTATATACCAAGAAATTAATACACCAAAAAATATAAGTTAACATAGATCAAGATGATAGATCGAATGGAGTCTCTAGCTTCGCACAATCTCAGTTGAATCAAATGGGCAGTTTATTTGCAGGGATACAACATGTTTCTTCATTGATTATTATCTTCTACCAAGTGTCTATTCCGAAACATCTCTTTTCCACCCAACACGTTTTTGTCCATGAACTTGAACTTAACCTTGAAGCCAAAATCTTACTATGGTAACAGCATCGAAGTCAGTTTTTTTTTAAGGAGGTTAGATTGTTAGCATGATTTTTTAGGGTCACAAGTTAGCGTGTAATTTAAATATGACTGGTACTTCTCGGCCAAAAAAAAAAAAAAAAAAACGTGACTGTTATTTCGTCCCATGTATACATGACCACCGAAGTGAACTTCAGCCTTCAGGTTGATCTTCTGAACTGTCGTTCACTCCGGTTTTCAACTTACCAACTGTCAATTCTCTCGGAAAAGGCAAATCTAATCAAAAAGTGTTCCCAGGTGGTTTTGTTTTTTTAAATAAAAGGTCCAATTTGTCTGCTTGTGCAAAGGGACCAGTTCTGGGACAAATTTGGATCATGTTATTTATCACGAGCAGGAAAAAAAAAGATTCCTCGTGATTCATTTCAAACATTTTCCGCGGCCACCGACACAGCGAGGAACTGCCGTAGAATTGAAGAAGGCTGAAATTTGGATTCAAATTCAGTATAAGAAAATTTGCACAATTATTCGACAATACTTGCCTTACTTTTTTTTTTTTTGGCGGTGTGGAGGTTTGTGCTATGTATTTATCACCATTTTGACTTCACTCTCAAGGACCTCATTGTGAAAAACACAAAGATAGATGCCACTCTCTATGCCAGTTCGAGTTTTATACTTCCTTTTGCTTAATTATATCTTTTGTAGTGTAATTTATACTATAAAAGTCTTTCTATAATTATAAGCCGGAGGTATATTTAATATCTTGTTTATATATTATTAAAAAGGACTTCTAATTATTTCTTGTTTATATTCTATTACTAATTCATAATCATCTTTAGGTCTTCAATGACTAAAATTGAACCAACTCTCAATGTGCAGTTCAAGCTTTATATTTAATTTATATGTACTATTACTGTTCACATTTCCTTACAAGGCACGTAAATGTAAATGTGATTCTTTCGTTATATTATCTCGTTGCCTATTAGAGATTCCGCAAGCAGGAAACTTTGAACGAACGCCATCATCAATTATGTTGCATTGCGGGGCAGAAAAATAGACATTCCAATGTAGAAGTTGTGGAATAATATATATTTTTTTTTTTTTTTTTAAAAAAAAAAACTAGAGATTATGTTGGCGTAGTTCCTGCCCAATTCATATTTAACTCTCACATAGGGGAAATCACCGGATTTTCACTGCGTTTGTCTCCTGGTGGCCCGTTTTTGTGCGCACAAGCCCACTTCTCCTCTTGGCCCATTTATTAGCCCAAACCTCAGAAGGTGTAGTTATATGTTGGCATAGTTCCTGCCTAGTTCATATTTAACTCACGAATAAGGGAAATTGCCGATTTCCACCTGCGTACTTGTATCACAATATTTAACGTTTGTTCTTGACGGATGTTAAAATTAAGGAAAAAATTACAACAGTACCACCGCCTATGTTTTAACGTTTAAATTTCGTTTTTCAATGTTTTTTTTTTTTTGTTTTGAATATTTTATTATTAATTTCAATAATAATAAGATGATTATTTATTTCAATTAATAATCATCTACAAATCGTGTGAGAAGACGACTGTGCACTGTGTGTGGTTTAAAATAATATTTTCTTTTAAGGGCAAAGTGGTATTTTGTCTTATTTTTCTACTTTATTTTCTTTCAACTAAATAAAAATTTTCTTATCAACCTATTTTCTTTTCCAATACGAACCAAATGCATCAAGACAAAATATTTTGCTTTCCATTTCATTTTTTTCATTTCATTCCTTTCCATTCCTACTTTTTCTTTAATCCAAACGAGAATTGCATCCTTTTTTTCCCCATCTTTATGATGTCATGTTTCTACTTGCCCATAATTACACGGGCCTTTATACAGCCTCTTGCGGCTCCACTTTCAAAGCCCACATTCAAACAAAGTCGGCCCAAATTTTCCAGCGGGAAAACCATGTCTTCCTCCCGCCACATCTAGCTGCAGAACGCCTTTGGAGTTCCATTTCCCTTCTTTCTCTCTACTCTACTGGTGTGCTTGTTGCTTTCACCAATAGTCATGGCTTCCGATTATTGTCCGCCAAATTTCAACAACGGTTAGTATTTCTCCTCCTTCTACGTTCTCTGCAGTATTTAATTTCCGTTTGTATGCTAACGACTTTGGCCAAATTATGCAGGTCCTTCCTCTCCCGACGATTCAATTTCCAGCCCAATCGGCAACACATTATCCTCTCCTGGAGATGCTGCTCGCCACAGAGGGCGTCGGCATTCATCTACACCGTCTGCTTTCGCAACTCCTCCGTCTAATCGATCTCGATTTGCCTCCTCCAATGCTTCACCATTTCCATCGAGGTCCTGGCAGAGGGGAGGTGGACGGAGGGCGTCTATGTCCACCCTTGTTGCAGCCACGCCCAAAAATTCCATGACACTGGTGATACGGATACGGGATTTGAAACTGAAAAAAGGAAATATTGAGAGAAAAATATTGTATTCTCATTAATTGATTTTCATGTACAGTGGGTCTCTATATAAATAGAGAATGGGCTAACCAACCTAATCTAATTATTAGGATATAATTAGTTACAACAAACTAAATAAAAGGAATAACTATTTATTAAATATAACTATTTATTATTTATTACCCCCACAAGCCGAGACGTATATGTCAATCATGCCAAGTCTTGATAAGAAACCATGGAAGGGCCGAGGGTCAAGAGGTTTGGTGAAGATATCTCTAGTTGATTGGCACTACGCAGGAAGGAGTCGAATAAGCCCGGCTTGAACATTTTCTCGAACAAAATGACAATCAATTTCAAGATGCTTGGTGCGTTCATGGAAAGTGGGATTAGAGGCAATGTGCATAGCAGATTCATTATCACAGTAAAGGATAGTAGGGGATGGATGAGGAACGTGCAAGTCAGTAAGCAAGTAAAGCAACCACTGAATTTCACAAGCGACACAACCCATGGCTCTATATTCACCTCGAAGAAGAAAGAGAAACCGTTGTTTGCTTCTTGGATCGCCATGAAACAAGAGAATCACCAAGAAAAATACAATATCCAGATAAAGATCTACGGAATCGGGACAACCACCCAATCCGAATCACCGAATGCCTTCAATTGTAAAGGAGAAGATGATGGAAAAAATATACCTTTGCCTCGGACAACGTTTAATATACCGTAGAACCCGTAGAGACCGAAAATGTACATCAGTGGGAGCATGAATAAACTGACATAATTGCTGAACCACATATGAAATATCAGGCCTTGTGGTGGTAAGATATAAGAGACGACCAACTAATCGTCTATAGGGAGACACGTCTATGAGTAAGGTCCCAACATCTTGAGATAATCGAGTATGACGAGCCATAGGAGTAGAGAGTGGTTTACAACCCAAATAACCTGCATCATCAAGGATATCTAGAGCAAACTTGCGCTGATTCAAAGAGATACCGGCCGAAGAACGAGCAACCTCAAGGCCAAGGAAAAATTTGAGTTTGCCAAGATCCTTAATCTTGAATTGTGAATCCGTAAATGTTTTCATACGTTTGATCTCAATTAAATCAAGTACCAGCCTAGAATGATATCATCAACATAAACCAAAAGTGCCGTAAAGGAAGCATCATCCTTTCTAGTGAATAAGGAGTAGTCGATTTGGATTGAACATAACCACAAGATAGTAAAGCGTAAGACGCTTTAGCAAACCATTGTCGTGAGGCTTGTTTTAAACCATAAAGAGATTTCGCAATTTACAAACTAGATTGGAATGAGGAGGAGAAAAGCCGGGGAGGGAGAGACATGTAAACATCCTCATAAAGATCACCATGTAAAAAAGCATTATTGACATCTAATTGTTCAAGATGCCAATTAGAAGCAGAAGCAACAGCAAGTAATAACCTTACCGTAGTCATTTTAGCAACTGGTGAAAAAGTGTCAAAATAATCAACTCCCTCAGTTTGGGTATAGCCCTTTGCCACTAACCGGGCTTTATATCTTTCCAAAGAACCATCTGCATGAAAGCCAATGGAAGATCCACCATGGCTGGTGGAGATATTGCTAATTCAATTCGATCGAGACAGCTGATGAATCGAACTCCGACCGAGATGTATCTTAGTCTTAAACACCCACTTACAGCCAATAGGAATTTTATCCTTAGGTAATTCAGTCAAAACCCAGGTATTATTTTGCTCTAAAGCTGTAATTTCAGCCTGCATGGCTTGCTGCCACTCAGGATGTTTAACTGCTTGGCGATATGTTCTTGGTTCGGAAAGAATGGAAATGGAACAAATAAAGTGTTTATGAGAAGAAGAAATATTACCATATGATAGAACTGAAGAAAGAGGATATCTACAAAGAGCCGGACATGGAATCCGATGGTGCCGAGGTGAGTTGAGAGCAATGATAGTCACTTAGATATGTGGGGAGGTGGTGAACTCTATTGGATCTCGCGAAGAGGTTCGGAGAAACCGAAACGGAAACGGCAAGATGTAGGTGAAGAAGTAGGGGCCGACTCACTAGGAAGAGAAAGAGATGAGGCAGAGAAGGGGACCGATTAATGTGGTCGAAACAACAGGCAAAATAGAAGGAAAATAAGAATCATCGACACAAGAACATCGAATGAGTAACGTAGGCATGGAGACAGGTTGTCCAATGAAGATGAAGAATTATGATAAGGAAAGATGGATTCATAGAAAACCACATGCCTAGAAGCAAAAATTTGATGCGTACTGATGTCAAGAAGGACATAACCTTTGGTGCCATTTTTAAAACCCAGAAAAACACATTTTCGAGCGCGAGAATCAAATTTTGTTCTATGGGTGAAGAGGTACAAGCAAAACATAAGGAACCAAACACCTTAAATGTGGTATAACTGGAGATGTGTCATGAAGTAAGAAAAAGGGAGATTGATTATTTAAAACTCGGAGTAGGAAGTTGATTTATAATGTAAATAGCATGGATGACCGCATAATTCCGTAAAACAAAGGCAAATGAGACCGAAACATCAAAGCTCGAGCAACATGCAAAATATGTTGATGTTTTCGTTCCACAACACCGTTTTGCTTCGGGGTTTCAACACATGAGGTTTGATGAAAAATTCCTTTAGAAGAGTAAAAAGAATGCATTTGAAATTCAACCCCATTATCGTTCTAACAATTTTAACCTTCGTTGAAACCGATTTTCAAGTAAAACAATGAGAGATTGTAGCGCATTGCGAGCTTCAGATTTGGTTTTTAAAGGACATGCCCAAGTATAACGTGTAAAGTCATCAACAACAGTTAAAAAATAACGGTGACCATGTATTGAAGAAAGTTTGTAAGGGCCCCAAATGTCTGCATGTAAAATCTGAAGACAAGAAACAGTTTTAGAAGTACTAATGGGAAAAGGTATTTTTCTTTGTTTTGCAAAATGACATACATCACAAGCACCAGAGGAATTACATGTAATGAAAGGGAATTGTTGCTTTAAAGTGGTCAAAACATTGGAAGACAAGTGACCAAGACGAAAATGCCACAAATCAAATTTGCAAACATGTGAAACGAGAATTGACACTAGCAGCATAGGTAAGTGACTATGTAGCTTGTATAATCCTTGAGAAAAATCAGCTTGAACCAATCGTTGTCCATGTCTTTGGTTCCGTATAAGGCAACTAAAGATGAAAAAGTAAAAAAACAAGGAAGCTTGTTAGACAAGTTGAGAAACAGAGACAATGTTAAAGTGAAAATCTGGAACATAAAGGACATTTTGAAGAAGGATAAAGTCATTGAGTTTGACAAGATTACCGGATATGCTAGCAAGAATAGTAGATTTGGTGGGTAAAGTTAAACGAATGGGATTAATGTATGAGTACGAAGTGAATAAATCCAAAGAAAAACAAACATGAGTAGTAGCACCACTATCAACAATCCATTGATTAGAGGAATCAAATGTAAGAGCAAAGTGTACTTACGTGGGAATCAACATTAGGGATCAAATTAAGAGCGTAAAACGATTGACACATGGAGTAGCATCGTTTTGAGACAGAAAGAATTACTCGAACCATGAACAACAACGGTGGGCGTAGGTTGCAACAAGGGCAATCACCGATTATATTGGTCTTGACCGATAAAAGAATTAGCAGAGTAGGTGTCGAAGATAAAATTCCAGCAGATGAATAAGGGAAAGAGGTTACCACACTGTTCACAGAGGCCTTGTTGCGTGTCTTGTAACCAGGAGGAAAACCGTGCTTCTTATAGCAAGTCTCAATGGTGTGTCTCGGTTTACCACAGTAAGTGCAGACCTTCGAATTGGTAGTTGATCGTTGCTGAGGACCAGACGATGATGGATGAATCACTTAGGGTGGGTCCATACAAGTGAAACAGACACTCGGTTCAGGGATGCCAGTGAGCTCACGTTCTTGTTGAACAACCAGAGAAAAAGCCTTGTTAATGGGAGGAAGAGGATCCATAAGAAGGATCTGAGATCGGACAAGTGGAAAACCGATCACTAAGTCCCTTCAGAAAACGAATCACATAATCCTGACGGTAATATTCCTTAGAAGAGCAGGTACAATCAACAAGTGGTCGAAAATCAAGCAACTCATCCCAAATGATTTTGATCTTAGTAAAATAATCAGAAACAGACAGATCACCTTGCCTGATTTGGAAAAGCTCATCCTGTAATTCGGCCACACGAAATGCATCACCCCGATCAATCTTTCTTTCAGTCATTCCGCACGTCCACGCCCGATTAAGCCAAAGAACACTCTAACTGATTGAAGGAGAAATCGAACGAAACAGCCAAGAGATAACCATTGTATTGCATCGCTGCCACGCTGGGAACAGGGGATTAGCAGAAGACGGAATCGGCAGGGAGCCATCGACAAATTGATGTTTGTTCTTGCTTATGAGAGCAAACATCATAGCACGAGCCCAGTGATGATAGTTGGAGCCGATGAGAGGAGAGGAGACAAGCACCAGTGAGGGATTCTCATTCGGATGGAGAAAGTAACAGCTGGACGAATCTTGTGCAAGAGTCAAAGGCGGGAGAGAATAAGGATGCTTAGCAGCCATTGGGTAAATTCAAACAAGTCCAGACCAAAATCTCAGATCAAATCAACAAACCTTGCACAGATTAATCGAACAGTAACCACAGCGTGTAGATCACGGGTTGCAAAGTCAAGAGGTCAGAGTGAAAAAACCACAGATCAAACCGAGCACAGGGAAGAAGCTCGAATAGTGGCAGAGAAAAAAAGAAACGCAGAAGAAAGCTAAACTAATACCATGATACGGATACGGGATTTGAAACGAAAAAAGGAAATATTGAGAGAAAAATATTGTATTCTCATTAATTGATTTTCATGTACAAAAGGGTCTCTATATAAATAGAGAATGGGCTAACCAACCTAATCTAATTATTAGGATATAATTAGTTACAACAAACTAAATAAAAGGAATAAAATAACTATTTATTAAATAACTACCAACCTAATCTAATTACTCGGATGCTAACCAACCGATCTAATTATTAGGATATAATTAGTTACAACAAACTAAATAAAAGGAATAACTATTTATTAAATAACTATTTATTATTTATTAACTGGTTCACAACCGATGCAGGTAATGCAAACAATAGCTTGTATGTGGTAAAAGAACTAGTAATTTGATATTTGGAAGAGATTTTGTTGCTGTTTGATAAATATGCCTAATCATGAAGGAATCAGATTTGGAAGTATGTGTATGGTGCTAGTCAGCTTCTTTTGCTATTAACTTCCAATAAATATCAACGGCACAATTGAAAGGATTCTGTTGAAGAACTAAAAAATAAGCCTATAACTGGCAACTCATATTGTCTATGTGCTTTTAGACAAGTGATTCTACGGTTTTACATGTTCTAAAATTAAGAACTTAAAGAATCCCATATGTGGAATTGTTATGGCTACTCCTCATTCAAGGTTAGAGTTTAGTTCTAGTAAGTAGTAACTATGGAGCTTAATAGATCTTTCCTCCTAAATCAGTTTCACAGACAAGCAAATTGTAAGGCTCCAGGAGACACCTGATGAGATACTTGAAGGGGGAACACCTCTGGTGAAGAACTAAAAAAATAAGCCTATAAATGGCAACTCATATTGTCTATGTTCAGCAAGCTTAAAGTGTGAGGTGTTCCCCCTTCAGGTATCTCATCAGGTGTCTCCTGGAGCCTCACAATTTGCTTGTCTGTGAAACTGATTTAGGAGGAAAGATCTATCAAGCTTCATAGTTACTACTTACTAGAACTAAACTCTAACCTTGAATGAGGAGTAGCCATAACAATTCCATGTATGAGATTATTTAAGTTCTTAATTTTAGAACATGTAAAACCGTAGAATCACTTGTCTAAAAGCACATAGACAATATGAGTTGCCAGTTATAGGCTTATTTTTTTGTTCTTCAACAGAATCCTTTCAATTGTGACGCTGATATTTATTGGAAGTTAATAGCAAAAGAAGCTTACTAGCACCATACACATACTTTCAAATCTGATTCCTTCATGATTAGGCATATTTATCAATCAGCAACAAAATCTCTTCCAAATATCAAATTACTAGTTCTTTTACCAGATACAAGCAATTGGTTGCATTACCTACATCGGTTGTGAACCAGTGTCATGGAATTTTTGGGCGTGGCTGCAACAGGGGTGGACATAGACGCCCTTCGACCACCTCCCGTCTACTAGGACCTCGATGGAGATGTTGTAGCATCGGAGGAGGCAAATCGAGATTGATTAGACGGAGGACAAAGCGGTAGTAGGTCTTTGGAAAGCTAGGGGACGAGTTGAAGTCGACAAGATAATACGAAAAAGAGGGCTAGCAAGAAACACGCCGCCCGTAACAAAGAAGGGAAAAGATGGACTTTTGTAACATTATTAAAATTAAAATTTGAAATTAAAAAAAAGTAAAAAAAAATTATATATGTGTTTTTTGGGTGGCAGGTACGCTGCCACCATTTGGAAGTGGCAACGTCCTGCCACTTAATAATGGCAGAGGGAGTATTATCATTATATTATTTTAAAAAAAAACGATTACAATCCACCGCCATAATCAATTACAAATATAGGTATGTGTTGAGTGAATTAGATAGTATATGTGTGTGCGTGAGATTAAGAGGATCGGGGAGAATAGAGAGAGGCGAGGGAAGGAGGAAAAAAGGAGAAGAAAGAGAGTCTATTCGAGTTTTTAAGGTACGTTATTTATTTTATTGTATCATTTAGATAGTTAAATTAATGTCTTTCCAATAAGCTTTCTTTATGAAAGTTGATCTACTTATTTTTCTCTTTCTAAAGAAGATAATATAGTATTGATTATTGAAAATTTTTGGATTAGAATATTGGTAAAGTTTTGAGTTTTGATAATAGAAAGCTACATATATGTCAAGCATGATTAGTAAATAACTTTAACGGGGTTAGTTTTACTAAATCTTTGAACTACATGAAAAGAATTGGGATCTGAGATTTTAAATTAGATATTGATATGATTTTGAGTATGTGGAGGTTTAGATATTGTTTAATAAACTGGGATATACTTGTAAAATATAGTATTCGGTTAAAAATTGAGGAATAAATAAATTGTCATTTTTTTAAGAAAACTAAAGTGAGATAATAATTTAATTAATTGTTTAATTATGATATTAGTGAATATTTTGTTAATTCTATTGACATATAATTATATATTTATTTCTAAAGGGGACTAATTTCTCTCACGGTTAGTATTGTGTCAAGAACTTGAGGTAACCACTTTCCAATTTATCTTGTATACTTGTTGAGGTGATTATAAGTGTATACTTGAATATTTAAATGATATAAATATATTATAGTTTGTTACCTATAAAAATCTATATACGTGAGATATTTGTTTGAAGGTAAATTTTTAGTTAAGTGGGCGTAAATTGTTTATATTGTTATGATTAAAATTGTTTATTTTGTAATTATGAAAGTTATGCATGGTGTTGAATATTGAACATAACTGTGAATTTTTGATATTGAAATTGTGATATTTCACTGCATATTGAGGTGTTCTGGATTGAGATGAGATGTGATGGTAAGAGATTGATTTTATACCACGTGGTATTGCCGCCATCGAGTGCACGGTGGATGGCCGGATATTGCCCTTGGTATCATCCTAACCCTTTGGTAGGGGATTAGGGTCGTCCCTTGGGGACATGGTGACACCTTTCTATATTTGAGAGAAAGGGAGCCCATGGTCCGATATGAGTTCTGTAGCCTTTGGCCAAGCTACACCTCATCATTGGTGAGCTTGGAATAATCTCGTCGAAGAGATTAAACCTATTATGCCCATGAGTTCTGTCAGCGGTTATAAGGAGGTTATAAGGAGGGTTGAGGGAGTTACATGCATATTGAAAAATTTGAAATTATTAATTGGTTTGGTAAATTGCTCAGAATTATTGATATACGATGGAAACTTGGCCCGCTTAACTATCTTGTAATCATTCCCCGTATACTTTTTAAATTGGATATGTGGTTACTGAGTCTGTGTGACTCACCCCGTCATTTCATCATTTTTTTTCAGGCGAGAATACCAAGGGGAAGAAGGCATCCGAGACTTGATCAGAGTTATCAATCTTGTATGTCTTATTTTGTTACATGAGCATAGTTTGATGTATATTGCTAAACTTTAGGGCCTCTTTGGTACATTGCATATTTTGGTTATTCCGCTGCATACTAAACTTATGATATGAACAGTGACTGATGATATGAATTTTATTATGGAATGATTTATTTTGACTGGAATTAAGTACGTTTGGGTATAAAATAATTATTTAAATGGTAATTTAGGAAGGATGTTACAACTTTCCCATCACAACTGCTACATAACCAGCAAGAAATAGGAAAACCCCCAAGCGAATGATAGTTTATTGGGCGTAGTCTATGCGTGCATAGACATATTGTAATCCCGCAATTTATACTAATATTACTTACTTTATTTGTATAAATTGTAGGATTTCGAATATGTCTATGTACGCATAGACTACACCGATAAACTATCATTCAGCCGGGGTTTTCCTATTTCTCGTTGGTTACGTAGCAGTTGTGATGGGAAAGTCACATCTCTTCCCCTCTGTTACAAACAGCGTGTTTCTTGAAATGTCTCCAAAATTAACTTAACATAATAACTAATTAAGGGTTCATTAACAACTAAGTAATGCCCAACATTTACCAAAATATACAAAAGTAAATCAGAGTATGCAGAATGAGCCCTATCATGGCAATATACAATCATCCTACATAAACCAAAAAGACAGAAGCACTACTTTTTGCAGAAGTAACCTAAGCTTCTGGGGTTCAGGGAGCTATCACCTGAAAAATGTGGGTAACCATCAATCCAACTTATTACGAATACTAATATGTGCTAGTGAGGTGCCAAGTGGAACAATTTATATAACAAAAATATAATTTCACCAATATCCACATTACAAAGTTTTATATCATAAATTATGTATCATAAATAGGATATTAAAATTTTTCATTAACACAATTCCCAAGATACCTCCCACCAATCCAACTGAACTGCCTTATTTCCTTCGACTAGACCCATGGGCTAAGTTACATCCATGTTATTCGGTTACTCGAAAAGCTCATTTGGTCCATGTGATGAGGACCGCCAAAATCCTCGAGCACATGCCCTGACCATGGGCCTTTTCCCCCATTGAACATGTGGGGTGTCGTATGCCTTCATTGAACTAGTGGGCGGTCCTCATTGAACAAGTGGGACAATATAAAGCCAACCATCATGCATCAATGGAGGCCTCACCACGTGGTGGAATAAACTACTCCATTTCTTCCCAATTCAACCCTTTCCATAATTATCAAAATTCTCAATTCTTATACATAAATAAATAAATATGTATATATTCACAATTCAAATCATAAGGTTCCGCAAGGCAGATTTCTATTAAGATATTCATAATCATTTCACAAAATACTCACAAATAACATACTCGTACACATAACAAGTAGAAAGTGGTTACCTCTCACGAAACTAACTATTATCACATCGCTCCTAATCCAAGAGCTCAAACACACGCCAAAAATCAATCTACGACAACCAATTTACTAATCATTAATAACTCTTTAAAACTCTACGCTAATAAAAATTATGACTTATAATTTCATAAAATCCAAAGATATACAAATTATAAAAATAAATTTAAAATTGCTTGAATAAAATTAAAAATATACAAATTATAATACTAAATTTGAAATGCTTGAATAAAATTTAAAAAAAAAATATACAAATTATAAAAATAAATTTGAAATGTTTGAAATGAGCAAATTATGACGTTTAAAAAAAATAAAATAAAATAAAATAAGGGAGACCATTGTAAATATTAATTCTCCTTTTCGATTTACTATTAATTAATAACTCCCCTTTTTTTTATTAGTAATTTTCTAAATTATTCATTCCATTTTTTTTTACTAATAATAATAATAATAATTTATTCCTATTTTTAATAATAATAATATTTTTTTATTTTTTTATTTATTTATTTTATTACTATTATTATTATTATTATTATTTTACTATTTATTAGTATTTCTATTATTTATTTCATTATTATTCTACAATTAGTTTAAACCCCTAGAGGCTACTCCAAGATTAAATACGTCATCCACATTTTAAATTAGGAGTTTAAATAAATACCAATGACATAAAATACATTTTTATTATACTATATATACATATTGTAAATAATATTATAAATAAAATAATATAAGAGTGAGTTAGATCAGATCCTATTGTATAGGAATAAGTTGGATTAGATTATTATTATTTTTTTTTTGATTTCATGGTATTATGTTAATAAAATAACTTCCATTATATACATATATATATATATATATAATGATATTGTATAACATTATAAATATGTCAGCAAGGATTAATGTACATATAGATACATCTAGCATATGAATATATGTTGCAACGTATATATAATTATATCAGTAGATATATATATATATATTTTTACTTTATTTATTAATTATTATCATCATTTTTTAAAGACTATTGCTTTAACCAAAACCATTCTCTTCTCCCTTTTTTTTTTTTTTTTTTTTTTTTTTTTTGAGAAAATGACGGCAAACAAACATTAAAAACATATATACAATACAATAGATGTTTTTTTTTTTTTTTTGGTTCTAGTTCTCTAAATATATCTATAAATTCTATAGCCTTATGCATCTAACAATAACTAAAACTACACATTTATGATGGTGTGTTCCTCTCATCCTATCCCAACAGCAACGTGTATATATTTATATATACACCCCACAGTATTTTCTCACCACGTTTATATATATGTATCAGTTACAAAACCAAAAAGTTGTTTCCTTCTTTTTCTTTCCTATAAGCTACGATGGTGTGTGTGTGTATAGATTATCAAGCTATCTCTTCAGTTTTCTCATACAACGTTTTTCTTTTTATGACAGCAAAATAAGGATTTCAGATCCAAAATCTTGTGCCAGACTAAGATAGGAAACTAGAGGGAGAGAGTTTGATGGCTTACTTTGATTGCTTGTTTGAATCCCAGCTGCTCCCCGTTGAACAAAGTATCTCTGTTTGCTGATATGAAAACAGAGGAAACTTACTGTGTTTTGGGTCTCTCTCTCTCTCTCGCTCTCTCTCTCTCTATCTCTCTCGGTTTCACTGGGTTCCCTGGCCTGAATCACGGCTTTGCTCCCATCTCTTTCTACTACTCTTTGTGTTACTATGAGCAATGGTATATATAAGAGAGATTAAGGGTCCAGTCCTGGGGTTGAAAGGAAACAGACTGAGGGGTATACGACGTGCGTCTCGAGAAGCATGGTGAGGGTATGGCGTTGCTGTTTTGCGCGTGCAGTTGATTGACCGAAAGTAATTATTGAGTTCTGCTCCATCGTGTTTTACGTGATCTGGTTTCTTTCCTACGTGTTGCTTTTGAGATAAAAGATTAAATGGAGATGATGAATTGGCTTTAGGTCATTTGTTGTAGTTGGGCTGAGAGATGGAATGGGCTGATATATGAATGTAAGTAAATCTCCATTAAAAAGGGTTCTGATGTATACATATTAGCCACGCGTTGGGCTAGAGGGATTATCTGATGGTTTGGGCTGACATGAGTGTTTCTGGTGAAAGCAAAGGAATATCCAAATTTTATAATAATGAGAGAGGCATGTTTATGGTGGGATTACTAAAATTTACCCACTTAATTCTTTTTAAGGCTCTTAATTGCAATCTCTAGAATAAATATTAAAATTTACCTCTTAATTTCATTTAAGGATTTCTTCCTCAATTAAATTTCTTTAAGCCTTAAATATATAACTTCCATGATTTTAGGCATACTTTTAATATATATATATATATATATATTTTAAAAAAATATTATTTTATTATATCTTTATTTATTTATTTATTTTAATCCTAAAAAAATTAGGATATTACATTTCTTGCTAGCCCTCTTTTTTGTATTATACCTAAAATCATCCCTACGTACCCTGTTCCGCGTCGCCAACCCCAGCCCCACCACTGCTGCCGATGTCACCAACGTTGCCGCCATTGCTGCCACCTCTGTGGCTAACCTTTTCGCAGGTATTCGTGCCTTGTTTTCTTAATCTTCAGTTTATGTGTGTAACAAATGTTTGTGGTATTCTCTTATTGCCTAAGTTTTAGTATTCTACTTTGTCCATCATCTTTTGTTATGCAATCCCGAATGTAACCTTGAAAACTGTCTCTTGATGTCAATCTTATGAGGATGTTTTGATTTCAATATATGCAATACTACCCAGTTGTTTTTTCATGATCTCTCAACGTCTCCATATAATACATACTAATGTTTGCATGAGCTACCTTTTTCATACAAATCGAACGTGAAATAAAAGTGTCATGGAATTTAAAATATTCAGTGCATTATATAAATGAGTATCAAAACCAAGTGCTTATACATCGTCAAAAACTATGTAACAACATTCCAATAGTTACGTTTTAAATTTTTAAACGTTTGAACGATTTGGTTATTTAAAAAAAAAAAAATTATTTCGTTGATACATTTACAGTTTCAATTATTTATGTTGCATAAATGTTTGTGGGTTTGTTAAAAGATTGATTCATACTTATTTGAACCATTTTAAGTTTATAACATAAAGCTTTTTACTACCAATTATTTGGAAAACGTAGATATTATTATAACCTGATTAATTTTTTTTTTTTTTGGTTGCCCATCCGCATCCGCAGCTTCGCCCGACTAATTCGAATCCGACCGGGTCACGCACCTGGCTATAGTGGGTGAGTCTCCCAGCGGGGCTTTTTGCATTCACAAGACTCGAACTCGAGACCTTGCTTAAGCGACACAAGCCGCTTACCACTGGTGCCAACCCCCGTTGGTTATAACCTTAATTTTAAAGTGTAAGGATTTAAGGATTTAATAGTTGTTGCATTATTGATTTAATATAGTTCCCTTTAATAAATTCATTAGGTTATGTAAATTAGTACCAAAACCAAGAGCTTATGCATCATCAAACACCGTGTACCAACATTCCATTAGTTGCGTTATATTTTTTCAATTTTTGAAAGATTTTTGTTGACACATTTATGTTGGAATATTATTAATTTGTAATTAATATTCCGTTTTTTTCCTAATAATGGCCCACATTATTGCCGGTTTTGTAACCCAATTAATATTGTAACGGCCCAATTTATTATGCAATAATGCACAATAAGTGCGTATTGAATACGTTTCAATACGTTTCCTTTTAGCTGTGATGGCGGAGGGGAGACGTACGGTACACGCTGCAGTGCATGCGGGTCCCCCGAACCTACGACCTTGAGGAAGCACACCATCTGCAGATTCAGAGAGAAGGCTCAGAAGGACAAAGACTCAGATCGGAGTTTGTTCCTGCTTGCTGGCTTGGATTTGTTCCTGTTTAGAGACTCGAAATCCGTCCCTGCTTGCTTCTGGAGACTAATCGATGGCGGGAGGTATTTGTGATCTTTACTTCTTTTTTCCGCATTGATCTAGATGTTAATGTGTGTTTAACATGTCTAGATCGCTTAGTATTCTAACATTTGGTATCGGAGCAGTTCATATACCTCTCGCCTTGATTTTTTCGGATTGAGTCTCGGTTTGATTTTTCATGAAAATGAAATGAGTTTAACCGGGTTTTCAAAATTTCTCTCGCGTTTGTTCTCTCGGAATCTTCCTTTTGATATGAGATTTTTCGATGAATTTTCTCGAGAACATAACATATGTATATGTTTCAATTAGTTTCGAAAATAATGTTTCGATTTCATTTCTTAGGCTTGAACGCTTTTGTTGGAGGAGTGTGAGAATAGATTGTGTTTTTTTATTTTGCTTTGGAATTTGAATTTTTGTTTCGATCCGGCTTCCACGTTCATTCTTTCAACTGGGTTTTCTATTGTTTGGAATCAATATGTGTTAAATGATTCTTTGTGTTGAGATCTCAAAATTGAATTGAATGGAGATGAAACAAGAATGTTTTCGGAGGACCTGAGAAACAATTTCCTATGTTTAGATTCACAATCGATTGTTTAGCCTTGGTAAAATGATGAGTTTTAATTTCTGGATCTGGATATTTTTTCCTTCAATTCAATCCGTTGGGTTACGAGTTTGTACATGAATCTGTCATGTGGATCTTCGTTAATGGAGCTATAAAGCGTGTCGGTCCTTCATCGTTGAAAACAAATTTCGGAAGAACATGATTTCATTTTGATTTTAAAAAAAAATCAAACTTTTGCTTCGATTTCGAATGATTTTTGGTTAAATTGTGCGTCCATTTCGTTCATGATTGTTTTTCCGTTGAAATCGCGTTAAAATCGTCGGATTTTGAGCCCTCCGATCGCGAAATGTCGCCTCGAAATCGCGGGTCACGCAAAGAAGTTACCGGTTAATCCCGGTCGCGGGTCGGGTAGGGTTTTCAAAAACGGGTAGGGAAGACACCGGAACGACGACGTTTAGGGGCCCGAGTGAAACTGCGTTTCACTTATGCGGGAGACGGGCCGACGCGTTGGGCCGAGGTCGTTTTGGGCCGACGCGTTTTGGTCTTGAACAAAAACAAAAAAAAAAAAAAAGAGGAGGAAATTTTGGAAAAACGCTGAAAGGGTCTCATCGGGATTCGAACCCCGACGCGTTAGCGCGCGTGAGCGCCTTAAGGGCTGGTCCCATGCCACCCGAGCCACGCGCTCTC
The DNA here is from genome assembly GCA_019022655.1 of Acacia acuminata. Classification (NCBI taxonomy): domain Eukaryota; kingdom Viridiplantae; phylum Streptophyta; class Magnoliopsida; order Fabales; family Fabaceae; genus Acacia; species Acacia acuminata. The sequence continues at coordinate 2,984,707 of JAFJYI010000061.1, forward strand.
TTTGGTTTAATGGTGTGCATTAATTAAATATAAATGAATTTTAATTTTGAAAGTTAAATTTTCAAAATTGCTCACGTGGATTCGAACCCAAGACCCTTGGTCGCGTGGGAGCCTTAAGGGCAAGGCATGCGCACCGAGCCACGTGCTCCCTTGTGCTCAGCTCTCAGTATTTATTTAATTTAAGTGATTTTTTTTTTGGTTATTTGAAATTTAAATTTTCAACAACTGCATTATAAATATGTAATTTTATTTAAAGTTTGGATTCATGTGATTTAAGTTATATGTTCTATTTTGGGCATGGATTAATTATTATTTAATTAAACATGCAATATTTATTTGAATATCATATAAAACATGAATATCCAAATTTTATTTTAATATTGCTTATAATTTCTTGCGATATTAAATATTAATGTTAAGTGATCTATATGTTTTAATTAATTGGAGAGTAGCCACAAGATCTTTAATTAGTTGAAATTATATATTGATTTTCATGATCATATAGTGACATTAGTTGTAATAGATCATATGTAATATAATAAAATTTTATCCCACAGGAAATTTTTATTATATGTTTTGTATGATTAATTAGGATAAAATATCAAATTGTATTCTCAACTTACCCACAGGTGTTAAGAATAGGGCAACAATTTGGTAGTTTTATCATACGGTTATGTATAAATCTAATTGAATTAGAACTTTAGCCACAAAAAGTTGTATGTCGGTAGATTTATGAATTTCAAAGCATGATTTACATTGGTAAAACATGATTTAGTTTATTAGTCTCAATTCCGATTTTTTAAGCATGTATTTCTTAATTATGCAAGAAACAACCTCGCGAATTTCTCCGATATGAAAAACGATATTCCCGACGAGGGGTGATAACTATAAGGTATGGAGAGAAAGAGTTCTTCTCCAATTAGGGTGGATGGACGTTGATTATGCTATAAGGAAAGACGAACCACCTTCCATTACTTTAACCAAAGACTCGTAGATCAGGTTGATCTTTATGAAAAGTGGGGAGCGATCTAATCGCCTCTCGTAATGTTCATAAAGACTCATATCTCTCGCTGGCATTCGTGGTTCTCGAACAAAGATGACAAAATTAAGCCTCTTCGAAGGCGATCGATGATCAATTTCAGACTTCGTGCAAGGCACTTGCCAAAGACCCTAATTATGAAGTTTTCATCCCTAAGACTTACTACAGTGAAAGGTGTGCGTGAGCACATCATGCAAATGAGGGACATTGCAGCTCAACTAAAGCAACTTGAGGTTGACATGTCTGACTCTTTTCTTGTGCACTACATTCTGAACACTCTTCCACAGTCATATGGGCCCTTTAAGATATCCTATAACACACATAAGGATAAATGGTCAATTAATGAACTTTTGACCATGTGTGTTCAGGAGGAGGGAAGGTTGAAAATGGAAATGGGAGAGAGTTCACTTATGACGACTGAGAAAAAGGGTCAGACTCAAGCCAAAAAGAAGGGGAAGGGTAAACAACAAACCCAAGCCGGAAAACCCCAAGGTGGAATTAAGAAGGAATCCAAGTGTTTCTTCCGTAAAAAGAAGGGACACATGAAGAAGGATCGCTCTAAATTCCAAAAGTGGCTTGAGAAGAAAGGTATGTCGAGTCTCACTTGTCTCTGTTATGAATCTAATATGGTTGATGACATTAATGGCACATGGTGGATTGATTTCGGGTTCTACAATCCATGTTTCGAATACCTTGCGGGTGGTATGCAAAACCTAAGGAAGCCATTGGGAAGTGAACAATTCATCTACTCGGGTGGAAGGATTCGTTCGCATGTGGAGGCTGTAGGGACTTGCGTTTAGTTCTAAGTAGTGGCTACGTTTTAAATTTGGAAAAGACATTTTATGTTCCAAGTTTCACTAGGAACTTAATTTCGTATCAAGACTTGTACTTTTGGATTATTCCTTTATGTTTTATGAGACATCTTTGGATCTGTTTTATAAATCAAATAAAGTTGGGAATGGTACATTGTCTAACGGTCTTTTTCTTATTTACTTACAACATGATACTACTTATGATGCCATGCATGTTTTCGTTGGTTCGAAACGTAGTGTTATGAATGAGAATTCCTCTACGTTGTGGCACCTGGGAGATTGGGACATATCTCCATTCGAGAATTGAAAGATTGGTGAAGGAAGGGGTACTTTAGTACTGGACTTTATCGATTTTGAGACTTGTGTAGACCGCATAAAGGGAAAGCGACTAACAAGTCAAAGAAAGGTGCTAAGAGGAGTACCGAATTGTTAGAAATCATACATACAGACATTTGTCCCGAAATGGACGCGTATGGTCGAAATACTTCATCTCCTTTATTGATGATTACTCACGATATATGTATCTCTACATGCTTCATAACAAGCACGAAGCATTGGATGCCTTTAAGGTATTCAAATCGAGGTGGAGAAACAATGTGGTAAACAAATTAAGATCGTGAGATCGATAGAGGTGGTGAATATTATGGTAGATACACCGAAGATGGACAAGCACTGGTCCATTTGCGAAGTTTCTTCAAGAACATGGGATTGTTGCCCAATACACCATGCCTGGTTCTCCGACATGTAATGGCGTAGCGAAAGAAGAAACCGAACATTATTGGACATGGTGAGAAGTATGCTTAGTAGCTCTAAGCTACCTAAGTCCTTGTGGGTTGATGCACTTAAGACGGCCGTGTACATATTAAACGGGTTCCCACCAAGGCCGTCTCAAAGACGCCATTTGAGTTATTCAAGGGTTGGAAACCGAGTTTGCGACATGTACGCGTTTGGGGATGCCCGTCGAAGTCGAATCTATAACCCACAAGAAAAGAAGCTGGACCCAAGGACCATTAGTGGATATTTCATTGGATATGCCGAGAGGTCTAAAGGGTATGGTGTTTTACCGTCCATCTCATACCACTAGGTTTGTGGAATCAAGGAATGCTAAATTTCTTGAGAATGACTTGATTAGTGGGAGCGATCAATTCGAAAACCTAGTTTTCGAAGAAGATCATTTAGATTGCCAACCTTCTACTTCAGGACTTAGATTGGTTGTTGACAATGCTCCTTCACTCAACCGAGTGTTGTACAACCAAGTCATACAAGATCCACAAACGGTCGATATTGATCCAAAGAGATCAAGTTGTTGATGAGGAACAACAAGAAATTGTTGAACAACCAAAGGTTGAACAACAAGTTCCTCAAGAAGATAATGAAACAACATTGAGGAGATCTACTAGACCAAGAAGACCGCCTATACCTAGTGAATACATTGTGTATTTGCAAGAATCGACTATAATATAGGAGCTGAAAATGATCCCGCAACGTTTTCACAAGCAATGAACTCGTAGAGATTCAAGTATCATGGTATGATGCTATGAAGGATGAGATGAATTCTATGGCATCCAATAAAGTCCGGGATCTTGTTAAGTTGCCCGATGGTGCGAAGGCCATTGGATGTAAATGGATCTTCAAAACAAAAAGAGATTCATTAGGCAACCTTGACAGACATAAAGCAAGACTCGTAGCCAAAGGATTCACTCGAGAGAAGGAATCGATTACAAGGAGACATTTTCTCCCGTATCTAAGAAAGATTCTCTTCGCATCATTCTAGCATTAGTTGCACATTTTGATTTGGAGTTGCAACAAATGGATGTGAAAACGGCTTTTCTCAATGGAGAACTAGAGGAAGAGGTTTACATGAAACAACCCGAAGGATTTTCCTCTAGTGATGGTGAGCATTTGGTATGCAAGCTCGTAAAATCCATATATGGATTGAAACAAGCATCCGCAAGAATGGTATTTAAAATTTCATGACGTTATCTCTTCTTTTGGTTTTGTGGAGAACATTATGGATGAATGTATATACCAGAAGGTCAGTGGGAGTAAGATTTGTTTTCTAATTCTATATGTGGATGATATTTTGCTTGCAACCAATGACAATGGCTTATTGTATGAAGTAAAACAATTCCTCTCTAAAAGCTTTGATATGAAGGATATGGGAGATGCATCTTATGTCATTGGCATTAAGATACAAAGAGACAGACGTAGAGGTGTTCTAGGTTTGTCTCAAGAGACCTATATCAACAAAGTTTTAGAAAGATTTCGGATGAGGCATTGTTCACAAAGCGGCTCCCATTGTGAAAGGTGACAGTTCAATCGAATCGGTGTCCAAAGAATGATTTTGAGAGGGAACAAATGAAAAACATCCCTTATGCTTCAGTTGGGAAGCCTTATGTATGCTCAGTGCATAACGGACGACATTGCTTTTGCCGTTGGAATGTTAGGGAGATATCGAGTAATCCGGTATGGACCACTCGGAAAGTCTGTTAAGAAGGTGTTGAGATACCTTCAAGGGACTAAGGATTACGTGCTTAAGTACAAACGGATCGACAATCTAGAAGTGATCGGTTATTCCGACTCGAGACTATACGTCGGTCGCATTGACTCAAGGAAATCCACCACGGATACATTTTTATGCTAGCCAGAATTGGAGCCGTGTCATGGAGTAGCAAGAAGCGTCTTTGATTGCTACTTCTACGATGGAAGCCGAGTTCGTGTCATGTTTTGAGGCTACTCAAATGGTGTATGGATGAAGGGTTTCATTTCGGGCTTAGAATCATGGATTCCATTTCTAGGCCGTTAAAGATATATTGTGACAATTACGCTGCTTGTCTTTATGGCTAAGAACAACAAAAGTGGTAGTCGAAGCAAGCATATCGACATCAAGTATCTAGCCATAAGAGAACGTGTTAAGAATGAAACGGTGGTCATCGAACACATCAAAGACCGAATTGATGATTCGATCCTTTAACTAAAGGCATGCCTCCGATGAAGTTTATGGATCATGTGGAAAGAATGGGAATTAGTGCCTTTCTTTGAATTTCATTTTGAATGATTTTCTTTCGTTGTAAGAACGTTGTTATTTTATGGAACCCTATTTGCGATGTTTTTCTCATTTTAGTTTGTGTACACATTTATTTGTTTAATTTGAGAAACATCATTGAGTTTGGACCAAGAATAAACGTAGGGTTTATTCATTAAGTTACTTGGGCTTGGGAAACACGATGTATCGTGATACATGGAAGATATTACTCGCTTTAAGAGGACCTATCGCTATGATCCATGCATTTTGTTTCTCGAGGTATATCTTCAAGTATGTGGACCAAGTGGGAGAATGTTGGAATATTATTAATTTGTAATTAATATTCCGTTTTTTTCCTAATAATGGCCCACATTATTGCCGGTTTTGTAACCGACAATTAATATTGTAACGGCCCAATTTATTATGCAATAATGCACAATAAGTGCGTATTGAATACGTTTCAATACGTTTCCTTTTAGCTCGTGATGGCCGGAGGGGAGACGTACGGTATCTTTGCGGTGCCTGGTCCCCCGAACCTACTCGACCTTGAGGAAGCACACCATCTGCAGATTCGAGAGAAGGCTCGGAAGGACAAAGACTCGGATCGGAGTTTGTTCCCCTTTCGCCGGCTTGGATTTGTTCCTGTTTAGAGACTCGAAATCCGTCCCTGCTTGCTTCTGGAGACTAATCGATGGCGGGAGGTATTTGTGATCTTTACTTCTTTTTCCGCATTGATCTAGATGTTAATGTGTGTTTAACATGTCTAGATCGCTTAGTTTTCTAACAATTTACGGTTTCAATTATAGAACTTTCGTAAATGTTGTTTGTTTGTTACAAAATTAAGTCATACTTATTTTGACCATTTTGAATTTTAAAAATCAAGCTTTTTACTCCCAATATTTTGGAAATGTATATATTATTATAACCTGGTTAGTATTTAAGTGTAAACATTTAATAGTTGTTGCATTTCTTGATCATGCAATCACCAAACTTTGAGTTTCCAAAATTTGCCAGTCCTTTGTCTTATCTTTTGATAACTATTAAGATTTTGTATCATTAACATTTGTATGTTACATGGATCTTAACCCTGCTTTCATCAACATCATCCATTTATACGTTAATAAACATCAGGGGAAGAAGCCTAATAATAAGCAAATGTAGCACTGGAATTACCATCAATTATTACTTAATTTAAGACAGTGAAGTTAAAAGATAACCAGAAAGCTTAATATTTTATAAAAATTAATACTCTATAAGCAAATGGAGCACCGGAATTATTACTTTTTTGTTCCTTTAGGTAATTTAAACGACCTTAATATACTCAAAATTAACCGTTTTTTTTTTTTACCAACAATCAAAATAACTCATGTTTTACCAAATTGAAACAACCTCAACTGCTCTGATAGAAAATTAAGTTGACTTGAATGATGCAAAATGAGAATATGAGTTATTTTCCTTTAGGTACATAGATTTGGATTGTTTTTCCCCTTTTAATCTCATTGTGTTTCATGTTGGTACCACTCAGCATGAGTAGTGGGAAAAAAAAATTTTCAAAATAATTGTCTTTTTTTTTTCAAAATAATTGTCATTTTATTAGCTTTCTTAAATTGTAAACTCAACCCCAAAGTAACAATTATTTTGGTATCAAAGGAGTAAAATATTAGATAAATTTTAAAATATGATTTAATTTTAACTAAATTTCTTTAGATAATTGAGAAGTCGTTAAATATTGTGAATCATTGACCTTTACTTAGACATATCACGAGGATAAGAAGATACAATAAGACACAAAAGTATATTCCTAAACTTGGTTAAGTTACAAATAAAAAGATGGTCATAAAGCAGTTACCATTACACGATAGCATTAAATAAATAAGAATGCTGTTATATTTGCATGTTCAATAAAAATAATGTTAAAATTAATCAATGCTGATTTGGATAGAATTGAATGAAGAGCCAATATGCATGAACTATTTGACCCCCTCTTTTGGCTGAAAGAGAAACATCGTTAAGGATCAAAGCAGTGTCCAGGTTCGCATTGCTTCCCTGCAATGACTATCATTAATTTCAGCCATGAATTCTTCTTAACGTGTGGTTGTTGAATATATAATTTCATGACATGAAGGATGAGAAACCTACACATCAAAACTTGCGTAGTATCACAACAAGTATATTCCAAACAAAAACAAACCAACCAAGAAACGTCATAAGAATAGGAAGTTGAACCCAAACTCAAATCTGCATCTCAATGATAATCTATGCTAGTAACTCCGGATCTTAGAAAGAGCACCTTTTACTAATCAAACACCAAATAAAAGTTCCATGTGGATTTGGACATGACCTGGGTAAATCTTGTCACAAAGGAAACCATGAATGGTATAACCTTGACGATGAATGCTGCCACAACATTCCCCACACGTAACCACCATGTAATTAAAAATACTAAGCCTGCTCTTTTAATAAAAAGAAATATAAACCGAATCTTGGGGAGAATTCACCAAGCATCTTGATTTCCTTCTCCATTTTTAATTATCCTATCTGCTGTCTTTGAACTTATCCTCATATAACTGAGGCACCTGCAAACATATTTAGGATTCAACAGACCATGGGGCACGGAAAAGATGCTAATTCGTTGTCAATATGCAGACCAAAAAAAAAAATCCAACCAGTCAAACGTTACCATGAAGCTAGCAGTGATCATCTTCCCAGCAAACCACCTCCCATGCAGAGACCGCTGTGCGTTTATAGCAGCTTTAGTATTTTCAAATCGTAAGTAGACAAAGCCAGCAGTGTTCCTGCTTAGCATAGAAAATAAAATAATAAAATAAGGTAACTATGTGTATGTGAGTATGTGCAGGCGGGGCGCCACACAATTCTAGCCTTTTGAAAGGAAAAAATGAAAAGCGTGGATCACCCATTTACTCACTTGTCGACATATGCATGTGTTAACGTTCCAAACTTAGAGCATTCTGCTTCAACATCATCTTTAATATCCAAATCAAAGTCTGGTTCCTTCTGTAGCATGTGACATGTTAGAGATATCCTAGAACAGAACAAAAGTAAGGCACACAAAAATTCTTAGTATAGGTGCAATCTAACCACCTCATCTTTGGGATCAAACATATTCTTTAACAATAAGCATTCACTTGGAGCACCAATTGTATCAATAGTAGGAAATGTAGCGGCAGCAGTGGGAACTTGTAGACTTCCACCTGGAAACCCAGCTGCCGAAGGAACTGAAGCAATCGGAGAAACCAGTAGAGAACCCACAGAGGCAGCTCCCGCATGTTCTGTAGCTGGTAGGTTAAGGCCTGTGTTATTGGCAGCAGAATTACCTAGGGAACCAGTAATTCTGTCCACAAAAACATATGAAGTGAGATATACTTAGATCTCAAAATTAAATTAGATAAAAACAAATAAACGGGAAGGTTCAGACAAACCCTGATCCAGTGCCACTACGATCCAACTTCTGCATGAGTAATGCCCGAGAACATGCGTTTAGGGACTGAAAAATGCATGTAAGTCAGGTACATCACACATTTGTATCAAAACAAGTTTCCCTTAGTCCAAAATATACATTGGCAAAACCTCCGATAATGTCACCCATGATAACTCGGCTTTCTTGTTAATTCAAACTACTCATTTTATAACTCTTTTCCCAATATTATCAAAATTACCCCATCCCTTCAAGAATTTTGCTGAAATAAGCTTTCCCCACTATTCGACAGGTAGAACCATTGAAGCCTAAATAAAATACAATGATATAAAGTAACTGCACTTAATTACAAAATGGCCACATTAATAAAACGTGGGTATCTAGTCATCACCTGTTCAATTTATTAGTGGAGATTCATGAATGCTTTTAAATCAAAGACCTAGTTTTAGTGAAATATATTTTTTGAAACACAACAGGGTTAGTAATATACTCAAGTAAGAGATTACTCACCATGCCGCCACCATCATCATCCTCAAAATCACCAGTATTTCCTCCAACTTCTTGCATTCCGGTTTGATCAAGAACTGCAGATACCTATATCAGAAATAGTAGGAATGAGGTTGGAAAAAAAAACATTAATCTATCCTGATGAGCACGAACAGGATGTATATTTTCCTGGCAATTGTATATTATGTATTGTTAGTTTACACATCAGAACGGCATTATAATCTCATAGCTTTCAAAGCCTCCATAGTGATGTTGTAAGAATTATATTAGATCTGTGCCTCATGTAACTAGAGCCTTGGTAGATTCCGAAGACCAAGAGATACTTGGTCCCCATGGTGAAAGAACAACTGACAAAACATTTACTTTGTTAATAATTGGAAAGGCATTGAACCCAGTCAAGACTTATCTTTGTAAATTAAATATAATATCTTAATTATGAAAATTGAAATGCATTATACCCCCAAATTATGCATCTAATATGGTTGGATAAAAAAATACAGAATAAGTTCATCCATGTTGCCAACAAGAGACTAAGGGGTTTCACTATGATTGTCTTCAATGTGGCCAAGTAAATGGGCATTTATAGATGCTGAGGTCACTCCAGGAGATAGAATTACAATAAAGGACATAAAAAACTAATGAGATATCTCAAATAGAAATGGCTAGTATAATTACGTTGTTTACAATTCTAGCTCTTTCAAACACTCCTAACAAATGTCGAATGCTCATTTTGACATATGTAAATTCTCCAAAGAACAATACCTTTATTGTCCTGCCACCAATTTCCAGTTGTCCATTTAAGCTCTGGGCATTCCTTGCATCTTCAAGGCGTACAAACTGCATTAAACAATTGGTTCAATTAACTTAAAGTTCCAGAAGGTTTGCACACTGCAAGAAGAATCACATAAACTTATGTAGTATAATGGCATTGGAGTCCTATCTATAATGATTGACTTATTCAATAGCCTTTTATGGTTCAATCTGATCAGATGATAGAACTTGTCCCTCAATTCTGTGAACTGAATGTTTACTTCTAGAGTTTGAGCAATTAAAAGCTATGTTGCTAGGAATATGGTTTATAGATGTCAGTGATAGAATTAGCACATAACAATACAGTAATCATTAGTTATCATCAGATTCACCTGCACAAAGCCAAAACCTTTGCAGTGCCCAGATTCATCAAGAGGCAGCTGGACCAGCTCAACCTGACCGAATGCTTCAAAAACCTAAGAATTTGATTAAGGTACAAAATAAAATAACAATCAATTGAAGGCAGACGGGGAGCTGCAGTAATATAATAAGATCATCTACATTGCATAATTCCATGAGAGCCCCTTTAGGCAAAGAAACCCAAGCCAAGAGAAACAATTATGAAATGCATTCCTAGATTTCCACGGATAAGTAAAAGAAGAAGGGGGGCAAAAAAAAGAGCATACCCCACGAATATCAGCTTCAGTAATACTGAAATGCAAATTGCCAACATAGAGCCTTCTTGCTCCCCCAGAATAAGGGCCCAATTATGAAATGCATTCCTAGATTTCCATGGATAAGTAAAAGAAAAAGAGCATACCACACGAATATCAGCTTCAGTAATACTGAAATGCAAATTGCCAACATAGAGCCTTCTTGCTCCCCCAGAATAAGGGCCCATAAATCCAGTGGATTCACTAGATACAGATGTAGTAGACTGAACCAAGTTCTTTTCCGCTTCTGATGGCTTCACCATCACTGGTTGGCCAAGAAGTGGTTGGCTAGAAAGTGCTATTGCCATAGGGACAGACATGACATCATAGAACTCAATATACCTGAACCAGAACACGAGGGATGGCATTAAAATTTAGAAGACAATGTATATACTAAGAAATCAATAAACCAAAACAATATAAGTTAACATAGACCAAGATTATAGATCGAATGGAGTCTCTAGCTTTGCACAATCTCAGTTGAATCAAATGGGCAGTTTATTTGCAGGGATACAACATGTTTTTCATGTATTATTATCTTCTACTAAGTGTCTATTCCGAACATCTCTTTTCCACCCAACCCATTTTCGTCCATGAATTTGAACTTAACCTTGAAGCCAAAATTTTACTATGGTAAAAGCATCAAAGTCAGTTTTTTTTTTTTTTTTGGATAAAAGCATCAAAGTCAGTTTAAACAAAAAGAAGACATAATGGAGAGCAGAATCAAATTGATCAAGCGCAAGCAACTCAGCATAGTTATGCAATGCCTACCCAACACCCTTAGATCGACGGGAATTGCGGTCCATTATCAGGCGAACATCTCGCACCTGAAAATATTTAAAGACTAAATAAATAACTTGGACAAAAGCAGACATTTAATCCCACAAGCAAATGAGACATCAGCGTTATTAACAGCTGAAAATATTGCATTTCTTCTAATTAGTTTTTTGCTAATAAATCAAATAATGAAATAAATGCATTGACATCTTTAGAGCTATGTATATATATATATCATGTAGCACTCACACTCCTTAAAAGAAATGAGGAGCTGTTGGATTTAAAGGTCAACAGGAAACAGATCCCTTTTCTATATATTATTCCATCCCTCAATATACTTTCAAATATTAGATTCCATGGTTAACGTCAAATTGTCAACAACAAAACAAAAGAAAAGAAAACTCTGATGCTAACAAAGTAAGTAAAAGGAATATTACCTTGCCAGCCCTTGAGAAGAACTCGTATACATCTCTTTCATCTGCCTTCAGAGAAATCTGATATGACATGACAAATTAGATTTGACATACAATGAACAAGATCATGCAATCGCACCAATATAATGCCTTCCAACATATTTATAGTACCTGATAAGCAAACACAGTCCTCTGATCCCGTTCAGGGTCAGCCTCAGGTTCTGCTGCGTCTTCCTTTTTCTCTTTATGTCGCCTGTGGCATAACAGAAGCACATATTTATGACTCAAGTTAGGTTACTGGCAACTTCTTCAAAGCATTTCAGATGAAAATGAGGCAAGGCATAACATCTACTGCATGTTGCATCCACCTTGGGAGCTTTTTTCCTTTTGTTTTCTTTTAGGTGCTCAGTTCCATAAATCATAGGCCTTAGGAGAACAACAAAGTTAACGCAAATGCCACAAGTGACAAATTTGAATTTTTAAGAATTTGTTCTAGGGCCCAAAATTTAGCAAGACCTGGAGAATGTGGGAGATGCTAATCAAGGGAAAGAAAGTCATCCCATTGCCAGTAAAGCAGGATTTTTCTATCTTCTATAAATAAATAAATAAATTAAAAGCCTATAGGGACACAGCACTACCAAGTTGAATTGAAACAAAAAAACTAATTACATTAAGTTGAAATCCGTTAAAAGCTTATATATATGATAAGAGAAACACAAGCATGAACATTAATGTTGGTTTTATACAAAATGGCTGAGTTTAGTTTAAAAGTCACTAGTGACATGATCAATTTGAAGGAAAGAAATGGGAGAAAAAAGATAGTAGGAGTACACAATGGGAACAAAGAAAGCCATTCACATGATGGAGAAAGCACTTCAAGCCCAGATTATTCAAATTAAAAGATCTGCATTTAGCAGATTAATTCAAATTCAAGGTGCCAGAGATTTTAATGAGAAAATTTTATATTACAAGAGAGTGGCCAACGCTAGCCATAAATAACAGAAATAGATAGATCTCTTCCGATTGTTACAAAAGTCATTGACTCAGACTGCGAAAAGGAGAGTAAGAGGCACTGTTTGGAAAACCTTCAAAATTCTTGCAATTTTACAATTAATTGCCCATCACTCCCTCACCAACATTCTGCAACAGAATAAATGCAATAAGGCAATTGTGCTCAAAGTTGAAAACAAATAACATGACAATATCATGTCTGTTACAAAATATCCAAATCCCCCCAATCCTGCAATGCATGCTTTCAGATACACCCCGGAAAGGAGAAACTTTGAAACCCATGATCTGAGGTTATGTGCCTGGCCCAATTGCCAGAAAGACCATCTGAGGATTGCTCTACCACATCTGCGAGTTCCCAGAATCTAATGTTCAATATTCAGAAGCTTTAAGACTATTAAACTGCACAATTAATTATATGCAATCAAGAAACCATTATTCTCAAATTTAGTTTTGATACTATGATCTACATATCCTGTTAAGCAATCAAACAGTGATTCTCACAATAGAGATGAAAGATTGAAAGGTAAGGAGTGAACACGGATATAAAATTAAGCAACAAAGCTAATAATGAACTGGCATCATATCAGGCTCGAAAGAGATTAATAGTCCTCTTCAAAATGAGAACAGTAGGGGGACTGCACTCTACTAAGCCAAGAGGATAACTTAGTTACTTGAATTAGACATGTGAATTTATCCTTATATTTTTACAGCACCACCTTAACCTTAGTATTTCATTTACTTGACAATTGGTTCAAACATGGTTCATGATCAGGTCAGAAGTCTCCAGAGGCCTTTCAAGTTTGCCAAGTGGCATGCAGAAATCATTATAATAATCAACAACATAAAAGCAGTCACCTAGTTTTGAATTGAAAATCTGAGACATTTGATACGATAACTTAGATGGCATCTTCATCAAGAAAAGGTTCAACTTCACAAATGAAGGGATTCAGAAGAATCACTGTAGCACAGATAACGGTTGCCTCACTGTTAATAAGCCCAGCCTTAGGAATCACACTACCAACTAGGTACAGGCAATTAATTTAAGCATATCGTATTAAAAAAATGACAATGAAGATGACAGGAAAAGAAGAGCATATTAGAAGCAAATGAAGGAAGGAGACTATAAAGAAAGAACTTCTCAAAGAAAGAGGATACTGATGACTAAAGGGGACCCATCAAATACCTAAAGCTATGTAAGTATGAAATGACCCAAACAAAGAACACCTATCATATTCATAACTCTAGCGGTCTCCAGCAGATTTCCAAGCACAGAATGCATGTAGCCGTAGGACATCAAATATGGATAATTTATAAGCTAACAACTACCTGGGACTGACACTACATACAACTGCATTCTAAAAATTCCAATTATAAGGCAATTTTAAATTGAACAGTCCTCCACTGATCCACAGTAGATGAAATAATTCCAGAAATATACAAAATCTATTATGGCCAAAGAATCATCAGCATAATTGTATTTACACTTAATAACACAAAAGTACCTGATATCTCTATCCCACTCCCTTGATTCTCTCCCCCTTTCTCTGTCTCTGCAATCCTTGTCCCGGCTTCTTTCTCTGTCTCTATAGTCTCTGTCATGACTCCTCTCTCTATCTCTTTCAGATATACTTCTGCTTCGCCGTGAGTGGTCCCTCTCCATTTCTCTTTCACCCTCACTTCCCCGGTCTCTTTTGCCTCTTTCTCGGTCACGGTCATGTTCTCGGTGTCTGTCTCTAACTCTACTATGCTTCTCCTCCTTGTCTACATCTCTGGATGATGAACGATGCCGAGATGACCCTCTTACTTTGTGATTGTCATAACCATGAGGATCATCTCCAGATTTTAACTTCTTGGAATGGCGGTCAACATCATCAAGCTTCTCAGTAGCTTTATGCTTTGAGCTCCAACTATGATCTCTCTCTTCAGCTTTTACAGTTCTATCACTACCATTAGTTTTCTCCTTCAGCTGAAGTTCAGGATTTTCAACTGTCTTCTCTAAGTACTCATATTCATCAAAATCCATAACAACTCTCTTGCCCACTAGCTTAAAGAAGACAACTCTTTTTCAGCAAATATCAGCACTTCTGCAGGGAAAAAATTGCATGATCTAAGTTTTCTTTTGTAGACAGAGAGATATAACTAGAAAGCAAAGAGAGGATATACAAAATAAAGAAGGACAGGTAGGATATTCTCCTACACAGAGAAGCTTAAAGAAACTCAAGATGCTTAAAAACGCAATGCAAAAAAGAGGGGGAATCTCTTTTTGGACAAAATAACACTTTATCCAAGAGAAAAGATTGTATATCTTATATAGGATGACAATACAATCTAAGGACATAAGTAATGAAGTTCTGGAAAACTTTAAAGTGTAAAAGAGCAGTCCAAATCTCTGTGCATATCTCTAGCACTTCCTGGTAGATGCAATGAGCAAAACAAAGACAACATGAATCTCATTGTTTTATTCGGGGGGGAAAAAAAAAACTTTAAGAGAAAAAGAAATATGGAAGCCACATATCCATAACTCTCTGTATGGATCACAAGAACAAATTTCAAATATCACTGTTCAATACCATCTGTCAACCTCGCCCCAAAGTTGTCATAGTTCATTGCAATTTCGTAATCCCAGTATGCCACAAACACTTAAACCTATGTTTTTTAACTTTCTGCAAAGTGGCATTGCACTTGGAATGCTTTGTGTATGTTAAAAGCTTGTATTTTAGATTGATAAAGATGCATAAGAATACTCGTTTGGGAATGCTTCTGAAAATGAATATAGTAAAGCGTTCAATTTCTAGAAAAAAGGAAAAGAAA